>CM077669.1:190164790-190778931 GCA_039707655.1 Elymus sibiricus | reverse complement strand
GCCTCTTTGCCGTCTGCCCCGGACGGCAAAGGCCGCTATGTCGACGGCCACCGTCGGCAAAGCTGCCACGTGGCGGCCGCCTGTGAAACCTGGGAAAGCCAGGCTGGGGACATATGGCCTCTTTGCGGTCGGGAGCAGACGGCAAAGGGGGGCGTGGGACTCGGTTGACAGCAAAGGGGGGCGGGGGGGCGGGCGGCAGACGGCAAAGGGGGGGCGGCCTCGGTAGACGGCAAAGGTGGGGGGCGGGGCAGATGGCAAAGGGGGGGGGGGGCGGCCGCGGCAGATGGCAAAGGGGGGCGGGTGGCAGACGGCAAAGGGGTGGTGTCCGTTAGCCACCTAACGGTGGCGCCGTCGGTGGTACGCCGTCCAAGTCCTTTGCCATCTGCAAGCTGACGGCAAAGAATCTTTGCCGTCCGCTGGGCCGAAACAGATGGCAAAGAACCCCTTTGCCGGAGTTCGTTCGGCCCAAAATTGTGTCGTCCGCTCTTTGCCGTCCGCCGTTGTTCCCTTTGCCGTCTGCCATGGCAGACGGCAAAGTGCCTGATTCCTGTAGTGGGGGTAGGAAGTGGAATGGTCCAAAAAATTTAAACGGATATGCCCCTGACCCTTTGGCTTAGTGGGACGCGTGGCGAGCATGCACCATGTCTGACAACCCACTACCTCCGAACTGTAGTGACGAGCGCAGGAAAAGATGCGATAAGGGCGGTACAAAGATAAGATTGAAATTTTAACCGTTTGGTTGGATTTGTCTTCGATAACCAAGGATGTTGTGAAGACAATCAACACGTGTCAAGTAGAATGCATATGACTGGAGTGAACAGTGTTATATGAGATTAAGAATAGATGAGGTTGTTGGGTCCGATAACAGTTGCCTAGATAAAATTCGAAGACATAGCTATAGGCACAATATTGTATAGGGTAAAAACTCCAGAATAGTCTATATGATATATTCAAATGACAAGTGTTCAAATTCGAAGACAAAAGTTCAACACGAAGATAGACTCTGTTTCTTTAAGACATGGACAAATAAGGGATGATAAAAGCAATGTCTTCATGAGGGGGTGGTGGCGTTACCCACCGTATAAGAATGTAAGACCCAGATATGGCGCACAATTATCGTGGCGCTCTGAAGTCATATTCTTCGTTCATGGATTCACACTTAGAGTGTAAATCTTCATGAGTTGAAGACATACGTTACTTCATGTGTTGTGCATCAAAGTCATCAACAATGCATAAGCGTTAAGATGTGTGTCTATTCAGAGGACATTCGAGGATACTAAGATATTTAGCTCACACCACAGCATGCAAAACCTCTTCTTATCCAAAGGCTTCATGAAGATATCGGTTAACTGCTCTTCTTTCTTCATGTGGCTGATGACGACGTCTCCCTTCAACACATGATCACGAAGGAAATGATGACGTATCTGAATGTGCTTTGTCTTCAAGTGTTGGACTGGGTTGTGGGCGATCTTGATAGCACTCTCACTGTCGCATAAGAGAGGAACTTTCTTCTTGTTGATCTGTAGTCCTTGAGGGTTTGCTTCATCCTGAGAAGCTGAGTGCAGCAGGTGCCAAAAACAATGTATCCGGCTTCAGTAGTGGAGAGTGATACACAGTTCTACTTCTTCAAAGACCAACATACAAGGGACCGACCCAGAAAGTGACAAGTGCCTGATGTAGACTTGTGATCAACTCTGTCGCCAGTGAAATCTGAATCTGAATAGCCAATGAGATCAAACTTCGAGCCCTTTGGATACCATAATCCTAGCGTTGGGGTGTGAGCCAAATATCGAAGTATTCTCTTCACCGCGAGGTGATGCGATTCCTTTGGTGCCGCTTGGAATCCAGCACACATACAAACGCTAAGCATTATATCTGGCCTAGATGCACATAGGTACAATAAAGATCCAATCATGGAGCGATATACCTTCTGATCGAAATCTTTACCATTTTCGTCAGTGAAGAGGTGGTCGTTTGTTGTCATTGGCGTCTTCTAGCCTTTGCATTCTTGCATGCCAAACTTTTTGAGGAAGTCCTTGAGGTACTTCTCCTGAGATATAAAGATGCCATTGGGTTGTTGCTGAATTTGAAGCCCTAGGAAGAACTTCAGCTCTCCCATCATCGACATCTGATATTGCTCTTGCATCATGAAGCTAAATTCATCACTATGTCGATTGTCAGTATAGCCGAAGATAATGTCATCCATATAGATTTGACACATAAACAGTTCACCATCATATGATTTAGTAAAGAGAGTAGGATCGAGTGAACCAGGTTTGAAGCCTTTCTCCATGACGAATTCATTGAGTGTGTCATACCAAGCCCTTGGTGATTGCTTGAGGCCATACAATGCCTTGTTGAGCATGTAGACCTTGTAAGGATGTTTTGGATCTTCAAACCCTGATGGTTGATCAACATATACTTCTTCCTCAATCTTACAATTGAGGAATGCATTTTGACATTCATTTGATATAAGCATATGTCATGATGGTTAACATAAGAAAGCAGTATACGTATGGCTTCGAGTCTAGCAACATGTGCAAACGTTTCTTCGAAGTCAATACCCTCAACCTGTGTGTAGCCTTGAGCTACAAGCCGGGCCTTGTTTCTGACAACTTGGCCAGATTCATCTTGCCTATTGTGGTAGATCCACTTCGTACCAATGACGTTGTGCTTGCGTGGATCTGGACGTTTGACGAGTTCCCATACGTTGTTGATCTTGAATTGATGAAGCTCTTCTTGCATAGCTTGAATCCATTCCGGTTCCATGAAGGCTTCATATACTTTGGTGGGCTCTGAGATAGACATTAAAGCAAAGTGCCCACAAAAGTTAGCTAATTGGTTAGCTCTTGAGTGAGTAAGAGGACCTGGTGCGTTGATGGTATCGAGCATCTTCTTGATTTGAACTTCATTAGCCACACATGGATGAGCAGAGCGAAGACTTTGTTCCTGCTGTTGAGCATTGCCTTCGTCAGCAGCATTATCTTTAGGAGCATCATTGTCTTCGCGTTGAGTTGATGGAGGAATGATGACTTCTTCTACTTTAGTTTCCTCGGGCATGATTTCTCCAGTGCCCATCAACCTAGTAGCTTCTTCAGGTGGAAGTTCATCTAGCACAGGAGGCAGGTGCTCTCTTTGTGAGCCATTAGTTTCATTGAATCGCACATCTACAGTCTCAACAACTTTGTTGTGATAAGTGTTGAAGACCCGGTAGGTGTACGAATCCTTTCTATAACCAAGCATGATACCCTCATGTGCTTTCGGTGCATATTCTGAAGTGTGATGTGGATCCCTTATCTAGCACCTTGCACCGAAGACTTTGAAATAACTTACATTGGGTTTCTTAACAGTGAGCAACTCATATGATGTTTTCTTCGAGAACTTGTGAAGATATACCCTATTGATGATGTGGCATGCAGTGTCAATAGCTTCAGGCTAGAGTCTTCGAGGTGTCTTGTATTCATCAAGTATGGTGCGTGCCATCTCAATAAGCATCATGTTCTTGTGTTCCACAACACCATTTTGCGGAGGCGTGTATGGAGCAGAGAACTCATGAGTGACACCAAGAGTATCGAGATAGGTGTCGAGTCCAGTGTTCTTCAACTCGGTGCCATTTTCACTCCTGATGTGCTTGAACTTGACGTCGTAGTTGGTCATGCAACTATTTGCGAAATGCCTGAAGACATCCTGCACTCCAGTCTTGTAAAGTAAGATGTGGACCCAGGTATATCAAGAGTAATCATCAACTATTACGAAGCCATATAGATTTGCAGTGGTATAGAAAGTGGAACAATGAGAAGGGCCGAGTAAGTCCATGTTGAGCAGCTCGAAGGGACGTGAGGTCGTCATGATGGTCTTCGACGTATGTTTGGCCTTTGTCATCTTCCCGGCTTCACATGCATCGCACAGGTGGTCTTTCTTGAACTTGGCTCCCTCGACGCCAATGATAAGATTCTTCTTGGCAAGGGTATGCAAGTTCCTCATGCCAGCATGTCCTAACCATCTATGCCATAGCCAGCATTCGGAAGCTTTAGCTAGAAGACATGTGGCAACCTGCGGTCCTGTAGACAAATCTACCATATATAGATCACCTCTTTGAAAACCTTCGAAGACTTTGGTTTTGTCAGAAGCTATTAGCACAACACATAGGAATTTGCCGAATATGACAAGCATGTCTAGATCGCAAAGCATTGAGACAGACATTAACTTGTAGCCAAGGGATTCGACAAGCATCACTTTGTCCATGTGCCGATCCCTTGTGATAGCAACTCTACCTAGTCCCAGTACTTTGCTGCTACTTTTGTCGGAAAAGATGATGTGATCTTTGGTAGGAGGACAAAGAGTTGAATCCATCAATAGGCTTTGTTCACCAGTCATATGACTAGTGCATCCACTATCCATGATCCATTCAGTTGGATTGGATTTATCTTCCTACATTGAGAATTAGTCTTGTTCACCAAGGCATGCAGCTGTAACATGCATCGATGAAGATATTGCACTATATAGTTGACAGTAAAACTGGACGATATAAATGGTAAAACCATTTGCATTATATATCTTGCGTCCAGACAAGAATGTTTCCAGGACTCCAGAGATAGTTTTCAAAATATTTCATGTTCATTCTAGAGACCCAATGCTGCATGAAGATATTAGTTCTTCTTAACCACCCACATCTGTAGGGGTGGTTTAGAAGCAATGAGCCATAGTGCAGCATCAGAGAATTTAGGCAATGGAGCTCTAACAGTTCGCTTCACAGGAGGGTTAGAGTACTCAAAAGAATATGCAGAGAAATTCTTAGTCTTATGAACATAACGATTCATGCCATAATGCTCATACTCATTAGTCTTTTCAGCCCGTCCCTGCAAAACATAGTTGTTAGTATGATCATATGAAGACCTTTGTCTTCTCGAAGACTTTGATCTGGGGTATGTCTTCTTCCTAAGAGATGTTGTCATGACATTTATAGGAAGCTTCTCAAGAAGACATTTTGGAACTTAGATCCTCTTCATAGGAGAACCATTCCTACAGTTAGTTCCGATGAATCTAGCAAACACTTCACCATTCTTAGATTTGAACAATTTATAATTGGAGTCAAATGACTAATCAATGATGATAGGGTTAGCACAGTTAAAACCAGATAATGTGGATGGATCAACTAAAGAATCTTTTGCAGCAACCCAGGTGGTTTTGGGATACTGCTCAGGCTTCCAGTAGGATCCATCAACATTGAGGTTTCTTTAGAAACCCACACCCTCTTTTCTAGGGTTTTTGTTCAAGATTGTCTTCTTCAGGAAACCACAAAGAATCTGATGTCCCTTCAGACTTTTGTACATGCCTGTTTCAAGCAATGTCTTCAACCTGTCATTGTCATCAGTAATAGCAGTGGTTTCCTCAGATGAGGGGTTAGCCACCACACATACAGTTGAAGATAATGCATTTTCAGAAGCATTTGAACATTCAGCATTTCAGTCAGTAGCTTCACAAGCAAGGCATTTTAAGCATGGAGCATTAAATTCGTTGTGAGCGGTACTGATCTGTTCTGCTAGGAGTGAGTCGTTTTTCTTCCGAAGATCCTCATGAGCTTCTCTCAACTTCTCTAGATCAAGCTTTCTTTGAAGATATTCAAGAGAAAGCTTCTCATATTCAGTTGTGAGAATATGATGATGACCTTGGATATCCTCAAACCTTGAACGAAGACTTTTCATATCTTGAGCCATAGTTTCGTTCAGACTCATCTCGTCGCATAACAGGTCATCGCTTTCCTCTAGAGATTTTTGCATTTTCTCCATAGCATTTTGTTGTTTAGTGGCAATCTTGACAAGCTTAGAATAGCTAGGTTTCAAGTCATCATCATATTCATCTTCACTATCAGAGTCATGAAGTGGAGATTTCGAGGATACCTTAGAGCCTTTTTCCATGAAGCAGTAGGCTGGAGCATAGTCGTCGTCACTGACTTCAATGTTCATGAGGGGGCCATTATCTTCGGGTTCGAAGACAGACGTAGCGACGAATGCACAAGCCATAACCAAACCAGCAACTTCAAAATCAGACTCTTCCTTAGATTCCTCTTTAGGTTCTTGTCGGCGTTCTCGGATCGGGGGTACCCAGACCTGCCTGCCTGCGACCCCGCGCTTGGCCCACCTCGACGGCCCAGTACGGCCTGGCGACAAACCCCCCAAGACAAGACCCTCGTGAGGGCCCCGGCATCGCGAGGAGAATGACGCCAAGACCTCCAGGGGAGCGGCCTCCCCAGGTTGCCTCCCGAGGAGCGGAGATTCCTATGCAGGTGCCCAGCCTCAGGAGGCAACAATGACGTGAGCCATGACGACCAAGGCCAGCGGGCGCCAGCAGGCGCAGAGGCGACAGTTTCCTCTTTGGTGCTAAGGAGACAAGGACGTACGCGGGTTCCCAAGGGATCCCCCAAAGGTTTCCCTTCCGGTGCAACAAGACCAAGACCACGAGCTCGGCAGGACGGATGTCATCGCCGAGCCCACCTCTGCGTCACGCCCGGTTGCTTTGCAGGCGAAGACCACCTTTAGTCAGGATAAGCTGTACCTCCTGTCCCCTTTCAAATTTGGCCGTTGTGGGATCCCTTCCCGCCTGTTCGATAAGGGAAGAGGACCAAGGCCACTATAAGTAGGGACTAGCCTCCACCGTAGAGGAGGAACCCAGAGAGACCGAATCGACCTACACCCAAGAGCCCACGCGAGGTCACTCTCCACTGTACTCGTTCATCACCGAACCTCCTCGTGAGGCCAATCCACCCAAAGCAGGAGTAGGGTTTTACACCGCAAGGTGGCCCAAACCTGGGTAAATCTCTATGTTCATCTTCTCGCTCGCTTGCGTGCATTCCGCAAGGCTCGGTTGTGGAAAGGTGAGCTTGAGGCTTGAGCTGGTAGGGATCTTCGCACACGCCCCAGAGTTCGAACCTTCTTGGGTCTGCGGAGCCCCGATTCCGATAGTTCTGACTCAGATTCGGCTTCAGAGCCCATTTCCTTGACAATAAAAGCATGAGCTTATCCAAACGATCTCTTCTTGTGCGATGAAGATTTGGATGACGACTTGTGATGCTTCTTCTTCTTCGTGTTGTTAGAATCATAGTCCTTGCTCTTCTTCTTGGATTCCTTCTCCCATCGAGGACAATCAACGATGAAGTGGCCAGCTTTCTTGCACTTGTGACATGTTTGCTTCTTGTTGTCACACAAAAACATTTCTCCATACTTCTTGGAGTCACGCCTTGAAGATTTTCCAAAGCGTTTGGACTTGGCGAATTTCTGAAACTTCCTCACAAGCAGAGCGAGTTCTTTGCCAATGTATTCAGCACCATCGGAACTGCATTCAAATTATTCTTCTTCCGATGAAGATACTGCTTTTGCCTTCAGTGCATGAGAGCGACCATAACTGGAACCATAGATTTCCCTCTTCTCATCTTGATGGAACTCATGGGTGTTTAGCCTCTCAAGGATGTCGGCACGATCCAATTCCTTGAAATCAGGGCGTTCTTGGATCATTAGAGCGAGAGTGTCAAAGGAATTGTCAAGAGATCTCAATAGCTCCTTCACAACTTCATGTTTGGTGATATCACTCGCACCGAGAGCATTCAAATCATTTGAGATATCAGTCAGTCGATCAAATGTGAGCTGGACATTTTTATTGTCAAGCCTATTGAAGCGGTTGAACAGATTGCGAAGCACATCAACACGTGAGTCTCTCTGACATGAAACACCTTCATTGACCTTGTAAAGCCATTCCTAGATTTGCTTCGCAGTGTCTAGAGCACTCACACGGCCATACGGTCATTTGGTCAGATGACCACAGATGATGTTCTTGGCGGTTGAGTCCAGTTAAGCAAATCTCTTCGCATCAGCAGCAGTGACAATTCACCGACCTTGGGAATGCCAGCCCTGGCGACATACCCGAGGTCATTGTCAATGGCTTCGAGGTGCATGTGCATCTTGTTCTTCTAGTAGGGGTAGTCTGTGCCACCGAATACAGGGCACGCAACAGAGAATCTTGATTATCCCTGCAGTTGACATAGTTAAATCTCGAGGTGGTTAAACCGAAACACAGAACAAGGGAGTACCTTGCTCTGATATCAACTGAAAGTGCTAGTTATTGACTAGAGGGGGTGAATAGGTGATTTTTATGAAAAGCTTTGAAACAATAAATGTCTTCGAAATGAGCGGAGACGATTCAGGATCAGATAGGGATAATAGTCAAGGATCTAGGCATGGCATGCAAACACACGAGAACAATCAGACATGTACGGTATATTCATCATGCAAACTTGAGTGTATCAATGATAAACTAAAGTGGTACGAAGACTAATGCAAATCAGATGAAATGTCTTCACACACAAACAATCAAGCAATGGCTTCACAAAGAAAATCAGTGTGTAAATAAGTGAAAGGATAGAACCAGTTGCTTGACGCAGGAACATGATTTGTTGGATCAGTTCTAGTTGCTGTGACAATTGTATGTATGGTCGGGGAGGCTGAGATTCAACTCAGAAGACCTCGTCTTCACCTTGTTCCTCTTGAGCCGAGGTCACTTAGACCACGCCCAATCACTCAGGTAAGTCTTTAGGGGAGATTTCTGAAACCCGTACAAACTCGATCACCCGGCAATCCACAATGACTCTTGGATGCTCTAGACCCAGACGCCTAACTGTCTGGAAGATCACAGTCTTCAAGTGTAATAAGTCTTCGGTTCTCTCAGAACAGAACGACTTCGATGATGCTCAAACACACTAGCTCTAGGTGTTTGGGTTTATCCTCACAGGATAGCTCTCTCTCTCTCAATGTCTTCGTGGTGGGTTGCTCCAAAACGACAATAGCCGTATCTAACTCTGAGCAGCCACCAACTTATGGTGGAGGGGGTGGGCTATTTATAGCCAACAGGCAACCAGACATGATATGACCGAAATGACCCTGGCTTAATGGCCAGCCGACACGTGTCACAACGGTTGGATTTCAAAGACTCACGTGGCAACATTACTTGGGCCACAAGCAATGCTGACTCAACCAACTGTGGAAGAGATTTTCTCTCATTGTCTTCACTCGAAGACATAGGTTTATGGGTTGAGCATCACGTCAGCTTCTGACTTCGGTCACCTCGACCCCACTTAACAGTACGGTGGTTCCTATGACTCAGGAAAAAAGAAACAAAACAACCAAAAGATTTCGTCTTCGCACACCACCAGTGGCTTTAGCCATCATCAATGTCTTCGGACATTTTTAGGGGTCGTCTTCGACGGTTAAGCCGAATCTCCAGGAACTTCTATCTGTGTTATCCTGTGAACTCTCACAAACACATTAGTCCCTCAACCATGTTTGTCTTCAATACTCCAAAACCAACAAGGGGTGGCACTAGATGTGCTTACAAGGCTTCTCACAGTCACGGGCGACAACGCGAATGTATTCCTCCAAGATGAACTGTTGGCGGGACTGATCCATGCCCATCTGTAGGTCCCGCTCAAATTATGCGTTGGTGGTGGCGGCCTCGTCAAGCACCATGTGGGCGCCATCGTTGACCTATATAAATTGTTTATTTAAACCATGTCTTGCACAACGCACACGATTTTCCCTATACAAATGTGTGCGGCGACACCAACTATCACACATGATTTGATCATTAAAACTGTATGCACAACATCACATGTATTTTTTTTTAACCGTGCATAATGAATTAGCGGTCACATGCTTTCATTTTTTGACACGTGGCTTGATTTTCGTACCATGTGCGATGCAGCACACATAGTTTGTCACTGGCGTGTGAGGTTTAGGGCTTAATAGTAGCGATCCGCACTAGTACAAGCGTCATCAGACAACCCAACAATTAAGTTTAAACTAAACCAATACTCAAAGAAGTATGCCAACATGCCGTTGAATATCAATCAGTTAGGTGAGTGGTGAGCTATTTCACAAACAATGAGTTAGTTATTGAACTCCTAATCAACGTGTATGGACCAATGTATATAGACATGAGGAAGCTACGTACGTGACTAATTGTGTCATGCGTGACATGAAGAACGAGAAGTGTCAACGGGCAATCAAGCATGCTTTCATGCTCGGCCACAGGATTGGGAATAATTAAGCAAGTGAACTCTTTCTAAAAGATCTTCTCATATTTAAGTAATATAACCTGCAGATGCCATCGAAAGCATCATCGCAGGTAGATGCTTACTCGGGGAGTATGTATTCCAGACAGGCAGGTGACTTGGCTGCAGCTAGTCCATGTCCTTTCAAGATGCCAGAGTTGTTTCTTCTAGAAGCTGACCCCCCTACTTGATGCACGGCCTGTAACGATGATTAGGGCCTATGCCGTCACCATCTTGATTTTTTGTTAAGGGTTAGTGGTGGCATAATAATGATGTTTCATTTCTAGAATAAGAAGTGTACGCAAGGGTGATAGTAAGGTAGTTATTCAGTGGTAAATAAGCAAATTGTAATTACTACCCCCGTCCTGGTTTATTAGTCCTCCTTGTAGTTTGGGTTCAACTTTGACCTTCGATTTAACTATTAAAAAATAAATTATATACCATAAAAATAGTATCATTGGAAACCTCTTTCAAATATGAATCCAACAATATAAATTTTGTGACATATAACTTATAATTTTTCAGTCAAATCTACGGTCAAAGTTGAACACAAAATACGAAGGAGGCCAATAAACCCAGACGGAGGTAGTAAGTAACAATCATCATTGAGACGTAGGCGCTTACTTGTCCATTGTCTCTTTGTTTAGTTAGTTTTATTGGCATGAAAATGGATTTATATTACTAACAGTAGAGCAAGTGCATGCCATTTATACTCCCTCCGTCCGGAATTACTTGTCGCGGAATGGATGTATATAGACGTATTTTTAGTTTTAGATAGATACATTCATTTTTATTCATTTTTGTGACAAGTAATTTGGAGCCGAGGAAGTATGTTTTACTGCGGTAATAGGATTTTGAACATGTTGCTGCGAGGTAGATATGTGTTTTACTTTTCTTCTCTGTAAGTCAATTTGTTCGGCATTAATGCTTCGCATTATTTTATATTATTTTCAGTAATAAGAATACATGGCTATGTGCATCAATCAACGCAAAACAAAGGTTCGGGTTGTCCTCCTTTTTGAAAAAAAAAATGTTTTACACACGAGTAGCTCTAAAATTGTCTCATCATCTTTCAAAGATCTCTTCTCAAAAGATTGCATAATCAAGATTTAACAATTAGAACATGTTCGGACCAAATCATAGTTGTTCAGACCCACGGTAGACCATCACCACCATCGGTGACCTTGTCATCACCCCCTCTGGCATCTGCGCCAACGCCTTTCCCCTCCCTGCTTCTCCCGCACGACACCCTTGAGGGTGTGTGCAGACTTCACGAGAACCGGCCATGCCCAGCTGCTGGTGTGTGGCTGCTCATCTGCTACTAGAGAGAGCGGGAGGGAGAGAGAGAGAGAGAGTTTTTTTATTTGGGTGGGTCCCATATATGTAAGTGACAAATTATTTTTCCCTTTATCTTTTTTATTACATGTTGTATGGAGGGGGAAAGCGGTCAAGGCCTTTGACCCGACAGGACTGTGATGGAAAGGCAAAAGCATAAGGCGAGCAAACACGCTAGGAAAAACTGAGTGTATTTCGAAACTAGGGGCAAAACAAACGGGGCGCCCACTAAGGGCGTGAATGTAAATATCTTTTTAGTACATTTCATAATTTTACCCTCTAGTTTTAATCTTTGCGGCGGTTTTTATATCGAAAAATCACACCACACTTTACCCCTTGGTTGTTAACCTGTGATTGCTCCTACCTATTTTTATTATTTTTCTCAAATTTATAGGTCAGTCAGGCATGTTAGAATGACATGGCAACTGACTGGACGAACAACTTTGACTCATATTTATTAGGGATGTATCTAATGTGTTGTAGGAAAAGTACATAATTTGGAATAATTTGATTGGATGTGAGGGAATTGGCATAAGTTTTACGCTCCCGACAAATGCGTATATGAGTTATTTACTTGCCATCCACTACATCATTCTAACAAAGTGGGTCTAGCTTGTTAGTTTGGATAAATAATAAAATAGAGAAAAAATTATCACAGGTTGCAACTAAGAAGTAAGATATGACAATTATTTTTTAATAGGATAAAAGATGTCACAAGTCACAACTTTAGAGAAAAAGAGGAATACTCTTTATGTTTTATAGTATGAAATGTGAAGGTTTCTTCTAGAACTGGTAGTGCTATGTGTGGGATATGTATGTTTTAGTAATTTATTGTCAGCAAGGATTGATGCCAATTGCATCATATGTAACGCTTATGTCTTGCATTTTTACAACAAAAGGGATTTATTGATGTCAGTACGCTTTACCAGTCTATAAGTCTATTTTCATGTGATATTGTACATCTAAGGATTTTATTTGTTTATTACACCCGGAATGGATGATATGCCCATTTCCATGAGAACAACCCCATCCTGATGCATCATATATGCTAGTGATCTTAATCAATCAAATAGCTACCGGTATCACGTCATAACTTGTATAAGAATTCATAATGTGAAGTGACGAAATGTGATCGCATTAGTTGCAACAACACATTTTCCTGATAAAGGGTGCACTTTATTACCTTAAAGTGTAGCATCACAAGGATACAAATCGTCAGAGCACACATCCCACCTTCGTAGAAACAAGAACAAATGAACTCCACAACATACACTGTCAATAAGGATGCCAACTGCATCTTCTGTAAAGCTTTTACCTTTGTATTTTACAATGAAAGCAATTTATTCCTTTTAGTCTGCTTCACCAGTCTATCAGTCTATCTTCATGTGACATAGCACATCAAGAATTTTGTTTCTTACATCAGGAATGGATTATATGCCCATTTCCATTCGAATAACCTCATCCTAATGCATCATATGCTAATGCTTTGAATCAATCGAATAGCTACCGTTACCGTGGCGTAACGTGCATTCGAAAAAGGGATTACCACATGACAAAAAGTGCATAGAAACTCGTAATGTGAAATGAACCGTGATCACATTAGTTGCAACAACACATGGACTCCAAGGAAGTAAAAAAAAAAACTGATACTACCAACAAGAACGGAGATGTCAATCTTCCTTGTGATTTCTTTCCTAGGACAAAACCATCCGGAGGGAAATCTCGCTGGCAGAGTACGAAACCCTATATGTTATGTTAAATTATGCACATGCTGGTAATGCAAACTTAGTTTCTAGTACATCGCTGAAGAAAGGGAGGGCAGCATGCGCATGCACTTGATTAATCTAAGACACACCTAGCAATATGCATATGCCCTCTCACACATAAGTGGCCCTTATGCCAGCGTAGCATTCGTGATGACATATAAAGGAGAGAAAAGGAAGCAGCAGCAGAAGAAGAAAAGGAACGGCGACGCACTTGATTAGTTTGTCGTACAAAAGGAAAGCACACCCACACGCGCATGCAATCTAAGGCATGCATATCTAAGCAAACCCATGATCGGCCCTAGGAAAGGAAAGGTCCCAGGTATAGTAGCACTCGTGCACATCCATTTGCCCCTTTTGGTGCATGGTACAAAGCCCAAGTGTGTGAGCAAGGGACGGCCGAGAATGCTTACCTGGTAAGCTTTCTTGCAAAAAAAGTAGTAATCGAAGTGGAAATGAGCATGGTCCTCCTAGCTTAGCTAGGTAGAGGAAGATTGAGCCGCCCTCTCTTTTGCTTTTGCCGACTCCTCAAAGGTCTTGATTTACACATAGACATCGTCAAAGCAGGAGGCAAGAAAAAAAAAAGGCAAGAAAAGTGGTTTAAATTATATGATGTTCGTGTCTAGCTTTTATCCATCCTAGAAAAGGATCCATGATCAAAGCACTTCTAGCCCTTTTTGTGCAATGCCCATGAAACCTACTCCCTCCGTTCCTAAATATAAGTCTTTTTAGAGGTTTCACTAGGGGACTACATACAAAGCAAAATGGGTGAATCTATACTCTAAAGTATGTCCATATACATCCGTATGTAGTCCCCTAGTGAAACCTCTTCAAAGACTTATATTTAGGAACGGAGGTAGTACTTCTGATCGGTCATGTACGTAAATCATGCTTCCTTTTCCTTTCTTCCACTGTAGTCCTAAGCTAGCATGTTTGACCTATGTCTTCGGGAGAACGTCACAGCGTACCTAAGTTTGCGAGGAAATGAGGATAACTTTGTAGACACACACTACCAGCACTGATTGAAAAAGCATAGTCAAATTTCTCTAGGTTTGAGCCATAATACTTATAAATTCATATATGGCTAGATGAAAAAACATATAATTCGTATTTGTCTTTTTTGCAAAAATGATCTTGATCTATTAATCAAATTCACTGGAAGTACAAAGTACCTCAAACATAATAAAAGTTACATAAGAGTCCAAGACCATTGAACGACCATTACCGCCGCCAGAACGAGCCGCCGACGCGCCGCTGTCGGCGCTCCCCTAACGGAGCCGGCTTGATCTTGTCATTGACAACAGGAAGTCTTCATGCACGTGTCCCTAAGGACCGGCACCCTGAAGCCGCAGTCGTCGCCGTTGAACCCTTGTATAGATCTGAAATACCTGACATCAAATCTTGCCACATGACGAGGAACCCTAACTTCACCATCCCAAGTGGTGGTAGAAACCTATGCCGGAGCACAACAAAGTATATCTTTAATTATTTTGTAGGCGAAAAAGATCTATGATCAAAGCACTCGTAGCCCTTTTTGTGCAATACCCATGAAATCTGCTTGGTGATGCACACAAATCATGTTTCCATTTCTTCTTTTCTTCCACTACAGTGTTAAGCTAGGATGTTTGACCTATGTCTTCCGGAGGCTGCCTCAACGTACCTAAATTTGCAAGGAAAAACGAATACCTTTGTATACACACTATACCCACGATCGCAAATAAAGGATGTGCATTTTAGAAAGCGCACTCAAAGTTCTCTAAGTTCCAGTTGTAATACATAAGAGCAACTCCAACGGGCCGACCCAAACGGACAGTGGATTTGTCCGCCTTTTGTCCGTTTGGGTCGGCCGCCCGCGCGGCGTCCGCCCTCTCTAACATTTGGGTCGGCTGTGCGCCCAACGCACGGACCCATATATGTCGGCGTGGCCGGCTGGCCGTCCTTTTTGAACACATAACACAATTTTGGCATTTGCTACACACACATATTTTGCATTAATTTCACAAAGCAAACATATAGTCCACAACAAAATAAATAGCATGGTTTCAACCAAATAAATAACATAGTTTTACAAGTCGAATAAAAATAAAATAGTCTCACATAGTTTTGCAAGCCGAATTAAAGAGATACATCTATTGGTTGCCAACATGAGCCCGCATATGCTCAACTAAATCATTTTGCAATTGCATGTGAGTTTTTCAATCACGCATGTCGTGATGAAATTGGGCGAACTGTTCAAACGTTGCCGCTCCTCCATGCTCAGGCACAACATTCTCACCCTGATACTGAAACCCTTGATCATATAGACGTTCCGGGCGCTCATCTTCTACGATCATATTGTGCATGATCACACAAGCAGTCATCACCTCCCACAGTTTCTTCGTGCTCCAAGTTTTTGCAGGATACCGAACGATGCCCCATCGAGATTGCAAAACACCAAAGGCACGCTCGACGTCTTTCCTAGCACTCTCTTGCTCTTGGGCAAATCTTTTCCTCTTCTCTCCGACAGGATTGGGGATTGTCTTCACAATAGTGGTCCATTGAGGATAGATACCATCACTCAGGTAGTATCCTTTGTCGTAGTTGTGGCCGTTTATGGTAAAATTAACCGGCGAGCGCTGAAGCACGTTGATATCATTGTGTGATCCGGCCATGCCAAAGAAAGAGTGTCAGATCCAGAGATCTTGAGATGCCGGCGGGAAGCTTTCGGTTCCCCAGCGGCAAGACGATGGGGAGCGGGGCGACGTGGGAGGTGGCGGCACCGGCAGCTGGCACCGGCACCGGAAAAATGGGCAGCGGCGTCGGCGACGAAGGAGGAGGGTTTGTTGCTGGAATGGGAGAGGATGGCCAATGTGCCACCGACCAACGGGTCAGGAAGGAGTAGGCGGGCGCGCGCGCGTGTTCGTCTGGTGTCCGCGCCGACGCAAATTCGGCTCAAAAATGGGCCGGGAATGGGTTGTCAGGCGGACGAAAAGCGGACGCACGTCCGTTTGGGTCGGCGCGTTGGGCCGACTTTTCTGTCCGCGCTGACCCAAACGGACGCGCGCGGACGAAATGGGTCGCCGCATTAGAGTTGCTCTAATAAAATATTTAGATACGCCCAAATGAAAATTTGGTGTGAATACATTTTCACAATACCATTTACAGGCAAAATTTAGAAAGAGTACTCAAAGTTCTCTCGGTTTGAGTCCTTAGAGCAACTCTAACCGGGCGATCCATTTCGTCCGCGTGCGTCCGTTTGGGTCACCGCGGACAGAAAAAACAGCCCAACGCGTCGACCCAAACGAACACGCGTCCATTTTTCGTCCGTCCGCGATCCATTCCAGGCCTAATTTTGGGCCGCTTTTGCGTCGGCGCGGACACGAAGCGAACACGCGCCTCGCCCGCGTGCTTCTTCCCCGGGCCCGCTAGTCGGCGGCATAGTCTCCTCTTTTTATCCCCTTTCCCACCCGTCGCCGGCAAAGCTCGCAAACCCTAGGCCGACCCCATTTTTTCCGGCCACCTTGCTCTCCAGCTCCCTCCCTCCTCCACCCAGCAGCACATCCACCGGCGGGGTGCCTCCCTCGACCCGGTGAGGGGGGCCTAGTGGTAGATCTGTGGCGGCGGCGACGAGATTTGGCGCATCCTACCGGTGGGATTTGGCGCATCCTGCCGGCGGCGAACTGCTCTTGCCATGGATTGGCCGGTAGCCGGTCCACCTAGTCTGGAAAAAGCCTCGGTGTCGCATGCAGGCGCTCAATCCGCCTCAAGCCGCTCGGATCTGTATCGTCATCGGTCCACCGGCAAAGCCACGCCCGGCTGGCGTCCTGGGTCGGCGCTGGCCCAGAGGCTGACCGGCTCACCGTTGCCTCTCAAAAAGTGCGACGACCGCGAGTTGCATGTCGTCCTACGCGTTTCTTGGACGCCGGAACATCCCGGTTGGGTGTTCATCAAGTTCATAAACGATGGGGTATGCTTTTCGTGCTGCCTTTTGTTCTTCGATTCGATGAAATTTTGGTAGCTTATTTGCTCAAATTTTTGTGTAGGCCGGATGCAACTTTTGATTTTGGGAAGAAGAATACATCGATCTATTGATCTCACGAAATTTGCTAGATGTTCGTGCACTTCTAGCTAGACTTGAAGCTATAGACGAAAGTAAAGAAGAGACCAACGGGGAAGCAACGTCTACTTGTTTACAAAAGAAGAAAGACGTTGTTAAACTCAAGAATCCGCGGATCAACAACGAAGACATAGAGAAGATCTTAGTCCAACTAGTGGGAGCAATTAGGGAAGTTGGACATCTTTTAAAATGTCTAATTGTGATTCTTGTTTTCTTTGATTTTGTATTCGTAACGAAGAATTGGTGAAAAAAATGTATGTATTGAAATGCATGATGAAATAAAAGACGGACGCTAGCCGGCCACGCGGACAAAAAATGGGTCGGCGCGTTGGGCGCACGGCCGACCCATTTGCAAAAGGGGGCGGACGAGCCGATCCAAACGGACAAAACGCGGACAAATCGCGGTCCGTTTGGGTGTCGCGGTTGGAGTTGCTCTTACTTCTTTTTACAGGCAAAATTTCATATACCATTTCAAATGTTCAAAGTGAACTCACTGTCCTGTCATAGTCTGACAACACTTTAATACCCTTGCAAGTGCTCCAAAAAATATTCTATGCCCTTTGACGCCAGTTGTGCGTAAGGACGAGTTTCACCACCATTTCTTGATTTTACAAGATTAAAAACTCAATTTTGAAGTGTCAAAAATTTATTTAAAAATCAATGTTTAATACGATGGTTGATTATGCTCTTTTTGAAAGTTTATTTAGAGTTACCAAAATATCTAAAAGTGCATTGAACGAGTGTACGGCATTTTACGTATTTCTAGCTATTTTTTTAATGCTTACGTAGTATTTTATCTAGTTAAATTATGCTTTCTTACCAGAATTAATGGGTGTACATATGTACGCCCATATCCCCTTGTGGAGGAAAGTTCTTCCCTTGGCTTATTGGTCATCATTTGCGTTGCACTATGAGAATGGGATGGCCAAAGTACGCGTAGCTTGCAGCAGGTGGCAGGTTACATCAATCGTTGAACCATCTCGCTTTGGTTGCTGCTTTCGATCTACTTTTGGCTGGGAGCCGTTGATACGGGTCCTGATCTCTTCTTCCCGACGCCATGGAAATATAGCAGAAAAGGGGAGAGGAAACTGCACGTAGATGGCTAACTCGTGGTGGTGGTGATCGAATTTTCCGAGGGTGACACATGTACATGTGCATTGTACTTGAGATCATTCTATGCTTGCGACATCTCAAATCTCAATATACTGATTCTTGTCTAAGAACCTAAGTTCTAGCTAGGACGTGTTTGGTCTACTACCACATTTTACTTTCAACACATTTATAGGTGCGTGTAATACTTCCCATGTACGCTCAAATCTAATCATCATCATATATTCCAAGCAATCCATCATATCTTAGTTGCCTATTTTCAATAACAAAGATCCTACTTTCAAAAATACTTGTGACAAAATTTCCTTGCTTAAATTTCTTGTTTACTTTGGTTTTTCAGAATCTCTTGAATTCCCAGTACTTACTGGGTCAACTTCTCTGATTTTTTCTAGGTTTATTAATCCGTTATTTCAATCTCTGTTGATTCTTTCTCTGAAAAATAATTTATTTTGTGCTTACTGGGTTGTCACATACTCACATTCGCGAAAAAGATGGGCACCTTGCCTAGGACCAAGTCTGTGTAGTATTGAAAGTTATGGTTCAGACCTGTCTAGCTAGTGTAGAGTTTATGAACAAAAACTAAACTCAGAAAATAGTTGAGAGATATAAATAGAACTTTTCCTGAGTAGAAACATGGCGTCGTGGTATCTACCCACCCAATCACGCTTGCAACTTAGTTGTCAATAGGAACAGGATGAAAAGGAAGCATGCCATTCCCTTGTCTCAATCAACAGTGAAAATATTATGCAAGTAGTCGCAAGTGCGAATTTACAACTGAAGAACAGTGACCCCCCACTAGACAGGAGAGAGGATAAGACAGTGTGTGCTGTTCCGGTAGCAGTAGAACGCATGAGATTCCAATATTTCACTTTTGCAATCTGGCTGCATAGAAGAAGAGAAAAAAATCTCCCCAACTTGCTGTCTGCATAAGAATCTTGGTAGAGCAAGAGCATGCATGCGCTTTTTGTGCATTTTAGGTAGGATCTATTCTTCACCTTTCTACCACCTCTTTAATTATGCATTTTCAATGCTCTGTGTGCCTCTCTTTTGGGAAGGCGCATAGATTTACTCCTACTTGGTAGCATCTGACCTATTGTACGTTTCTTAACACAGTAGGTTTGTAGGTGTGTGTGTACTCTCAAAGTGTTGCTCCCCACACAAAAAAGTGGGGTTGCCACTTGCCAGTGTACTATACTTTCACATTAGTTGGTCCGGTCTAGCTAGTACGTTGATTGATCCTGGTACTGATCCTCGTGTGTCATTCCTGCCTAAAGACCTCGCGTATGGAGCATGAACCACTCGTTCTGGGATATGTTCCCGTGTCATTCATTCACTCATTTGCACCTGGTTATGAAGAAAAGAAGATCTCTCCGAGTGAACGTGTTACTAAAATATAGCACAAAGTACACCTATTTCCATCCACCACCGCTTCATGTTCACACTAAAAAATCGGCACACGGTTCCAAGTGGCATCAACCATTTCAAATAGCAGCGACAAAGGTCATTGATCAGACAACGCTCGATGCTCCGAGGAAGGCCGAACTACTTTCTTCGTTTCATAAAATAACTGACGTTACAGATTGATATTGACACGTACTGCCATGTAAATTTGATCACATGTTTCTTTCAAGCATATGCATAACACTCATCATGAAATAATGAATTTCTAGAATGCCCTTTTGAACAAATCTACCCGCATAATATTTCTACTTCTTTCGGAACAGGCTTTCGACCTGCTGTATAAATAAAGCAACCACTTTTATAAAATCACAGGAATTCCCACCTTGTTGAAATTACAGAAATTCACACGTGGAACTGTTTTGTATCACACCTCTCGTCTCGTCCGCCCTCCGTCCCCCTAGCTGGCTGGTGGGCATCAGCCAGCGTCACATGGTGTCACGATGCTCGAACTGTGTGAACAACCAACGATCGATGACAGTCCATCAACCCAAGAATACGCCCGTCTGCATGCAGAATCCGCGACTAGCATGCCAGCGCTCCCGCATCAATCAATCATCACATTCATAGTAGAAAATCAGGAGGGGGGCGAGTGGGATTATGGTCGAGGACCCCGAACGACCGACCGGCTAAGCCATGCATTAAACATGATTATCGCCTGACCCCCCCCCCCCCCCCCCCCCCCCCCCCCCCCCCCCGATTAAACTAGTACTGCTCCGGTAGGTTCACTTGAGGTCGGCGATCTGCGTTTTAAAACGGTGGAGTCGCGTCGCAGTCCCAGCTGTGGATCAGCAGCAGCCGCTGCTGGTCTACGCGTTGGCTTATCCCGAGGAGGGGAGAGACGTAGCAGTAAGTTACTAGTACTCTGCATAGGCATTCCTTAGACATTTAGCCAGCGCAGCATAGCAGAATCGTCACTAGTGACGCTTCTTTGGCTCTGCGTCACCAGGTCTGCCTTTTCTATTTCCCCTGCTAATTATATTATACGTATATGGTACTCTAGTACATGCATGCTAATTACTATATACAGTGGTCGTCGTACTAGTTGTAGTTGGTTTCGATTGATTGACATACTTATTAGTAGCTGCTAGCTCGGTGTTTTTGTCTCTCTCCCGCTCCCTCCGGTTTGAGGAGTCGTGATAGCGAAATGTGGCGTGCCAAAATATATAACACATGTCGATTGCATTCTTGGATTACTATAGTTAGTTTTTGCTCTGACCAAACGGATGAATAATCAGCATTATATACGCATTAGGTTTGGCAAGATTAACTTTTACACCACAAGAAATGTAGACCCAGGAGAACGAAGCAAGCAAACTAAACAACCTTGAATAACTTCAGGACGTCAATCCCCAGCGAATGTTTACATCACAAGAAATGTAAACCTAGAAGAACGAAACAAGGGAAATTAAATAACCTTGAATAACTTTAGGACGTCAATCCCCAACGAATGTTCACTGGGACATGGCCATTGTGAAAGCCCGCGTGGCAGTTTCATGTATAAAAGAGTGGCAGTTTTATAAAATGTCATGACATTTCTTTATTTTTAATGCAGCTTCCATCCAAAAACTGTCACCATCAGATGCAAATCGGATGGATCTGAGGACGTTTGTTAGGATTTGGCTCCCGGCGAACGTTCGCCGGATATTATTACGGTAACTTTACGGATCGCTGACCTAAAGCACCTAGCCATTCGACAATACTTCCATATAATGAAAAATGATTTTTTTAACAAAAGTGAATTTATTGACTCAAAAACAAAATGAACACATTCGAATTCTGCATGAATAGGATGTACACAGTCAACATCAACACACACAAAAAGAATTACGCCGCCGAAGAGCAAAGTCGAAGCTCTGTCTAGATGGAGGGAAAAAGTTCTGAAGCAATCAAAACAGTGAATGACGAACTCAAGGCTAACGACGCAAAAACACCAAAATTGCCAGGTATAACCAACCAGGGTCTGGCCTAGGGTCATCCCGAAGGCTCAAGACCGGGGTACTCAAGAAGCACCACCAAATTGAAGTCAGCGTGTGTTGTTGATAAGGGATCGCAACAGTCTTCACTGAGACGCATTACAACCCTCTACTTTATATTTAACACGATGTGAGTGAGAGAATACTTATAAGCTTTGGCAGTTGAATTGTCAATTTAACCACACGTGAAACAAGTACTTGCTCGAAGAAATTATCAATAGCACTGGAATATAGTGGATGGAGTGGTGTATGAAGCAGCACAATAACACAAAGTCGTAAAATACATGGTAATTGCCAAGTACAAGTAACTTAAAAGAGAGCAAATAATAGCCAAAAACATAGGCATATGGATGGATATTGAAATGTTGCAAGGATAAAATCAATATCTCGTGTTCTTAAATTATTGCAGGCATGTATCTCGTATGTAGTGAGAACTTGCCCCCATCTATTGTCTAACCGTCCCATGCACTAGGGCCCTCTTTGAAAACTAAGGGTAATCAAGCTAACCTTTTTGAGTCTATCAGAACAAAGCATTACGATATATGAATACATGTGATCCTCAAACTATAGCTACTCCCATTGACATCTTGGGTTGTCACCTTTGGGGTCTCTGGTTTAGTACTACAATATGTGCATATAACTTGATGGTATAATCATGAAAAAAATATCACAAAGACATAAATGGTTCAGATCATCAAGCCCTACTAATAACCATTGGGCACAGTAAAGTCATAGAAACATCAATTCTCAAACAATCCTGATAGTGGGCATCATTCTCCAATAAATCTAAAGTCTATTACATAATGCATCTCATCCAGTTCCTATCCATCTCACGTGCCTATAGTAGTATACTCACACGTGATTGGGGAGAGCATGATGGTGATGATGGAGAAGGAGTTGATGAGTTGATGACGAAGTTTAACCCTGTCTAGAGGGTAGAGTTAGGACTTCAACACCCCTCTAAGAAGAGATCAACATTATCAGCCATCTCTGCCTTGAAATATCGTTGATAAATTCGAGGGATGTTTTCATGTCAATATATAGCCAATGTCACTGGAAAGAGAGAAAGAGGGGGCCTGGTGTTCCCAGGCACCCCAGGCCACCCAGAGCCTTGGTTACGCACCTGGGTTCCCTGAGCACCCCCTGGCCCATCTCCAGGTCCCGTGTGGTCCACTTGATGCACATATGCATGTGATATTTTTTGTATAAATAAATAGCATCCAAAAAAATTCTATTGAAAACAGCTTCAATCCTTATTAGTTTTTTTTATTAGAGGTGAAAGCTATGCAAAAAAGTAGATGTGTTTGAGATATATCATATGTCAATCATCAAGAGTGGAGTAATTGAAGCCAGCGTTGGAGAGAGATCCTAAGATCCATGTGCAAGTCAAAGTGAGTACAAATCACCGAGGGGAATGCTCTATGTTCTCACCTCCAAGACAGACGCTAGCATGTTGTACTAGATATTAACTCATGTCGGCATGTATGACACCATCTCGTATTTGTCGAGTGGTTTTCCGACGGCTCCAAGTTCATCACCAAGATTCCTCATCTTCCAAAAATAAGCTATGGTCGACATGTTTCCTTTGGTGGCATTGGCATGTAAGAAGTGCATGTTCACCGTTGTTTTCCATACTTCATGTGTAGTGGTCATACTCGCAAGTTGCATCAACACTTATCAGGTGAGAAAATTGAGCAAATATGAGAGGACTTGTTGATCTTGTACAACCCATGATGTGTATGTGGTATTCATCTCAATCTAAATGCTCTTGTCTACCTTCTCGATAGTGAGTTGTTTCGGTGGTTCCTTGGTGGATCCGATTGAGGTACCTATACATATGTGGCCCATGCAAAGCAAGGAGTGTGAGCCTTCCATGTGAAATAATTCTTTCGGATTTGCTTCTCTGAATCCGGGCGCCAAGTGTCACCATTGCCATGCTTGAGGACGCCATGAATTTGGGATTGGATCTTGGTCTTTGTATGTAGATGGAAGAAGATAACTTTAAGACCAAAGCTTTTTGTAGACTGGCAAGCATATCTACCTACCGTAGAATATTGTATGATTGTATTAATGTGAGACGAGAACATGCCCTGTTGTGGTTTACACGCAACGACAGAGGCAGTAGGGGATGACTTGGGGCCTTGACCAACATTGATACAACAACGTTATTAGAACTACTAATAACATTTTGGGAGCCAAAATTTTGCATTTTAATGGTTCTGTCCCTCCCTAACATAGGTGCATCAACAATAAGCCCCTCTCATACAATCCTAGCTCCACCTCTGTTTACACGAGAAGCATCACATGCCACGAGGAGATGGTCGGCCATAGGCCCATAGTTAAAACCAAATCAATCCAGAGATCATTATTGATTACATGTGTACGTAGGAATACTCTATAATGAGATCATAATTGATTACATGTGTACGTAGGAATACTCTATAATGAGATCATAATTGATTACATGTGTACGTAGGAATACTCTATAATGTACAAGAAGATAACTCAAACTCAGCCTCTGTGACCCCGAGCATCACTACCGAATACGGAGTTCGAGGGGAATATGCTTCTTTAGGGAGATATTTAGGCAGCCAATGTTTGAAGTTCTCTCCTACCGAGTCTTGGCATATGTATCGGTTCCTAAGTGATAATGGGAAGTATGTGGTCCTTGTTTATTTCAATACTACTATTGTTTGAGACCTTTTTATTTAATAGAGTTGAGCTTACTAATGATGGACAATTGAGGATTGGGTGCATCACCAGTTCCAAAGCCGAGAAGCAGTAGAATTCTCCTTGAAAATATAAGCAAATTTTAGCATCATTGGAAACAAAACATTTTTATATTGAAGCATGGAGATTATGAGTTGTATGTTATATTAATTAATTGAATTTCATTGTTGACTAGATGCAACGCATGGAGATCACGTATGAAGCTTACAAGTTATGTGCTATATTAATTAGTTGATATGCCAGAGGCATGGAGATTACGAGTTGCTCGCATGTGGTATATTAGTTTCTCTTCTCATTTTTCTTCATTAACTCTCTACGATATGCCATAAATCATATATATCACCGTAGTAGTGACATTGTCTTCGATTAGCATTGAAATATAAATGTAATGCGATTGTGAAATATTTAATTAATTAAATTTAAATTTTTGCAGGTTAAGCATCAACTATTTTCCATTCAAATAATGCGTTGTGAAGTGGGTGATACTCACAATTAGGATTTCGGAGTCATTTGCATGTGATCTGATTAACATGTGTGATTTGTAGTGTAATTCTTTAACCTTTTTAACTTGGACTTCACTATGTTTAGTTTTTGGCCCTGCTCCTAGTTGTATGAGTTGTGTTCAGTGCTAAATCTAGATAACATAAACTTATTTTTGCACGTAGGTATAACATAACCTTAGGGGCACAAAATATATATTAGCTGATTTTGTTCCTCGGGTGCATGTCCCTAATTATGGTTCCAGCTACGTGCTTTGATCAACTTTTAGCATGCATGCACCCTGTGAAATCCAAATATGCACTATGTTTACTTATGTTTTAATGTGTATATCGGTTGTTTTTGTATTGTTGTTATTATACACACAAAAAACTTGTACCTGGGAAGAGAAAAATGATGTGCTTACTATAGTTCACGCCCCTGAAAAATTTCAGGTGTCGGTCTATTGCTTGGGCAGCGTAGCGCAACCCCCAAGTTTGAGACGGATATGTCGCTGCCAGCCGTGGCGTCACCGGCAGAGGTAATTCAGAGGCCAGGATCCAGTTTGCGGGGTGAGGGGGGTCATTGGCATGGCGGGACTTAGAGGGGGGAGGTGATGGAACGACAGAGTGGCCGCTCGAGCAGGACGGGATGTGAGGCGGACGTGGTAGCGCTGGCACCAGTGGGGGTAGGAAGGGGGGCGATAAGTACTTAGTCTGGTGTCAGTGATATAGGACCAAGTCCTAATTGATGCCCAATCTTCACAATTTGGAGATGATCAAGAGAAAGAACTCAAATAGGTCAAAAACACAAGAGGATAAACTAGATGGACAAGTTTCCATCACACATGTTGTCGTGCTTTTGTCACGGCAGATGTCCGAAGACTTAGGTTCGAGGCCATCGCTAAGGCGGTGGACTCAAAGGGGTTGGTCGAGACGAGGAACACGAGTTTACCCAGGTTCGGCCCCTCAAGAAGAGGTAAAAGCCTACGTCCTGCTTGTGTTGTATTGATTGGAGTATCGATTACAAGGGAGCGAATTCGCTTGACCTAGCTCTCGATCGATTGGTTTCTGTCCAAGCCGTCCCAGGGCCTCACCTTTATATAGGAGGTCGAGGCTCTGGGTTACACGAGTCCTAAACCGACTCATACATCGTAGTTGATCCTGTCTCTAAGCCGCCTTGCCGTCTTGGGCAAGCCGTCTCCGGGCGGCTTAACCGCCCGGGTCTTCACACCATCTTCTGTCTCTGGGCCTTCCTCTTGGCCCGTCAGGTAAGCTGCCATGCGACCTGGCCTTCATCTTCCGGCCCACCTCATAGGTCTTGGATACGAGCCGCCAGGTATGACCCGGCCCCTCCTGGGCGGGTCTTACCATGGGGTTATATCCCCAACATTAGGGCCCAGGTTGATTTGAGCCTGCTCATGTCAATCTTCAAACTTACTTGGCGGCGAGTCTCCCATTTCTTCACCTGAAAAAGAAAACTCCTAACCCGCCATGACGTCATGTCGAATATTCTGAAAAGATTCTGTGACGTTCGCAACAGATCCTCTCATTAAACGGTCGGCCCGAAAATCGAGGCGTCCCTTTCGGTCAATCATCACTGTGCCTCTTCGATTTTTACGCGCATTGTTGCCATCCCATCCCATAAATAGGGACACGTGGTGCCTTTTTCCCTTTCTCTGCCGTCGCTGTCATCTTCCTCCCTCAGTCAGCCTCGCCTCCAGAGCTCCGCCGCACGTAATCGGACCTCGCCGTCGTCCCCAACGCCGGCCGCTGCATCGACCTAACTTGGACCAGAACTCTGCCGGGCCGCCCGCATCCAGGAGGTACCGTTCTCAACCTTTGTCGAATCTAGAATCATCTCCATTAGGATCCCCCGAGTTCATCGGGTTTTCTCTAGTGTTCTTCGCAGGTTCTTCGCTGTTCTTCGTAATATAGATTGTAAATGGCCCCTTGAACCTCATATCACTTGTCTATCCATTGCGGTTGTCCTTCTAATGCCAATGCCCTCTTGCTTTGGATCTACATAGCAACCTCCACCGCGTGCTGTCCGCCTGTTCTTCTTCTATCTTTTTAGGTTTTTGAATATGTTTCATTTTACCTTCGCCCGTAGATCTTGCAGCCATAGTGATAATATGTGAAACCTGTTTATCCGCACTTAGCCGTATTTTCCAGCACCGCCTTGTCCACCTAACCCGCCATTGCATTGGCGGCTCTCTGATAAAATACTTCGGCGGCTTAACTCCTCACCATTATACTGACCACAGCTGCCTTGACTAGTTAATATTTTTCTAAGCCGCCATACTCTGGGCCTTTTCGCAGTTTGACCCGCCATCATGTCGAGAGCGCCCTCGTCTTGCGATTAGGTCAGCTCCGGAGTCACCGAACAACTCTTACTTGACTTCGTAGAAGCGGGTATTCTGCCGGCTCAAGATATTATACATTGGCGGGTTCCAGGGCCAGAGTCAAGACCTAAACCTAAGGAGGGAGAAGTTGTCGTGTTCACTGATCACCTCCTTCGTGGATTCAGCCCGCCCGGGTCGAAAATTTTCCGGGACGTTCTTCATTTCTTCAAGCTTCACCCTCAAGATATAGGCCCAAACTCTGTCACCAACATGTGTCAGTTTCAAGTCTTATGTGAAGTTTACCTGCAAGAAGAGCCGTCTGTTGACCTCTTCCGTGATTATCATTACGTTAACCGCCAAACTGAAGTGGCGGCTGGACCAAGTTTGGAGCTTGGTGGTGTTTCCATCCAGAGACGAAGAGACTTGCCCTACCCAGCAGCTATCTTACCAAGTCACCCCAAGGATTGGAACAAGACTTGGTTTTACTGCAAGGACACTTCTCCTGAAGAAGAGAATCCACTGCCGGGTTACCGTCCTACCCGGCTTTGCAACACCGGAGAACTCCCAGACCGGATGTCCGCCGCAGAACGAGTAAAATATGCTCCGGCCTTCGCGAAGATCAGGGCCTTAATGGCGAATGGTTTAACTGGCGTTGATCTAACCCATTGCTGGGTTTCTTGGAAAATCTTACCACTGAGCCGGCGTGACCGGCTCATGCATGAGTTTACGGGTGAACCCAATGACACTCTCTGTTTCAACGCCACCCCCTTGACAGAGCAAGACATCAACTCCTCCGTCAAAACACTTCTCGGTGAAAAGCAAGCAACTTGCAACAAAATTGGGCTGAGACCTTTCTGTGTCAAGAACCCAGCTCCAGCTATAAGAAATCCCTTTCCACAAAATTGGTCAAACTTGTCTTTGCTTTTTGTCTTGCTCCTTTTAACCTTTGTTGGCGGCTTATGTACAGGCCGGCTCTTCTTTCTGGAAGAAGAAGTATAATCCTCCTGTGAGGAAACCTAAGGTGGGTAAAACCCGCGTCCAGAAGAAGAAAACTGCCGCTCAAGACCCGCCTGAGCTTGACGACTCAGAGGTAGAACTTGACTGCCTTGGCCGTCTCTTTATGCAACTTATTGACAACAATTATTCACAGGAAGAAACGGAAACAAGCCATGCAGACGCCCCTGAGGTAACTTACATTTCCTCTGATTCAGAAAACTTTCCACGAGAGAGAACACGGCGGGTCATCCGGAAAGTTCCATTTTCTCATCCTCTTGCTTATTTAGACCCCGGTTTTCTTTTGAAAAAGCAACAACATACTTCCAGACGTCAGACCCGGAGCGCCGGCTCTGACGAGCTTTTGGCCGGCTTATCAAACTCTCCGGCTCCGCGGAAACGACCGGCTGAGGTACTCTTTAGACTAAATCCAGATTTTAACAATCTTGCATTGTAACCTTACTTCTGCTATCATTGTCTTAATCTTTAGGATACGCCCCCTTCATCTGGCGACTCTACTGCCTCCAAGTTGCCTCCTCTGATGATCAACCCGGAGTGCGTATCTTTACTCTTGTACCATACCTTTTTATCATCCTTGTCCTTTATGTGACGATCTTTTTGTTTTTCAGGGCTCAAGCAAAACGAAGGAAGACCGGCGGGTCTACCTCTGCCCCTACTGCCCAAGAGCCGGCGATTGCTAAGCCGGACTCCCCTTCAACTCATGCTGAGCCTATTGATGTTATGAAAGATGCGCCTGAAGATACTCATCAGCCCTCTGAGCCGGCTGACCATGACATAATAACTGAAAGTCCTCCAAAGGCCGATCCTAAACCGCCCAGTCCTTCCACAGCCATCGAAGACACAGTTCTTCCAGACGTTATCATTACTGGGACGGGTTATCAACCTCCCGAGCCTCATGTACTGACAAAACACACTGGCAAGGCTGAAGCTTCCTCGCCTGAGAAACTTGATTTTGAACTCCCCGTGCTAGAGAAGTTAACTGCAGATGAGTTACATGCTGGTTATCTGAACCGCCTCTCCACAAGCCGGAACATGGAGCTCAAACTTGTTGGTTTGATGAAGAAAAAATATGAGGTACTCCTCCTGCTTTTTCCTTATACCCTTATGTAGCCCCCAAGAGCTGGTTTAGTATTGCAAATGGTAGACCGGGTCTTCCAATCCTTGTCATAGCTAGAATAGCTTAGCCTGTAGCCTCCAAGTATCGGGTTAATATATATATTAGGCCGGTACTCAGTTTGAAGAGTAGATCAATGGTAGCCCCCAAGTCCGGGTCAGTATAAAAATGATGAGTCGGAACTTCTCTGGAAATTTGGAAAACGCCGATTGTAGCCCCCAAGTGCCGGCTTATCTTACGAAGATGAGTCGGAACTGCATTGTAGACTTGAAGAGTGCCGTGTGTAGGCCCCAAGTGCCGGCTTATCTTTACGAAGATGAGCCGGAACTTCATTGTAGACTTGGAGAGAAAACACAGACATTAGCCCCCAAGTGTCAAGTATATTGCTTGCAATCTGCTTGAGACTTGTAGCATAACAGCTTCATCACTCGTCGACTAATGTCTCATTCTGGCGGGTCAAACCTTCTGAACTTTTTGTTTTGTTTTTGTACGATACAGGAAGCTTTGGAGGCGGCCGAGTCTGATCTGACCGGCTTAAAGGAAAACCTTGCTTCGCAACAAACCGCCCGGTCTCAGGCGGAAGAAAAATGGCGGGTTGCTGTTAAGGAACTTGAGAAGGTTCAGGCTGACTTTGATGCCTTCAAAAAGAGTGTTGAGTCTACCCAAGCCGCCCTGACCAAGCGCGCAGACGATGCTGACCAGCAACTAAAGCGTGTGTCAGATGAGCTGCAAACCCTCAAGCGCCACATCTCTAGGATGACTTCTGCTATCTTTGGTAAGCACTGAATACTTAGCAAATTTCCTTGCCTTGTTTACAAACTGTGCGGGCGGCTTATAACACCAAATCTTTCCTTGCAGGTCAAAGAAGCCGCCAACTATCTTCAGACAGCTTGTTGAAGTTAAAAGCAGTATATTCCTTGGCAGAACAGCTATACTGTGGGACCCTTTGCACCATCAAAGCAATGCTGAATGAAGAAAGCATCCCCAAATTCATGAAAGGAGTGATAGAACTCTTATCAACTCTGCCTAAGCAAATCGAAGAGCTCAAACGATCAGCCGCCAGGAAGGGAGCAATGGCCGCACTAAGCCGGTCTTTGGCCTTTGCCCCTGAACTGACGGCAGAAGAGATGATGGATGGCTTTCCGTCCAAGAAAGACGACGGTTCAGATTTCACAGAAGCTGACTATGCTAAGTGTATGAAGGCTTCCAGAGTACTCGCATCAACGCTGGCGGATGAAGTTGATCTGACCACCTATCAGGCGGCTTACGGCGCGGACAACAAACGAGTGCGCTGCCCAACCTTCGAAGCCAGGGACTTGACTCCTGCACGCCGTAAGCAACTCTTTGCTCCTGAAATTGACCCGTCCCCCCTCTTTGACGAGGCTCAGTTTGAAGCTTTAACAAACTGCAACTGGGATGTGGACAATCTTCAGATCGAAGAGGTCGAAGACCCGGCGCAGGATGACCCGCCATCGAGCTGATCATTTGCTTCTGAAACTTATAACCCGGCTTCTTGACCCGCCAAGGCTAGCAATGTACAAAAACTTTAAGTCCGTGGTATTTTGGGCTCCCTGGGGAGTTTGTAATAGGCATAGAAAAACTTGTTTGCCTGAGCCGTGCCATCGCGCACGTATGAATCTTTGCACAACTTGATGCATGCTTGTCTGTCTTGTGTTCTGCTCATAATATCAGATTTCACGACGGCTCATCTTAGGAGATAAACCCTGCAAAAACAAACAAGACAGAATATGTTCTGTATTGCTGTGAGGGCGGCTTGAAAAAGCACAACCCGGAGATGTTAAATCTTTCATGACCTTGCCTTTCTTTTCGAAAACTCATATGCCGGTTCTTTTGGGTGGACTCGCTACTTGAACTCTTAACAGTATAGGGTCTCTAGCGAGAGTGACCGTCAATTCCTTTGACGGCTCAGGGTCTCTAGGCGAGATTAACTTATAAGAGCGCAACGAACCAGAGAGAGACACAGCAGGGCATGAGTACCCCCAGGGTCCATAAGCTACCTCTCACATGACATAAATCCGTCGTTTGAACCTTAAACAGTGCAGGGTCTTTTAAAAGAGTAACTGTTTAAGAGTACGAACGGGCCACATAGCGGAGAGTCGGCAGCAGATGGGTGAGTTTATCCTCGCTTTCCGTAAGTCGGCCCTCACGTGACAAGAGCCGCCGGTTTAACCTTGACCAGTACAGGGTCTCTAGCGAGAGTGACTGTCAAATATGTTTGAACAGCTCAGGGTCTCTAATCGAGATTAACTGGTAAGAGTTCGGCGGGTCACCTGGCGGAGCAGCAGCAGCATACAGGCAGGTTTAACTCAAACTTGCGGTGGCTGAAGAGCCGATCAAGAGGGTGTGTAAGCTAAACCCGGCGGGTTGGAAGCCCCCAAATGACCTTGTTGACAGAGTCAACTTTTCGGGTATATAACCCGGCCTTCCGGTGGCTGAAGAGCCGATCAAGAGGGTGTGTAAGCTAAACCCGGCGGGTTGGAAGCCCCCAAATGACCTTGTGGTTGTATCCATCTTTGCACAATCTGAGATACGTAAAACGGCAGAGGCCCCGTCTTGCAGGGATGCCAACTTTATTATATATATAAGTGATATATACAATGATGATGTACAATGGGGGGAGTCGATGACTCAAGTATAGTAAGGTCGCAGATGAGCGATATTCCACGGCCGGTGGGTCTCCTGCCCAGAAGTGCGTGACTCGTCTCGTACGTCAATGAGATAGTATGACCCATTGTTGAGGTTTCTGCTAACCACAAAGGGTCCTTCCCATAGAGGAGATAGCTTGTGCGCATCCGTCTGATCTTGAATTAGACGTAACACCAAGTCGCCTTCTTGAAACGTCCGGGTCTTAACCCTGCGGCTATGATAGCGACGCAGGTCTTGTTGATAAATCGCCGATCGAGCCGCCGCCAGATCACGCTCTTCATCCAAAGCATCTAACACGTCCTGACGCGCTGTCTCATTGTCTGTCTCAACGTAAGCCGCCACCCGCGGCGAGTCATGACGTATATCACTTGGTAACACGGCTTCTGCGCCATAAACCATGAAGAAAGGCATATAGCCTGTTGACCTGTTGGGAGTAGTTCTGATGCTCCATAAAACTGATGGCAACTCTTCTACCCAACAACCTGGCGTTCGCTGCAGAGGAACCATAAGCCGGGGCTTGATACCTCTCAAGATCTCCTGGTTAGCTCGTTCCGCCTGACCATTGGATTGTGGATGAGCAACAGCAGAGACATCAAGCCGGATGTGCTCACTTTCACAGAACGCCTGCATAGCCCCCTTGGATAAGTTTGTGCCATTATATGTGATGATACTATGAGGGTAACCAAAGCGGTAGATCAATTTTTTGACAAACTGAACCGCCGTAGCCGCGTCACACTTGCCGACCGGCTCAGCCTCCACCCACTTGGTAAACTTATCCACCGCCACCAAAAGGTGGGTCTTCTTGTCCTTGGATCTCTTGAAGGGCCCGGCCATTTCAAGCCCCCAGACCGCAAACAGCCAGGTAATTGGAATCATTCGCAATTCCTGAGCCGGCACGTGAGCACGTCGCCCGAACTTCTGACATCCATCGCACTTGAGGACCAAGTCTTCTGCGTCCTTATGAGCCGTCAGCCAGAAGAAACCATGCCGAAAAGCCTTGGCCACCAGAGATTTTGAGCTGGCGTGATGACCACAATCGCCAGCGTGAATCTCACTTAAGATTTCCTTGCCTTCTTCAGGTGAAACACAACGTTGAAAAACGCCGGTGACGCTGCGCTTATGTAACTCGCCATTGATGATCGTCATGGACTTAGATCGCCTGATGATTTGTCTTGCCAAGGTCTCGTCCTCAGGTAACTCGCCGCGAGTCAGGTACGCTAGGTAAGGCAACGTCCAATCAGGGATAGCATGCAGAGCCGCCACCAGCTGCCCCTCCGGGTCAGGTATAGCCAGATCCTCCTCCGAAGGTAGCTTAACTGACGGGTGATATAACACATCCAAGAAAACATTAGGCGGCACCGGCTTACGCTGAGAGCCCAGCCTTGACAACGCGTCAGCCGCCTCGTTCTTGCGACGGTCAATATGATCCACTTGATAACCCTTGAAGTGACCAGCAATGATGTCCACCGCCTGACGATAAGCCGCCATCCGTGGGTCTTTGGAGTCCCACGTACCTGAAACTTGCTGAGCCACGAGGTCTGAGTCGCCAAGACATCTAACCCGGCTCAGGTTCATCTCCTTAGCCACACGAAGGCCATGAAGTAAAGCCTCATACTCAGCTGCATTGTTAGTACAGGGAAACATCAACCTTAACACATAACAACACTTATCACCTCTAGGGGAAGTTAAGACAACTCCAGCCCCTGATCCTTCCAATTGTCTGGATCCATCAAAGTGAATTGTCTAGTATGTGTTATCCGGCTTCTCCTCGGGCGACTGACACTTTGTCCAGTCGTTTATAAAGTCCACCAAGGCTTGAGACTTGACAGCCGTGCGGGGCACATATTTTAGATTTAGAGGTCCAAGCTCCAACGCCCACTTAGCAATCCTGCCAGTGGCTTCTCTGTTTTGAATTATGTCTCCCAACGGGGCAGAACTAACCACAATGATCTGGTGTCCCAAGAAGTAGTGCTTCAACTTACGATTCGCCATGAACACCCCATATATCAGTTTCTGCCAATGTGGGTACCTTTGCTTTGACTCTATCAGTACTTCACTGACGTAGTAAACCGGCCTCTGAACCGGGTATTCTTTCCCTGCCTCCTTACGCTCCACAACAATCGCGGCGCTGACTGCCCTGTTGTTAGCCGCCACGTAGAGGAGCAAAGGTTCCTTCTCAGCCGGAGCGGCTAAGACCGGCGGCTCAGCCAGCTGTTTCTTGAGTGCCTCGAGCGCCTCACCCGCCGCCTTGCTCCAGACAAAATTGTCTGTCTTCTTCATCATCTGATACAACAGAATAGCCTTCTCACCCAGGCGGCTTATGAACCGGCTTAGCGCAGCGATTCGACCCGCCAGGCGCTGAACGTCATTGATGCACGCCGGCTCAGACAGGGAAGTGATAGCCTTTATCTTGTCCAGATTAGCTTCAATGCCACGCTCAGAGACTAGAAATCCCAAGAGCTTGCCTGCAAGAACTCCAAAGACACACTTAGCCGGGTTAAGCATCATCTTGTAGACCCGTAAATTATCGAACGTTTCCTTCAGGTCGTCAAGTAGAGTCTCCTTCTTTCTTGACTTGACCACAATATCATCCACATAAGCATGAACGTTGCGCCCAATTTGACTATGAAGACAGTTCTGCACACAACGCTGGTAAGTCGCCTGGGCACTCTTGAGCCCAAAAGGCATAGACACATAGCAGAAAGCACCAAAAGGCATAATGAAAGCCGTCTTCTCTTGGTCTTTGACTACCATCTTGATCTGGTGATAACCTGAATAAGCGTCCAGGAAGCATAAACTCTCACAACCCACCGTTGCATCAATAATCTGGTCGATACGGGGGAAAGCAAACGGGTCAACTGGACAGGCCTTGTTAAGATCCGTGTAATCCACACACATACGCCACGTGCCGTTCTTCTTAAGCACTAGCACCGGGTTAGCTAACCACTCCGGGTGAAAAACCTCCACGATGAACCCTGCTGTTAAGAGCCGGGCCACCTCTTCCCCAATTGCTTTACGCCGCTCCTCATTGAAACGGCGAAGGAACTGCTTGATCGGCTTGAACTTAGGATCCACATTAAGGTGGTGCTCAGCGAATTCTCTCGGTACACCCGGCATGTCAGACGGCTTCCATGCAAAGATGTCCCGATTCTCACGGATGAATTCGATGAGCGCGCTTTCCTATGCGGGGTCCATGTTAGCCCCGATAGTGAACTGTTGTGATGAGTCGCCCGGAGTGAAATCCACCAGCTTGGTATCATCCGCCGCAAACTTGAGGGGCGGCTCAGATTCCGTGTTAGGCTTCTTGAGTGGAGTCATGTCTTCCGGGTCAACATTTTCCTTATAAAATTTGAGCTCTGCTTCTGCACAACTTGACTCTGCGTAAGCTGCGTCTCCTTCCTCGCACTCAAGAGCCGTCTTCCGATCACCATGCACAGTAATCGTCCCATTCAACCCGGGCATCTTGAGCTGCAAGTAAACATAGCAAGGACTAGCCATGAACTTGGCATAAGCCGGTCGTCCAAACAGAGCGTGATATGGGCTCTTGATTTTAACCACTTCAAACCACAAGGACTCCACCCTGTAGTTGAATTCATCACCAAAAGCTACCTCCAAAGAAATCTTTCCCACTGGATAGGCCGACTTGCCGGGTACCACACCGTGGAAAACTGTTGAAGAGGGCTTAAGGTCCTTGTCAAGCAAGTTCATCCGGTGGAAAGTGTCATAGTACAGGATGTTGATGCTGCTGCCGCCATCCATAAGTACCTTAGTAAACACGTATCCACCCACTTGGGGGGCAACCACCAAAGCCAGCTGCCCCGGGTTATCAACACGCGGCGGGTGATCCTCCCTGCTCCAAGTTATGTTATACTCAGACCACTTCAAATATTGCGGGAGAGTCGGCATTACCTCATTAACCGCCCGCTTGCGCACCTTCCGGTCTCGCTTGTCAAGGCTGGTTGTAAAAACATGATATTGACCTCCGCTGAGCTGCTTCGGGTTACTCTGGTACCCCGATTGGTTATTCTGCTGCTGGCCTCCACCGCCAGATTGCTGATGATGACCTCCTTGATTGCCTTGACCCTGGTAACCGGATCCTGAGCCGCCAGCACCAAAGCCGGCTCCTGACCCGCCCGGCCCTGAGCCGCCTGACGGACCATTACCGTTATTACGAGGCTGTTGAAGGCTGTAATCCCAGAATTGCCGCATAATACTGCAATCGCTCCAGGTGTGACCTGCCGGCTTATCAGGCCGGCTGTGCTCCGGATAAGGTTTATTGAGCATCTCTTCCAAGTTGAAAGGAGCTTTACCCTTGTTAAAGGGTTGCCTGAAGTTCCCATTGCCCTTAGCACGATTGTTCCCCGCACTGGTATTCGCCACCAATTCTGACCCGCCGTCCGGGTTCTTCCGCTTGCCCGGGTTGCTGTTTCCAGCCGCGTTTTGCTGCTGACCCTTTCCATTGTTATTCTTCTTACCCTGACCTGACTTCTCATCATCAGAGCCCGGGTCCTTTGTGTTGTCCGAGTCGGCATACTTGGTGAGAGCCGCCATGAGCTCCCCCATGTCTTGACACGAGCGTTTGAGTCAGCCAAGCTTCTGCTTCAAGGGCGTAAAGTGGCAATTCTTCTCCAGAATCAAAACCGCTTGAGCCGCCGTAATCTGCTCAGACGAGTGGATGATGGTTGAGACCCGCCGGACCCAATGATGAGCCGACTCGTCCTCGCGCTGCACACAATGGTCCAAATCCACAATCGTCATGGGCTGCTTGCACGTTCCTTGGAAATTTTTGATGAACTTCGCCTTCAGTTCGGCCCAGGAATTAATGGTGTTGGGTGGCAAGCCCTTCAACCACGTGCGAGCCGGCCCTTCCAGCATCATAATGAAATATTTGGCACATACTGCGTCACTGACGTCTAACATCTCCATGGCCAGCTCATAGCTTTCAATCCAAGCCTTCGGAGGTAGGTCAGCAGTATAATTTGGCACCTTCCGAGGACCCTTGAAATCCTTCGGCAGACGCTCATTCCGCAAAGCCGGCGCTAAGCACGGCACTCCCACAGCCCTGGAGGTTACTCCTGCTCCTACTGAGACGGAAGGTGCAACTGTGGGTTCTTGATGAGCCGCCGCCGCCGCCAGAGCCGCCGCCTCTCGCTGTGCTCTTACTCGATCCACCAGTGCCTGAGCATCCAGAGCCGCCCGATCATCTCGCGGCGAGTTCCGGTGTCGATCACTGCTAGAAACCGCCGGCGACTCATAACGCCGACTGTAGCTGCGACTGGGGATGGGGGTTGAGTGTACGCGACTCCGGCTGTAAGTATACTTCTCCTGCTGGGCCACCGCCGTCTGCAGGTATCCAATAGCATTCCGCACCTCCTCTGCGAAGGGCGCCTCGTCGGGGATGGGGATTGTACCAAGCCTGGTTGCCGCTGCCACCATGTTCTCTGCCGGGTTAGAATAATGACCCGCCGGCGTTGGGAAAGACACTGGTGGGGTCTGGTTCCGTCGAGGCGGGTTAAGCTGTTGATGCTGAACCGCCGCCCGGCTTCCAGGTACTTCCGCCGTCCGGGTTACGGTCAAAGGCACATTCTGTCCCGTCCCTGGCGTGTTGAAAAGATTTCTGGCTTCGTACTGATCTGGCAAGCGGGATTGATGCCTCATCCGCTGAACCGCCGCTGCTGACTGCTGTTCTAGCTCAAGATGGAAAGCGTCCGCCCTAAGGCGCTCCGCCTCAACATCCATCTGAGCCTTCAGCGCATTGATTTCCTGTTGGACTCCGGTCATCTGGTTCTTCAACCTCGTGATCTCCGCATTACGGGCCGCTTGGTTTTCAGCAGTGACCTCAGTCGCCATCAGGGTTGTAAGCTCATTCATCAGATCCAGAAGAACCTGAGCCGGCGGCCTGCCAGCCCCAGACCCAGTCGCACCGGCGGCTGAGCTGCCAGGGGCCGGTGCTGAACCCGTCATGAAAACGGCAGCACGGTTTGGCGGCTCATAATCCTCCGACTCATGATACTCCGACTCAGGGTAAGGCTCGACGTAGCCCCCGAGCCCACCATTGTGAAGCTGATAGATTGATTCCGTCTCTCCGCTAGAGGATCCATCCTCTGAACAGATGAGAGTTTCTTCCCGTGACATAGAACCTTCCAGCTCTACGCCCTGGGTGAAGCCGACGAAGACATGCTTCCTGCCCGGGTCAGCACGGGCAGGTTGCACGCGTCGGGCGGGTTGCTCGCGCCGGGCCGGCTCGACGATGTCGGTGCAGACGTCCGGCCCGGGTTCAGATCCGCCGATCTTGCCGATGAAGACGTGGATTCCGCCGAAGGGGACCCGGAACCCATACTCTATTGAGTCGGCCTCGGGGCCCCAGCCGGCGTCGTCGATGTAGAGCCGGCCGCGGCGACTCTTGGTCATCCTGCCAACAGCGTACCCCTCGATCCCTGGGAGAGAGCCCTTTGAGAACTCAACACCACCGAGCGCTAGCCCCACGGTGGGCGCCAACTGTCGTGGTTTTGTCACGGCAGATGTCCGAAGACTTAGGTTCGAGGCCATCGCTAAGGCGGTGGACTCAAAGGGGTTGGTCGAGACGAGGAACACGAGTTTACCCAGGTTCGGCCCCTCAAGAAGAGGTAAAAGCCTACGTCCTACTTGTGTTGTATTGATTGGAGTATCGATTACAAGGGAGCGGATTCGCTTGACCTAGCTCTCGATCGATTGGTTTCTGTCCAAGCCGCCCCAGGGCCTCACCTTTATATAGGAGGTCGAGGCTCTGGGTTACACGAGTCCTAAACAGACTCATACATCGTAGTTGACCCTGTCTCTAAGCCGCCTTGCCGTCTTGGGCAAGCCGTCTCCGGGCGGCTTAACCGCCCGGGTCTTCACACCATCTTCTGTCTCTGGGCCTTCCTCTTGGCCCGTCAGGTAAGCCGCCATGCGGCCTGGCCTTCATCTTCCGGCCCACCTCATAGGTCTTGGATACGAGCCGCCAGGTATGACCCGGCCCCTCCTAGACGGGTCTTACCACGGGGTTATATCCCCAACACATGTGAAGAATCCTTCTCCCTTAGAGGTCTTGATCCTATAGGAGGTGATAGATGAGCAAAGCTCTCCCAAGGTTTAGGTATATGCTTTGCTGACCTGGATTGGAGTCTAGGTATGGTTTATATAGCTTAGGGAAGAAAGGGGGAGGTAGGAGGGGAATACATGGCCACTTGGCCAAATTTACACGCACGCGCGGGGCGAATGTCTAGGTTGGTGCCCGACAGTCCAGACTGATGGCCGAACAGTCCGACCACTGGAGCAGGTGCGGGTCCGGGCTCGCGCAGTCTAGGGGTGTCAGGCAACCTTCAGTGGCCGGATAGTCCGGGCTCCAAGCTAGACATTCCAGCTTCATCGAAAAGGCTTCTAATGTATTTTATGTTGATCTCGGACGGTATGTCAGGGGGTCTCTTTGTCCGGCTATAGGGCGGACAGTCCGACTAGGAAATTGGACAGTTCGGCTGCTAACGAGCGGTCCTTCCTTCCTTTCCTCATTTTTCTTCCTTCTTCTCCATGACTTGATCTTCTACCCTTGCTTCTTCATGGGTGATTCCTCGGTACATGAGTATGGATAGAGTCTCATCTTGAGATAGTAACCGTGTCTCATACGAATGATACGAAGTTTGAAGAGAAGTGAATTCACCTTGCTTTAAATGGCACATGCATGGGTTGTCATATTTTTTTCAAGGAACCAGCAAGCGCTTTGCATTTTCATTCAACAGAAGAGAATTAGCTAGTTAATAAGGGAAACTGACCGAACATCGATACATAAGCAATGCACACACCGACCCCAGGGCCACGTCCCACACGAGTCGTTGAGTCCGTCATCCGAGTAGACACCCTACAAATATATCTGAAGCCGCCGCTCACACACGCTCTCATCATTGGCCTAATTGGCACTTGGAGTGTTGGTGTAGGATCCATACAACGGTGTCCGTGGGCTGGTCCGTACCAGTTAGGCTGGGTGGGTTTCTTGTGAGTTGAAAGAATTTTCCTCAAAAGAAAAAAAAATTGCCAGTTGAAAGAACGTGTTATAACTGTTAGATTAGATTTCGACCGCTGCGGCTAAGTTGACTGAACTTATTTTTGTACCGGCAAATGACATTGAGGCACCGCCTCGGCGCCTCCCATGTTACAACAAGCAAGCACGCTTCTTCCTCATGCACCTGCTGGCTGGCGCCCTATATATAAGCCGGAGCCGTCCATCTCTCCTCCGGCGGACGAGCGAGCTAGACAAGTCAGAGTCTACCACCTGATTAAACGGCCTGAAGAGGAGGCCGGATTATACTTCTATACTCCCGAGTCAGCCAACATATATCGAGTAAACTCTCCATCAGAAGATTGCAAAAAAAAAAAAAAAAAAAAAAAAAAAACTCTCCATCAGAAGCAACCAACAGGCGAGCTCGCGGGTTCGCCGGAGCCGGACATGGGTGGCGCGGCAGACGCCAAGAAGGCGCCGTTCGGTTCGTCGCTCATGTCGGTGTTCATGCACGCGGACGCGGCGGACGTGGCGCTCATGGTGCTGGGCCTGGTTGGCGCCATCGGCGACGGCATCTCCACGCCGGTCATGCTGCTCATCACCAGCCGCATCTTCAACGACCTCGGCAGCGGCCCCGACCTCCTCCAGGAGTTCAGCTCCAAGATCAACGAGGTAGTACGAATTCAGCAGATTCTGCATTAATCCCTGACGAGATATATATTAACATGCAATTCCCGTGTTGAAATGAATCCACTCTATCGGCCAGAACGCGAGGAACCTCGTCTTCTTGGCGCTGGGCTGCTGGGTCATGGCGTTCCTAGGTGAGTCACAACGACAATATGTTTGGATGCCGTGCCAATGGCGTACGTACATGCAGTCATGCATTTCTGAATGTGATCGATGCGTGCGCAGAGGGGTATTGCTGGTCACGGACGGCGGAGCGGCAGGCGTCGCGGATGCGCGCGCGGTACCTGGCGGCGGTGCTCCGGCAGGACGTGGAGTACTTCGACCTCAAGGTGGGGTCGACGGCGGAGGTGATCACCAGCGTCTCCAACGACAGCCTGGTGGTGCAGGACGTGCTGAGCGAGAAGGTGCCCAACTTCGTGATGAACGCCGCCATGTTCTTCGGCAGCTACGCCGTGGCCTTCGCGCTGCTGTGGCGGCTCACCCTGGTGGCGCTGCCGTCGGTCCTGCTGCTCATCATCCCGGGCTTCATGTACGGCCGCATCCTCATCGGCCTCGCGCGCCGGATCAGGGAGCAGTACACGCGCCCGGGCGCCGTCGCCGAGCAGGCCATCTCGTCGGTGCGCACCGTCTACTCGTTCGCGGCGGAGCGCGCCACCATGGCGCACTTCTCGGCGGCGCTCGAGGAGTCGACGCGGCTCGGGATCAAGCAGGGGCTGGCCAAGGGCATCGCCGTCGGCAGCAACGGCATCACCTTCGCCATCTGGGCCTTCAACGTCTGGTACGGCAGCCGCCTCGTCATGTACCACGGCTACCAGGGCGGCACCGTCTTCGCCGCCTCCGCCTCCATCATCCTCGGCGGCCTGTACGTGGCAGTAATCTAGTCAATTTCCGGTCCATGTCCATGCACGATACTATTACATAGCCGCCGGCGTTAACGACGAGCCATGGAACGCGTACGTGCATGCAGGGCGCTGGGGTCGGGGCTGTCAAACGTCAAGTACTTCTCGGAGGCGAGCGCGGCGGGGGAGAGGGTGCTGGCGGTGATCCGGCGGGTGCCCAAGATCGACTCGGGCAGCGACACCGGGGAGGAGCTGCCGAACGTGGCCGGCGAGGTGGAGTTCAAGAACGTGGAGTTCTGCTACCCGTCGCGGCCGGAGAGCCCCATCTTCTCCAGCTTCTGCCTGCGCGTGCCGGCGGGTCGCACGGCGGCGCTGGTGGGCAGCAGCGGGTCCGGCAAGTCGACGGTGGTGGCGCTGCTGGAGCGGTTCTACGACCCGTCGGGCGGGGAGGTGGCGCTGGACGGCGTGGACATCCGGCGGCTGCGCCTCAAGTGGCTGCGCGCGCAGATGGGGCTCGTCAGCCAGGAGCCGGCGCTGTTCGCCACGTCCATCATGGAGAACATCCTGTTCGGCAAGGAGGACGCCACGCCGGAGGAGGTCACCGCCGCCGCCAAGGCCGCCAACGCGCACAACTTCATCTCCCAGCTGCCGCAGGGGTACGACACACAGGTAACAATCAATTACAATTACCACCGTGATTCCAAATCCATTGCAAGTCGCTGTCGATTTCCTTCTCGTCAACTTTTGTTCTCGTTGCGAAATGCTTATGCGATTCGTCGAGTTGTTTTCTGTGCCAACTTTCTGCTAACATGTTCGGTGGATTAGGGTACGGAGTCATACAAAATGCGGTAAAAAGTCGAGAATTTTCATCATGTTGTTTCCTTTTCCTTCTCTCTTTGCTCTCTGTGTGTGTATTTTTCTCTCAAAAGTCAAGAGCGAGAGCCAATCAATTACTACTACCAGTGAATGGAATACGATTCAGATAGTTTTAAAAACATGCTACTCATATTAAAGCCTAGATTCTAAAGAGAAATCAACGATATACAAGTCATAAAGCACCATCCCAAAAAAATGGAAGCTCTACTTTGCACCGACATGGACATCCTAGTTATGGGGTATGTGTATGTAACAAAAATCTTACTGCAATTGGAAAAGATAAAGAATGAAGAGGAATATAAATCATAAAGGTGCTTCCATTTTCATACTCCTGCTGTATAGTAGCAACCACAAATTGAGACGGGAACTTTTGGGACATGGTTCCACGTCGTATCCGTTGGAAAAGATACTGATTTTGTGTAACACAGATAGTGGGACAGGTATACTCGGGTGTGAAGTTTCACGAAGTAATGACATCCGTGGTAATCTGGGCAACAATGAGAAAAGCAAAACCATATTTTAAAAAACATAGTTTGATGAATAGTAAGATCTTAATTTATTTTTCTTCACCAAGTGTACCACGGGTGTCAATACTTTACGAAACTTCACACCTGACTCAAATGGCATACCAAGTTTGGTATCCAAAAAAAATAGAAATTTTAAAAGGATTCTACTCCCGCCGATCCATGTTAATTATCGCTGGTTTAATATGACTTTGTAGTATTTTTTTTTCGAATTCACCATTTACGTGGGTGCTTGTGGAACCATGTTCACCTTGGTATTTTGCGACAAACCGGCCCAAACTAAGCAACAGAGTAACTAAACATGTCACCGCTATAGCGAAATTCTCCTCGTTGTTTAATTGAAGAGGACTGGTAGGCAGCCGCGGCATGTGGCCCTGGAATCCCAGCTCCTCCCATCATTCTACGTTGCGAATTGTGCCTTCCTTTTATAGGGGGGTTCTTAACAAGGCATTTATTGTCTTGATTGTTTTCTAAAAGTAGCACCCTTTGCTTCTACTCCTTCTATTTCTAAATATAAGTTTTTATAGAGATTTCACTACGGAGTATATACGAAGCAAAATGTGTAATTCTATACTCTAAAATAGGTCTATATACATCCGTATATAATCCGTAGTGAAATATTTAGAAAGACTTATATTTAGAAACGGAGGGAGTAGTGTGGTCACCCTTTTTAAGTAAGAAAGAATAGATTAGCACTCTACCGGTCCATGTAGCGCCGCGTAGCCACCAAGCCACGGGCAGAGAACATGGCCCTTGCCACGCAATCTGGGATAGGATTCAGAGGGAGGGAGCTGATCATCCTGTCGTGTTCCCAATCCCACAAAGCGCAACAACACATGAGTTATGCTGACCCCAGTGAAAAGGAAATACTAGTACCATATATTTAACCATGAAAGTCATATCAAAACCACAGAAGTATCGAAAAGACATCTGAAAAGAAAAACAGTTCAATCGAATTTCCCTCAACCGTCCGATCTGGACATCCAGCAGACCAGTCATCTTCTTCCTCCTCCAACACCTGCCCGTCGACCCGCCCTTCAACGCCGGCCGAATTGCCGACTCCCGCTACGGTGCGAGCCTTGCCGCTCCGCTCTGCCCAAGCTGTCTCCCACCGCTGAGCTGGTATCACCCCCGCTGCAAATGTACTGCCTCCCTCCGTCTCAAAACGTAAAACGTTTCTTAGGCTGGTACTAGTAGTTAGTTAGGTGTTTTGACGAAGCCTTGCAGTGTGACAAGCCTTGGAGCGCCGTCAAGGATCCCAAGGCTGGAGATGCGCATACACAAGATTTAACACCAAGTCAGGCACTGGAAACTACCAAATTGTCCTGCAACGAAAAGAGTTCATTACATACACAAGTTAAAAGTAATAAAGCTGATAAAAATATCAACACCTGAGGACCCAATCAGGCAGCACAAGTCTGCAAGCTAATGAACAAGAAATCACGCAAACTAAGGTGCATCCTCAGACAAAACAAAAACGAAAACGAAAAGCTCCAAGCAATGATTTACAGAACATCGGACATTGCGGCACATTTGCTGTGGGATGAACGGGAGTGGCCGCCTTGTGGTGCATGGGCGTAAAGTGTAACCACCCTTGCCACCAGTTCAGCTTCAGCATACAGTTCCTCTACACTTAGTTCTTCTCCAGCAGACCTGACCTGACCTGCCACACATCATCCGTCCACTTCTGGGCAACAACAGATCAGTGCATTATCATCTCTCAATCGTTTTCATTACCGAAAGAATATTGTACCAGATGTCTTCCAAAATACCCCTACTGCATGGATGGCAGCATGAGTTCTGAAATAGCAGCATAATCTGAATTAGTTAAGCTAAGGTCCAAAGTTAGATTCCAAGGAATGCGGTAAATGCCCTTTGAATTTCATCTTTTTTTTCCCTGTTAGCTCAAAGTGTCGGTACTGTTACTTCTAAGGCTGCTACAACACCACTTCACGGCGATTCGTCTCGAGTGGCACGCATGTAAACCTCAAATGTTCATTCATGGCCAGAAACCCCACCACTACCGTTTCTACTGTGCGCCGCGGGGCGCATAAAATTAGGACGCACTAGATTTTGATGTGGGCAAACCAGCTAACACAATGACCTGATAGGCACTAAAAACGCTGCCCTCCCTGTTGAGTATCTACCAGTTGATATCCACGTACTGAACTTCCATTCCCATTGTTCAAGTGCTATGGAAAGATCACCGTAAAGTGTCCCATGAAAATAATAGGCGGCTTAATCTTTCCGCTTTACCAACAAACCGCACCGTGCACTTATTAACTGAACAAGCTTGTCAGAGTGCGTGTAACCAGTGCACATATCGCATATGCAAATATTGTGTTGAAAAAAAGAGATGTTTTGTAAATGATTGCTTTCAGAAGTCAGATTTACCTTAATGTAGTTGCGGCGAGTAAGTGTATAGCTTGAGAATATATGATCAAGTCGTGACAGTACAACGGCTAAGTGCATTTTTGGAAGACAAAATAACAACATTCCAGATCTGCAAAGGTAAAGCTATATGGTCAGAATAATGATGTTAAAGTAGCTAGTCACGTAGCTATATATCCATGTCAATTGTCAATATAGGATAAGGAACAGTAACGGACTTCAGGACGCTTATCAGTTTGATTCTGAACCACTATTCCGGCCATGAATCGATCAACTAACATGGAAGGATAGGATGAGTTAGTTCTGAGAATGAAAAAATGAATCAAATATTGTATAAACACATACTTGGACCAACTTTCAGTGACTATCATTGTCCATGATCAATTAATGCCATAGGGTTAAATAATGAGCCGAAATATTGATGGAACAAACATGATTTCATACTTGAAATGACACTGCTATATCCTGAGATGTTGATGCTTCCAAGTGTTTCTAGGTCTCCAGAACAAAGATTTCCTGCCTATGGTTTATTTATCAACTAAAGTTGCTGTTTTATTCCCTGCAACGCTTTTGACTACCATTGACAGCTGATGTGTTCAATTTTCTGGGCACAGTATGTAGGGAGGGTAAATTTACATATATGGATGAATATGATAATCCAGTTTACAATGCTGAGCTAGATATTTAAGATAAGCTAGGTTCAACTTTGAGGTGGCAACATTAGATGTTCATAATCAATGGAGGATACGGCCGAGAAGTATGTCAACAAACAGACTGGAGCATACATATCAGTTCTGCATTAGTATATTTTTTACTGTACTTCTGCATAAGTATCATAGGCATTTCTTCTAAAAAAGAAGTACTCCCTCCGTAAAGAAATATAAGAGTGTAGTGATCTAAACGCTCTTATATTTCTTTACGGAGGTTGTAACACACAGGCATTTCTGAATATTCTTCTAGTGAGAAAATGCAGTTTTGAAATGAAAAGGAGAGGTGTACATACAGAAGTTTGAAAGAAAAAAAAACTCACGTATTTGTCTTCGGATTTGATGTACTTGCCACAAGAAATTAAGGATTGCAATTGTTAGCTCATCAATAAACTAGTTCATCTTAAGCTATTGATAATTTCCAAAAAAAAATCTTATGTGAAATTATGAACTAAAGCTGTGGTTCATACTCCGATAATCTGGTATTAATCGTACTTGAAATTAAAACAGGTGGGCGAGCGTGGTGTCCAAATGTCTGGAGGGCAGAAGCAGAGGATTGCTATTGCCAGAGCAATCCTGAAGTCACCCAAGATCCTCCTCCTTGACGAAGCCACCAGTGCACTGGATACTGAGTCAGAGCGTGTTGTACAGGAGGCACTCGACCTGGCCTCCGTGGGCCGGACGACTATCGTCGTTGCACATCGCCTCTCCACTATCCGCAATGCTGACATGATTGCTGTCATGCAGTACGGCGAGGTCAAAGAGCTGGGCTCCCATGAAGAGCTCATCGCCGATGAGAATGGCCTCTACTCATCTCTTGTTCGCCTTCAGAAGACTAGAGAATCGAACGAGGTTGATGAGGTCAGTGGAGCCGGCAGCACTTCCGCCGTGGGGCAGTCCAGCAGCCACAGCATGAGCAGGAGATTCTCCGCGGCTAGCAGGTCAAGCTCAGCCCGGTCATTGGGTGATGCAGGCGATGCCGACAACACTGAGGAGCCAAAGCTTCCTCTGCCGTCCTTCAGAAGGCTGCTTATGCTTAATGCGCCAGAGTGGAGGCAGGCGCTTATGGGAAGCTTGAGTGCAATTGTGTTCGGAGGCATCCAGCCTGCTTATGCATACGCCATGGGAAGCATGATCTCAGTCTACTTCTTGACCGATCATGACGAGATCAGGGACAAAACAAGGGCATATGCTCTCATCTTTGTCGCTCTTGCAGTGCTCTCGTTCATGATCAACATTGGGCAGCATTACAACTTTGGTGCTATGGGAGAATACCTCACCAAGAGGATCAGGGAACAGATGCTAACAAAAATTCTTACTTTCGAGATTGGATGGTTCGACCGCGATGAGAACTCCAGTGGTGCCATATGCTCACAGCTTGCCAAGGACGCCAACGTGGTAAGTACCAGCCAGAAATTAAGCATGTTGATGCTTCAACGGAAATTCATCTAAGCTAGCCTAATGTTTCTGTGTTTTGTTACAGGTGAGGTCTCTAGTGGGTGACCGAATGGCGCTGGTGATCCAAACAGTTTCTGCGGTGCTTATTGCTTGCACCATGGGTCTTGTCATCGCCTGGCGTCTGGCCCTTGTCATGATAGCAGTGCAGCCTCTCATCATCGTCTGCTTCTATGCTCGCCGTGTCTTACTCAAGAGCATGTCCAAGAAATCAATACAGGCACAATCTGAAAGTAGCAAGCTAGCTGCTGAGGCTGTCTCCAATCTCCGTACCATCACTGCCTTCTCATCCCAGGACCGCATCTTAGGCCTCTTCAACCAAGCACAGAACGGCCCACGGAAGGAAAGCATCCGGCAGTCGTGGATTGCAGGCTTTGGCCTTGGCACTTCCATGAGCCTGATGACATGCACATGGGCCCTTGACTTCTGGTTTGGTGGCAGGCTCATAGCTGAGCGCCACATTACTGCCAAGGCACTCTTTCAAACCTTCATGATTCTAGTAAGCACGGGGCGTGTGATTGCTGATGCTGGTAGCATGACAACAGACCTAGCTAAGGGTGCTGATGCAATCGCCTCGGTGTTTGCTGTTCTCGACCGGGTAACAGAAATTGACCCTGACAACCCTGAAGGATACAAGCCAGAGAAGCTCAAAGGTGAAGTGGACATCAGAGGAGTTGACTTTGCATACCCGTCAAGGCCAGATGTGCTCATCTTCAAAGGGTTCTCTTTAAGCATTCAATCAGGCAAGTCAACAGCCCTGGTTGGGCAAAGTGGCTCTGGCAAGTCGACCATCATTGGGCTTATAGAGCGATTCTATGACCCGGTGAGGGGAATGGTGAAAATTGATGGCAGAGACATCAAAACATATAATCTTAGAGCCCTGCGGCAGCACATTGGACTGGTCAGCCAGGAGCCAACACTATTTGCCGGCACAATCAGAGAGAACATTGTGTATGGCACAGAAACAGCCAGTGAGGCAGAAATTGAGAATGCAGCAAGGTCCGCCAATGCACATGACTTCGTCAGCAACCTCAAGGATGGATATGACACATGGTGTGGCGAGAGAGGTGTTCAGCTGTCAGGAGGGCAGAAGCAGCGCATTGCAATTGCCCGTGCCATCCTGAAGAACCCAGCTATCTTGCTACTGGATGAGGCTACCAGTGCACTGGACAGCCAGTCCGAAAAGGTGGTGCAGGAGGCACTGGAGAGAGTGATGGTTGGCAGGACAAGTGTGGTGGTGGCACACAGGCTCAGTACAATCCAAAACTGTGACCTGATCACTGTGCTCGACAAAGGAATTGTTGTAGAGAAGGGCACACACTCATCCCTCATGTCAAAGGGTCCCTCTGGAACATATTATAGCTTGGTTAGTTTGCAACAAGGAGGCAACCAGAACTAAGTATTTCCATGACAACAGAGCACTCGTATTCGAATTAGAACTGTAAGCAAGGATGACGATCAGTACATTTAAACTTTCGGCGACAATGGGCTATTTTTCCTCCTGTTGCTCTATCGGTATATAGAAGTGTGCCAAGCTTGTAGTTTATTCATATAACTGCTGGATATGTATTGCAGTGATGCAAAGGTCAAGAAATCTAAGATAAGCAGTATATTAGGTTTCTAGGTTGTATCTGTATTTATTTCGTGTCTCCTAATTATTGGAAACCACTATACTTATTGACAACACGGATTTGTACCGGCATGAGCTAAGTTTCACAATTCAAAAGTAGCAGAACAAACATTAATTAAAGTATTATATCTTTGGCCCAGATGTGGATTGACAAGGAACGCAAGGAAAAGCAAATAAATGAGGTCTACAATCCATAGGGCGGTAATAATACGACGAAGTCCTAAGAACAGATAAGAGACAAGTATGTGGTTTCAATTTTTCTATGTTTGTATCAAAATGTTAAAAGACCAGCAATTTTTATGAGATGTCTGATACCAACACTAGGAAGTGGAGCATGAGCAGATCCAGTGCGTAGTCTATGGGAGGTATCCCCACTCCCTCCCCCAAACAATTTGCAAAACTCACTAGTTCATATACATGTTGTATGTCAAATTTAGTCTAGCCCAACACCTCAAACAAACCACTAATGTCATTGAGGATTTCACATCATACAAATACCAGATTTATTTGGACAATCGACTTGATGAAATACAGCATTATTGGTAATTCTGAATGGATTATTGATGTCACTTTTAGTAACATAACCCAGCCACTTGTATCAACACTTGTTTGTCTACTATGTTGTACCTAGCTAGCTAGTTGGGGTTGTATCAGATACATTAGAGCCTACGTCTCTTGGATCTTGCTTTAAGTATCGCATCATCCAATTCTAATACCATTGTTGGATTGGTGGCAGAATAGAGCAAGAACTTTGAAGAGGCATTTGAAGGGCTGGAATATTAATTATGAATGTTTCTAAAAAAGCAGTATCGATGGATATAGCGAGGTAAATGATCTATATTTGACTAATTTTAATCTGAGAAAACAGTTGAGTGAACAGTGCAGCATATTAGGAAAGAGGAGCAGGTCAAGTGGTTTCAGAGGGCTAAGATGACGCATCAACGGCCCTCATCCATCAGTTGCAATGTGCGCGCTTCCATCATCCGGGCTCCATCCCCCCCCCCCCCCCCCCCCCCCCCCTCCTGTTGGGGATACACATAACAGGTAGGCCCATTGAGGGTCAAAATATCATAATACCATGGGGTCCACACATCAGGTGGGTCCGGATAAATACATACATACTGGTCACTCGGACGAGTACGTTCATTCACTCGGACGAGTATGTTCATCCACTCGGACGACGGTAAACCACTCGGCCAAATGTCTCACTCGGGTATGCGAAGACCAACAAGGTAGTCAAAGCATCATACTCATAGTGGAGGTTTCGTAGTGGGCTGTCATCATGGCACTAATGCTCCGGATTGTAACATAAGAGGTGAGGGGTGGCGCACTCTATATAAGCCACCCCCCACCACATAGCTCAGGGCCGGCGCAGGGCTCATTCTTCCCCTGGAGCTCTGGCTCTCTCTAGTCTCAGGACTTAGCTAGGAGATCCGTTCTCCCCTCTCTCAAATATACCATGTAACTCATGTCCATGACAGATAAAACAAAGCTTCTCCGGAGCACGAGACGTATGGCTGTTATCTTCACCGTGAGAGGCCCGAACTCGCTAAAACCACCGTGTCACCCATTTGCATCTCGATAGATCATGATCCGTTATCCTACCCCTTTCTAATGTCGGAATCGTTCCCATGACATTTGGCGCCCACCGTGGGGCATGGTGTATCGAACCATGATGCAAATGGTTTTCTTTCTTCGATCTTCGTCTGCCGATCAACAATCATCAATGGAGAATTCGATCCAAGGTGTTCCGGACACCACTCCGTTCACAGGGGAGACAGGATACTCTTCGTACAGAAGGATCAGGAAGTCCCATTCCATCCTATCTATTTCTTTACAATCGATCTTTAATCTAACAATGATTGTTTTTCTTTTGTATGTACACACACTCATGCGAGTGCCGATCAATTGAAAAGAAAAGAAGTTACAAGCGAGGAGGACGGACGCGTCATCTTCTTCACGTCAACTAGAAAGCGCGAGCAGCGCGGCCGCTGCGTCACCGCGCACCGTTCGGACGAACGCCATGGAAACAAGCGCTCCATCTCCGCGTCAACGAGACGCATCGGCGACCGTCGGAACAAATTCTTCCCTCGGCCGATGGCGCAGCTCCGCGAGCGATGAAGCAACGTAGCCGACGCTGCGGTGCTTCACCCTCCACGCGGGTGAGCTGGTTGCGCCGGCTTGCGCGACGGAGGTGCTGAAGAACCTCAAGTGCGTGAACCTCCTCTCGCCCATGGAGGTCCGTCCGCGTGCTGCTCCGTACCGGAGCGAGCCCTTGGCGATCGCAACGTCGGCGTGGTGCACATCCAGCTCTCCGAGCTGCTCTGCCGCCCCGGCGCCCCGACAGCCTCGTCCTCATCGAGTTCGTCACCGCAAGATGAGGCCGGCCTAACGGCACGATAATAAAACTGCATGCGACCCGCCCCATGCATGAAACTTCCTAGCCGGCTTTAAGTTTTGCTTAATTAGTGCTAACGCCTCATGCATGCAGATTCGGATGTGGGCAACCCATCAATACGTCATAACGTATTCTTCAGTTTTCATACGTTTGGTGGCCCCGACGGGCGGTCCGGCTCCTCCTGCCACGGTGTCCACTCGCGGCGATTCGCAGGCCCGACCCGGCTGCCGCTGCCGCAAAGGAGAAAAGGAAGAAACGTGCGCCGACCGTTTTCCTGAGGTAATTGCCCCGTTAAACGCCTCATCAGGTGAGCGTTTCCCGAACCAGTTAATCGTGCATGCATGCACACATACTTAATACGTGCATCCCAAACAGCAGTTGTGTAGGGACACTTAGTCCATCAAAAAATATTCCTAGCTATGCTTGTTACTAACTTGCAGGGTCACTCGCCTGTCGTCGTCTTCGGACAACAGTTTACTCGGACGGACATTCTGTTCAAGCTACTAAACACGATGACATCCAGATAAAATTTGCGTTCACACGATCAACTTGCAGATCACTCGGCCGCCCCGCGCGCCGTCACTCTACTGGACGCGTCGTCATCACTCGGCAGCTCCGCGCATCGCCACTCGGCGAGACACGTCGTCATCACTCGGCAACTCCGCACATCGCCACTCGGCGAGACACGTCTTCGTCACTTGGCCGCCCCGCGCATCGCCACTCAGCCGGACGCTTCATCGTCACTCGGCCGCCCTGCGCGCCGTCACTCTGTTGGACGCGTCGTCATCACTCAGCAGCTCCGCGCATCGCCACTCGGCGAGACACGTCTTCGTCACTTGGCCGCCCCGCACATCGCCACTCAGCCGGACGCTCCATCGTCACTCGGCCGCCCCGCGCGCCGTCACTCTACTGGACGCGTCGTCATCACTCGGCAGCTCCGCGCATCGCCACTCGGCGAGACACGTCTTCGTCACTCGGCCGCCCCGCGCGCCGTCACTCTGCTGGACGCTCCGTCGTCACTCGGCCGCCCCGCGCGCCGTCACTCTGCTGGATGCGTCGTCATCACTCGGCAGCTCCGCGCATCGCCACTCGGCGAGACACGTCGTCATCACTCGACAGCTCCGCGCATCGCCACTCGGCGAGACACGTCTTCGTCACTTGGCCGCCTCGCGCATCGCCACTCAGCCGGACGCTCCATCGTCACTCGGCCGCCCTGTGCGCCGTCACTCTGCTGGACGCGTCGTCATCACTCGGCAGCTCCGCGAATTGCCACTCGGCGAGACACGTCTTCGTCACTTGGCCGCCCCGCGCATCGCCACTCAGCCGGACGCTCCATCGTCACTCGGCCGCCCCGCGCGTCGTCACTCTACTGGATGCGTCGTCATCACTCGGCAGCTCCGCGCATCGCCACTCGGCGAGACACGTCTTCGTCACTTGGCCGCCCCGCGCATCACCACTCAGCCGGACGCTCCATCGTCGCTCGGCCGCCCCGCGCGACGTCACTCTACTGGACGCGTTGTCATCACTCGGCAGCACCGCGCATCGCCACTCGGTGAGGCGCGCCTTCGTCACTCGACCGCCCCGCGCGCCGTCACTCTGCTGGACGCTCCGTCGTCACTCGGCCGCCCCGCGCGCCGTCAATCTGCTGGACGCTCCGTCGTCACTCGGCCGCCCCGCGCGCCGTCACGTTGCTGGACGCTCCATCGTCACTCGGCCGCCCCGCCCGCCGTCACTCTGCTGGACGCGTCGTCATCACTCGGCAGCTCCACGCATCGCCACTCAGCGAGACACGTCGTCATCACTCGGCAGCTCCGCGCATCGCCACTCGGCGAGACACGTCTTCGTCACTTGGCCGCCCCGCGCATCGCCACTCAGCCGGACGCTCCATCGTCACTCAGCCGCCCTGCGCGCCGTCACTCTGATGGACGCGTCGTCATCACTCGGCAGCTCCGCGCATCGCCACTTGGCGAGACACGTCTTCGTCACTTGGTCGCCCCGCGCATCACCACTCAGCCGGACGCTCCATCGTCACTCGGCCGCCCCGCGCGCCGTCACTCTACTGGACGCGTTGTCATCACTTGGCAGCTCCGCGCATCGCCACTCGGCGAGACACGTCTTCGTCACTTGGCCGCCCCGCCATCACCACTCAGCCGGACGCTCCATCGTCGCTCGGCCGCCCCGCGCGCCGTCACTCTACTGGACGCGTTGTCATCACTCGGCAGCCCCGCGCATCGCCACTCGGTGAGGCGCGCCTTCGTCACTCGACCGCCCCGCGGGCCGTCACTCTGCTGGACGCTCCGTCGTCACTCGGCCGCCCCGCGCGCCGTCACTCTGCTGGACGCTCCGTCGTCACTCGGCCGCCCCGCGCGCCGTCACTCTGCTGGACGCGTCGTCATCACTCGGCAGCTCCGCTTATCGCCACTCAGCCGGACGTGTCTACTTCGCTCGACCGCCCCGCGCGTCGTCAGACAGCTAAGTCATTCTTCACAAACTGCATTCAATTAAATAGCTATTTCCGCATTATCGAGTGGCATGTAAGTTGCGCATGACGTCCACTCGGAGGCCACGCCACCGAGTGTACCTCTGCGCTTGGTTGTTTATTTTCATGTCGGAACACTTCACTTCCGCTTCATTTGGGTCCAGTACTCAAACGAGTTCAGTCGGATCCCTCATTTTCACAAGTTCAGTTGGATCCTTCACTCTTTTAGACTCTTGTTTGTTCCGGACTAGCAAGCACCTGGCACACCCAGCGGGTGTCTATGGGTATTATTTACACAAATCATTCCAGCAAACATCAAATTACTTCGAGAAATTTTTATGTTGGCTTGTGCTATTTTTCATACACAGGTTACACGATCACTCGGTCGCTCCGCTCACCGTCACTCAGCTGGACGCTCCTTCGTCACGCGGCCGCCCCGCGCGCCGTCGCTCCGCTGGACGCTCGTTCGTTGCTCGGCCGCCCCGTGCGCCGTCGCTCCACTGGATGCTCGTTCGTCACTTGGTCGCCCCGCGTGCCGTCGCTCCGCTAGACGCTCGTTCGTCACTCGGTCGCTCCGCGCACCGTCACTCAGCTGGACGCTCCTTCGTCACTCGGCCGCCCCGCGCGCCGTCGCTCCTCTGGACACTCGTTCGTCACTCGGTCGCCCCGTCCGCCGTCGCTCCCTGGATGCTCGTTCGTCACTCGGTCGCTCCGCGCGCCGTCACTCAGCTGGACGCTCCTTCGTCACTCAGCCACCCCGCGCGCCGTCCCTCCAGTGGACGCGCCTTCATCACTTGGCTGCCCCGCGCGTCACCACTCACTCCGGTGATTTGTACCTCAGAAGCTATATAGCCCCCAGTGGATGAATGACTTGGCCGCGAACCTGATTTCGCCTAAGTTTGGAAAATCCGAGTGAGGACATCATCCACACTCGGTGGCTTAGTTGCGACCCCGTATCGCCTAAGTTAAAAACTACTTCGAGTGAGGACATCATCCACACTCGGGAACTTAGCTGCGACCCCGTATCGCCTAAGTTAAAAACTACTCCGAGTGAGGACATCATCCACACTCGGGGGCTTAGCTGCGACTCCGTATCACCTAAGTTAAAAACTACTCCGAGTGAGGACATCATACACACTCGGGGGCTTAGCTGCGACTCCGTATCGCCTAAGTTAAAAACTACTCCGAGTGAGGACATCATCCACACTCGGGGGCTTAGCTGCGACTCCGTATCGCCTAAGTTAAAAACAAATCCGAGTGAGGACATCATCCACACTCGGGGGCTTAGCTGCGACTCCGTATCGCCTAAGTTGAAAACAAATCCGAGTGAGGACATCATCCACACTCGGGGGCTTAGCTGCGACTCCGTATCGCCTAAGTTAAAAACTACCCCGAGTGAGGACATCGTCCACACTCGGGGGCTTAGCTGCGACTCCGTATCGCCTAAGTTAAAAACTACTCCGAGTGAGGACATCCTCTACACTCGGGGGCTTAGCTGCGACTCCGTATCGCCTAAGTTAAAAACTACTCCGAGTGAGGACATCATCCACACTCGGGGGCTTAGCTGCGACTCTGTATCGCCTAAGTTAAAAATTATTCCGAGTAAGGACATCATCCACACTCGGGGACTTAACCTTGATCCAGAAATCATATAGGGAAGACTCAATAAGCATTCAACATGCCAAGCACACGAAGATTTACCTGACTGGCCCAGTTCCAGGCTAACTTTATTTACCGTGCCCAGCGCACAAAGATCAGTCCGACTGATTCGACTCCAGATTGCAGAAATTTACGACGCCAAGCGCATGATAGTTCACCTGTTCAGTTCAGTTCCACACTAGAAGACTTAAACCCTCTGCCTGACTCATCCAGTCCGACAGAGGCTCGGGGACTACACCCAGTGGGTGCACTCAGCGTGCCCCCACTGGAAGAGAAATCAAAAAGAGAAACATTCTGCTCGGTCAGGTCCGGCAACAACATTCAAGTTCAACAAAACTCTACAGACTCCAACTGACTACCAGCAATCGGTCAAAGTCTCAGGGGCTACTGTTGGGGATACACATAACAGGTAGGCCCATGAAGGGTCGAAATATCATAATACCATGGGGTCCACACATCAGGTGGGTCCGGATAAATACATACATACTGGTCACTCGGACGAGTACGTTCATTCACTCGGACGAGTATGTTCATCCACTCGGACGACGGTAAACCACTCGGCCAAATGTCTCACTCGGGTATGCGAAGACCAACAAGGCAGTCGAAGCATCATACTCATAGTGGAGATTTCGTAGTGGGTTGTCATCATGGCACTAATGCTCCGGATTGTAACATAAGAGGTGAGGGGTGGCGCACTCTATATAAGCCACCCCCCACCACATAGCTCAGGGCCGGCGCAGCTTCTTCCCCCCCTGCAGGCTCATTCTTCCCCTGGAGCTCTGGCTCTCTCTAGTCTCAGGACTTAGCTAGGAGATCCGTTCTCCCCTCTCTCAAATATACCATGTAACTCATGTCCATGACAGATAAAACAAAGCTTCTCCGGAGCACGAGACGTAGGGCTGTTATCTTCACCGTGAGAGGCCCGAACTCGCTAAAACCACCGTGTCACCCATTTGTATCTCGATAGATCATGCTCCGTTATCCTACCCCTTTCTAATGTCGGAATCGTTCCCACGACACCCCCCCCCCCCAAACGCAGGCCCAGCACGCTTCGCGCTTGCGGCGTTTTCGCCAGACAGTCTTTGCATCCTCCCTGCAGGTTGTCTGTATGGGTGGGTTGTCCCTTGCTGCTACGTTCTGTTAGGCTCTATGAATTACAGGAAATTCAGTGGTTGACTTGGACAACAAGCGGGTTACGTGTTCCACTGTGCCAAGATCTGAAGTGCAGGTGCCCAAAGTCATCCACTGTTTATCTTCTTTCTCTTCTTGTTCTGTTGCTTGGCTATATAAGCTGTGTAAACCGAAAGACGGAGCATATCTTATCTTGTAATAGGGTTTCTTTCCCACTTAATGCCTCCACTATGTTCTAGTAGTTGGTGACGCCATGTGCTGGCGCTTACTACCTCTGTTCGAGGCTCAACCAAACATTCATATCTACTTGCTTAAGCCTGGGTTAATATTTCAATCCAAATTTATCTACTTTGTGTTGTTTTTGTGGAAACTCTGAACTTTCAGCCAGGGTCCAAACTGGATCCTGTCAGTTTCCAACTATTATGTAATAACATTATTAATGGCATAGAAGAGATGATAGGCTCAAAGTAAGAAAAAAAAATCTTTGATCTTTGGAGATTATAGATTTAACATCATAATCATTTGAAATTATTTGTATGTGCGGGGTCTATGGGGCCGGTGCTTGCCCCCCTCCCCCGCGCTCCCCCAAACAATTTGCAAAAAAGAGCTCACTACTTCATATATACATATTGTATGTCAAATTTGTCTAGCCCACCAACACCAAAAAGAATGTCATTGTGGATTTAACAAGACTAGTTTCCAACGAGATAACATTATTAATGACATAAAGGAGATGATAGGCTAAAAAAATTAAGAAAAAATCTTGTGATCTTTCTATTAAGCTTATGGAGATTATAGAGTTAACTTCCAAAATGTTAGTTGTCAAGCCATATGCTCCCTCCGTTCCTAAATATAAGTCCTTTTAGATATTTCAATATGGACTACATACGGAGCAAGATGGATGAATCTACACTCTAAAATACGTCTATATACATCCGTATGTAGTCCTTATTGAAATCTCTAAAAAGACTTATATTTAGGAACGGAGGGAGTACACTTTAGCTTCGATATTACTTCAGCACTAGTATTCAGTGTAGGCTGCAACGGGGTACCAATGACCATTCCTGGGTTTATTCCATTATCATTTGAGACCTTCCATGCAGCCTCCTCGGCAAGGGTCTTGGATAACACATACTTACATCTCAACTATTTGTAGTTTTATAACACGCGCTCTGAACTATTTTGTGAGCGCAAAAGGCATTCGCGATCCCTTATCTTGCCCGGTGCGGTGAATTTGGTGCTTCGACTCAAAATGTACCTTTGACTTTACAGACTGCCTAAACCCACTGAATTGTGCTAGCTAACGTTTGAAAAATAAAACATGTGCGTGTGAAAAATGGCCCCCGTGTAGGTAAAATCCTAAATCCGCCATTCAAAACAAGGAGTGAAACCCTCCTGAGCCATTACTAATCAAGGCAGTTTTAACCGGCAGTCCGAACCCTACGACGAGCATTTGGTGACTCTACCAAGCAATATCAGCAGATGCGAGTGCAATTGGGAATTGCTGGTGATATCGGTTTGATTCACCTTGCGGCAGTGGGGGCGAGGTGGATAGGTCCCTCGTGGTGGCGCCTGAGAGGCCTTCGGGCGTCATCCCGTCTAAGGAGCGGGGCGCGGGCGATGCGCTGCGGCGGCGGGGCCGGGCAAGCGGGGTTGGGATGGCGCGCGGCACACAATTTGGGGGAGTTGTTGGGAGCCTTGCAATGTCGTATCGCTCGGAGTGATAGGTGGGCGGTGCTGAAGCCGGCGCCGGCAAGGCGTGTTGCTGCGGCGAGGATGGCGGTGCCTGGTTTGTGCATGGTATGTTCAGTGTTTCCTGCCTGGTGAGGCGAGCCTGGACTAGGGCTGTTTTGTTTTTGGCCTGGCCTGGTGAAGTATTAAACAATTACTAGCATTATAATATGACTGAAAGGACAACAAGTCTCAGAGAAACGCAGCTGATTAGTACTACCAGGCAGGCAGCCAGGCTACCTTTTTTGAGCGCCTGGTCCAGGCTACGTAGCATGCCTGGGTTATATACTCCTACCAGGCTAAGTAAGCTGTCATATCGATGGGCCAGGCTAGCACACACCACCCAGACACCCTTCAGGCAACCTTCAGGCCAGGCGTGATACACTGTGGACACGATCCAAACTGGCCCTATATACCAGGCTAAGTAAGATGTCACATCGATGGGCCAGGCTAGCACTCATTTCTCCAGGATAGCAACCAAACACCACCCAGGCACACTTCAGGCAACCTCCAGCCCAGGCGTGATACACTGTGGACACGATCCAAACTGGCCCTAAGAGCATCTCTAGCACACCGCGTAAAAGGGCCGAACCCGTATAATTCCGGTGAGTATACGGGTTCGGCCCGTTTTTCTTGTCAGAACAGACTACGTATCCCGGGCCCGCCCGTAAAAACTTTACCGTGGTCCGGAAAAAGACTCTCTCCACCGCTATTTATGCAATTTCACCGCTCGGATACGGGTCAAACCCTATCCGCCTCCGCCGCCGCTCCGATGCGATTCCCCTCCCCCTCCGCCCCAATTTCTCGCTGCCGGCGAGCCTAGAAAAAGCCCTAGCGACCCTTCCCGACCCATGGATGGCTACGGAAGTGGTGGGGATGACGCGGAGCGCCACCGCATCTCCGACGCCGCACGCAAGCGGGGAGCGCGGAAGTGGCTCAACTATGGGAGCCGGCCGCCGTCGGCGTTCGAACGCCGCGAGCTCGACGAGTACGAGCGCGAGCTTGCGGTCCACCGCCGCGCCTCCTCCGGCTCCTCTGCCGCGGGGAGCTCGTCCGCAGGCGCCTCAAGCTCGCGGCTCACTCCGGTCAAGAGAGAGCCGGAGGAGCTCAGGCCGCTCGCCGTCAAGCTCGAGGCCAACGCGGACCCGCCGCATCGAGGCGTCATCGGCCCCGAAGACTACCTCCCCCCGGGGCAGGAGGACCACCTCGAGCGCGCCATCATGGAGCGCTCAGCGAGGGAGGAGGAGGAGGCCGACGCGCGCCGCCGCTGCGAGCTCAAGATCGAGGAGAACTTCCTCGAGCAGGGCGTCGCAGGCGCACGCGTCCAAGGAGGCAGACCTGTGCGTCATTAAGGCCGAGAAGGCCAAGGTCTGGATCGACCTCGACTCCGACGAGGACTGAGCTCCTCCAGCTCCTCTGTCGCGTCGTCGCCGCCGCACCCGTCGATTTTGGTAGCCTAGGCTCGGGTACGCTGCACGACCCGTAGATCCCCCCCTATGTTATACTATGATGTAGTATGATGAACAACTATCTATGATGTGGTATGATGATCAACTATGTATGATGAATGTCGTTGCAAGTTTCTCCCGCGAATGCTTTTTTCACATTTTACAGTTTCATATACGAGGTCTGATCTGCAGCGCACGAATTCGCCCCACAAATCTGATCTGCAGCGAACTGTAAACGCGTTTTCCGGGTCCGACTTTTATGGGGTCTGCTAGAGATGCTCTAAGGCCAACTCCAACCGTTGACCCGAAACATAGGTCCCATTTGTTCAGATTTTTGTCCGTTTAGGTCGGCAAAACGGATAGTCGCTATAGGTCCCATTCGTTGATTTAGGCCAACTCTAACGCAAACTTTTAAATTGTCAGGGTCTGTCTCTATAGGTTCAAATGGACGGACAGACGAGACGGTCCAACGCGCGAGGGCATCCACATTTTTGTCTGTTGGGCATCCGGTCCGTCGCATTTCTCGCGCAAACATGCGCTTGGTTTGCGTTCAGACGGACATCGAGCGGACGTCCACGCGTTTGTTCCGCGTCTGCCTCGGGCCCGCGCGGTAGCCGCCCACCTACCTCCCACCACCCGCCTTGACGACGCACGCGCGGGCGGGTCCGCCTGTCAGCCACCGAGCACCTTCGGTCGTCGTCCTTCTTAAGGTGGAAGTCGTGGCCTGGTCAGTCCATAGCTTCCACTTCCGAGCCTTCCTGCCTCCTCGAAGCCCGACACGCCCGTACCAAACCCTAGCTCCGGCACCTCCTCTCCTCCACCTTGCAGCCGGCGAAATGAGCTGGCACTGGATCCCCGGACGCGAGGGGAAGCACGGCCGCGAGGCCGGGTCTTCCTCTGACCGGCGGCCGCTCTTCGCATGCGGTCGTATGTGAAGGTGGAGATCTGCAAAAGATATTGGGAGACGGGCACGCCGTTGCCGTGGAGCGACGTGCACCTCCCCAACAACTGGCACCTCTCCGCGGATTGGGTGTCGATCCCACCGATCCCGGTGAGTGGCCGAGCCCGCCGCGAGGAGATCCGCCGCCGCGCCCGCCTGCCGTCGAACCTCGTCAACGACCGCCGGTATGCCATAGACTCACTGTTAGGGCATATTTCTCCCTTAGTGGTTTGCGTGATTAATGACAATGCATTGCGGACTAATCGTGTGCATTGAGCATTTCAGATAATATATCATATGGCACAAGACGATTCGAGCCCCTCAGATTTTTTTAAAGTGAAGACGGTTATTTTCCTGCGTTTCTTTTTCAGTGGATTTGAGTCGTAGGAGAACCGTACAATTAAGATGGGTTCGCTTTGGAAAGGTTTGAGTGGAATCAATATGTATACACTTTCATTCGCACCCTCGTTCCTTTCCCGCATCGATGGAGTTGCTCCTCGGTTTCATGTACACAGGTCCTGAAGGACCCAAGCGGTAGTACCGCTTATAAGCGGCAGTACCGATATCTAGTACCGCTTATAAGCGGCACTGCCGCTATCCAGTACCGCGTGTACTACCGCTGCTTTGGGGGGGCTTGACTTTTTGTGTCGGGTTGGGGGCAGTGGGATGGTAGTACGAGCGGTAGTACCGCTCGCCCACTACCACTCCACTTCCGCTTCCTTCTGGACCCGACGCCCTCTCAGCGGTTGTAGAGCGGCAGTGGGTGCACGACACTGATGTCTACTATGCAACTTTATTCTTGTAGACTTTGTTGGGCCTCCAAGCGCAGAGTTTTGTAGGACAGTAACAATTTTCCCTCAAGTGGATGACCTAAGGTTTACCAATCCATGGGAGGTGTAGGATGAAGATGATCTCTCTCAAACAACCCTGCAATCAAATACAAGAAATCTCTTGTGTCCCCAACACACCCAATACAATGGCAAATTGTATAGGTGCACTAGTTCGGCGAAGAGATGGTGATACAAGTGCAATATGGAAGGTAATTATAGGTTTTTGTAATATGAACATATAAAAATAGCAAGGTAGCAAATAGTAAACAGCGAGCAAAACGGTATATTAATGCTTGGAAACAAGGCCTATGGTTCATATTTTCACTAGTGCAATCTCCCAACAATGCTAACATAGTTGAATCATATGATCATCCCTCAACATGCAACAAAGAATCACTCCAAAGTTCCTAACTAGCGAAGAACATAAGATGAAATTGGTGTAGGTAGTAGAACCACCTCAAAGTTATTCTTTCCGATCAATCTTTTGAGCTATTCCTATAAGTGTCACAAATAGCCCTAGAGTTCGTACTAAAACAACACCAATGATACATATCAATCAACCCTAATGACACCTAGATACTCCAATGTCACCTTAAGTATCCATGGGTAAATTATGCGACATGCATCAAACAATTTCAGATCTATCATATTCAATCCAACAAAAAGAACTTCAAGGAGCACCCCAAGATTTCTATCGGAGAAAGTAGTATGAAAACGTGCAATCAAGCCCTATGCATAGATCCCCAAGGTCACCGGAATCCGCAAGTTGATGCCATAACATATATCAAGTGAATCAATAGAATACCCCATTGTCACCACGGGTATCCGCATGCAAGACATACATCAAGTGCTCTCAAACCAAATATTCAATCCAACATAACGAGATCTCAAAGGGAAAGATTCAATTCATCACAACAAGATAACAAGTGAAGAACACCATATGATCCAACTATATTAACAAAGCTTGTGATACATCAAGATCGTGCCATCTCAAGAACAAGAGAGAGAGAGAGAGAGAGAGAGAGAGAGAGAGAGAGAGAGATTGAACACATAGCTACTGATACATACCCTCAGCCCCGAGGGTGAACTACTCCTTCCTCGTCATGGCCTCCGTCGGGATGATGAAGATGGCCACCGGAGATGATTTCCCCTCTCCGGCAGGGTACTGGAAAGGCACCAGATTGGTTTTTCGTCGATACAGAGAGTTACGGCGGCGAGACGGAAGTTCTCTCTTTATTTCTGGGGTTTCTCGGATTTATAGGATTTTTCAGCATTGGAATCACGTGCAACGGAGCCACATGGGCCCCACAAGCCAACACGACGCGGCATGGGGGGCCACACCCTGATGGCTTGTAGCCCACAGGTGGCTCCCCTCCGGTGGTTTTTCGCTTCAATATTGCTTATTTCCTCCAGAAAAAATCATCAAAAAGTTTCAGGCGGTTTCGAGAACTTTCATTTTCTGCAGAAAAACAACACCACGGTAATTCTGCTAAAAACTGTGCCAGTCTGGGTTAGTTCTATAAATCATATAAAATGCATCAAAACCATATAAAAGTATTGTAAACATAGGCAAATATGGCATGAATACTTCATAAATTATCGATACGTTGGAGACGTATCAGGCACTACGGCTTACAAGCCATAGTACCGCTCTCCTGAGCGGTAGTACCGCTGTTGCGGTACTGCCAGGCATCCCCTGCCATGATCTGCCTCTATGGACTCCTGAGCTGCAACCCCAGCGGTAGCATGATGCTTGTGATCTGCGTTGGGTTTTCCATGAAGAGGAACGGGTGATGCAGCATAATGCGGGTAAGTATTTCCCTCAGTTAAGAACCAAGGTTTATCGAACCAATAGGAATATCGGTCATCAACCGTCTTCAGCGGCTGCACACAAAAGAGCACACACTTGCACCCAACGCGGCAAGAGGGTTGTCAATCCCTTTGATCTCGTTATTTGCTAGCAAGTGAGATGTGTAGATGATAATAGATAATTGTAAATTGGAAAATAAAATAAAACAAAGTAAATGACAGCAAGGTATTGAATGCGTTTGTAAACTTATAAGAGGATAGACCCGGGGGCCATAGTGTTCTCTGGTGGCATCTCTCATGTAGTAGGCATACAGTGGGTAAAAAAATTACTGTTGGGCAATTGATAGAAAAGCGGATAGTTATGCAATCTTTATTCACGGCAATGATCATGTATATATAGGCATCACGTCCATAAGCAAATAGGTCGGCTCCTGCCTGCACCTATTACTATTACTCCACCCATCGACCGCTATCCAGCATGCATCTAGAGTATTAAGTAAAACAGAGTAATGCTTGGAGAATGATGACATGATGTAGACAAAGAGAATTCAATTGATATGAACTAACCCCATCGTTTTATCCTTAGTGGCAGCAATACAAAGGCGTGTCTTGTCCCTTTCTGTCACTGGGATATAGAGCACCGCCAGATTGAACCCACTACAACACACCCCTCTCATTGAAGAAATATCAATCTAGTTGGCCAAACTATTTCAATAGATCGGAGAGATTTACGAAGCTATAATGATCATGCAAATAAGAATCATAATAATCAGAGGTGACTCGAATACTTTTCATGAATAATCTAAACATAAACCCACAATTCATCGGATCCCAATAAACACACCGCACAAAAGGATTACATCGGATAGATCAAAGCGAAGATGCGATGATCATTGTATTGAAGATCAAGAGAGAGATAGCCATCTAGATACTAACTACGGACCCGTAGGTCTGTGGTGAACTACTCACAACTCATCATGGAGGCAGCAAGAGTGATGTAGAACCCCTCCGTGATCGATTCCCCCTCCGGTAGATCACCAGAAAAGTCGCCAGATGGGTACGCGGCGGAACAGAGACTTGCAGCAGCGGAAAAAGTGTTTCGGGAGCTCTCCTAGGGTTTTTTGAATATAGGCCAGAGAGGGGCACGAGAGGGCAGCCGAGGGAGCCACGACCCATCAGGGCGCAGCCTGGCCCCCTGGCACGCCCTGTTGGGTCGTGGTGCCCTCGTGCAGCCTCTCATCTCCTCCCGAAGCTTACAGGTCTTCTTTTGGTCCAGAAACAATCATATTAAAGTTTCGTGGCATTTGGACTTCGTTTGGTATGGTAAAACTGAAAAGAAAAAACATGCAGAAAACAGCAACTGGCACCGGGCACTAGGTCAATAGGTTAGTGGCCAAAAATAATATTAATTGGTAAATAAACACCCAAAAAGTATCCTAGAATGATAATATAATAGCATGGAACAATCAAAAATTATAGATACGTTGGAGACGTATCATAGCACCGCCGGGGCGAGCGGTAGTACCGCTCCGGTGGCGCTACCGCCTCGTGGCCTCGTGATATTGCACTGCTCAGCGTGTACTTCCGCCCGAGCGGTAGTACCGCTCTCCGAGCGGTAGTACCGCTTGTGTGCGGGCTGAGAGGAGGGTAACGGTTGGATTCCTTCCCAATATAAATAGGGGCCTTCTTTCCAAAGAAGACCTACCTCTTCCTTCCCCAAACTTCATTGTTGCTCAAAGCTTCATTTTCGCCTGATCTCTCTCCCTAACCAAAAAAAAGTTGTTGATTCTCTAGGGTTTCGTTAAGAGGGCACCGATCTACACTTCCACCAAGAGAAATTTGATTCCCCCCACTAATCCCTTATGGATCTTGTTACTTTTGGGTGTTTGAGCACCCTAGATGGTTGAGGTCACCTCGGAGCCACAATACATTGTGGTGAACCTTCGTGGTGGTGTTGGGAGCCTCCAATTCTGTTGTGGAGATTGCTCAACCTTGCTTGTAAAAGTTCGGTCGCCGCCTTCAAGGTCACCACTAGTGGAATCACGACATCTTGCATTGTGCGAGGGCGTAAGGAGAATACGGTGGCCCTAGTAGCTTCTTGCGGAGCATTATACGGTACCTCCACACCGCTCCAACGGAGACGTACTTCCCCTCAAAGGGAAGGAACTTCGGTAACACATCCTCGTCTTCACCGGCTCTACTTGTGGTTACTTTTTACCTCTATGTTGTGTAAGCTTTATTTGTGTTGTATCCTTTGCTTGCTTGTGTCGTTGTTGTTGCTAGCATCATATAGGTTGCTCACCTAGTTGTATATCTAGACAACCGATTTGTTGCTTAGCCTAATTTGTTAAGAAAAGCTAAAAATTGGTAGTTGCCTATTCACCCCCCTCTAGTCAACCATATCGATCCATTCAATTGGTACCAGAGCCTAGTCTCTTTTAATGGCTTAACCGCCTAAAGAGTACGGTTGATGATGGGGAGAACTCCGCGACCGGGTCCGAGACCGTAGACACCCACGGAGATTTGAATGAGGCTATGGCCTCTCTCAAATCGTCCGTGGTTGACGAGGTCAAGGACACATTAAATAAATTTCTTGAGAGTTTCAAACCTACAACCGCTCCACCGGAAATGGTTAATCCACTCTCGGTGGAGACGGATGTCAACTCCACCAAGGAGTTGGCTAGCTCCTTGAATCCTAAGTCTCCTCAAGGAAAGAACGGGTCAGGGACTCATGTCGCGGTTTCCCCTCCCCAAACCTATGGTGGCCCGGTACACTCACCTCATATAAACGCGCATGGGAAACCACCCAAACTTGATTTGTCTAACTTTCCTAATTGGGTTTGTTGTATCAAGTCTCATTTGAATCACAGCTCTACGCAACTATGGAGGGTAATTGAGCAAGGCTTCTACCCTCATGATCCAAATAACATGACGCCAAGAGAAGAAGTGGACAACCAACTTAATGCATCTGCATTGTTCATTCTTCAAGAATCCATGCCACCCGAAGAGCTTCCTCACTTGCATCTCTTCACTATTGCTAAAGATCTATGGACACACACCAACTCGTTGTACAAAGGAAGCTCAAGCATTTAACGCTCCAACTTTGAGGTGGTGCTTGATGAAGCCGATGAGTTCGTGATGAATGAAGATGAAGATCCCCGTGAGCTCTACCGGAGGTTGACCGCTCTTGCCGTCTATCTCCGAGATCATGTGAGCAAGGATACAGATGATAATTGGGTCAAGCGCAAGTTCCTTAAGGCCATCATACCATTCAACAAAGGCATGTCCTCCGTGATCCGTCAAAGGCCGGACTTCACACCTTGACCTCAATGAAGTGTTGGATGAGTTCGTTGCTATGAACATCTTGAACAAGACCGCCGACAACACTCTAGCCCATGTCCAATGGTCAAAGAAGCCAACTCTTGCTTTGAAGGCCAAGGCATTACAGGAAGAGGAGGAAGAAGAAGAATAAAAGGGTTGCCCCAAAGACACTAAATATGCTTACCATGAGCACATGGCTCTTGCATCAAGGCAATTTTCGGGCAACAAGAGAAACTCCAAGCCCAAATTCTCCAAGAACAACTCAAGTGGTGCCAAGGGAAAGCAACATGTGAGGACGTGCTACAATTGCGGCAATGTGAGTCACTTTGTCGCGGATTGTCCGTATGAGAAGCGGGAAGACAATGGTGGCAGGCTCATCTGCAAAGACAAGGCCAAGTCCTTCCCCAACAAGAACAACTTCACGAAGTGGTTGCCACAAAAGGGGTTGGTGTCGCTCGAAGAGTACGCCTCCGATGATGATGATGATGATACTAGGGGTAAAGGAATGGCAACGGCCTTCGTCGCAATTGCCATCTCTTCCCCAACCCCGGCGTCTCTCTTCGACTCCCCCAACGAGAACGTCATCGCCCCCGCCAAGTGCCTCATGGACAAATCCACCAACAAGGTAACCTTCAACATCAAAACTACTATCACTACTTATCCTTCTTAGACGGGTTGTGTAGATGAAACAGAGGTGGTTAAGGTGGATGAAAATGAGTTTGACAAGTTCTTCGGTAAGCTCAAAGGTACCACCAAGAAGCACTTTGTTACTCTCTTGGAACAACTTGGTATGGCCAATGACACCATTGAGTCTCATGAAGATACCATCACTAAGATGGAAGGTCATAGTCATGACTATGACGATAAGATTGCAGATCTTTCCCATGATCTTGAGGAAGAGCAAGGTCTTCGTTTGGCTCTTGAGGAGTCACACAACGTTGATCTTGCTAAGTTTAAGAAAGATCATGATCATGCTCAAGTTCTAGCTCGTGTGCTTAAGTCGGAGAATGTTTAACTTGGGGTTGGCCTTGCTAGACTCAAGGGGGAGTTTGAGCTACTTGAAAAGGCTCACAAGGCCTTGAAGAGTGCTCATAACTCTCTCAAAGAGTCTCATGATCAACTCCAAGTGAAACTAACTAAGGAGATTACTACTTGTCCTCCTTTTGTATTAATTGAAAATGCTCATGCTACTAACCCTTGTTGTGAGCACGCATATCTTGTTGAGGAGAATGCTAGGTTGAAAGAGCAACTTGAGAAAGGCCTTGTCACTTGCATTCAAGGCGAGAAGAATCTCAATGACCTTTTGAGCAATAAAAAGGAAGTTGTGGCTAAGGAGGGACTTGGGTTTGTTCCCAAGCCAAAGAAGAAGAAGAGCACCAAGAAGAACGATAAGACCAAGCAAGCTCTCCCTCCAAAAACTACGTTTGTCAAAGAGGGATAGGGTGCTCCTAAGGAGAAGAAGAACAAGGTGGCTCGTGGTGGTGCCAAGAATGGCAAAACCACTTCACCCAATGATGCCTACGATTTTAACCTTTCTTATGTTTTATGTCATGCTAGTGATGGGCATGTTTATGCTAAATTTGTTGGTTCTTCTTATGAGTACATTGAATGGTCTATTTGGGTTCCTAAGACCCTTGTTAATAACATGCAAGGACCCATTCAAGAATGGGTACCTAAATCTAAGCATTGATCACTTGTAGAAGTTTGCTTCCGGTGGAGGTTTGTGGTTGCTTGATAGTGGAGCAACAAATCATATGACCGGAAGCAAGGACTTGGTGGTGGACGTTCAAGCAAGTCCATATATGCCCACTCATGTCCAATTTTTTGATGCTTCAACGTCAAAGGTAGTGGGTCTTGGCAAGGTGGTAATCTCTCTGGATCTATCCATTGAGAAAGTCATGCTTGTTGAGACCCTCGCATACAATTTACTTTATGTTCGTCACCTTGCACTTACGGGATTTTCTACTTTCTTTGATCTTGATATCGTGGCCTTTTTGTGGAGCAAGACTCTTAAAGTGGCCTATGTTTGACATGTTGAGAACGTTCTCTATGTGGTCAACTTCTCGAAGAGGCCCACTAAGACCGCAACATGTCTAATGGCTAAAGTTGACGTGGGGTGCTTTGGCATCGCGGTTTAGCCCACGTCAATATGAGATCTTTGCAAAGTCTCCTCAATGGGGACCATGTTCGTAGACTAACAAATGTTAGTTTTGCTAAAGATCGTGCTTGCAGTGCATGTATCGAAGGAAAGCTACATGAGAAGCCTCACCGTCCCACAACCATTCTATCTTCCAAGAGGCCCTTGGAGCTCCTTCACATGGATCTCTTTAGACCTCCATATTTTGATAGTCTTGGTGGGAGAAAGTATTGCTTGGTGATTGTGGATGATTACTCAAGATACATGGGTATATTTTTTCAAGAGGAAGAGTGAGACCCAACAAACGATGATTGACTTTGCAAATGAAGCTCAACTTGAACATGATGCAAAGATTTTGATCATTAGAAGTGACAACGGCATCGAGTTCAAGAACTACACCTTGGATGAGTTTCTTAGTGATGAAGGGGTCAAGCATCAATACACCGCACCTTATACCCCTCAACAAAATGGTGTAGCGGAGAGGAGGAACCGGACGTTGATGGACGCGGCAAGGACCATGATGGCAGAATTCAAATCTCCATACAACTTTTGGGCCGAAGCCATCAACACCGCTTGTCATGTAGCCAATAGGCTCTACCTCCGCAAAGGCTTGAACAAGACTCCATATGAAATACTTACCGGTAACAAGCCAACCTCAAGTACTTTCGGGTGTTCGGGTATAAGTGTTTCATTCTCAAAAAGATGCTCGTTTGTCAAAATTCGAAACTAGAGCTCAAGAGGGCAAATTTGTTGGTTATGCGACAAACTCTCATGCGTACCGTGTCCTCAACAAGTCCAGTGGACTCATTGAGGGGACGTGTAACATAAAGTTTGATGAAATAATGGCTCTCAAGTGGAGCAAAGTGCTCTTTGTGATATAGGTGATGAAATTCCTCCTCAAGCCATAAGAAGAATGGGTGTGGGACATTTCCTACCCATTGAGGAACCCCTTGTGGTGGAAGGAGAAGGACAGTGTTCTACGCAAGTGGAACAATCACCAACACTTGACCCACACGCTTCCGAAGAACAAAGTGAAGGCCCTCAACCAAGTGATCAAGATCAACCACATGATGATGGTGATGCACCTAATGATGACCAAGATCAAGATCATAGCGGAGAGCAAGCCCAAGGTGATGAGCAATCTCAAGATGATGCTCAAGATCATCAAGATGTATCTCCTCAAGCTTCTCTTGAAGAGAAATTGGATCGTCGTGCCGCCAAGATAGCTTCCACACTACTACGCCAAGAACATGTCTTGGAGAACGTCATTGGAATATTAATCAAAGGGGTAACTACTCATAAACAATTAAAAAACTTTGTGAGCATCGTGTGTTTGTTTCTTGTGTTGAACCCCAAAAGGTCTATGAGACGCTCAAGGACTCGGATTGGCTAGAAGCCATGCATGAAGAACTCAACAACTTCGAGCGCAACCAAGTGTGGAAATTGGTGCCATGGCCAAAGGAGAATCATAATTTCATTGGAACCAAGTGGATCTTCAAGAACAAGCAAGATGCATATGGAATTTTCATTCCCAACAAGGCGAGATTGGTAGTTCAAGGCTACTCCCAAGTCGAGGGGATTGACTACGATGAAACTTTTGCTCCCATTACTCGTCTCGAATCTATTTGCATGTTGCTTGATTATGCTTCTCATCATGATTTCAAATTGCAACAAATGGATGTGAAAAGTGCTTTTCTTAATGGTCCCTTAAATGAGTTGGTATGTGTCAAACAACCCATGGGGTTTGAGGATCCCAAGTTCCCCAATCATGTGTATAAACCCGATAAGGCTCTCTATGGCCTTAAACAAGCCCCAAGTGCGTGGTATGATCACCTTACCGAGTTGTTGCAAGATCGTGGGTTTTGAAATTGGGAAAATCGATCCCACTCTTTTTACTAAGAAGGTCAAAGCGAAATTATTCATATGCCAACTATATGTTAATGATATTATCTTTGGTTCTCCTAACAAAGCTTTTACTGATGAGTTTGCCGCACTAATGACCGAGAAGTTTGAGATGTCTATGATGGGAGAGTTGAAGTTCTTTCTTGGATTCGAAGTCAAGCAATGTAGAGAAGGAACATTCATCAACCAAGCCAAATATACTCATGACATGCTCAAGAGATTCAAACTAGATGATGTCAAGCCAACCATGACTCCAATGCAAACCAAGTGTCAACTTGACATCGATCCCAATGGTAAAGCGGTGGATCAAAAGGTATATCGTTCCATGATTGGATACTTGCTTTACCTTTGTGCATCTAGACCAGATATTATGTTGAGTGTGGGAATATGTGCACGGTTTCCAGCCGCGCCAAAGGAAAGTCACTTTGTGACGGTCAAGCGAATCTTTTGATATTTGGATCATACCCCAAACTTTGGCTTATGGTATCCCAAAGGAGCAAGCTTTGATCTCATGGGATATTCGAATTCGGATTGGGCGGGAGACCGTGTGGAATGGAAGTCCACTTCTGGAGGGTGCCAATTTCTTGGTCGCTCTTTGGTGAACTGGTCTTCCAAGAAAAAAAAATGTGTTTCTCTCTTGTCCATCGAAGCCGGGTATGTAGCGGCCGCAAGTTGTTGTGCTCAATTGCTATGTATGAGGAAAACTTTAAGGGATTACGGTGTCACTTGTGACAAAGTGCCTCTTCTATGTGACAATGAAAGTGCCATCAAGATCTCCTACAACCCGGTGCAACATAGCAAGACCAAGCATATTGAGATTCATCGTCATTTTATCCTGGATCACATCAAGCATGGAGAAATTGATCTTATCTATGTCAACACTCATGAGAGACTAGCGGATATTTTCACGAGGCCATTGGATGAAGCAAGATTTCACGAGTTAAGGCATGAGCTAAATACCATTGATTCGAGCAATGTGGCTTGAGGCAATGCACATCCCACCGTACTCATCATTGTATCTTGTTGTAGGTGTAGGCATGGACATAGGGGGAGTGTTGTTCTCTCAATGAACTTTTCCTCCCCCATTATGCATAAATCGATCAAATCTTTCACATTAGCCATTTTTTATGGTATGTTTCAAAGATGAGTTTTGGTCATGGACCCAAGGTTAAAATCTTCATGGTGCCATGCCAATTGAATCAAACATAGGTGTCTTTGGCCACCACCCCTCCTAGTGAGGTATTTGCTAGTTAGGGTTTTGTTTGTCCTTTGAGTCACTCCAAGTTTGCTCTTTGTTTTGTGTCTTTTTGAACTTGGAGCATTTCTTCCCATTTGGCGGTCTTTGTGTCTCCAACCCGAGCTTTTCCTCATCTTAAACCTCTATATATTGCATAAGCCACCATCCTTCTCTCTCGTGGCAAGTTTCTGTCATCCAGGCAGTACTACCGCTGGGTGTGGGGCGGTAGTACCGCTTATCCCACGGTACTACTGCTGGAGTGGTACTACATGGCCTCATGCCGCTCTAGTAGTACGGGGGCGGTACTACCACTCCTCGAGCGGTACTACCGCTCTGAGGGGCGTGGGTGGGGGTTATGAGTGTTGGAAATATGCCCTAGAGGCAATAATAAATTGGTTATTATTATATTTCCTTGTTCATGATAATCGTTTATTATCCATGCTATAATTGTATTGATTGGAAACTCAAATACATGTGTGGTTACATAGACAACACTGTGTCCCTAGTAAGCCTCTAGTTGACTAGCTCGTTGATCAAAAGATGGTGAAGGTTTCCTAGCCATGGACATGAGATGTCATTTGATAACGGGATCACATCATTAGGAGAATGATGTGATGGACAAGACCCAAACTACGAACGTAGCATATGATCGTGTCAGTTTATTGCTATTGTTTTCTGCATGTCAAGTATCTGTTCCTATGACCATGAGATCATGCAACTCCCTGACATCGGAGGAGTACCTTGTGTGTATCAAACGTCGCAACGTAACTGGGTGACTATAAAGGTGCTCTACAGGTATCTCCGAGGGTGTCTGTTGGGTTGGCATGGATCAAGACTGGGATTTGTTACTCCGTGTGACGGAGAGGTATCTCAGGGCCCACTCGGTAATACAACATCACTATAAGCCTTGCAAGCAATGTGACTAAAGTGTTAGCCACGGGATCTTGTATTACGGAACGAGTAAAGAGACTTGCCGGTAACGAGATTGAACTAGGTATAGAGATACCGACGATCGAATCTCGGTCAAGTAACATACCGATAAACAAAGGGAACATCATACGGGATTAACTGAATCCTTGACATAGAGGTTCAACCGATAAAGATCTTCGTAGAATATGTAGGAGCCAATATGGGCATCCAGGTCCCGCTATTGGTTATTGACCGTAGAGGTGTCTCGGTCATGTCTACATAGTTCTCGAACCCGTAGGGTCTACACACTTAACGTTTGGTGACGATATAAGTATAGTTGAGTTGTTATGTTGGTGACCGAAAGTTGTTCGGAGTCCCGGATGAGATCCCGGACCTGACGAGGAGCTCTGGAATAGTCTGGAGGTAAAGATTGATATATGGGATAATAGTGTTTGGTCTCCGGAAGGGTTCCGGAATTCACCGGAAGGAGTTTCGGATGTTTCCCGAAATGTTCGGGTACGAGAACACTTTATTTGGGCCAAGGGGTAAAGCCCACGAGGCTTTAGGAAGGTGCAAAAGGAAGTTTTGCGGAGGCCAGGGACCCTGGTGTCTGGGGCCAGACGCCGAGGACCCTGGCGTCTGGTCCTGGAGTCCGAGCAGGACTCTTGCCTTGCGGGCCAAACCGACTTTGAGGAGGCTCTTTCTCCAAGTTTCGACCCCAGGGCTCAACATATAAATAGAGGGGCAGGGCTAGCACCCGGAACACATCAAGATTTCCCCAAGCCGTGTGCGGCAACCCTAACCCTCTAGTTCCTCCGTCATAATCTCCGTAGCGCTTGGCGAAGCCCTGCAGAGATTGTTCCTCACCACCATCACCACGCCGTCGTGCTGCCGGAACTCATCTACTACTTCACCATCGCTCGCTGGATCGAGGAGGTGAAGGCGTCATCAAGCCGTACGTGTGTTGAACGCGGAGGTGCCGTCCGTTCGGCACTAGTTCGTGATCGGTTCGAGGGACGACTTGCGATTTGGATCGCGGAGACGTTCGACTACATCAACCGCGTTTCTTAACGCTTCCGCTTAGCGATCTACAAGGGTATGTAGATTCACTCTCCCTCTCGTAGATGCTCATCACCATGGATAGATCTTGTGTGTCCGTAGGAAAATTTTTGTTTCCCATGCAACGTTCCCCAACAGTGGTATCAGAGCTAGGTCTATGCGTAGATGAGATCTCGAGTAGAACACAAACGAGTTGTGGGCGTGGGTGTATACATATTGCTTGCCGTTACTAGTTGATACTTGATTCGGCGGTATTGTGAGATGAAGCGGCCCGGACCGACATTACGCGTACGCTTACGCGAGACAGGTTCCTTCAACTGACATGTAACTTCGTTGCATAAAGATGGCTAGCGGGTGTCTGTCTCTCTCACTTTAGTTGAATCAATTTCAATGAAGAGGGTTCTTTTAGAAGATCAAAAAGCAATCACTACACCACGTTGTGGTTTTGCGTAGGTAAGAACGGTTCTTGCAAACCCGTAGCAGCCACGTAAAATTTGCAACAACAATTAGAGGACGTCTAACTTGTTTTTGCAGGGTATGTTGTGATGTGATATGGCCAATTACATGATGAGATATATGTGATGTTTGAGATGATCATGTGTTGTATAGAATATCACGACTTGCATGTCGATGAGTACGGCAACTGGCAGGAGCCATAGAGTTGTCTTTAATTATTGTATGACCTGCGTGTCAATCATTAAGCGCTATGTAATGCTTTACTTTATCGCTAAACGTTAGCAATAGTCGTGGATGCAACAGTCGGCGCGACAACCTCATGGCGACACGTTGATGGAGATCAAGATGATGGAGATCATGGTGTCATGCCGGTGACGATGGAGATCATGCCGGTGCTTTGGAGATGGAGATCAAAAGCACGAGTTCATGGCCATATCATGTCACTTATGATTTGCATGTGATGTTAATCCTTTTATGCATCTTATTTTGCTTAGGACGACGGTAGCATTATAAGGTGATCCCTCACTTAAATTTCAAGATAAATTGTGTTCTCCCCGAGTGTGCACCGTTGCGAAAGTTCGTCGTTTCGAGACACGCCGTGATGATCGGGTGTGATAGACTCTACGTTCACATACAACGGGTGTAAGCCATGTTGCACGTGCGGAACACTCGGGTTAAACTTGACGAGCCTAGCATGTACAGACATGGCCTCGGAACACAAGAGACCGAAAGGTTGAACATGAGTCATATAGTAGATATGATCAACATGAAGATGTTCACCATTGAAACCACCTCAACTCACGTGATGATCGGACTTGAGTTGGTGGATTTGGATCATGTTACGCTCAAATGACCGGAGGGATGTCAATTTGAGTGCGAGTTTTTTAAGTAATATGATTAACTAAACTCATTATCTAGAACAATAGTCTAAGTTGTCTTTGCTATATTTATGTTGTAGATCATGGCTCGCGCAGTAGCACCCCTGAATTTTAATGCGTTCCTAGAGAAAGCTAAGTTGAAAGATGATGGAAGTAACTTTGTGGACTGGGCCCGTAATCTAAGGATTATCCTTACGGCTTCCCAGAAGGCTTATGTCCTTGATGCACCGCTTGGTGATCCACCCGCTCCAGTTGAGTCTCTAGACGTTGTGAACGCCTGGCAGGCTCGTTCTGAAGATTACTCAATAGTTCAATGTGCAATATTGTATGGCTTAGAACCGGGACTTCAAAGACGTTTTGAACGTCATGGAGCATATGAGATGTTCCAAGAGTTGAAGTTTATCTTTCAGAAGAATGCCCGGATCGAGAGATATGAGATCTCCGATAAGTTCTATGCTTGCAAGATGGAGGAGAACGGGTCTATCAGTGATCACGTACTTAGAATGTCTGGGTACTCCACCCGTCTGGCTGAATTGGGGATGCCCCTTCCGCCAGAGGCTATCACTGACAGAGTTCTTCAATCATTGCCACCTAGCTACAAGAGCTTCGTGTTGAACTATAACATGCACGGGATGAACAAGTCAGTCGCTGAGCTGTTTGCGATGCTGAAAGCCGCTGAGTCTGAAATTCAGAAGGAGCATCAAGTGTTGATGGTCAATAAAACCACTAGTTTCAAGAAAAATGGCAAGGGTAAGAAGGGTAACTCCAAGAAGAGTGGCAAAGCAGTTGCTCCTCCCGTGAAGAAACCCAAGGCTGGACCCAAACCAGAAACTGAGTGTTTTCATTGCAAGGGAACTGGACACTGGAAGCGGAACTGCCCCAAGTATTTGGCTGACAAGAAGGCGGCCAACAACAAACAAGGTATATATGATATACATGTTATTGATGTGTACCTTACCAACTCTCGTTGTAGTGCCTGGGTATTTGATACCGATGCGGTTGCTCATATTTGCAACTCAAAACAGGAACTGCGAAATAGACGGAGGCTGGCAAAGGACGAAGTGACGATGCGCGTGGGAAATGGTTCCAAGGTTGATGTGATCGCCGTCGGCACGCTCGCTCTTCGATTACCATCGGGATTAGTGATGAACCTGGATAATTGTTATTTAGTGCCTGCGTTAAGCATGAACATTATATCTGGATCTTGTTTATTGCGAGACGGTTACTCATTTAAATCAGAGAATAATGGTTGTTCTATTTATATGAGTAATATCTTTTATGGTCATGCACCCAATGTAAGGGTTTATTCTTATTGAATCTCGATAGTAATGATACACATGTTCATAACATTGATGCCAAAAGATGTAGGATTGATAATGATAATACCACTTTCGTGTGGCACTGCCGTTTAGGTCATATTGGCGTAAAACGCATGAGGAAGCTCCATGCTGATGGACTTTTGGAGTCACTTGATTTTGAATCACTTGACACATGTGAGCCATGCCTCATGGGCAAGATGACTAAAACGCCGTTCTCTGGAACAATGGAACGGGCAAGTGACTTATTGGAAATCATACATACTGATGTGTGCGGTCCGATGAGCATTGAGGCGCGCAGTGGTTATCGTTACTTTCTCACCTTCACTGATGACTTAAGTAGATATGGGTATATTTACTTAATGAAACACAAGTCTGAAACGTTTGAAAAGTTCAAACAATTTCAGAGTGAAGTTGAGAATCATCATAGCAAGAAGATTAAATTCCTACGATCTGATCGAGGAGGAGAATATCTGAGTTATGAGTTTGGCAGTCACTTAAGACAATGTGGAATTGTTTCACAACTAACACCGCCTGGAACACCACAGCGTAATGGTGTGTCCGAACGTCGTAATCGAACCTTATTGGATATGGTGCGATCTATGATGTCTCTTGCCGATTTGCCACTATCGTTTTGGGGTTATGCATTAGAGACAGCTGCATTCACTTTAAATAGGGCACCATCAAAATCCGTTGAGACGACGCCATATGAACTTTGGTTTGGCAAGAAGCCAAAGCTGTCGTTTCTTAAAGTTTGGGGATGTGATGCTTATGTCAAAAAGCTTCAGCCTGAAAAGCTGGAACCCAAAGCGGAGAAATGCGTCTTCATAGGATACCCAAAAGAGACAGTTGGGTATACCTTCTACCTCAGATCCGAAGGCAAAGTGTTTGTCTCTAAAAACGGAACGTTTCTTGAGAAAGAGTTTCTCTCGAAAGAATTGAGTGGGAGGAAGATAGAACTTGATGAGGTTGTTGAACCTTTACTTCAACCTGAGAGTAGCGCAGCACAGAAAGATGTTTCTGTAGAGCCTACATCAGCTGAAGAGGAAGTTAATGATGATGATCATGAAGCTTTGGATCAAGTTGCTATCGAACCTCGTAGGTCGACAAGGACGCGTACTGCTCCTGAGTGGTACGGCAACCCTGTCTTAGAAGTCATGTTGTTGGACAACGATGAACCTACGAGCTATGGAGAAGCGATGATGGGCCCGGATTCCGAGAAGTGGTTAGAGGCCATGAAATCCGAGATGGGATCCATGTATGAAAACAAAGTGTGGACTTTGGAAGTATTACCTGAAGGGCGTAAGGCCATTCAGAACAAATGGATCTTTAAGAGGAAGACGGACGCGGACGGTAATGTCACCGTCTATAAAGCTCGACTTGTGGCAAAGGGTTTTTCACAAGTTCAAGGAGTTGACTACGATGAGACCTTCTCACCCGTAGCGATGCTTAAGTCCGTCAGAATCATGTTAGCAATAGCTGCCTTTTTCGATTATGAAATTTGGCAGATGGATGTCAAAACAGTGTTCCTTAACGGTTTCCTTAAGGAAGAGTTGTATATGATGCAACCAGAAGGTTTTGTCGATCCAAAGAATGCTGACAAAGTTTGCAAACTCCAGCGATCCATTTATGGACTGGTGCAAGCATCTCGGAGTTGGAATCTTCGCTTTGATGAGGTGATCAAAGCGTTCGAGTTTATACAAGTTTACGGAGAAGCTTGTATTTACAAGAAAGTGAGTGGGAGCTCTATAGCGTTTCTAATATTATATGTGGATGACATATTACTGATTGGAAACAATATAGAAATGTTGGAAAGCGTGAAGGAATATTTGAACAAGAGTTTTTCAATGAAGGACCTAGGAGAAGCTGCTTTCATATTAGGCATCAAGATCTATAGAGATAGATCACGACGCTTGATAGGACTTTCACAAAGCACATACCTTGACAAAGTTTTGAAGAAGTTCAAAATGGATCAGTCCAAGAAGGGGTTCTTGCCTGTATTGCAAGGTGTGAAGTTGAGTAAGACTCAATGCCCAGTGACTGCAGAAGATAGAGAAAAGATGAGTGTCATCCCCTATGCTTCAGCCATAGGCTCTATCATGTATGCAATGATGTGCACAAGACCCGATGTCAGCCTTGCCATAAGTATGGTCGGAAGGTTTCAAAGTGATCCAGGAATGGAACACTGGACGGCGGTCAAGAATATCCTGAAGTACCTGAAAAGGACTAAGGACATGTTTCTCGTTTATGGAGGTGATCAAGAGCTCGTCGTAAAGGGTTACGTCGATGCAAGCTTTGACACTGATCCGGATGACTCTAAGTCACAAACCGGATACGTATTTATTCTTAATGGGGGTGCGGTTAGCTGGTGCAGTTCCAAGCAGAGCGTGGTAGCTGATTCTACATGCGAAGCGGAGTACATCGCTGCCTCGGAGGCGGCGAAGGAAGGTGTCTAGATGAAGGAGTTCATGACAGATCTTGGAGTAGTGCCTAGTGCGCTTAACCCAATGACTCTGTTTTGTGATAACACTGGTGCCATTGCTCTAGCCAAGGAACCAAGATTTCACAAGAGGACCAGACACATAAAGCGACGCTTCAATTCCATCCGCGATTACATCAAGGAGGACGACATAAATATTTGCAAAGTACACACGGATCTGAATGTTGCAGATCCGATGACTAAACCTCTTCCAAGGGCTAAACATGAACAACACCAGAACTGTATGGGTGTTCGATTCATTACAATCTAAATCACATAGTGATGTGAACTAGATTATTGACTCTAGTGCAAGTGGGAGACTGTTGGAAATATGCCCTAGAGGCAATAATAAATTGGTTATTATTATATTTCCTTGTTCATGATAATCGTTTATTATCCATGCTATAATTGTATTGATTGGAAACTCAAATACATGTGTGGGTACATAGACAACACTGTGTCCCTAGTAAGCCTCTAGTTGACTAGCTCGTTGATCAAAAGATGGTGAAGGTTTCCTAGCCATGGACATGAGATGTCATTTGATAACGGGATCACATCATTAGGAGAATGATGTGATGGACAAGACCCAAACTACGAACGTAGCATATGATCGTGTCAGTTTATTGCTATTGTTTTCTGCATGTCAAGTATCTGTTCCTATGACCATGAGATCATGCAACTCCCTGACATCGGAGGAGTACCTTGTGTGTATCAAACGTCGCAACGTAACTGGGTGACTATAAAGGTGCTCTACAGGTATCTCCGAGGGTGTCTGTTGGGTTGGCATGGATCAAGACTGGGATTTGTTACTCCGTGTGACGGAGAGGTATCTTAGGGCCCACTCGGTAATACAACATCACTATAAGCCTTGCAAGCAATGTGACTAAAGTGTTAGCCACGGGATCTTGTATTACGGAACGAGTAAAGAGACTTGCCGGTAACGAGATTGAACTAGGTATAGAGATACCGACGATCGAATCTCGGGCAAGTAACATACCGATAAACAAAGGGAACATCATATGGGATTAACTGAATCCTTGACATAGAGGTTCAACCGATAAAGATCTTCGTAGAATATGTAGGAGCCAATATGGGCATCCAGGTCCCGCTATTGGTTATTGACCGTAGAGGTGTCTCGGTCATGTCTACATAGTTCTCGAACCCGCAGGGTCTACACACTTAACGTTTGGTGACGATATAAGTATAGTTGAGTTGTTATGTTGGTGACCGAAAGTTGTTCGGAGTCCCGGATGAGATCCCGGACATGACGAGGAGCTCTGGAATAGTCTGGAGGTAAAGATTGATATATGGGATAATAGTGTTTGGTCTCCGGAAGGGTTCCGGAATTCACCGGAAGGAGTTTCGGATGTTTCCCGAAATGTTCGGGTACGAGAACACTTTATTTGGGCCAAGGGGTAAAGCCCACGAGGCTTTAGGAAGGTGCAAAAGGAAGTTTTGCGGAGGCCAGGGGCCAGACGCCAGGGACCTTGGCGTCTGGGGCCAGACGCCGAGGACCCTGGCGTCTGGTCCTGGAGTCCGAGCAGGACTCTTGCCTTGCGGGCCAAACCGACTTTGAGGAGGCTCTTTCTCCAGGTTTCGACCCCAGGGCTCAACATATAAATAGAGGGGCAGGGCTAGCACCCGGAACACATCAAGATTTCCCCAAGCCGTGTGCGGCAACCCTAACCCTCTAGTTCCTCCGTCATAATCTCCGTAGCGCTTGGCGAAGCCCTGCAGAGATTGTTCCTCACCATCATCACCACGCCGTCGTGCTGCCGGAACTCATCTACTACTTCACCATCGCTCGCTGGATCGAGGAGGTGAAGGCGTCATCAAGCCGTACGTGTGTTGAACGCGGAGGTGCCGTCCGTTCGGCACTAGTTCGTGATCGGTTCGAGGGACGACTTGCGATTTGGATCGCGGAGACGTTCGACTACATCAACCGCGTTTCTTAACGCTTCCGCTTAGCGATCTACAAGGGTATGTAGATTCACTCTCCCTCTCGTAGATGCTCATCACCATGGATAGATCTTGTGTGTGCGTAGGAAAATTTTTGTTTCCCATGCAACGTTCCCCAACAATGAGTCGGGCAGGGGAGTTTCATCTCCCCCATACCCATTCGTATCTCTCTCCCCTCACGTCCTCTCTCTCCAGGCGACGAACACGCTTCGGCCGTCGCCACCGGACCATCGATTCCGGATCGTCTTCCGCGATTCTGACCAGTGGAGTCGATCCCCACCCTCTCCTCTTGCCATGGATGTCGTTATTGCCCCTGTTTTCGTCTCCTATGGTTCTATCTTTTGAATCTAGGCTCTAGGGCAATATGTGTAGCATTTCTCGATTTTTGGTCAAATCAAGGCATGAGTAGGACGTGGAAGACTTCTAGAGTAGTAAAATTGAGGTTCTATTGGAGTAAATTTGAATTTGGCATCACCGGTTGTACCGGATCTAGCCGCATTCGTAGTTTCCCTGGCAACTTCCACCTCGAGCGGTACTACCGCTTATAGGCGGTACTACCGTAGCTGGGAAGCGATACTACCACTCTGTGCTATCAACTTCACATTTCCTCCAATTGAACTCCCTTCTTTTTGGTTATTTATTTCGGCTTATGAAACTTCTTTACACCTTCTTTTCCCTCGCTCTATGTTGCGGGTTCCAGGTGGTGGTAGCTCTAGGCACCAGGGCCGTCGCAAGAATCCGGATCGTCAAGGTGGCTCAAAGCGCTACCGTACAACAGAGGAGGCCAATGACTCCCCCAGTACTCAGCCAGTGTAGTGGTTCAAGAAGGTTGCCGGCAGGCAAAAGGAGAAAGCCCAGTCTATGAGTGATTTGTCTGGCAAGGACTTCTGTATGGTTCGCCGCTACAACCCTTATCGCCATCTGCAAGATCCAACTCTTGTCCACCATCCCTTCTGGACCAAGCAGCAAGGCTCCATATATCATGATGTGCTCAAAAGAAAGAAGAATCTGTTTGTACCCAATGTCAAGTCCATTTATCTGGATCGTATGCAGAAGGATCCCAAGTACTTTGGTGAAGATCTTGAACTATGTGGCCAGCTAGATATCATCTGGCTTATGAAGTTCAACAAGGACTTTGATGGCGAGCTCGTGGCCTAGTTCTATGCCACAGTCCATCTCGGAACCGATGATGAAAGGACAGTGACATGGATGACTAATGGAAGAGTTATATCCGCTAAGTGGAAAGAGTTCATGACTATGTTGGGCTATGATGATCAGGGGCTCCATACCCCAATTGGATTGCGCCCTCACAAGGAGACCGCAACCACGCACAATTTTTCACTCTGGCCCTATTCTACAGAGAAGATTTCTCCCACCACCTGCAACAATACCTATGTGTTATGCCCGTTCCTGGATATCATGCACCGCATATTCAGACACACACTCTTCCCTCGGGTTGGGAATTTGAATCAGGTACACTCTTACCTTGTAGACATGATGCTCATTTGCTAGAAGGAGAAGAACATGGGGCAAGCTTTGGATGTGTCCCATGTCATGTGGTCGGAGCTGCACTCGGCCGCAAGTGTCCCATCTATGGTCCCTACTTGATGCTTCTCATTGAGAAAACATGGGAATCTACCTTTCCGGATGAGATGTTTGTGTGTGGTGATCTGACTACTCATGAAGTGGTTCAACTGAGGCAGAAGGACAACTGGGGTACTCCTATTGCTACTGAGATGGGGGCTCCTGAGGATGAGGATGAGGGCGTTGATGAGCCCTGATAACCCACAAGCATAGGGGATCGCGACAGTCTTCACGGGTAGTATTTCACCCTAATTTATTGATTCGATACAAGGGGAGCCAAAGAATATTTATTGGCCTTGACAGTTGAGTTGTCAATTCAACCACACCTGGGATATCTCTCTGGAGCAAAGGTTTAGTAGCACAGCAAATGGTAGTAGCAAAAGTAACACTAGTAGTGATAGCAGCAATTTTGTAGCAATTGTGACAGTAGCAATAGTAATAGTAACTTAGCAAGATTCAGTATATGTAAAGCGTAGGCACGTGGATCTGATAATGATTTAGATGACATTGATCATATAACAGTTACACACTAGGGCGACACAGAACTAGCTCCAATTCATCAATGTAATGTAGGCATGTATTTCGTATATAGTCATACGTGCTTGTGATAAGAACTTGCATGACATCTTTTGTCCTACCCTCCTGTTGCAGTGGGTTCCTATTGGAAACTAAGGGATATTAAGGCCTCCTTTTAATAGAGAACCGGGACAAAGCATTAACACATGGTGAATACATGAACTCCTCAAACTACGGCAATCACCGGAAAGAATCCCAATTATTGTCACCTTGGGGTATGCGGATCATGACACGTAATAGGTGCATACAACTTGCAAGATAGGATCCAAATCACTCTTATATTCATGAAAACATAATAGGTTCATATCTGAAATCATGGCACTCGGGCCCTAGTGACAAGCATGAAGCATAGCAAAGTCATAGCAACATCAATCTCAGAACATAGTGGATACTAGGGATCAAGCCCTATCAAACTTAACTTGGTTACATGATCAATCTCATCCAATCCCACCACCGTCCAGCAAGCCTACAAAGGAATTACTCACTCCCGGTGGTGAGCATCATGGCGGTGTTGATGGAGAAGGGTTGGTGATGACGACGGCGACGATTTCCCCTCTCCGGAGCCCCAAACGGACTCCACATTAGCCCTCCCGAGGAAGAACAGGAGGTGGCGGAGGCTCCGTCTCGTGAAACGTGATGAAAACTTCTCTCTGATTTTTTTCTCCGAAGATGTGATTTTATAGGGCTGGAATTAGGGTCGGAGGAGCCACGAGGGCCCCACAAGCCATCAGGGCGCGACCTAGGGGGGGTCGCGCCCTGATGTGTGGTGGCCCCTTGGCACACCCCCTCCGGCAGGTCTTTGCGCCATAATTCATTATAATTCTCAAAAATAATTCACAAAAAGTTTCATCCAATTTCGGGAACTTTTATTTCTGCACAAAAATAACACCAAGGTAGTTCTGCTAAAAACATCGTCAGTCCGGGTTAGTTTCATTCAAATCATGCAAATTAGAGGTCAAAACCAGAGCAAAAGTGTTTGGAAAAGTAGATACGTTGGAGACGTATAAACTCCCCCAAGCTTAACTCATTGCTTGTCCTCAAGCAATTCAGTTGACAAACTGAAAGTGATAAAGAAAACATTTACAAACTCTTTTGTTCTCGTCATTATACACATGCTTAGCTAGTGTTCAAGTTTTCAGCATAAATTATAAATAACCACATCCATGATAGCAATTAGACATTATATCAGCTCATGGAAATACATAACCAACTAGCAAGCAAATAATAAGATATCTCACATGCCAACAACTTATCAAAGTGATCATGATATAATATGGTGACATGGTATTTCGCTAGTCCTTTCTAAGACCGCAAAACATAAATGCAGAGAACCTCTGAGGTTCAAGCAGTGACTAAACATTATAATTCAGAATAGAAAAGATCCAGTCATGCTTGTATCAAACATTAACTAGACTCAATGCATAGAAATGACAATAGTGCTCTCTGGTCTGGTGCTTTTAGTGAGAATATGATGACTCAACATAAAAATAAATAGATAGGCCCTTCGCAGAGGGAAGCATTGATTTGCAGAGGTGCGAGAGCTCAAGTTTTAAAACAGAATCGGAATATGGTTTTGAGTGGTGCACTTTTCCTATCAATGTTACGACAAAGGTTTTCAATATCTTCCATGCTAAACTCATTATTGGTTGTTCCCAAACAGAATAGTAAAGTTTACTCCTATCCACCATCCATACACAAACCATGGCTGACCGAATCCACGGATGCCTACCAACATATCAACTGTCCCAAGGATTTTTTGTTTAATTAATTAGGACTGGGCATCCTCGTTACCAGCCTCTCCCGTGCAATGACGGCGAATAAACGACCGTCCTGAGAATAACTTACTTAGCTTGGAAAGTACTGACCGCCTCATCGCTCCATGAGCGAGATGCGTGCACAAAATAGATGTTTATTTGAATGTATAGAGATGGCACATGCAAATTTACTTGGAACGGCAGGGTAATACTGCATATAGGTAGGTATAGTGGACTCATGTGGAATAACTTGGTTTAAAGGTTTAGATGCACATGCAGCATTTTCGCTTAGTACAGGTGAAGGCTAGCAATAGATTGGGAAGTGACCAGCTAGCGAGTGAAAACGGTCAGGTGCATGCATTGCGAATAATTAACATTGGACATAGCATGAGTAGGCTATGAACACTCTGAATTTAAACATCATGAAGGCTACATTGGTTTTGAATCAATTACATGTTTGCACATGAGCCAAGCCAAGCCGCTTGAATTTCTCAGAGGGAAATACCATACTACCATACCACATCATAACCATTTTAATGTATGCTGATCTATAAGATAAATCATTATTCACTACTAGCTATTTAATCATGGCATGAAAAGCTATAATCTCTAATTGTCATCATGAACATGTTCACTCATAATATACTGAATCGAGATCGAAGGAGTTAAACATATTTACAAAAATGGAAAACAAGAAGATTTCATACCAGCTTCCCTTGCCATGATCACTTCGTCAAATATCATCATTATTGCCTTTCACTTGCATGTCCGAATGATGTGATAATAATAGTAGTGCAAGAATACCATGGACTAAGCTGGAATCTGCAAGGCAGTTTTGGACAAAGGATAAGACAAGATAATATTGGATCTCCGTGAGATCAACAATAAAGCATATAAGAGCCACTCAACATTTTCATCGTGGTCTTCTCCTTTCAGGAACTCAACAAAAAGAAAAGAAATTCAGAGAAACACACTGAAATATTTTTGGAGTTTTTGTTTTTCTCAAGCAAGCAAATAAACTAAGGGAAAAACAAGGACGAGAAAAACTATTTACACGGGAAAGTGATACGTCTCCAATGTATCTATAATTTATGAAGTATTCATGCCATGTTTACAATAATTTTATATGATTTTGGTATGATTTTATTAGAACTAACCCGGACTGACGCTGTTTTCAGCAGAACTACCATGGTGTCGTTTTTGTGCAGAAATAAAAGTTCTCGGAATTGGCTGAAAATTTACGGAGAATATTTTTGGAAAATATAAAAAATACTGGAGCAAAAATATACCGGAGAGGAGTCCCGAGGCAGCCACAAGCCTAGGGGGCGCGCCCCCTGGCTTGTGGGCCCCTCGGCAGTCCCCCTGACTTGATTCCAACGCCAAGTTCTCCTATAAATACCAAAACCCCCAGAAATAAACCTAGATCGGGAGTTCCGCCACCGCAAGCCTCTGTAGCCACGAAAAACCAATCGGGAGCCCGTTCCGGCACCCTGCCGGAGGGGGAAACCATCACCGGAGGCCATCTTCATCATCCCGGCGATCTCCATGACGAGGAGGGAGTAGTTCACCCTCGGGGCTGAGGGTATGTACCAGTAGCTATGTGTTTGATCTCTCTCTCGTGTTCTTGAGATGGCACGATCTTGATGTACCGCGAGCTTTATTAATATAGATGAATCATATGGAATTTTCCCCTCTCTATCTTCTTGTGATGAATTGAGTTTTCCCTTTGAAGTTTTCTTATCGGATTGAGTCTTTAAAGGATTTGAGAACACTTGATGTATGTCTTGCGATGGGATATCCGTGGTGACAATGGGATGTTCTATTGATACACTTGATGTATGTTTTGGTGATCAACTTGCGGGTTCCGTGACCTTGGGAATCTATGCATAGGGGTTGGCACACGTTTTCGTCTTGACTCTCCGGTAGAAACTTTGGGGCACTCTTTGAAGTTCTTTGTGTTGGATTGAACATGATGAATCTGAAATTGTGTGATGCATATCGTATAATCAAGCCCATGGGTACTCGTGGTGACATTGGAGTATCTAGGTGACATTACGGTTTTGGTTGATGTGTATCTTAAGGTGTTATTTTAGTACAAACTCTAGGGCTGTTCGTGACACTTATAGGGATAGCTCATACGATTGATCGGAAAAGATAACTTTGAGGTGGTTTTGTACCCTACAATAATTTCTTCGTTTGTTCTCCGCTATTTGTGACTTTGGAGTGAACTCTTTGTCGCACGTGAGGGATTTACATATGATTCAACTATGTCAGTATTGTTGAGAGAACTTGCACTAGTGAAAGTATGAACCCTAGGCCTTGTTTTCAAGCATTGCAATACCGTTTTTGCTCACTTCTGTTACTTGCTACCTTGCTGTTTTTATATTTTCAGATTACAAAAACCTATATCTACCATCCATATTACACTTGTATCACCATCTCTTCGCCGAACTAGTGCACCTATACAATTTACCATTGTATTGGGTGTGTTGGGGAAACAAGAGACTCTTTGTTATTTGTTTGTAGGGTTGTTTGAGAGAGACCATCTTCATCCTACGCCTCCCACGGATTGATAAACCTTAGGTCATCCACTTGAGGGAAATTTGCTACTGTCCTACAAAACTCTGCGCTTGGAGGCCCAACACGAGTCTACAAGAAGAAGGTTGCGTAGTAGATATCAAGCTCTTTTCTGATGCCATTGCCGGGGAGGTGAGTGCTTGAAGGTATATCTTTTGATCTTGCAATTAAGTCTTTTAGTTTCTTGTTTTTCACTAGTTTGGTTTTATAAAAGAAAACTACAAAAAAATTGGAGTTTAGGTTGCATCAATTGGTTCGTCTTTTTAATGTCTTTCGTGAAAATGATGGTTTGGAAAATTGTGCTCAATTGGTAGAGGAAGAATTTATGAAAATACTTAATGATAATTCCTTGAATGATGAGCATGATAGCAATGTTGTTAGTATGAATTCCTTGAATATTCATGATGCTAATGATATGCAAAGCTACAAGCTTGGGGATGCTATGTTTGATGAAGATGATATGTTTAGTCCCCCAAGTTTTGATGAGCAAATTTATTATGATGAAAGCATGCCTCCTATTTATGATGATTATTGTGATGACATGTATGCTATAAATAATAATGATAACCATGAAACTTGTCATCATGGTTTTAATTTTCAATTGGATTATGCTTCACATGATAGTTATTTTGTTGAGTTTGCTCCCACTATTATTGATGAGAATAAATTTGCTTATGTGGTGAGTAGTAAAATTTCTATGCTTATAAATCATGAAAAGAATGCTTTATGTGATAGTTAGATTGTTGAATTCATTCATGATGCTACTGAAAATTATTATGAGGGAGGAACATATGCTTGTAGGAATTGCAATAATATCAAGTTTCCTCTCTACGTGTTCAAAGTTTTGAAGTTATGCTTGTTTTGCCTTCCTATGCTAGTTGATTCTTGTTCCCATAAGTTGTTTGCTCACAAAATCCCTATGCATAGGAAGTGGGTTAGGATTAAATGTGCTAGTCATATGCTTCATGATGCTCTCTTGCATGTTTCAATTCTTATCTTTTATGTGAGCATCATTGAAATCATCATGCCTAGCTAAAAGGCATTAAAGAAAAGCGCTTGTTGGGAGACAACCCAACACTTTTACTTTCTGTTTTTGTGTGTTCACATGATTAATATACTGTAGTAATCATGTTTTGTGCCTTTTATTTCAATAAAGTGCCAAGTAAAGCCTTTGGGATGACTCACAAGATGAGTAGAATTGATGCTGTTTTGACTCCAGTACAGGAATTTTAATTTTTTACTGGAGCCCGATAATGATATGAAATTTTTACACAGTCTTTATATACAAATTCTTCAGGTTGTCCTAATTTTTCAGAATTTTTAGAGGCAGGTAAGTATGGTTACACTACAGATCTTCACAGACTGTTCTGTTTTTGACAGATTCTGTTTTGCATGCATAGTTTGCTTGTTTTAGTGTTTCCATTGCTTATATTTAGTGGTATAAATTTTGGGAATAATATAATACAGTAAGTATAATGTGGAAACAATTATGAATCTTGTCTTGACAGTACCTAAGTGAATGATCTTTGTTTATTATACTAACCCATCTCACGAAGTTCCGTTAAGTTTTGTGTGATTGAAGTTTTCAAGTTTTGGGTGAGACACCGATATGAGGAGAATAAGGAGTGAAAAGAACCTAAACTTGGGGATGCCCAAGGCACCCACAAGGTAATATCCAAGGAAAACTCAAGCGCCTAAGCTTGGGGATGCCCCGTAAGGCATCCCCTCTTTCGTCTTCAACACTATCGGTATATCTTACTTGGAGCTATATTTTTATTCGTTACATAATATGAGTTTTCCTTGGAGCGTCATTTTATTTTGTTGTTCTCTGTTAGGAGTTATTTATAATCTTTATTTTCAATAAAAAGTTCCAAGAATTGTCTTAGGATGCTTGCATTGCATGTTTTGATGTGTGCTGTGTAAAAACAGAAACTTTTGCTGTAGTGTTTGAATTTTCATATTTTACTGGAAGGTGGAACATTTCTGAAATTTTTACACAGTGTTGTCATATAAATTATTTAGCATGTCCTAAATTTTCATAATTTTTTGAGTTACAGAAGTACACTGTTTTCATAAATTTCTACAGACTGTTCTGTTTGGACAGATTGCTGTCATAGTTTCGTTATCTACTTATCCTATAGTTTCCACAGCCTATATTGGTAGATATAAATTGTGGAAATGATATTATACAGTACCTAATGTTTGAAAATTATTATGAAACTTGTCTTGGCAGTACATAAAGAGTTGATTTATTATTATGTGTACTAACCTATCTCACGAGTTCTTTTCAAGTTTTGTGTGGATGAAGTTTATAAGAATTAGGGAAACCATGATATGAGAGGAATTAAGGAGACACAAGAGCTCAAGCTTGGGGATGCCCAAGGCACCCCAAGTAAATATTTCAAGAAGTCTCAAGCATCTAAGCTTGGGGATGCTACGCATCCCACCTCTCTTCATCAACAATTATCGGTTAGCCTATGTTGAGCCTAAATTTTTATTCGTTCACATGATGCGTGCTATTCTTGGAGTGCTATTTTTCTTTTGCTTGCTGTTTAATAAAATGCTTAAGATCTGAACTTATTAGATGAGAGAGTCCTCACATAGTTATTTAATTGTTGGCTACGCATTGATCTTCACTTATATCTTTTTGGAGTAGTTTGTCATTCACTCTCGTGCTTCACTTATATCCTATGAGTAAATGGTTGAATGAATTGAATATCATAAATCTGAAATTAAATATGCTTCATATACTTATACCATGGGGAGTAATGACTTCACATATAATAAGTATAGGTGGTAAAATTTATTGAAAGTTAGCAAACACCGCATTGGTCACTTGAACAATTCATGAAAGAATATTGAAGGAAGAGAGATTCCACATATAAATATACTATCTTGGACATCTTCTATGATTTTGAGCTCATTAATTATTTTCAAACTCGAGCAAATTAGTTAAAATTGGAAAAGGAAGACAACCTAATGAGTTATGTTTGGGTATATTTGTATATAAGTTATATTGTTATGGATCCTCCAACATGTGGTGCTTGCTTCCACCTCATACTAGCCAAAACTTCCGCACCAAGTAGAAATACTACTTGTGCATCCAAACACCCTTAAACCAGTTTTGCCATGAGAGTCCACTATACCTACCTATGGATTGAGTAAGATCCTTCAAGTAAGTTGTCATCGGTGCAAAAAGCAATAAAAATTGCTCCTAAAAATGTATGATCTTTTATTGTGAGGGAAAATAAGCGTTGTACGAACTTGTGATGGTAAAGAAATAAAAGCGACGGACTGCATAATAAAGGTTTCTATCACAAAGGGCAATACAACGTGACGTTCCTTTGCATTAAGGGTTTGCACATTGTCGGCGTACGACACCTATGGGATCGCGAGGATCCCTTTTGTGGTTCGGCAGGGAGAAAGGCTTGCACAAAGAGCAGATCCAACGATCAACACGAGGGATTTTTTACCCAGGTTTGGGCCGCTAAGAAGCGTAAAACCCTACTACTGCTTTAGTTGTATTGGATGTGGATCGCGAGGATCCCTTTTGTGGTTTGGCAGGGAGAAAGGCTTGCACAAAGAGCAGATCCAACGATCAACACGAGGGATTTTTTACCCAGGTTCGGGCCGCTAAGAAGCGTAAAACCCTACTCCTGCTTTAGTTGTATTGGATGTGTTTGAACTCTAGCCCCAGGAGCGCTTGCGATGAACAGTACGTTCGAGCAGCAGCTACGCATGCAGAATGGGCCAGAAGGTCCTCCTCTTTTTTTTGTAGCTACGCCTTGGGCCTCCTTTTATATGTCGAAGGGGTCACCAACAGTGGCGAAGTACAAGAGGTGTAAAGTTGCTACCGTGTTATCATACCTAATACTGACGACTTAGGACAAACGCATTAAATGCTCCGTTTAGGTGTCCCTTAGCTTCTTGGGCATGGGAAAAGAGCCCGTCCCATCAGCACCGCTTAACCCCATCCGCCGCTAATGCCATGACACGCATCCAGGAGGACAAACCCCGTCTGACAGGCTGGTCGCTGCACTGGAGCGGTGGCTAGGTGGCGGGATCTTGCCGGGTGCGAATCTTGCCGGGTATTCGCTAGCCATCCCGGCAAGCATCTTGCCAGGATCCCAGCCTTCGGTCTTCTGTGTTCTGATCATCGGCTTGAATGCCTTCTTGATAGTCTTGTGCTTGTTCCCAGTTGTTCCCCGGCAAGCATCTTGTCACGAGTCCAACATCGGGTCTTCTCGGTGACCTACCTGGAGGTCTTCTCCCAGGAAAGGCTCGCTTCCCGGAAATTCTATCCTGATCTTGCCGGCCTTTGAGCTTGCCGGTGATGTGTAGGCCTGTTCCCGGCAAGTAATCCTTGCCGGAAACCTGGGTCCTAGATGTGTCCTATAAGTGGATTTCTTCTCTGCCATGCCCTTCCCGCCTGGAGGCTGCAACTTGCCGGTGCGTGTCCAGGGGTAATGAACACCCCCTGTTCACTACACTGATAGGAGCCCCCGGGCCTGGGCCGGACAAACGTGCATAGTGTTTGTCTGGGCTAGGCCCAAAAACATGCACCGGTACACACGCGGCGAGAAGTAATCGTCACTCATGACTTTTTAACTGCACGCTGATGATGATGCAAGAGATCTTGCAGTTTGCCGGGCCTTGGGCTTGCCGGCAACGTGGGCAGACAGAGCAGGATGACAGCAGGAGTCGTGTGCCCGAAAGGGAGTGCCACACCGTGCGACGAAGAGCCAACCCCCGAGCCTTCCCCATAAAGGGTACTGTGGGTGCGGTGCTCGATTCATACAGTCATCCCTGCTGTCGCCGCCGTCTACTCTGAATGCCTCACTGCCGTCTTGCCGGCCTCCAGCACGGCGCCCTTGGCTTTCTCGGCTGCCGCGTGCCGCCGAGAATAAAGCAATCGCGGAGACTAAAGTACTTTTTGCATACCTGTTGCTGCAATGGCGCATGTAGAGAAATAATTAATCTTAGTCAGGCCAATCTTTATGTATGCAAGACATGTTTCTTTATGCTAAATGAATGTTTGCTTCCCTCTTGATTAATTCCGTCCTTGCATATATCTTATACCCTACGCAGTTTGGAAACCTTGCCGGTGCGCACGTTTGCCGCGAGCGCTTTGAGGAGCAGGTCCCTAGCAGCCTGCTGGAAATGCCGCCGCCGGCAAGGCGACTTGCCGGGTCAGAACGCGGCTGCTAAGCCTGCCGAGTGGACTCGAGGCGAAACTAGAGCGCGGGCTCACCACGACAAGGTTCCTTCGTGTGCAGATTAATGTACAAGGACGAAAAATCAATCACGACGACCCATGCTTGCCGGAAAGCTTTCTGGTCCGCACGCTCCAGTCGGCAGCGCTTGGAGGAACGGGTCCTTAGCGGCTTGCCGGGAACGCCGCCTCCCGAAAAGGTTTACCTTCCCGGTGTCTGTGCAGCCGCCTAAGTTGTCGAGTGGACTCAAGACAACTAGGGGCGCTATTGGCCCCGGGAAGGCTCCTTCGCGTGTAGGTGTAAGGAGCAAGTGAGGATAGCAAAAGAAATGTAATTGTCACAAGTTTTTGTAACTTAGCTTTTCCTGCTGTTCATCTCGCATAGTGAGGCCGCGCTCGTGGTGATGACCGGCAGCTCTCTAGAAGGTTACTCTTTAGGGCACTGCCAGCCCCCGAGCCCGCCTTCCATGCGTATTCCTGCAACACTGATTGGACATGTAATGCCACGACAGCGTTTTAGCACAACAAGTTAATCAGCTTCTAGTTTATGATTAATTTATTGTAACTTTGACTTCTGCCGAATGTTCCCTTGCTTGTCGGAACACTTTCCGGTGCGCACGATCCAGTCAGCAGCGCTTTGAGGAACGGGTCCTTAGCGGCTTGCCGGGAACGCCGCCTCCCGAAAAGGTTTACCTTCCCAGCTTTAGTGCAGCTGCTCACATCGCCGAGCGGACTCGAGGCGACTAGGAGCGCAACTAGCACCGGGGAGGCTCCTCAGCATGCAGGTTTACGCAAAAATCCGAAAATAAAACTCATCGAGCCTTTTCCTTGAACAATTGCACTTTTGTACAATGAATCCCTACGCTTGTTGGGATACTCCCCGAATGCGCACGTTCTGGTCGATGGCGCTTAGGATCGGGTCCTGTCTAGCAGCCTATCGAGAACGCCGCCTCTTCAGGAGCTTAACGCTCTAGAGACAGCCGCAGCTGCATCTGTGTTGTTGGGCGGACCCAGAACAACCAGGAGTGTAGAGTGTTTCTAGAGCGCTCCCTCGCGCACAGGTTATACAAAACTACCATCAAGGATAAGGCTACACAACAAAAAGCAATCAAAGTTTTAGGACTTAGCTTTCTGTAAGTAGAGCGAAGTCGCCATGGACGATGAAGCTGATGCGTTGACTGCTAGATCAGGTTCGCGCAACCTTTCCCCCTACCTGCGCGCCAAAGATGTCGGCGTACGACACCTATGGGATCGCGAGGATCCATTTTGTGGTTCGGCAGGGAGAAAGGCTTGCACAAAGAGCAGATCCAACGATCAACACGAGGGATTTTTTACCCAGGTTCGGGCCGCTAAGAAGCGTAAAACCCTACTCCTGCTTTAGTTGTATTGGATGTGTTTGAACTCTAGCCCCAGGAGCGCTTGCGATGAACAGTACGTTCGAGCAGCAGCTACGCATGCAGAATGGGCCAGAAGGTCCTCCTTTTTTTTGTAGCTACGCCTTGGGCCTCCTTTTATATGTCGAAGGGGTCACCAACAGTGGCGAAGTACAAGAGGTGTAAAGTTGCTACAGTGTTATCATACCTAATACTGACGACTTAGGACAAACGCATTAAATGCTCCGTTTAGGTGTCCCTTAGCTTCTTGGGGATGGGAAAAGAGCCCGTCCCATCAGCACCGCTTAACCCCACCCGCCGCTAATGCCATGACACGCATCCAGGAGGACAAACCCCGTCTGACAGGCTGGTCGCTGCACTAGAGCGGTGGTTAGGTGGCGGGATCTTGCCGGGTGCGAATCTTGCATTGTATTCGCTAGCCATCCCGGCAAGCATCTTGCCGGGATCCCAGCCTTCAGTCTTCTGTGTTCTGATCATCGGCTTGAATGCCTTCTTGATAGTCTTGTGCTTGTTCCCAGTTGTTCCCCGGCAAGCATCTTGTCGGGACTCCAACATCGGGTCTTCTCGGTGACCTGCCTGGAGGTCTTCTCCCAGGAAAGGCTCTCTTCCCGAAAATTCTATCCTGATCTTGCCGGCCTTTGAGCTTGCCGGTGATGCGTAGGCCTGTTCCCGACAAGTAATCCTTGCCGGAAACCTGGGTCCTAGATGTGTCCTATAAGTGGATTTCTTCTCTGCCATGCCCTTCCCGCCTGGAGGCTGCAACTTGCCGGTGCGTGTCCAGGGGTAATGAACACCCCCTGTTCACTACACCGACACACATCCAAAAACAAAAAGCGCATGACAACCTCTGCTTCCCTCTGCGAAGGGCCTATCTTTTACTTTCTAGTACTTACCTTTATGCAAGAGTCATGGTGATCTTCACCACTTCCTATATTTCGCCTTTTTCTCTTGGCAAGCGTCATGTGTTGGGGAATGATCTAGACATATATATCCACACAAATATATTTGATCATGAATTATTATTGTTGACAATTATCTATATGATAAATAAGTTAGGAGGCGAAACATTAAGCCCCTATCTTTCTCTGTGTTCGATGGACGCTATTTGTTCTAAAAAATGCTTTGAGTGTCAATAATCATGGAAGACTATATGATAGTTGAGTATGTGGAATTTGCTAAATCAAAGCTCTTACATAGACCCTTCCTGAAAATAAGATGAATTGCAATTGTTCGATGACTAGGAATATGGTTTGTTAGTTTTCAAGAAATTTTCTGGTCTATACTTTAACATGTGAATAGCTTGTTACTTGATCATGAGAAGTTTTATGAGATGTGCTATTGTTTATGGTTTATATTGATGCTAGAAAAAGTGATTGGAATTATCATTGATCAAACTTGTGCACTTGCTAGCATTCACACTTCATAAATTATTTCTTTTATCATTTACCTACTCGAGGACGAGCAGGAATTAAGCTTGGGGATGCTGATACGTCTCCAACGTATCTATAATTTATGAAGTATTCATGCCATGTTTACAATTATTTTATATGATTTTGGTATGATTTTATTAGAACTAACCCGGACTGACGCTGTTTTCAGCAGAACTACCATGGTGTCGTTTTTTGTGCAGAAATAAAAGTTCTCAGAATGGGCTGAAAATTTACGGAGAATATTTTTGGAAAATATAAAAAATACCGGAGCAAAAAGATACCGGAGAGGAGTCCCGAGGCAGCCACAAGCCTAGGGGGCGCGCCCCCCTGGCTTGTGGGCCCCTCGGGAGTCCCCCTGACTTGATTCCAACGCCAAGTTCTCCTATATATACCAAAACCCCCAGAAAGAAACCTAGATCGGGAGTTCCGCCGCCGCAAGCCTCTGTAGCCACGAAAAACCAATCGGGAGCCTGTTCTGGCACCCTGCCGGAGGGGGAAACCATCACTGGAGGCCATCTTCATTATCCCGGCGATCTCCATGACGAGGAGGGAGTAGTTCACCCTCGGGGCTGAGGGTATGTACCAGTAGCTATGTGTTTGATCTCTCTCTCTCTATCGTGTTCTTGAGATGGCACGATCTTGATGTACCGCGAGCTTTATTAATATAGATGAATCATATGGAGTTTTCCCCTCTCTATCTTCTTGTGATGAATTGAGTTTTCCCTTTGAAGTTTTCTTATCGGATTGAGTCTTTAAAGGATTTGAGAACACTTGATGTATGTCTTGCGATGGGATATCCGTGGTGACAATGGGATGTTCTATTGATCCACTTGATGTATGTTTTGGTGATCAACTTGCGGGTTCCGTGACCTTGGGAATCTATGCATAGGGGTTGGTACACGTTTTCGTCTTGACTCTCCGGTAGAAACTTTGGGGCACTCTTTGAAGTTCTTTGTGTTGGATTGAACATGATGAATCTGAAATTGTGTGATGCATATCGTATAATCAAGCCCATGGGTACTCGTGGTGACATTGGAGTATCTAGGTGACATTAGGGTTTTGGTTGATGTGTATCTTAAGGTGTTATTTTAGTACGAACTCTAGGGCTGTTCGTGACACTTATAGGGATAGCTCATACGATTGATTGGAAAAGATAACTTTGAGGTGGTTTCGTACCCTACAATAATTTCTTCGTTTGTTCTCCGCTATTTGTGGCTTTGGAGTGAACTCTTTGTCGCACGTGAGGGATTTACATATGATTCAACTATGTCAGTATTGTTGAGAGAACTTGCACTAGTGAAAGTATGAACCCTAGGCCTTGTTTTCAAGCATTGCAATACCGTTTTTGCTCACTTCTGTTACTTGCTACCTTGCTGTTTTTATATTTTCAGATTACAAAAACCTATATCTACCATCCATATTACACTTGTATCACCATCTCTTCGCCGAACTAGTGCACCTATACAATTTACCATTGTATTGGGTGTGTTGGGGAAACAAGAGACTCTTTGTTATTTGGTTGCAGGGTTGTTTGAGAGAGATCATCTTCATCCTACACCTCCCACGGATTGAGAAACCTTAGGTCATCCACTTGAGGGAAATTTGCTACTGTCCTACAAAACTCTGCGCTTGGAGGCCCAACACGAGTCTACAAGAAGAAGGTTGCGTAGTAGACATCAGGAAGCTCCCAACATGCAAAGGAAATATTTTTGGGTTTTCTTTTTAGTGCAAAAGATAGTTAAATGGGAAAAGAAAACTAAAAAGAAGTGAGAAATATTTTTGGGTTTTCAAAAGTTTTTCAAACACACAAGAAGAAAGCGGAAAAATAAAACTAACATGCATATACAATGAAAGAGGATGAACACCGACAATTTATATGAAGTGTGTGAACATGAATGTAATGTCGGTGAGAAATACGTACTCCCCCAAGTTTAGGCGTTTTCCTAACTTGGTGATCACCACTAATAATAGCCGTCGGGTCCCGAAAAGTGTTTCTGCTGGGGCACCAGAGCATCCCATGCCTGGGCCTCGGCCTCCGCTGCAGCCAGCTCATTCCGGTAAGCAGTTATATCTTCTGGCATTATTCTGTATCCGTGCCTGGCATGATAGTTAAAAAAAGAGGGTGCAGGCAAAGGAATAATATTGCAAGTTATCTTGCTATACACTAAGCTATAACGAATATGATGCGGTGTTCGTGGTTCCTCAAGAAATTGGTGTTCCACCATAGATTGGTGATCAAGATAAACCTTAGGCAACAAATAAACAGTAGGGCGTATAACCACTTCAAAACGAGTTGCCAAGCGAGTGGCATAAATACCACCATGAGTCTTGCCTTTGTTTCGGTTAAGGTTTAATCGACGTGCAATGCTACTTCTTGAGCTTGCGTTGGTTTTCCCTTGAAGAGGAAAGGATGATGCAGCAAAGTAGATAAGTATTTCCCTCAGTTGTTGAGAACCAAGGTATCAATCCGGTAGGAGGTACAAGCAAGGCCCCAATCTTTGCACCTACACAAACAATCAAACACTTGCACCCAACCCTATAAAGGGGTTGTCAATCCCTTCACGGTTACTTGCAAGGATGAGATATGATAGAGATAGATATAAAAGATTACTAAAACGAAAAGTAAAATAAAAGTAAATAGATTGCAGCAAAGTATTTTTGGTATTTTTGGTTTATAGATCTGAAAATATAATATGGAAAATAGACCCGGGGGCCATAGGTTTCACTAGAGGCTTCTCTCTTGAAGGAAAATAATACGGTGGGTGAATAAATTACTGTCGAGCAATTGATAGAAAAGCGCATAGTTATGACGATATCCAAGGCAATGATTATGCATATAGGCATCACGTCCGTATCAAGTAGACCGAAACGATTCTGCATCTACTACTATTACTCCACACATCGACCGACTCCTGCCTGCATCTAGAGTATTAAGTTCATGAAGAACAGAGTAACGCATTAAGAAAGATGACATGATGTAGAGGGATAAACTCAAGCAATATGATGAAAACCCCATCTTTTTACCCTTGATGGCAACAATACAAATACGTGCCTCGCTACCCCTACTTTGTCACTGGGTGAGGACACCGCAAGATTGAACCCAAAACCAAGCACTTCTCCCATTGCAAGAATTACCAATCTAGTTGGCCAAACCAAACCAATAACTCGAAGAGACTTGCAAAGATATGAAATCATGCATATAAGAATTCAGAGAAGATTCAAATAATATTCATAGATAATCTGATCATAAACCCACAATTCATCGGATCTCGATAAACACACCGCAAAAGAGTATTACGTCGGATAGATCTCCATGAAGATCAAGGAGAACATGGTATTGAAGAACATAGAGAGAGAAGAAGCCATCTAGCTACTAGCTATGGACCCGAAGGTCTGAGGTGAACTACTCACGCATCATCGGAGGGGCAATGGTGTTGATGTAGATGCCCTCCGTGATCGAATCCCCCTCCGGCAGATTACCGGAAAAGGCCCCAAGATGGGATCTCACGGGAACAGAGGCTTGCGGCGGCGGAAAAGTATTATCGTGGCTCTCTTTGGTATTGGGGGAATATTCCTGAATTTATAGGCGGAGAATTGGGGTTGGAGGAGCCACGGGGGGCCCACAAGCCAGGGGGCGCGCCCCCCAGGGGCTCGCTCAGGTGGCTTGTGGCCCACCCGTGGGTCTTCTGGCCTCTTCTCCAAGTCTCCTGGGTTCCTTCTGGTCCAAGAAAAATCATCGTAGAATATTATTCCGTTTGTACTCCGTTTGATATTCCTTTCCTGCAATACTCAAAAACAAGGAAAAAAACAGAAACTGGCACTGGGCACTAGGTTAATAGGTTAGTCCCAAAAATAATATAAAATAGCATATTAATGCATATAAAACATCCAAAACAGATAATATAATAGCATGGAACAATCAAAAATTATAGATACGTTGGAGACGTATCAAGCATCCCCAAGCTTAATTCCTGCTCGTCCTCGAGTAGGTAAATGATAAAAACAGAATTTTTGATGTGGAATGCTACCTAACATATTTATCCATGTAATATCCTTTATTGTGGCATGAATTTTCAGATCCATAAGATTCAAAACAAAAGCTTAATATTGACATAAAAACAATAATACTTCAAGCATACTAACAAAGCAATTGTGTCCTTTCGAAATAACATGGCCAAAGAAAGTTATCCCTACAAAATCATATGGTCTGGCTATGCTCCATCTTCCCCACACGAAGTATTTAAATCATGCACAACCCCGATGACAAGTCAAGCAATTGTTTCACACCTTTTATGTTCTCAAACCTTTTCAACTTTCACGCAATACATGAGCGTGAGCCATGGATATAGCACTATAGGTGGAATAGAATATGGTGGAGGTTGTGAGAAAAAGGAGAAGATAGTCTCACATCAACTAGGCGTATCAACGGGCTATGGAATAGATATCAATGTGAGTGAGTAGGGATTGCCATGCAACGGATGCACTAGAGCTATAAGTGTATGAAAGCTCAAAAAGAAACTAAGTGGGTTTGCATTATAATGAAAAATTCCCACTAATATATGAAAGTGACAAAATAGGAGACTCTCTATCATGAAGATCATGGTGCTACTTTGAAGCACAAGTGTGGAAAAAAAGATAGTAGCATTGTCCCTTCTCTCTTTTCTCTCATTTTTTATTTTTATTTTTTTTGTGGGCATCTTTGGCCTCTTTTTTTTATTTGGGCTTCATTGGTCTCTTTTATTATTTGTAAAGTCCGGAGACTCATCCCAACTTGTGAGGGAATCATAGCTTCCATCATCCTTTCCTCTCATGGGACAATGCTCTAATAATGATGATCATCACACTTTTATTTACTTACAACTCAAGAATTACAACTCGATACGTAGAACAAAATATGACTCTATATGAATGCTTCCAGTGGTGTACCGGGATGTGCAATGATCTAGCATAGCAAATGACATCAAAAAAGGACAAGCCATGAAAACATCATGCTAGCTATCTTACGATCATGCAAAGCAATATGAAAGTGATGGTGCGTGTCATAATAAACGGAACGATGGAAGTTGCATGGCAATATATCTCGGAATGGCTATGGAAATGCCATAATAGGTAGGTATGGTGGCTGTTTTGAGGAAGGGTATATGGTGGGTTTAATGCACCGGCGAAAGTTGCGCGGTACTAGAGAGGCTAGCAATGGTGGAAGGGTGAGAGTGCGTATAATCCATGGACTCACATTAGTCATAAAGAACTCACATACTTATTGCAAAAGTCTATTAGTTATCGAAGCAAATTATTAGATGCATGCTCCTAGGGGAGAGGTTGGTAGGAGTTAACCATCGCGCGCTCCCGACCCTCACACAAAGGATGACAATCAATAAACAAATCATGCTCCGACTTCGTTACATAACGGTTCACCATACGTGCATGCTACGGGAATCACAAACTTTTAACACAAGTATTTCTACCAATCCACAATTACTCACTAGCATGACTCTAATATCACCATCTTTATATCTCAAAACTATATGCAAGGAATCAAACTTCTCATAGTATTCAATGCACTTTATATGAAAGTTTTTATTATATCCCTCTTGGATGCCCATTATATTAGGACTAAATTCATAACCTACCAATTACCATGCTGTTTAAAGACTCTCAAAATAATATAAGTGAGGTACGAGAGTTCAATTATTTCTATAAAATAAAAACACCACCGTGCTCTAAAAAGATATAAGTGAAGCACTAGAGCAAAATTGCCTAGCTCAAAAGATATAAGTGAAGCACATAGAGTATTCTAATAAATTCACGATTTATGCGTGTCCCTCTCAAAAGATGTGTGCAGAAAGGATGATTGTGGCAAACTAAAAAGCAAAGACTCATATCATACAAGACGCTCCAAGCAAAACACATATCATGTGGTGAATAAAAATATAGCCTCAAGTAAATTTACCGATGGATTGAAGACGAAAGAGGGGATGCCTTCCGGGGCATCCCCAAGTTTAGGCTCTTTGGTATCCTTGAATATGGCTTGGGGTGCCTTGGGCATCCCCAAGCTTAGGCTCTTGCCACTCCTTATTCCATAGTCCATCAAATCTTTACCCAAAACTTGAAAACTTCACAACACAAAACTCAACAGAAAACTCGTGAGATCCGTTAGTATAAGAAAAATAAATCACCACTTTAGGTACTGTTGTGAACTCATTCTTTATTTATATTAGTGTAATATCTACTGTATTCCAACTTCTCCATGGTTCATACCCCCCGATACAACCCATAGATACATCAAAATAAGCAAACAACACAAAGAAAACAGAATCTGTCAAAAACAGAACAGTCTGTAGCAATCTGTAAACTTAGAATACTTCTGTAACTCCACAAATTCTTAAAAATTAGAAAAATCTGGGAAATTTGTATATCAATATTGTGTAAAAATTTCAGACTCATTCGACACTCTGGTGAATTTATAAAATTCGTGGACTGAGCGCAAAAGTTTCTGTTTTCCAGCAAAATCAAATCAACAATCACCGTAGACCATCCCAAAGGTATTACTTGGCTCAAACACTAATTAAAACACTAAAACACAATTACTACAGAGGTAATAATGTGTAAAGAACTGAAAAACAGAAACAAAACAAACAAACAAAAACATAAAATAAAATTGGGTTGCCTCCCAACAAGCGCTATTGTTTAACGCCCGTAGCTAGGCATAACGCAATAGATCTAGGTATTGTCATCTTTGCTATGCAATCCATAAGTAGCTCTCATAATAGATTCATAAGGTAATTTAATTTTCTTTCTAGGAAAGTGTTCCATGCCTTTCCTTAACGGAAATTGGAATCTAATGTTTCCTTCTTTCATAACAATAATTGCACCGATCGTTCTAAGGAGCATTGTGCCCTAGTGGCTTCTTGGGGAGCATTGTGCCTCCACACCGCTCCAACGAAGACGTATTTCCCCTCAAAGGGAAGGAACTTCGGTAACACATCCTCGTCTTCACCGGCTCCACTTGTGATTACTTATTACCTCTACGTTGTGCAAGCTTTATTTGTTTTGTATCCTTTGCTTGCTTGTGTCGTTGTTGTTGCTAGCATCATATAGGTTGCTCACCTAGTTGCATATCTAGACAACCTAGTTGTTGCTTAGCCTAATTTGTTAAGAAAGGCTAAAAATGGTAGTTGCCTATTCACCCCCCTCTAGTCAACCATATTGATCTTTTCGCTTACCTCTATGGGATACTTGGTTCCGCGACGAGCACGACGTGCGGCGGCAATCATACTTTGCCGGCCGTCCAGGTGAGCGCACAACCCATCACGCGCGCGCTCCCAGCCCGCCCCAGTCGCGCGGGCGCATGCTGGTTTGCGGCCTCACATTGACCCCTTCATCATCGCGGTCGCCGCCACCCCAACCAGCTCCTATCACCGATGAGGAGGAAGAGAAGCTGATGCGACAGGTGATGGAGGAGTCCCTCCACACCCACGACGAGCACCAATGGGAGGGTCTTGAGGATATAATGGCCCTCTCCGTGGCCGGCGACGTCGCCATCCCAGTGCTGGAGATGGCCGTCAAGCAGGAGGCCGTGGAGGACTCACCCTTCATGGAGGAGCCCTCCACCTGCACCTGAAACCCTCGCATGGTTGGCCAGAGGTGGACCTGGTCGGCCACCACATCGGAGATGGCCGATTGGGTGGGTGTCAAGCCTTGGGCACCCACGTCGTGACGGTCACCGTCCCTGCCGCCTGAGGAGGTGGTGCAGGCGCCTCTAGCCATGCATCCACCACGGGTGTCCCCCGGCCCACCTCTAGACGCCTTCGTCGTACGTCAACCTCACCATGGATGACGACGATGATGAGTGAAGATGGCGGTGACAGCGATGACGGCCACTGGGCGGTGGTGGCATTGAAGTTCTTTTAGTAATGTTTATTTAAGCGGTCGTGGACTTTTTAGAATTTAGTAATGTTTAATTAAGTTTTATTTTTGTATTATAAAATGTGTGCCATCTTTATTTTATATTCGTGCGATACAAACGATTTGCGATGCAGCCGCCCATTGGGTGCACACTCCGGCCGACGCCCAAAACCGGACATGGACGTCCGTTTTGCCGCCCAAACGAACAAAATCCGTAAAAAGGATGTCTATTTGGGGTCGTGCATTGTTGGCCTTATGCACCCAACCGGGCGGCCGCATCTTAAACTGTCTGACTTAGAGTTTCAAAAAAAATGGCGACCACACATTTAAAAGCATAACATAAACTAACATTACTAAAATTAAAACAGTCCACAAAAGTCCTGGACGCTCATTAAACTTAACTTAACATTATAAAACATAAAAAAAACTTCAATGCCACCACCGTCGTGGTCGCCTTCACGCGCCGCCATCCTCCTCGTCGTCGTCCATGGCGAGGTCGACGTACGACGGTGGTTGTCACAGGTGGGCTGGTGGCCCCCGTGGTGGTTGCCTGGCCAGAGGCGCATGTACCACCTCTTTCAGTGGCAGGGATGGCTCTAGTGACTGTGGTGGCGTGGGTGCCCATGGTTTGGCACCCATCCACGAGGTCATTTCCGACGCAGTCGACAACCACGACCACGTCTGGCCCACTAACACCGGGTTCCACACCATGGTGGGGGGCTCCTCCAGCACCTCCTCTTTCACTTCCTCCTTAACGCCCATGTCCAGCTCCGGGATGGCGACGTCGTCGGCCGTGGAGAGGGTCATCATCGTTCGAGGCCCTCCCATTGGACCTCGTCATGGGTGCGGACGGAGTTCTCCTTCACCCGCCTCATGAGCTCCGCCTTCCCCCCGTTTGTCATGAGAGGCGGTGGTGGCGGGGACGGGGATGGAGAAAGCGTAGGTGATGTCTACTACACAACTTTATTCTTGTAGACTTTGTTGGGCCTCAAAGCGCAGAATTTTGTAGGACAGTAGCAATTTTCCCTCAAGTGGATGACCTAAGGTTTATCAATCCGTGGGAGGTGTAGGATGAAGATGGTCTCTCTCAAACAACCCTGCAATCAAATACTCCCCAACACACCCAATAGAATGGCAAATTGTATAGGTGCACTAGTTCGGCGAAGAGATGGTGATACAAATGCAATATGGATGGTAGATATAGGTTTTTGTAATCTGAAAATATAAAAACAACAAGGTAGCAAGTAACAAAAGTGAGCACAAACGGTATTGCAATGCTTGAAAACAAGGCCTAGGGTCCGTACTTTCGCTAGTGCAATCTCTCAACAATGCTAATATAATTGGATCACATAACCATCCCTCAACGTGCAATGAAGAATCACTCCAAAGTTCTTATCTAGCGGAGAACATAAGAAGAAATTGTTTGTAGGGTACGAAACCACCTTAAAGTTATCCTTTCCGATCGATCTATTCAAGAGTTTGTAATAAGATAACATCAAGTTATCCTTTCCGTTTGATCTATCTAAGAGTTCGTACTAGAATAACACCATATGATACGCATCAACCAACTCTAATGTCACCTAGATACTCCAATGTCACCACAAGTATCCATGAGTTAATTATACGATACGCATCAAACAATTTCAGATTCATAATACTCAATCCACACAAAGAACCTCGAAGAGTGCCCCAAGATTTCTATCGGAGAATGTAGGACAAGAACGTGCATCAACCCCTATGCATAGATTACCCCAATGTCACCGCGGGAATCCGCAAGTTGAGTACCAAAACATATATTAAGTGAATCAATAGAACACCCCATTGTCACCACGGGTATCCACATGCAAGACGTATATCAAGTGTTCTCAAATCCAATATTCAATCCAACATAATGATATCTCAAAGGGAAAGATTCAATTCATCACAGCAAGATAGAGAGGGAATAACATCATGTGATCCGACTATATTAACAAAGCCCGTGATACATCAAGATCATGACGTCTCAAGAACACGAGAGAGAGAGAGATTGAACACATAGCTACTGGTACATACCCTCAGCCCCAAGGGTGGACTACTCCCTCCTCATCATGGCCTCCGTCGGGATGATGAATATGGCCACCGGAGATGGATTCCCCTCTCCGGCAGGGTACTGGAACGTCTCCAGATTGGTTTTTCGTCGATACAGAGAGTTGCGGCGGCGGAGCGGAGAGTCTCTGGTTATTTTTTGGGGTTTCTGAATATTTGGGAATTTATAGGCATCGGAGGCGGTGGAGAGGGGGCCCGTGGAGGGCACAACCCATCAGGGCGCGTCGGGGCCCCCCTGGCGCGCCCTGGTGGGTTGTGGTCTCCACGGCCCACCTCTCCGGCACTTCTTTGTCCCACTGGGTGTCTTCTGGTCCAGAAAAAATCACCAAAAAGTTTCATCGTGATTGGACTCCGTTTGGTATTGATCTTCTACGAAGTAAAAAACAAGCAAAAACAGAGAGTGGCACTTTGGCACTGTGTCAATAGGTTAGTCCCAAAAAATGATATAAAGTTGCTATAAAATGATTGTAAAACATCCAAGAATGATAATATAACAGCATGGAACAAGCAAAAATTATAGATACGTTGGAGACGTATCAGCATCCCCAAGCTTAATTCCTACTCGTCCTCGAGTAGGTAAATGATAAAAACAGAATTTTTGATGTGGAATGCTGCCTAACATGTTCATCTCATATTTTTTTCTTTTGTATAGCATGGACATTTGGACTTATAATGATTCAAAGCAATAGTCTAGTTTTAACATAATGACTTCAATACTCAAGGATGTCAACAAGCAACTATGTCTTTCAAAATATCAACACTAAAGAAAGTTATCCCTAGCCCATCATGCTCAATCATTGATCCATTGAAACACACTCAAATATTAGCTATGCGCAATGCTCAAGTATGATCATAGTGCCCCCTAGTTGGTGCTTATAAGAGAAGATGGAGACTCAAAGTAAAAATAAAAATTGCATAAAGTAAATAGAAAGGCCCTTCGCAGAGGGAAGTAGGGATTTGTAGAGGTGCCAGAGCTCAAGGTTTAAATTGAGAGAGAAAATTTTTTTGCGTGGCATGCTTTTCCTGTCAACAAAAATGACAAAGTAGCTCGCAATACTTTCCATGCTAGATATATCATAGGTTGTTCCCAAACAGAAAATAAAGTTTATTCCTTTTTCCACCAAACTTTCACTTTCCATGGCGGGCCGTATCCACGGTTGCCTTCCATACCAACACTTTCCAAGGAATTTATTATTTGACAACATAAAGTAAATATTTTTTTTTCATTTTGGGAATGGGCATCCCTATTACCGCCGCACTCTCGTGCAATGACAAGTGAATAAACACTCATCTTGAGAATAACACATCTAGCATGGAAAAATATTGGACACTCCCCACCGTTTCATGAGCGGTACGGGCACACAAAAGAGAAAATTTATTTTGAAAATTTAGAGATGGCACATACAAATTTGCTTGGAACGGCATGGAAATACCGCATATAGGTAGGTATAGTGGACTCATAAGGCAAAACTTGGTTTAAGGATTTTGGATGCACAAGTAGTATTTCTACTTAGTACAAATGGAGGCTAGCAAATAGATTGAGAAGCAACCAAACCAAGAAACGAAAATTCACATAAGTGAGCATTGAACATAACTAACACCGAATAATGCACCACAAGTAGGATGTAACTTCATTGCATAACTATTGACTTTCGTGCATGCATAGGGAATCACAATCCTTAACACCAATATTCCTACTAAGCATAATTACTCACTAACATGACTCACATATTACTATCATCATGTTTCAAAACTATTACAAGGAGTCAAGTTTAATTTGTCCAATGATCTTCATGAAAGTTTTTATTATATCCTCCTTGGATATCTATCACTTTGGGACTAGTTTCATATATTGCCATTGCTTTTTGGCAAGCTCAAACAAATTTAAGTGAAGCACATGAGCATAAAGATTTCATCTCTCAAAAAGGTATAAGTGAAGCATGAGAGGATTTATTCAAAATTTACTAACTCTCAAATTAATCTAAGTGAAGCATGAGAGTATTTCTACAGAAATTTCCAAGCACACCGTGCTCAAAAAGATATAAGTGAAGCACTAGAGCAAATGACAAGCTACTCTCAAAAGATATAAGTGAAGATCAATGAGTAGTCAAACAATTAAGTAGCTATGTGAGGACTCTCTCTCTCAATAAATATTTTCAGATCTAAGTATTTATTCAAACAGCAAACTAAACAAAAATAGAACTCCAAGAATAGCACGCATCATGTGAACGAATAAAAATTTAGGCTCAACATAGGCTAACCGATAGTTGACGAAGAGAGGTGGGATGCGTAGCATCCCCAAGAATATATGCTTGATACTTCTTGAAATATTTACTTGGGGTGCCTTGGGCATCCCCAAGCTTGAGCTTTTGTATCTCGTTCAATCCTCCCATATCCCGGTTTCACCTATTCTCAAAAACTTCATCCACACAAAACTCGAAAAGAACTCGTGAGATAGGTTAGTGCACATAATAATAAATCAACTCTTTATGTACTGCCAAGACAAGTTGCATAATAATTTCAAACATCATCTACTGTTTACTATCATTTCCACAATTTATAACTACCAATATAGGCTATGGAAACTATAGGATAAGTAGATAACAAAACTATGACAGCAATCTGTCCAAACAGAACAGTCTGTAGCAATCTATTAAACCAGTGTACTTCTGTAACTCAAAAAATTATGAAAATATAGGACATGCTAAAGAATTTATATGACCATACTTTGTAAATATATCAGAAACTTTCCACGTTCCAGTAAAATATGAAAATTTAAACACTACAAAGAAAGTTTCTGTTTTTACACAGCACATATCAAAACATGCAATGCAAGCATCCTAAGACAATTCTTGGAACTTTTTATTGAAAAACAAGATTATAAATAACACCTAACAGAAAATAACAAAATAAAATGACGCTCCAAGCAAAGCACATATTATGTGCCAAATAAAAATATAGCTCTAAGTAAGATATACCGATAGTGTTGAAGACGAAAGAGGGGATGCCTTCCGGGGCATCCCCAAGCTTAGGCACTTGAGTCTTCCATGGATATTACCTTAGGGGTGCCTTGGGTATCCCCAAGCTTAGGTTTTTGTCACTCCTTATTCTTCTCATATCGGTGTCTCACCCAAAACTTGAAAACTTCAATCACACAAAACTTAACGGAACTTCGTGAGAAGGGTTAGTGTAATAAAGATCAATCATTCACTTCGGTACTGTAAAGACAAGATTCATAATTGTTACCACATGATACCTACTGTATTATACCATTCACATAATTTATATCACTGGATATAAGCTATGGGAACACTAAAACAAGCAAACTATGCATGCAAAACAGAATCTGTCAAAAACAGAACAGCCTGTGAAGATCTGTAGTATAGCCATACTTCCCTGTCTCTAAAAATTCTTAAAAATTAGGACAACCTGAATAATTTGTTTATTAAGACTGTGTAAAAATTTCAGATCATTATAACGCTCCAGTAAAAAATGAAATTTCCTGTACTGGAGTCAAAAGTTTCTGTTTTGGTTCAGCATCAATTCTACTCATCTTGTGAGTCATCCCAAAGGCTTTACTTGGAACTTTATTGAAATAAAATATACAAAACATGATTACTACAGTATATTAATCATGTGAACACACAAAACAGAAAGTATAAGTGTTGGGTTGTCTCCCAACAAGCGCTTTTCTCAAATGCCTTTTAGCTAGGCATGATGATTTCAATGATGCTCACATATGAATAGTATTTGAAACATGTAAGAGAGCATCATGAATCTCATGACAAGCACATTTAAGTCTAACCCACTTCCTATGCATAGGGATTTTTTGAGCAAACAATTTATGGGAACAAGAATCAACTAGCATAGGAAGGAAAAACAGGCATAACTTCAAAACTTTGAACACATAGAGAGGAAACTTGACATTATTGCAATTCCAACAAGCATATGTTCCTCCCTCATAATAAATTTCAGTAGCATCATGAAGGAATTCAAAAATATAACTATCACATAAAGCATTCTTTTCATGATGCACAAGCATAGAATTTTCATTACTCTCCACATAAGCAAATTCCTTTTCATCCATCGTAGGTGGAGCAAAATCAACAAAATAACTATCACGAGAAACTTGCTTGACATAACCACATTCAATATTAAAATCATGATGACAAGTGTCATGGTTACTATCACTCTTTATAGCATACATGTCATCATCATAATCATCATATATAGGAGGCATGCCATCATCATAATAAATTTGCTCATGGAAACTTGGGGGACAAAAAATATCATCTTCATCAAACATAGCATCCTCAAGGATGTGGCTTTGCATATCATTAGTATGATGGATATTCAAAGAATTCATACTAGCAACATTTCTGTCATGCTCATCATTCAAGGAATTCTCATTAAGTATTTTCATAATTTCTTCCTCTGCCAATTGAGCACAATTTTCCGAACCATCGTTTTCACGAAATACTTTATAAAGACGAGACAATTGATGCAACATAAACTCCATTTTTCTGTATGTTTTCTTTTATAAAAACCAAACTAGTGAAAAATAAGAAACTAACAGATTTAATTGCAAGATCTAAAGATATACCTTCAAGCACTCACCTCCCTGGCAACGGCGCCAGAAAAGAGCTTGATGTCTACTACGCAACTTTATTCTTGTAGACTTTGTTGGGCCTCCAAGCGCAGAGTTTTGTAGGACAGTAGCAATTTTCCCTCAAGTGGATGACCTAAGGTTTATCAATCCGTGGGAGGTGTAGGATGAAGATGGTCTCTCTCAAACAACCCTGCAATCAAATACTCCCCAACACACCCAATAGAATGGCAAATTGTATAGGTGCACTAGTTCGGCGAAGAGATGGTGATACAAATGCAATATGGATGGTAGATATAGGTTTTTGTAATCTGAAAATATAAAAACAACAAGGTAGCAAGTAACAAAAGTGAGCACAAACGGTATTGCAATGCTTGAAAACAAGGTCTAGGGTCCGTACTTTCGCTAGTGCAATCTCTCAACAATGCTAATATAATTGGATCACATAACCATCCCTCAACGTGCAATGAAGAATCACTCCAAAGTTCTTATCTAGCGGAGAACATAAGAAGAATTGTTTGTAGGGTACGAAACCACCTTAAAGTTATCCTTTCCGATCGATCTATTCAAGAGTTCGTACTAAGATAACATCAAGTTATCCTTTTCATTCGATCTATCTAAGAGTTCGTACTAGAATAACACCATATGATACGCATCAACCAACTCTAATGTCACCTAGATACTCCAATGTCACCACAAGTATCCATGAGTTAATTATACGATACGCATCAAACAATTTCAGATTCATAATACTCAATCCACACAAAGAACCTCAAAGAGTGCCCCAAGATTTCTATCGGAGAATGTAGGACAAGAATGTGCATCAACCCCTATGCATAGATTACCCCAATGTCACCGCGGGAATCCGCAAGTTGAGTACCAAAACATATATCAAGTGAATCAATGGAACACCCCATTGTCACCACAGGTATCCACATGCAAGACATATATCAAGTGTTCTCAAATCCAATATTCAATCCAACATAAAGATATCTCAAAGGGAAAGATTCAAGTCATCACAGCAAGATAGAGAGGGAATAACATCATGTGATCCGACTATATTAACAAAGCCCGTGATACATCAAGATCATGAGGTCTCAAGAACACGAGAGAGAGAGAGAGATTGAACACATAGCTACTTGTACATACCCTCAGCTCCTAGGGTGGACTACTCCCTCCTCGTCATGGCCTCCGACGGGATGATGAATATGGCCACCGGAGATGGACTCCGCTCTCCGGCAGGGTACTGGAACTTCTCCAGATTGGTTTTTCGTCGATACAGAGAGTTGCGGCGGCGGAGCGGAGAGTCTCTGGTTATTTTTTGGGGTTTCTGAATATTTGGGAATTTATAGGCATCGGAGGCGGTGGAGAGGGGCCCCGTGGAGGGCACAACCCATCAGGGCGCGCCGGGGCCCCCCTGGCGCGCCCTGGTGGGTTGTGGTCTCCACGGCCCACCTCTCCGGCACTTCTTTGGCCCACTGGTTGTCTTCTGGTCCAGAAAAAATCTCCAAAAAGTTTCGTCGCGATTGGAGTCCGTTTGGTATTGATCTTCTGCGAAGTAAAAAACAAGCAAAAACAGCAACTGGCACTTTGGCACTGTGTCAATAGGTTAGTCCCAAAAATTGATATAAAGTTGCTATAAAATGATTGTAAAACATCCAAGAATGATAATATAACAGCATGGAACAAGCAAAAATTATAGATACGTTGGAGACGTATCAGTCGGCGTGAGGTCGCGCACCCGCCCACGCCCGCGCGACTGGGGCGGGCTGTTAGCACGCGCATGGTGGGTAGGTCGCGCCCATGGTGGGCTTGGAACACGATCAACAAAAAAATATTGCCGCCACAGGTCGTGCTCGTCATGGAGCCATGTATCCCATAACGGGGAATCAACGCGTACCTGCAGACGTAGAGCAGATCCGGTGGCAGGCGGGCGTGACGACGGTCGATCTCCTCACGGCGGGCGCAGTCGCTCTGGGACCTGTGGGATAGGCACCCGATCAACGAAGAGATGGCAGTTGTTGGGGAGGTGAACGTCGCTCCACGGGAGTGGCGTCCCCGTCTCCCAATAGCGGCGGCATATGTTCGCATGGACGTTTGGCCGAGCGCGCATCAGGGTCGTCAGCGGCAGAGGCTAAACGCTGCGGGCGCAGAGCTGGTGGAGCAACGATGGCCGGAGGAGGAACCAACCTCGTGGTCGTGCCTGCCCTTGCAACCGGAGTTCCACCAGACCATGGCGGGCGCGAGGAAGTGGAGGAGAGGAGGAGGAGGAGCGGCGTGCGGAGGAGCTAGGGTTGGGTGTCGGGGTTCAAGGAGGCACGCGGGGACGGGAGTGGAAGCGTGGACTCGCCGGTCCACAACTTCCACATTAAGAAGGGCGACGACTGCGGTAGATGGGTGGATGGCAGGTGGGTCCACCCACTCGTGCGCAGTAAATGTGGGCGGTGGGAGGTATGTGGGCGGCCGACAGGCGGGCCCGAGATAAACGAGGAACGGGCATGTGGGCGTTCTTTCGGTGTCCATCTTGACGCAAACCGGGCACAAGTTTGCTCCGGAAATCGGTTGAACGGGAGAAGGAATTTGGCGATGGGGTCGCGCATTGGGCCCTCTCGTTTGTCTTGGGGCAAAACGGACACGCGCGGATCAGATGGGGTCGTGTCTAGGAGTTGCCCTAATGTGTCTGGGCGTCCCTATGTCTCGCCTTCGGCGAGTCCCCCTTCGGACTCGCTGAAGGGGCAACGGAGATGGGCCGGTCCTCGCGCGCGGCAGGCTCAAGGCACTTTTTCAGGGTTTTTTCTGTTATCTGTTTTAGTCTTTTCTTTATTTTTGTACTTTTTGCTTATACTTTAAAATATTATAAATATATATTGCAAACAATACTCTATAATAATCATTTGAGAAATGTTGAAAATCTGTTTCAAAAATGTTGAACAAGTATTTGAAAAATGTTGAACAAGTATTTGAAAAATGTTAAATAAGTATTCAAAAATATTGAACAAGTATTTGAAAATGTTGAATGAGTAGTTAAAAAATATTGAATAAGTATTTGAAAAATGTTGGACCAGCATTTGGACAATGTTGATCCTATATAGAAAAATTATTGACCGTGTATTAAAAAATTGAGGAATTCTTTTATCATGTCTATGTAAAATGTTGAACAAGTATTTAAAGAATGTTGAAATAGTATTTGAAAAATGTTGAACTAGTATCTGAAAAATATTAATCAAGCTTTCGGAAAATGTTGAACATGTATAGAAATTTTGTTTGATCATGTATAAAAAAAGTGATGAATTTTTTTATCATGTATATATAAAAATGTTAATCAAGCATTTGAAAGAAAATGTTAACCAAGTATTTTAAAAATGTTGATCAAGCGTTTTGGAAATGTTAAATATGTATAGAGAAAATGTTGACCATAAATTCATGAAAAAATGTTAGTATTTTTATTTAAAAACTGTTAATCAAGCATTTCAAATAATGTTTTAAAACAATGTTGACCATGTATTTAAAAAATGTCAATCCTGTATATAAGGATGTAAATAAAGCATTTAATAATGTTAAAATATGTATAAAAATGTGGACCATATATTTTAAAAAATGTTGAATTTGTATTCGTAAAATGTTAAACATTTATTAGAAAATGTTGCTGACATAAAAATGTAGAATGGAAAGTGTAAAAGAAACAAGAATAAACCAAAGAAAAAAATAAAAATGAAACCACCAAACAAATGCAAAAAGAATGAAAAAACCGAAGAGGAAAAAGGAAAGATACAAAAGAAAACAAAACAAAAAGACCAGTGAAAACTGAATCAAACGATAGAAAATAGAGAAACAAAAGAAAAACAGTAAAATAGAGAAAAGATGAAGGAAAACCGATGAAAAACAAAGGAAAAGAAAAAACAAAAAAACTGGAAAAAATACTGAAAATTTGGCTCTTTTCCCTCTAAGTAAGCTTCGGCCTGGAATGCAACACGAACGTGACACTAGCCCTGTGGTTAGCTTCACTGCTCCTCTTCTAGTAGACCCAGGTCTCGCGCTCCCTTTTTCTCTTTACTATCTCTTTAAAGGGAAAATAAATATGAAACGGGCCGGCCCAGTAACTACAGTATAGGTCAAAAGCTTCAGCAAGAGTATCTTCCAACTCGCATAACGCGAGATATAGTTCTCGTGAATGTGTCCAGGTTTCACGAAATCACTAGTTAAAGGTCACTTCCACCATCCTAAGTTGCGACAAGTGTTATATTTTATGTGCGTCACTTGTCGCAACCTGTGAGTTTTTCTTTTTTTCGTCGATTCTTTAATTCAAAATGTTTTATCTCTCAAACCACGCGTCTAAATTTGTAACCCTTTTCATCGTTGGGTTCCCCGCGTCGAGATCTTCAAAACTGGATCCATGATGATTGGTTTTGACAAACTTATTTTTAATGAAAAAGCAGGACAAAAAAACCCAAACCGGGAGCACGTTTTTTCCCCTTTCCGAGAAGCACGACCGTGCCTCTCGCGTAAGCAAATCCGTACCTCCATGAGAAGAAAATCCATGCCTCGAAAGAAAAGAAAAAGGAAAACACATTTTTTTCCAAGAGGCACGACCGTGCCACTCACGGAAGAAAAAAACATGTGTTTACCTTTTCCAAGAGACATGACGCTGCCTCTTGCGAAAACAAATCCGTGGCTCTCATTGAAGGAAAAGCACATATTTTGTCATTTTTGGAGAGGCACGACCGTTTCTCTCGTGGAAGCAAAATCGTGCCTTCACAAAAATCAAACCCATGCCTCTCGCAGAAGGAAAAAAGACATTTTTCTTTTCTTTTTTCAGAGGCACGACCGTGCATAGCAAATCTGTGCCTACATGAGAACCAAATCCGTACCTCTCGCGGAAGAAAAAAAGAGCAAGTTTTTTCGCACAAAGCCGAAAAAAACCTGAAAAATCATTTAAAAGCCGAAAACGCGTACAGAAAAATAAAAAATAAAATCTGAAAGAAGCACACAGAGCATGACACGTGGCGTACGCTTAATGCGCGTCAAGTAACGCAATCTCAGCGAATGACCCTTGAAAGACTCCCGAACGAGTGCTCCTTCATTAATTGCTCCCTTTCTGAAATGAGAATTCGGTTGTATCTGTTTCCATGACACTTGGTTTGGGCCTGTAATAATGCGCACCCGCGTAGTTACTGTCGATGTCTCGCAAATTGCATTTTAAACTTCGCTTGACCCGACATCTCGCCTCAAGCCGAGCGTCTGGTGGACCATCCCATTATTTTTTAACTTAGTTGTTAGTTATATTCCTTCTTCGTTACTCTTTCCGTCTCAAAATTCTTTTCTCAGATTTGTATAAATATGGATATATCTAATCACGTTTAAGTACTAGATACATTCATATCTAGACAAATCTTAGACAATTTTTTTGGAACGAAGGTATTAGTTTTGTTCTGATTTTTTATTATTTTTCTTTAGTTTTTTTAATTTTACATATAAGAAATATTTATGTGTGTGCATATATATAATTTAAATGTAATTAGATTTCAAAAATTACTTCCTTTAATTTTACAAAGGTCATTGTGCATTAAAAATATTCATGTAATGTAAAACTTGTCCGGACAATTTTTCAAAAATGTTGGCACCATTCACAAGAATGTGTTTACAAAATTTTGACACAGTTAGTGAGTATGTTCATCGTATTATTTCTAGAAATCTAAAAAAATAATTAGCCTAATTTTTAAAATATATTCATATCATTCAAAAATAGTTTGCCACATTAAAAAAAATTGATGCCTTGAAAATATATTTTTTGATATTTTTTCAAAAAAATATACAATGCAATTTTTTTATCACGCATTATTATAAAAAATGTTCAGTACATTTAAAAACGTCCGTGCCATCTAAAAAAATCATAAATACTTAATAAATGTTCAGGAAATTTATGAAAAATGTTCAATTCGTGTTTAAGAAATGTTCATCGTGTATTTAAAGATGTTCAATGCACATTTGACAATTGTTCAACATGTATTCAAGAAAATGTTTAACATGTATTTGCGAAATATTCAACGCGTATCTAGAAAATGTGCAACATGTATATATAAAATGTTTAATGTGAATTTGACAACTTCGTATGTAGTCCATAGTAAAATCTCCAAAAAGACTTATATTTAGAAGCGGAGGGGGTAATGTTCAACATGTATCTAAACATGTCTATTGTGTAAACAAAAACTGTTCAGTGTGCATTCAAAAAAGTTGACTTGTGTTTAAAACGAGAAAAGGAAATGGAAAAGGATAACAAATAAAAAGCAAAACGCGAAAACAAAAAAACCTTGGTCATCATCTTGCTCATTCTTCAAATTCTTATACGGTTTCTTCAAAACCGATCTGACTCATTTATGTAAGTGTTCATGAACAATGGCAGGACTTCCCGTCAAAGAGACATTTTGAAATGCAGATTATCCTAAAATGACTGATGACAGACGCGAAAAATAAGAAAAATATAGCTTCTCCTTATAAAAGCATCTCCAACAGATGATGTAAAAGTTGGTGTCCTAAAATGGTTTTAGGGTAGGAGAGAGAAGGTTTTGGACACCAGAAAATTTGATGTTGTATCAGATGCACTAAAACTGGTGCCCTACAAAATCAGGCCTTCTTCAAGTGTCAACCATTTTTTTATCATGTTCAACCCAATTAATCCACCGAAACAAATAAAACACAATTAGTAGTTAATTATCACATAGTTCATCAATCCATAAGCTCAAATTTAGCACACTTGTTCATCAAACATAACACAAAGTTCAGCACACATGACATGAAACATAGAGGTAGAACTAGTAGTCTTAAAACAAAGTTCTGGTGTCATGAAACATAGAGGTAGAAGGAAATTCTCCTGTTCAATAGACACAGGGGAACACCCCACCACATCCATCCACCACGGTCGATCCGGCCTCGCGGTCAGGGCCATCCACCGAGGTGGTGGTCAGCAAGGATCAACCACGACCGTCGGAGGTCCCGAGCACCTCAGCTCACACAACCATGGTGCAAGGGCCTCAGGATGAGATGCTTGTCATGTTGTTTGAGGTTGTGTCCACTCTGCGTCGTCGGACGGTGAAAAACTCCTGGCAGAATCCCTTCCTCATAAAGGCACAAAAGAAGGCCCTGAGATTCGTGAAGGCGCAAGTCGACAGGATTAACAAAGGTGTGAAGCGGATGACTATGCATTTGTGCATGGAAAGGAGGTAAATTCCATCATGCCTTATAATTTTGCATGATAGTATAGCCAGTAGGGAACAAGGTGCATATGGCTGCAAAATCCGATATGCGCCATGAGCCTTTATACTCTTACCTAGCACTTTCGTGTACTTCAGCCACCGAGGCGCGATACGACTTGACACGAGCCGGGCTACAGGTCGTTGAAAGATCATGGATGTCGCCTAGAGGGGGGGGGGGTGAATAGGCGCTTTAAAATAGTTACGGTTTAGGCTTGAACAAATGCGGAATAAAACTAGCGTTTAATTTGTCAAGCACAAAACCTAAAACAACTAGGCTCACCTATGTGCACCAACAACGTATGCTAAGCAAGATAAACAACTAAGTGATTGCAAGATATATAACATGAAACACTATGGCTATCACAAAGTAAAGTGCATAAGTAAAGCGGTTGGGTAAGAGATAACCGAGGCACACGGAGACGACGATGTATCTCGAAGTTCACACCCTTGCGGATGCTAATCTCCGTTTGAAGCGGTGTGGATGCACAATGCTCCCTAAGAAGCCACTAGGGCCACCGTAATCTTCTTACACCCTCGCACAATGCAAGATGCCATGATTCCACTAAGGGTCCCTTGAGGGTGGTCACCGAACCCGTACAAATGGCAACCCTTGGGGGCGGTCACCGGTACTCGTACACTTTGGCAACCCTTGGGGGCATTCACCGGAACTCGTACAAATTGCTCGGGGCAATCTTCACAACTTAATTGGAGACCCCGACGCTTGCCCGAAGCTTTACACCACAATGTCTGAGCTCCGAGACACCAACCGTCTAGGGCACCAAAGCATCGAAGAGGAACAAGCTCCAAGGTTCCTAAACACCCAAGAGTAATAAGCTTCTCAATTTTTTACTTCCACGTATCACCGTGGAGAACTCAAACCTATGCACCAAATGCAATGGCAAGGGCACACGGAGTGCCCGAGTCATTCTCTCCCAAATCCCAAAAAAGCAACTAATTCCAGGGAGGAATATGAGAGGAAGAACGAAGAAGAGAACACGAAGAACTCCAAGATCTAGATCCAAAGGGTTCCCCTCACATAGAGGAGAAAGTGATTGGTGGAAACGTAGATCTAGATCTCCTCTCTCTTTTCCCTCAAGAACTCGCAAGAATCATTGGAGGGATTAAGAGAAAGGAAGATCGAAGAAGGTCAACAATGGGGGAAGAATACGAGCTCAAAGGATAAGAACCATCGGGGAAGAAGACCCCCTTAAATAGGTCCTCCCAAATCCAACTGTTATGCCCACAACGCGCACATAAGCGATACTACCGCTGGACGGTAGTACCCACAGAGCAGTGCAATGGCGAGGAGCCACGAGGCGGTAGTGCCGCAGAAGCGGTACTACCGTTGGGGTTGTAGCTCAGGGTCCTATGGAGATAGGACAGGCCAGTGGAATGTGGCAATACCGCAACAGCGGTACTACCGCCCAGTGTGAGCGGTCCTACCGCATATAAGCTGTAGTACTATACACCCACTACCGATCTACTACCGCTGAGAGCATGACAGAACGAGAAGCAACTGGATAAGCAAAATTGGAGCGGTAGTGAGTGGGCGGTACTACCGCTCATACGCGGTACTATTGCTCACACTACCGTTCTACTGCTGCGCAACCCGACACGAAAAGTCGAGTCCCCAGAAGCAGAGGTAGTAGCCGCGGTATTGGACAACGGAAGTACCGCTTAAAGCGGTACTACCACTTCCCAGAGCGGTACTACCGCAGGAGTGCTACAAAGAAGCCCAAGCAAAACAGATGAATGGAGGAACACCAGAACTGCCATAACTTCTGCAAACGAGCTCCGAATTGAGCAAACTCAAGCTTGTTGGTTATATTAAGAAGTGGGAGGGGGAGTATGCCTATGATATAGAGGGGTGAAACCTCCATCAGAGAAGCACCGGCATAAACTCCAACATAGAAGACCATAGAAGATGTGTATGAACTCCGTTTTCGATGAACTCGAGCATGTCATGAAGATGACCATAAGCTCTAAAACTCACAAAGAGAAACACCAAACAAGAACCAAGAAATATGATGCAAGGATGCAATGGTTTGAGCTCTCTACGAACGATACAATCAAGCTACTCACTTGAGAGCCCCCCTTGATTGTACGACAATCGATCTTATATATTGCACCGCCTCCTAACTAACACCATGAGACCGGTAAAATAGAAAACCTATCAAGGGCAAGCCTATACCTTGCACATAGTCCACTTGAGCTAGATGATTATGATCTTGACTTCCTCAAGTTGGACCACCTTTCTTGATTGCGTTGGCTCGATGAAGACTAGTTGATTGCTCCCCCATACTCCACTATGGGTGAGCCACTCTTCGGCACATCTTCACAAGTCCATTGTCACCATAATGGACGACAAGCTTCAAGAATGATCTCTTCATGATGCTCCACTTGAGCTTGCACACCGCAATCTTGGTGGCGATCACCACTTGATGTCATCCTCCATGGGTTGTATGAGATCTTCCTCTTGACGCAAGCCCATGGAAACTTACCTAACCCCACATAGAACTCTCACATAGACTATGGTTTAGTACACAAAGCGTAATGGACAATGCTTACCATACCATGGGATCACTTGATCCCTCTCGGTACATCTTGTACATCTTGTGTGTTGATCAACTTGATTCACTCTTTGACTTTGATTTGACCAACCTTATATCATGTCTACTACATGACCAATATTTGGATAATTCCTTGAATAGCAGCTTGGTCATCTCATAAACTCATTGAAACCAACACATGACAAATCCTTCAAATATAACTCAAGGCAACCATTAGTCCATAGAGAATGCCATCAATTACCAAAACCACACATGGGGGCACCATGCTCTTTTAGTCGTTCAATCATATACTTAGCAGAAAAATCGCAATGTGTAGTAGCCCCCGAGACTCAAGTCACGCACAAGTGGCCGACTTGAGGATCAAAATCCTCCTCGCACGGTGGCTAGTTAAAATATAAACGTTAATCCCGTAGCCCCCGAGACCAATGTTGATTTGGTATCAATCGACTTGAGGATCGAATCTTTGCTCAAAAACTTATACCTAGAACAAATGGATGTGCAATAGCCTCCGAGACTCAGCTCAGGCAGGAGTGGCCGACCTGCTCAAAATCTCCTCAAAAACCCATTCTTGCACTTAGATTTTTTGTGATAAATACCAATGTTTATGTGCAAGAATCAACTTTCAACTAGGGGGTATCCATAGTAGCATGGTTTGAAATTAGCGAGGATGTGTACAACGGCCTTATATTGAAGGTCGTCGTACACACGATAAAGTGTCACTATGATATTATTTTAAATAGGTTCAGTCGCCTCATGGGAGCATGACCTACGTCCAATGGTAGGGTTGTCGAGAGTAGTGCCCGACACATGGGCACTTAGAGTGCGACCGTTTCTGGTATTCCATGACTCCCGACTAGTCTGAGCCTTATAACACGGGTGCAACGACGTCCTATACAAATGGTTTTTAGACCCTTTTTGCAACAGAGTTTTAAACCATCGTCTTGCCTGTGTGGGCGATAAGGGGGATCCATCCCACACAACACATAAAAATCGTCTGGGATAGTGACTGATGGTATAGACGCTCTGCCAAATATAATCGTGTGTGATGCAGGAACATATCACACACACTATATTTTGGGCACACGTGTGGAATTGGGGACCAATCACACACGTCTATCACGAGTCAAACACATCTAATTTTTCATGGAAAACAAATGGTGTTTGACGTTTTACTGTTTGCAAAATATTACCTAAGACACATAGGCCATCATGGAAATTGTGTGCTTTGTGTGCATCATCGCACACAAGTTTCATATGGCAAGTGTTTACCATGCATGATATCATCGCCCATGTTTCCTGAATAATTTAAGAGTGGGATTGCACTTTGCATCGGGCACAGTTTCCTCTAAGCTCACGTGTGAGATAATGTGCTATCACAAACAATTTAGGAGCTCCTACGCACACGTAGAAGTGTTGCAAATCTTATGTGATTTGTTATCTATCACCAACAGTTGAGTTTAGATACCTTGTGCTTTTGCGGTACATCAGAGGCGATTACGCTATGAATGACGTGTTCTTTCCGTTCTGTATCCCACACGCCTAGTTATTTGAACTGTGTTTGCTTAAATGGCTAGGTTATGGAAAGATAACGCATTTGAAATGCCCTGCAAAAAGAAAATTTGCCACGATATTCAATTGAACATATAGTGTCCACATGAGGTACACTCATCAAAATACGCTATAATATGCTTTTGAACAAATGCTAGTTAAATTCTATAGATGTATTGACATATGCGGTACATAATCACAGTGTATGAAATACGAAGACCTGATCACATGGAAAACAATGCATCCATGCATATATGTTTAGCTGATAACACTAACTAAATGCATCATTGTTCAAAGAAAAAGAATGTTGAAATCTTTATCATATTAATCGGGCTTGATATAGTATTTCATGAAGAAGTTGTTGATAAATCTCCTAACAGCCAGCAATTCAGCCGCGGGGAGTGGTTCAGGGGTCATCGGTTTAAAGATCATCTGCAGGGTTTTTAGATCAGAATGTGTCATACGTGTGGAGTAGAATATAGTAATTAAGATACAGACTTACTGGTCTCATGTCAGCATCCTTACAACAACCAGAAGATCCGCATAGGGACATCATGTGTTTGCAAACGTAGTATCCACAAAGGTTGGTCCCTTCTTGTTGTTGAAGACACTGAAATATTTTGTATAGAATTAGCCATGTATTTGCCCCGTTAGAAACAACCTAACTGGTGTAAGTTGTTTATTTTTCTTTGGAGATAAATACAAAGAGGTTTATTTGGAAACTTGAACATTTGACTAGCATACGAGCAAGTATTTGCGAACCTTTGGATACTTTTTGTGAAAATAACGGATTTCGGTGTCTTACCGAGAAACGATCTTGTGTTGCGGTAGTTGGCCGTCGAATCGGTTCCCTACTATAGTTATGTACTTTGATAATACACTGCAAATGTAGATGAATTTTCACATACTCAATTCTTGAATCAGATATGAATACAAATTTCAACATCAAAGAATTCAATACTCATCCATGAATTCCTGAAGATGAGTAAGATCCTGAGGGTTTTCTGACTCTCTGGGAGAATCCAGGTAGTAAACTATGTTGCGCTTTGGAACAATGACTACCAAGATCCAGTGATTGCTAAAGATTAAGAAAACCATGAACTTACGAATGATGTAGAAAACGGAAACACGATCAATGTATGTGTGGTTGTATATTTAACCTACCATTCATGATATGGCCAAACAAAGAATTCTGTTATGTGTAACATACACATGATCCTGGTGACTTGTTCCATGGAGTCCCGACGTAGACCATTGTCATGTAATAAAGTGTCGTTTGCTACATCGAGATCTATGAAATACGTATGCTCCCTTATTGATCCCTGCTTGATCAATCCCTTAAGAGGAATACAATACATTTAGCTTTTTTCATTTAAAGCCTTGTATGAAGAAGGTTGATCAGAGTTTGTGAAGTACTTACAAAATAAAACATTGAACAAGAGTGCCATCGATCATATCGAAGTTGAAGAAGAGATGAAAGTCCTCAAATTCCACAAAGATGGTATTCGGCCCGTGACAGATATCCATACTGGCGTAGTGGACTTCCAGAGCGGTATTATCTTCTGAAATTTTCTCCATGCAATATTTATATAACTTGCAGATACTAGAACTGAACTCATCAAAGTATTCGCCACCAAGAAATGGTTGGCCATGTTTGTACTTGCGTGCTTCAAGTGCATCTGCTTTCTTCTTAGAAAGTGGCATGTCAATTTCTTCATTGGACATGCCATGGTACTAGTCAAAGAGGATTTTGTAGTAGGATGCCTTGGTTCTCATCCCTCCTCCATTTCTGAATGTGTAATAACAAATTGCAAATTTATGAGGAAGCTAAATATAACTGCAACAGTCTTGTAGTATAGGAAGCACAGAGACAGTGTTTGAATGACATCAAATAAATGCTAAAAGGTATGTACATGAACACATTTTATAACATAGAACTGATGATATCAATTAAAATAGCACCGTCATCGGTTCAATCCAGAATAGTATAACATAAAACGGATGACATCAATTAAAATATCACTCACATATATAGAACTGTGACAGTGTTTTAATCACATTCAGAATAAAATAACACACGCTAAGTATCCGAATCACATCTAATATAACAAATGATTTCTAACAACAAGAATGAGGCTAATCTTCTTTGCACATCCCACAAACTTCCTCCCACTGTCCATAGATCCAAAAGCAACTAACTCCATGCATGGAGATTGATGTTGACAACGAGCAGACAGATCTTCAGCTACCCCACTCCATTCCTTGGAAGTAGTTGATACGTCTCCAATGTATCTATAATTTATGAAGTATTCATGCCATATTTACAACAATTTTATATGGTTTTGGTATGATTTGCATGGAACTAACCCAGACTGACGCTGCTTTTAGCACAACTACCGTGAAGTTGTTTTTTGTGCAGAAATAAAAGTTCTCCAAATGCAACGAAACTTTTTGACCTTTTTTTGGAACAAAAGAGGCACTAAAAGCTTCGTGGGAGGGCCAGAAGAGCCACGAGGTGGCCACGACCTACCAGGGCGCGCCAGCCCCCTCTGGCGCGCCCTGGTGTCTTGTGGGCCCCTCGCGGCCCATCTTCGCGTGAAATCGACGCCCAAAAATCCTATATATTCAGAAACCCCCAGACATAACCTAGATCAGAAGTTCTGCCGCCGCAACTCTCTGTATCGAAGAAAAACCAATCTGGAGGCATTCCAGTACCCTGCCGGAGAGGGTAGATCATCTCCGGTGGCCATCTTCATCACCCCGGCGGAAGCCAGGACAAGGAGGGAGTAGTCCACCCTCAGGGCTGAGGGTTTGTACCAGTAGCTATGTGTTTAATCTCTCTCTCTCTCTCGTGTTCTTGATTTGGCACGATCTTGATGTATCACGGGCTTTGGTAATATAGTTGGATCATATGATGTTTGCCCCTCTCTATCTTGTTGTGATGAATTGAGTTTTCCCTTTGAGATTTCGTTATTACCGGATTGAATACTTTTATGGATTTGAGAGCACAGCACTCAACTCACGGATTCCCAAGGTGACATCGGGGTAATCCATGCATAGGGGTTGATGCAGGTTTTCGTCCCATTTTCTCTGGTAGAAATCTTGGGGCACTCTTTGAAGTTCTTTGTGTTGGATTGAGTATAATGAATCTGAAATTGTTTTATGTGTATCATATAATTAACTCATGGATACTTGTGGTGACATTGGAGTATCTAGGTGACATTAGAGTTGGTTGATGCATATCATGTGGTGTTATTTTAGTACGAATTCTTAGATAGATCGACCGGAAAGGATAACTTGGTGTTATTTTAGTACGAACTCTTGGATATATTGATCGGAAAGGATAACTTTAAAGTGGTTTCGTACCCTACAAACAATTTCTTCTTATGTTCTCCCCTAGATAAGAACTTTGGAGTGATTCTTCGTTGCACGTTGAGGGATGGTTATGTGATCCAATTATATTAGCATTGTTGAGAGATTGCACTAGCGAAAGTACGTACCCTAGGCCTTGTTTTCAAGCATTGCAATATCATTTGTGCTCACTTTTGTTACTTGCTACCTTGCTGTTTTTTACTGTTACTATTACAAAAATCAATATCTACTATCATTACTACACTTGTGTCACCATCTCTTCGCCGAACTAGTGCACCTATACAATTTACCATTGTATTTGGTGTGTTGGGGACAGAAGAGACTTTTTATTATTTGGTTGCAGGGTTGTTTGAGAGAGACCATCTTCATCCTACGCCTCCGACAGATTGATAAACCTTAGGTCATCCACTTGAGGGAAATTTGCTATTGTCCTACAAAATTCTGCGCTTGGAGGCCCAACACGAGTCTACAAGAACAAGTTGTGTAGTAGACATCAAGCCCTTTTCTGGCGCCGTTGCCGGGGATGTGAGTGCTTGAAGGTATATATCTTTAGATCTTGCAATTAAATCTTTTAGTTTCTTGTTTTTCACTAGTTTGGTTTTATAAAAGAAAACTACAAAAAAATGGAGTTTAGGTTGCCTCAATTGTTTCGTCTTTTTAATGTCTTTCGTGAAAATGATGGTTCGAAAAATTGTGCTCAATTGGTAGAGGAAGAGTTTATGAAAATACTTAATGAGAATTCCTTGAATGATGAGAATGATAGCAATATTTTTAGTATGAATTCTCTGAATATTCATGATGCTAATGATATGCAAAGCCACAAGCTTGGGGATGCTATGTTTGATGAAGATGATATTTTTGTCCCCCAAGTTTTGATGAGCAAATTTATTATGATGATAGCATGCCTCCTATGTATGGTCATTATTGTGATGACACATATGCTATGAAGAGTAATGATAACCATGGAACATGTCATCATGATTTTAATTTGCATTTGGATTATGTCAATCATGTATCTCATGATAGTTATTTTGTTGAGTTTTCTCCCACTACTATGAATGAGAAGAAAATTGCTTATGTGGAGAGTAATGAAAATTTTATGCTTGTAGATCATGAAAAGAATGCTTTATGTGATAGTTATATTGTTGAATTCCTTCATGATGCTACTGAAAATTATTATGAGGGAGGAACATATGCTTGTAGGAATTGCAATAATATCAAGTTTCCTCCCTATGTGTTGAAAATCTTGAAGATATGCTTGTTTTGCCTTCCTATGCTGGTTGATTCTTGCTCCCCTAAATTGTTTTCTCACCAAATACCTATGAATAGGAAGTGGGTTAGACTTAAATGTGCTTGTCATGAGATTCATGATGCTCTCTTGCATGTTTCAATTACTACTTTTTATGTGAGCATCATTGAAATCATCATGCCTAGCTAAAAGGCTTTGAAGAAAAGCGCTTGTTGGGAGACATCCCAACACTTTTACTTTATTTTTTTGAGTGTTCACATGATTAAGCTACTGTATTAATCATGTTTTGTGTCTTTTATTTCAATAAAGTGCCAAGTAAAGCCTTTGGGGTGACTCACAAGATGAGTAGAATTGATGCTGAACCAAAACAGAAACTTTTGACTGCAGTACAGGAACTTTAGTTTTTTACTGGAGCATGATAATGATCTGAATTTTTTACACAGTCTTGATATACAAATTCTTCAGGTTGTCCTAATTTTTCAGAATATTTATAGTCAGGGAAGTATGGTGATCATTCAGATCTTCACAGACTGTTCTGTTTTTGACATATTCTGTTTTGCATGCATAGTTTGCTTGATTTAGTGTTTCCATAGCTTATATTTAGTGGTATAAATTATGGAAATGATAGAATAAATTAGTTATCATGTGGGAACAATTATGAATCTTGTCTTAACAGTACCTAAGTGAATGATCTATATTTACTATACTAACCCATCTCACGAAGTTCCGTTAAGTTTTGTGTGATTGAAGTTTTCAAGTTTTGGATGAGACACCGATATGAGGAGAATAAGGAGTGACAAGAACCTAAGATTGGGGATTCCCAAGGCACCCCCAAGGTAATATCCAAGGAAGACTCAAGCGTCTAAGCTTGGGGATGCCCCGGAAGGCATCCCCTCTTTCGTCTTTAACACTATCGGTATATCTTACTTGGAGCTATATTTTTATTCGTCACATAATATGTGTTTTGCTTGGAGCATCATTTTATTTTGTTAGTATTTGCTTTATGTTATTTATAATCTTGTTTTTCAATAAAAAGTTCCAAGAATTGCCTTTAGGATGCTTGAATTGCATGTTCGATGTGTGCTGTGTAAAAACAGAAACTTTTGCTATAGTGTTTGAATTTTCATATTTTACTGGAACGTGTAAAGTTTCTGAAATTTTTACACAATATTTTCATATAAATTCGTTAGCCTGTCCTAAATTTTCATATTTTTTGAGTTACAGAAGTACACTGGTTTAATAGATTGCTACAGACTGTTCTGTTTGGACAGATTGCTGTCATAGTTTTGTTATCTACTTATCCTATAGTTTCCATATAGGATATTGGTAAATATAAATTGTGGAAACGATAGTAAACAGTAGATGATGTTTGGAAATTATTGTGCAACTTGTCTTGGCAGTACAAGAAGTGTGGACTTATTCTTGTGTGTACTAACCTATCTCACGAGTTCTTTTCGAGTTTTTGTGGATGAAGTTTTTAAGATTTAGGGAAACCGTGATATAAAAGGAATTAAGGAGACACAAAAGCTCAAGATTGGGGATGCCCAAGGCATCCCAAGATAATATTTCAAGAAGTCTCAAGCATCTAAGCTTGGGGATGCCCCGGTAGGCATCCCACCTTTCTTCATCAACAATTATCGGTTAGTAGCTGTTGAGCCTAAGTTTTTGCTTCTTCACATGATGTGTGATATTCTTGGAATGCCATTTTATTTTGTTTTTCTTGCTGTTTTAATAAAATACTTAGATCTGAAAGTTTTTAGATGAGAGAGAGTTCTCAAATGGTACCCATTTACTTAACTACTCGCTTGATCTTCACTTATATCTTTTTGGAGTAGCTTGTCATTTACTCTTGTGCTTCACTTATATCCTATGAGTAAAATGTTGAATGAATTGAATACCATGAAGTTGAAATTATATGTTCATATCATGCCTAGTAGTAGCTTCAGATTGGGTTTAGAAAGTGAAATCTTTTGAAGCTTGACAATCACAATAATGGTCATACAAGCAATTCGTGAATGATTTGTATAAGGAAGAGAACTTTCACATACAAATATATTATCTTGGACATCTTCTATGATTGTGAATACCCATTAATTATTTTCAAACTTGAGCAAATTAGTTGAAGTTGGACAAGGAAGACAACATAATGAGTTATGGTTGTGTATATTTGCATAGAAGTTATATTTTTATGGATCCTCCAACATGTGGTGTTTGCTTAGGATCTTTTGCTAGCCAAAAATTTGTACTAAGTAGATATACTACTTGCGCATCCCAAAACTCTTAAACCCAGTTTCTTGCCATGAGTTTCCACCATACCTACCTATGGATTGAATAAGATCCTTCAAGTAAGTTGTCATCGGTGCAAAAAGGCAATAAAAATTGCTTCTAAATGTGTTTGATCATTTAGTGTAAGAGAAAATTGAGCGTTGTACGAACTTGTGATGGCAAAGTAATAAATGCAACGGATTGCGTAATAAAGGTTGCTATCATAAGGGGCAATATAACGTGACGTTCTTTTGCATTAAGGGATTGTGCATACAAAACCAAAAAGTGCATGACAACCTCTGCTTCCCTCTGCGAAGGGTCTATCTTTTACCTTTCAATATTTACTTTTATGCAAGGGTCAATAGTATGCATTCTCATTTCAACCTCAATTATTCTCTAGTTGGCAAGCATCATGTGGTGGGGAAAGATCTAGGCACATATGGCCAGTCAAATATATTTGATCATGACTTATTATTGTTGACAATTATCTCTATGATAAATGATTTGGGAGGCGAACATTAAGCCCCTATCTTTCTCTGTGTTCGATGGATGTCATTTGTTCTAAAAATATGCTTTGAGTACTAGCAATCATAGAAGACTATATGATGATTGAGTATGTGGAGCTCTTACTTAGACTTTGTTGAGAATAAGTTGAATTGCAATTGTTTGGTGACTAAGAACATAGGTTGTTAAGTTTCAAGAGAATCCATTGTTTGAACCATAACATGTGAATTGGTTGCTACTTTATCATGATGAGTTTTATGAGAAAGAATTGCTGTTATGATGCTAGGAAAAGTGTTTGAAATTATCATTGATCAAACTTATGCACTATGCTAGCATTCACACTTCATAAATTATTTATTTTGTCATTTACCTACTCGAGGACGAGTAGGAATTAAGCTTGGGGATGCTGATACGTCTCCAACGTATCTATAATTTATGAAGTATTCATGCTATATTTACAAAAAAATTATATGGTTTTGGTATGATTTGCATGGAACTAACCCGGACTGACGCTGTTTTCAGCAGAACTACCGTGGTGTTGTTTTTTGTGCAGAAATAAAAGTTCTCCAAATGCAACGAAACTTTTTGACGATTTTTTTTGGAACAAAAAAGGCACTAGAAGCGAAGTATTCATGCCATATTTACAACAATTTTATATGGTTTTGGTATGATTTGCATGGAACTAACCCGTACTGACGCTGTTTTCAGCAGAACTACCGTGGTGTTGTTTTTTGTGCAGAAATAAAAGTTCTCCAAATGCAACAAAACTTTTTGACGATTTTTTTGGAACAAAAGAGGCACTAGAAGCTTCGTGGGAGGGCCAGAAGAGCCACGAGGTGGCCACAACCCACCAGGACGCGCCAGCACCCTCTAGCGCGCCCTGGTGTCTTGTGGGCCCCCCGTGGCCCATCTTCGCGTGAAACCGACGCCCAAAATCCTATATATTCAGAAACCCCCAGAAATAACCCTAGATCAGAAGTTTCGCCGCCGCAAATCTCTATATCGACGAAAAACTAATCTGGAGGCGTTCCAGTACCCTGCCGGAGAGGGTAGATCATCTCCGATGGCCATCTTCATCATCCCGGCGGAGGCCATGACAAGGAGGGAGTAGTCCACCCTCGGGGTTGAGGGTTTGTACCAGTAGCTATGTGTTTAATCTCTCTCTCTCTCTCGTGTTCTTGATTTGGCACAATCTTGATGTATCTTGGGCTTTGTTAATATAGTTGGATCATATGGTGTTTCCCCCTCTCTATCTTGTTGTGATGAATTGAGTTTTCCCTTTGAGATTTCGTTATTACCAGATTGAATACTTTTATGGATTTGAGAGCACTTGATCTATGTGTGGATATGTGATAGACTGGCATATTAGGGATGATAGACTACTCATATCAATAAGGAATTCCATCTTTTCCGGGAGCCCATTCAAACAGAACTCCTAAGTTAAGCGTGCTTGACTTGGAGTAGTTCTAGGATGGGTGACCGATCGGGAAGTTGGTCCTGGGTGCGCATGAGTGAGGACAAAGTGCGCAGAAAAGACTAGTATTGATCTGTGGGGCCAGTCTAGTTCCCGCCAGGAGTAAGGACCACCGGCAGGCGTGTCCGGGGCGTTACAGTCTTGGCACTCAACTCGTGGATTCCCGAGGTGACATTGGGGTAATCTATGCATAGGGGTTGATGCACATTTTCGTCCTACTTTCTCCGGTAGAAATCTTGGGGCACTCTTTGAGGTTCTTTGTGTTGGATTGAGTATTATGAATCTGAAATTGTTTGATGCGTATCGTATAATTAACTCATGGATACTTGTGGTGACATTGGAGTATCTAGGTGACATTAGAGTTTGTTAATGCGTATCATATGTTGTTATTTTAGTACGAATTCTTAGATAGATCGATCGGAAAGGATAACTTGGTGTTATTTTAGTACGAGCTTTTGGATAGATCGATCAGAAAGGATAACTTTAAGGTGGTTTCGTACCCTACAAACAATTTCTTCTTATGTTCTCCCCTATATAAGAACTTTGGAGTGATTCTTCATTGCACGTTTAGAGATGGTTATGTGATCCAATTATATTAGCACTGTTGAGAGATTGCACTAGCAAAAGTACGGACCCTAGGCCTTGTTTTCAAGCATTGCAATACCGTTTGTGCTCACTTTTGTTACTTGCTACCTTGCTGTTTTTTATTGTTACTATTACAAAAATCAATATATACTATCATTACTACACTTGTATCACCATCTCTTCGCTGAACTAGTGCACCTATACAATTTACCATTGTATTTGTTGTGTTGGGGACACAAGAGACTTTTTATTATTTGGTTGCAGGGTTGTTTGAGAGAGACCATCTTCATCCTACGCCTCCCACGGATTGATAAACCTTAGGTCACCCACTTAAGGGAAATTTGCTACTGTCCTACAAAACTCTGCGCTTGGAGGCCCAACACGAGTCTACAAGAACAAGTTGTGTAGTAGAGATCAGTGGTGGCTAGGGAGCTACAAGAGGAAGGAATGGATCAAATCGGCCACTGCATTAAAAATCCCTAATTCCAAACCATAACCGTAAGCCTAGGTGAGCGAGAGAAAGGAGAGAGGAATAATTGGCAGGTGAAAGATTCATTGGAGGAGGAGATACCGCTGGAGGGGTCATCCTAGGAGACCATGGCGTCAGCGGTAGTCGGATGCGAGAAGGAGAGAGTGAGCAAGCAAACGAGGAAGTGGATAGAGCCCTGAGGAAGGAAGGAGGAAACAAGGGAAATGTGGCCCTTGGTGGCGGCAAAGGGCGGGAAGAGATAGATATTTTGGCGGTTGGCGAAATTTTTCGCTAGGTGCAGGGAAACTTGGCGCGCAAAGTTTCATCAACGATTACTTTGGAACAAATGTGTGTGATAACATACAATTGCTAACTATTCTTCTGATTTGAGCGCGTGCAATGAATTAGAATATACAAATCCCCCCTCGTATTCCCTGGTTATAGTGCTCATCCACGTCATTGCATAATTTAACATTAGCTGCTAACTTGGGTAAATAAATTAGCCGACACATAGCTCGTAGTTACTTAATCGAGCAAGTTCACTAAATAAACAGAGCTGCTTGACCTAGACATAGCTCTAACAAAAGACCGACTCTCTAAACAAAGGCTATTAGTACTACGCATAATTTTAACAAAGACGCTGACGCACCGTCCTATGCCTCGCCGATGTTCGATGAGATGTCGACGACTTGTCCGTGCGACATTTCGCCGGTGCTGGACTCCATGTCGCCCAGGCTGAATTCGACCACGACGTCACCCTCATCCTCAGCATCGCCTTCGTCCTCGGCGTCGCCCTCACCATTGTATTACATGTAGTAGTGGTTTCGCCAGAGCTCTCGTTGGTACTCCACCGCCGATTCCTCGATGAATAGGGGCTTCTCTACCTCCTCGTGAGCCACGTGCAACTCCTCTTGGTGCTCGTCGCTCTACGACGGCTCCCACATCTCCAGTCTCGCTCGGTGATTTGGGAGGAGGCCGAGCCAATCTATGACGGTCGAATGCTTGTGGAAGGCCGGTGTAATCATTGTCAACAAAATTTTCCGGCCACACGAGACAGTGGGACCAGCCACCTACGTCGGCACTTGAAGGTATGCCCAATGAAAACTGCAATGAATGAAATGGTTGATAAGTTGGGTCCTCCTGAGGCAGTAGATCCTAATCGGAAATTCGACCCTGAAGTCTCACAGTTTGAATTAGTCAAGTTGATTGTTGTGAATGAAATGCCGTTCTCTCTCGTGGAGTACAAACCATTTCGGGACTTTGCTGCTTCCTTAAATCCGTGGTTCAAAGTGCCATCGAGAACAACCGTGAAAGATGATTGCATGGAAAATTTTAAGAGTTACAGTCTAAAGATTCAGAAATATTTTGAGAAGTGTACTAGTAGAGTATCTTTGACCGCAGATATGTGGACTTCAAACCAAAAGTTAGGTTATCTTTGTGTCACTTGCCACTTGATTGATTCAGATTGGAAAATTCGAAAAATTGTCATAAGATTCTTCATGTTGGAGACCCCCCACAATGCTATGAACATGTATGGTGTGATACTAAAGACTATTCAAGATTTTAATTTAGAGGATAAGCTCTTTGGTTTCACGTTAGATAACGCCTCGGTGAATACCGCGATGATAAAACACTAAAGAGATAATTTGGTTAAAAAAGGTTGTCTTCGCTTGAATGGCCAGTTGCTTCATTCTCGATGTGCTCCTCACATCTTCAACTTAATGGTTCAAGATGCTCTTCTTGCAATGAAATCTGTGGTCAGCAACATTCGAGAATCTGTCCAATATGTAAGGAGTTCACAAGGAAGACGCCAAAATTTTCAAGAGATAATCAATCAAGTGGGGTGTTGTTTTAGCAAGCAGCCTTCAGTAGATGTACACACTCGTTGGAATTCCACATATTTGATGCTTGAATCAGCTATACCGTTTAGAAGTGCATTTGATGCCTTAAGGGAGCAAGACAAGGACTATGAGTTTTGTCCAACACCTATTCAATGGAAAATGGCTGAAGCTGCTTGCAAATTGCTAAAAGGATTTTACACAGCAACTAATCTTCTCTCTGGATCAAACTATCCAACTAGTCATCTATACTTCCCTCAGCTATGTAAGATCAGGAAGATATTGAAGAGAGATTCATCAAGTAAGAACAGCACCATTGTGCATATGGTGCAGCAAATGGAAATAAAGTTAGATAAATACTGGAAGGAGTCATACAAGTTAATTTGTGTTCCGGTCGTATTTGATCCGAGGTTTAAGTTTGATCTCCTTGAATATATGTTAAAAGACTTTGGAAGTGAAACTGAAGCCAATGAATGGATGCTTGAATTAAAGAAAGCAATCGAAAATCTTTTTGATGAGTACTCTCAAGAGATCCCTGTTCATCAGCAACAAGAATATTGTGGGAGTCCTCGTGCCGAGGAGGATGAAGAAGACGATGATCCACTTGCAGAGTGGGATCATTATATCAGTTGCAAAAAAGGGCAAGCAAATAATGAGCTGGATCAATATTTGAAAGAGGAGTTGTATCCACGGAAGAAAGAGTTGGACATATTAGAATGGTGGAAAATCAACTCTCCCAAGTATCCGGTTCTCTCTACGATTGCTCGTGACATATTGGCTATTTCGGCATCCACAGTGCCTTCTGAATCTGCTTTTAGTTCTGGAGGACGCGTTGTCAGTGAATATAGGAGCAGTCTTTCTTGCTCCACCGTCGAAGCATTGATTTGCCTACAAGATTGGCTGAGAACAAATGGTTAGTAAGTTTTTCTTTTATTCTTCACAAAAATTGATAAACATAGTTAATCTAATAATTTACGTGTTTTGTGTTTTGCAGATCCAGAAAGATACAAAGGCGCATCATTAGAGCCAGAGTAAGAAGATCAAGGTATATGCTATGCCCCCATGATAATCACTGTTTTTTATCAACTAGCTGGGCATACAGGTTAGGAATTCAGTTCGAAGGATTGGTTTCTTGTTGCTTTTTGGAAAGAGTTCGAAGGATTCTTTCTTGTTAACTGGATGGCATTTACATGTCATGTTAACCTTTCCTGATTGTTCTTCCTCTTTTGTTGTAATATACTATGTGTTACATTTTAGTGCTTTGACTGCTTTCAACCTATATAGCAGCTATCTGCGCATCTTAAGTTCTTGGCATTGCGAATTTAGTAGTCCAGTTCAGTTCTTGCATAACCTAATGCAAATTTACTTTGTTTTAGGGAGCTTCAACATCAGCTGATGGACAATCTAGGCAGGGAATATGCACTGTTGCTTCTTGAAAAAGGATGCCAGGTTGATGTTTGGAACATTTTGGAAAAAATAAGAACTTATGTAATGGTTTTGTGCTGCTCAAATTGTGTAACAGTCGACCAGGTAGCCTGTAATGGAGTATGTGATATGTAGAGTATATGGGTATGTGGACATGATATGTGGGCCTTGTATTGTTTAAGTTTTGTACTACAACCTGTGAATTATGTACTGGGATGTTTAAATTTTGTGGGTAAGTGGCAGCCCACATAATACCACATAAATTATGTGGGCTGCCCACTTAATCCCACTTAACTATGTGGGCACATGTGGCAGCATGTGGGACACCCGCAGGTTGTCCCACTTGCAGCCTGACGGCGAGGTATGCGGCGGCTTCGATGGTAGGCGTGCGTGTGAAGGGATAAGGAGAGAGAGAAGAGATAAAGGATAGGGCACCCACAGGGCCGCAGCCGTTGGATTTACGCCAATCCAATGGTTACAATACGTGATCCGTGAGAGGGCTACTCTGACCAATCAGAAGATATAATACTTTTTAGTGTAATATTTTTACACTCGAAAAAATAATGTCATATTTTTCTTTGTCCTTTTCCTTGTTTTCTTCTCTTTTTCTTTCTTCTCTTTTTTTTAAGTAGGGATAATTATCTTTCACTTGTTCTAATTTTTATTTGCTATTATATTTTTTTTATATAAAAATCAAAAACACAAAAATATTTCTATTTGCTTGCTTGCCTAGTTATCTAGCTTACTTGTTTGCTTGTTAGTTTACTTGCTTGTCATTATGGCTAGTTCTTCTATTGCGCCGTGTACTCTCTAGAATGAAGTGCTTAATCTTAAACAAAAGGGGAGGAGAGAATTTAAAAGATGCTTGGTATAGGATTTGCAATGCTCAAAATAGATCAACTCATAAGCAATGCACCACTATTTTGCTTTGTAATTCTTATGTAGGTGTTACTACTTGGTATAGATTTATGCTTGACACCATTACCGGTGGTAATTTCTTAATGGTTCACACTTTGGATGCTTTCAATGCCATGGAAAATCTAGTAGGATCACCCCCTATTATTGTAAATGGAACCATATTGACATTCAAATATGTTATGTGTAGGCTACATGCTATAGAGAATAAAATGCCTGCAATTGAGCACATTGAAAATCTAGACAAGAAGGCCCATAATCAAGTTACTCAATTAGTTTCCAAAGTAGGAATTACTCTAAAGATGCTAAAAGATAGCGAGCCAAAGATTAGTGAAGGACTAGGACAAAGTCCGTCCCTAATTGATAAGTTGGAGGAAATCCTTAATAAGATGGGCTCCGCTTTTGCTTCCACTAAAGCTATTGATTAGGATCCTCTCAATAAGAGTCCCAAGGCTATGTATGTTCCTAAGCATACAAGTGTCACATGTAGTGAAAGGAATGTGGACCTTAAAATGATTAGTGTGCACCCCAATTTCATAGATCTAATAAAGGAACCTATCATTAAGCATCCTCTCTTTATCCCTAGGAGCGTGGTCATTAATTTAGGACAGTAAAACTGTACCATTTTCCTGCCCTCTCACGCACTGGGCATTTCTGGCCGTCCATTTTTTTGATCGGGGCGTTTTTGTCCATTAGATCTTGTCTATGTAGCCGCCTAAAACTCAACTGTTAATTACTGGCCCAGCTGTCCTAACGGGCTGCTGCTCCAGAGGCCGAAAGCGAGCCTTCTGGTTAATTGGGCCCTCACTCTCGGGCGAAGCCCGCTTCATCCTTGGAGAAAATAAAAATAGCGAAGCGAGCCTTCTACCTTCGCTCGACGTCTGTTCGTCTGTTCGTCTATTCCTGCAGCCGCCGCTGCCGCCCGATCGAGAAACGTCAGGGAGGAGGCTTGCGACGGCGCTGTGGTGCGTGGAGGTGACAGGTCAAGTTCCGCGGTCGACCCCCGTCCCCTGTGCCGACAACCACACCCCAGACGCCGCTCCTTCTTCCTCTGCTCCGTCCTCCGGCGTTCTCCTCACCCCACGTCGTGAAGGAAGTGATGGTTCACAGTCGCCTACTCGCTCCTCGCATGTAGCCATCACGTGGAGCTGGTGAGGGGTTCGTCGGTGGACACGATTTGGGAGGAGGACTCGGGATCTGCCAGCATCAAGTAAAGGAGGATGAGAGAAATCCTCTTGCTCTCCCAGTTCAGGTGTTCCCCGCGGTTGCCGGCGACCGACGGTTTCAACAGTCCACAAGTTGAGGTGAGCTTAGATGATATTCCAATATTGATCTAGATGATTTCCCCCGATTTGGTGATGCCGCGTTCAACCTATTGGTTTGTTAATTTTATTCTGCTCCCGCACTGCCATCCACCTGTTCGACGGAATGCACGACATGCTGCGATAGACCACTTTCGGCCAAGCTCGACACAGCTTCCCAGCTCACTGGTGGCCTTGCCAATAGAACAGGCGTCCCTAGGCCAGATGTTGCCCAAGATGGCCACCGCGCTTCCGCCTTCTTCCATCTCTGCTATTCCTTCCCCTACAATTATTCGTCTATCTCTCTTACACGATATACTTATAGTGGAGATGGAAGGGACCTGTGTACTTATCCATTTGTCTTCCTCGTACAGCAATCCATCTCGCCGCTTCTCCTCTGCCTTCCTGACGATGGTTGGGGACGTGGCAGTGCTCCTCTTCCTTGGGAATTTGTGGCTCCTATAGCAGGGATGGTGCTTTCTCATTTTGTTTGGCCATCAGAGTTTCCCTTCTTTCCGGTGATGTTGGTCGGCTCCGTGGCAGCACCTCCTCTTTAAGCCTTCCTATGTCCCAGATGTGCGCTGCTCTTTGCCGAGGTTGGTGAAGGTGTGCTTCCTTCTTTTTGATGGTAACCGGATCTGCTCCCTTTTTTCCTTTCCTTCAGGATCCGTTCCTGGACTTCTTATAGTAGGTTGAACAGGTTTAACATACTCATTGAGTGATGAAGATCACTGACCCCAATTAGTAGATCAGCAGATAGCTAAACTAATTATACTGCTTCTTCTCCATCCGTAGGCCCCACCTCACATGTTTTTTTTTGATTCCGTGCTACTGCTGAATTGTGCTTTGTTCATTGTTGATTTGTGCCGCAGGGTATGCAATAAAAACATGTTTGATCGTATAAGCTGCTACAGATCTGCATCTATAGATGAAATCAATGCTGGAGCAAGTTGTGCTTTGTTCATTGTTGATTTGTGTCGCAGGGTCTGCAATAAAAAACATGTTTGACCATATCAGCTGCTACAGGTCTGCATCTATAGATGAAAATAATAGTCTGGAGCAAGTAACCTTGATTTAATTGAACATGTGAGGTTGACAACTACAAGAATGCATTCGTTCAGCCACAAACTTAAGGTCTGTAATGATTCTGAGTATCTTCTCAGCTAATAAGATAAAAAATCGCATATGGCGTTTGCTTACACATATTTTTCCTTTATATTTCCTATTCAATATAATGTATTTGGATGTTATCTAAACAATGTTGGGATAATGCAGGTTCTGTGGATTAGTGATTAGCTCTTTTCTCTCCGGAAATATCTTGGCCAATTTTATGAGACATTGGACTTTATTAAAGGTGACCATGGCCTTCTCGGGATATTTGAACCTTGACATATGCATATGTCGTCTTGACTATTCCTAGGTGCTTGCCTGCTTTTATTGTTTGATTATTACAATAACTACATGTATCACAATTGTTGTAAGATGAGCTTTCAGAGACTATGGCACATATATGAATTATGAAATGTGACGTATACAAATGTCGTTGTGACGATCCCCATGTGCTTACATCTTTTTATTGTTTCATGATTACAATAACTGCATGTATCACAGTTGCTGTAAGATGAACTTTTGAAGACTATGACACATATATGAATTATGAAATGTGTTTTGACTTGGACAAAATAGTGATGGCTAATTTGTCCTGGATATAATTTTACATATCATTTTTAGCCAATCATTTTATTTGTATAAAATAATGATTCTTTCACTAATCTAACTGCCACGTACTAAAGTTTGTTTTTGTCAGGATTGCTCAAGGAAATCATTGCCACTTAGTTGAGTAGTTTGTGATGCCTGCTTAAAGTATTTCTGGGAGGCTAAACAAGAAGACAAAGTCAAGTGTTGTAAGGTAGTAAATTTAATTTGTTCTCATGAGGACATAGAGCAAAATTTCATCTTATAGATAATTTGTGTTGTACTACAATTTTGACCAGCATTCGTAAAGTTGTTATAGGGTTGATGTTATTTTCCCTCTAATTTGTGTGGGAAATTAAAATATTATCCCTTCATGATTTATCATATCATAGTTATCATGTATCAAAAAGTATACTGAGCTATAGATTTGCTCCTTAGCTTGAGATGTATTGAGAAGTGTTGTACTCCTGCTTACCTATATAATCCTGCACATGGTCAAAATAGTTTGCCACTCTCTCATTTGTATAAACATCAAATTCAAGCCCCAATCAACTATTTGATTAATGATAAATGTATATGTGTGTAAGAACACATTACGACAATTCTATTGATAAAAAGGACGGACGCGGCAACGCGCGCCATCAACGATCTAGTAACTCATGTGATAAACCTCCTAGGAAGCATCGTTGGATAATTGAGTTGGATGTTGCTACTTCTTGAGCTTGCGTTGGTTTTTCCTTGAAGAGGAAAGGGTGATGCAGCAAAGTAGATAAGTATTTTCCTCAGTTGTTGAAAACCAAGGTATCAATCCAGTAGGAGGTACAAGCAAGGCCTCAATCTTTGCACCTACACAAACAATCAAACACTTGCACCCAACGCTATAAAGGGGTTGTCAATCCCTTCACGGTTACTTGCAAGGATGAGATCCGATAGAGATAGATATAAAAGATTACTAAAACAAAAAGTAAATAGATTGCAGCAAAGTATTTTTGGTATTTTTGGTTTATAGATCTGAAAATATAATATGGAAAATAGACCTGGGGGCCATAGGTTTCACTAGAGGCTTCTCTCTTGAAGGAAAATAATACGGTGGGTGAACAAATTACTGTCGAGCAATTGATAGAAAAGCGCATAGTTATGACGATATCCAAGGCAATGATTATGCATATAGGCATCACGTCCGTATCAAGAAGACCGAAATGATTCTGCATCTACTACTATTACTCCACACATCGACCGACTCCTGCCTGCATCTAGAGTATTAAGTTCATGAAGAACAGAGTAACGCATTAAGCAAGATGACATGATGTAGAGGGATAAACTCAAGCAATATGATGAAAACCCCATCTTTTTACCCTTGATGGCAACAATACAAATACGTTCCTCGCTACCCCTACTTTGTCACTGGGTGAGGACACCGCAAGATTGAACCCAAAACCAAGCACTTCTCCCATTGCAAGAATTACCAATCTAGTTGGCCAAACCAAACCAATAACTCGAAGAGACTTGCAAAGATATGAAATCATGCATATAAGAATTCAGAGAAGATTCAAATAATATTCATAGATAATCTGATCATAAACACACAATTCATCGAATCTCGACAAACACACCGCAAAAGAGTATTACATCGGACAGATCTCCATGAAGATCATGGAGAACATGGTATTGAAGAACATAGAGAGAGAAGAAGCCATCTAGCTACTAGCTATGGACCCGAAGGTCTGAGGTGAACTACTCACGCATCATCGGAGGGGAAATCGTGTTGATGTAGATGCCCTCCGTGATCGAATCCCCCTCCGACAGATTACCGGAAAAGGCCCCAAGATGGGATCTCACGGGAACAGAGGCTTGCGGCGGCGGAAATGTATTATCGTGGCTCTTTTTGGTATTGGGGGAATATTTCTGAATTTATAGGCGGAGAATTAGGGTTGGAGGAGCCACGGGGGGCCCATAAGCCAGCCCCCCCCCAGGGGCGCGCCCAGGTGGCTTGTGGCCCACCCGTGGGTCTTCTGGCCTCTTCTCCAAGTCTCCTGGGTTCCTTCTGGTCCAAGAAAAACCATCGTAGAATTTTATTCCGTTTGGACTCCGTTTGATATTCCTTTTCTGCAATACTCAAAAACAAGGAAAAAAAACAGAAACTGGCACTGGGCACTAGGTTAATAGGTTAGTCCCAAACATAATATAAAATAGCATATTAATGCATATAAAACATCCAAAACAGATAATATAATAGCATGGAACAATCAAAAATTATAGATACGTTGGAGACGTATCAAGCATCCCCAAGCTTAATTCCTGCTCGTCCTCGAGTAGGTAAATGATAAAACAGAATTTTTGATGTGGACTGCTACCTAACATATTTATCCATATAATATCCTTTATTGTGGCATGAATGTTCAGATCCATAAGATTCAAAATAAAAGCTTAATATTGACATGAAAACAATAATACTTCAAGCATACTAACAAAGCAATTGTGTCCTTTCAAAATAACATGGCCAAAGAAAGTTATCCCTACAAAATCATATGGTCTGGCTATGCTCCATCTTCCCCACACAAAGTATTTAAATCATGCACAACCCCGATGACAAGTCAAGCAATTGTTTCACACCTTTTATGTTCTCAAACCTTTTCAACTTTCACGCAATACATGAGCGTGAGCCATGGATATAGCACTATAGGTGGAATAGAATATGGTGGAGGTTGTGAAGAAAAGGAGAAGATAGTCTCACATCAACTAGGCGTATCAACGGGCTATGGAGATGCCCATCAATAGATATCAACGTGAGTGAGTAGGAATTGCCATGCAACGGATGCACTAGAGCTATAAGTGTATGAAAGCTCAAAAAGAAACTAGGTGGGTGTGCATTATAATGAAAAATTCCCACTAGTTATATGAAAGTGACAAAATAGGAGACTCTCTATCATGAAGATCATGGTGCTACTTTGAAGCACAAGTGTGAAAAAAATGATAGTAGCATTGTCCCTTCTCTCTTTTCTCTTTTTTTTTTAAATTTTGGTAGGCATCTTTGGCCTCTTTTTTTTATTTGGGCTTCATTGGCCTCTTTTATTATTTGTAAAGTCCGGAGACTCATCCCAACTTGTGAGGGAATCATAGCTTCCATCATCCTTTCCTCTCATGGGACAATGCTCTAATAATGATGATCATCACACTTTTATTTACTTACAACTCAAGAATTACAACTCGATACCTAGAACAAAATATGACTCTATATGCATGCTTCCGGTGGTGTACCGGGATGTGCAACGATCTAGCATAGCAAATGACATAAAAAACGGACAAGCCATGAAAACATCATGCTAGCTATCTTACGATCATGCAAAGCAATATGAAAATGATGGTGCGTGTCATAATAAACGGAACGGTGGAAGTTGCATGGCAATATATCTCGGAATGGCTATGGAAATGCCATAATAGGTAGGTATGGTGGCTGTTTTGAGGAAGGGTATATGGTGGGTTTAATGCACCGGCGAAAGTTGCGCGGTACTAGAGAGGCAAGCAATGGTGGAAGGGTGGGAGTGCGTATAATCCATGGACTCACATTAGTCATAAAGAACTCACATACTTATTGCAAAAGTCTATTAGTTATCTAAGCAAAGTATTAGACGCATGCTCCTAGGGGAGAGGTTGGTAGGAGTTAACCATCGCGCGCTCCCGACCCTCACACAAAGGATGACAATCAATAAACAAATCATGCTCCGACTTCGTTACATAACGGTTCACCATACGTGCATGCTACGGGAATCATAAACTTTAACACAAGTATTTCTACCAATCCACAATAACTCGCTAGCATGACTCTAATATCACCATCTTTATATCTCAAAATTATATGCAAGGAATCAAACTTCTCATAGTATTCAATGCACTTTATATGAAAGTTTTTATTATATCCCTCTTGGATGCCCATTATATTAGGACTAAATTCATAACCTAAAAAAACTACCATGCTGTTTAAAGACTCTCAAAATAATATAAGTGAGGTACGAGAGTTCAAATTATTTCTATAAAATAAAACACCACCGTGCTCTAAAAAGATATAAGTGAAGCACTAGAGCAAAATTGCCTAGCTCAAAAGATATAAGTGAAGCACATAGAGTATTCTAATAAATTCACGATTCATGTGTGTCCCTCTCAAAAGATGTGTGCAGCAATTATGATTGTGGCAAACTAAAAAGCAAATACTCATATCATACAAGACGCTCCAAGCAAAACACATATCATGTGGTGAATAAAAATATAGCCTCAAGTAAATTTATCGATGGATTGAAGACGAAAGAGGGGATGCCTTCTAGGGCATCCCCAAGCTTAGGCTCTTTGGTATCCTTGAATATGGCTTGGGGTGCCTTGTTCATCCCCAAGCTTAGGATCTTACCACTCCTTATTCCATAGTCCATCAAATCTTTACCCAAAACTTGAAAACTTCACAACACAAAACTCAACAGAAAACTCGTGAGATCCGTTAGTATAAGAAAAATAAATCACCACTTTAGGTACTGTTGTGAACTCATTATTTATTTATATTAGTGTAATATCTACTGTATTCCAACTTCTCCATGGTTCATACCCCCCGATACAACCCATAGATACATCAAAATAAGCAAACAACACAAAGAAAACAGAATCTGTCAAAAACAGAACAGTCTGTAGCAATCTGTAAACTTCGAATACTTATGTAACTCCAAAAATTCTGAAAAATTAGGAAAATCTGGGAAATTTGTATATAAATCTTTTGTAAAAATTTCAGACTCATTCGACGCTCTGGTGAATTTATAAAATTCCTGGACTGAGCGCAAAAGTTTCTGTTTTTCAGCAAAATCAAATCAACAATCACCGTAGACCATACCAAAGGTCTTACTTGGCTCAAACACTAATTAAAACACTAAAACACAATTAGTACAGAGTTAATAATGTGTAAAGCACTCAAAAACATAAACAAAAACAAAAACATAAAAATAAAATTGGTTTGCCCCCCAACAAGCGCTATTGTTTAACGCCCCTAGCTAGGCGTAACGCAATAGATCTAGGTATTGTCATCTTTGGTATGCAATCCATACTCACCCATATCTTCCAAAACCCTTTTTAGCAAATCCTTTATTTCTTTTCTTTTCTTACTAATAGGAGAACTTAGTTCATGAAAAGGACTTTGATTAGTAACTTTGACATTCATAAACTCATAATCTGGATCATCACCATAAATATCATCATATAAAACGCGTATCTCATTTTTAATGGGTTCCCTAATTTTTTCTTCTAACCAATCATCATTGAATCCTACATAAATGACCCTAGTGATCCAATCAAATTCATCATAGGTTTCAAGGTAAATAGTTTGGGTAATTTCGGAATAGGGAACTCTTCTTCTAAGATTATCACGGTAAGATTGATAATCCCTAGACTCAAAGCTACGCAAGGTTTCTTTATCGTGTAGGATTTCTTCAATCGGAGGGTGTTCATTATCCTTTTTAAAGAAAGCAAAAATTTCCCTAGCTTCATGTATGATAAAATCAAATTCACGCATAAGGATGATAGTAGCAATCTTTTTAGCCTTAGGATGATTAATTTTAGGAAGTTCATAAAACACCTTTTGCAAAGCGGGATGAACATGCACAAATTTTCTTTCCAATTTTTCAACGAGCATGACAATAGCATCCGCATAACAATTTGTGCTAAGGAGAATAGATCTCTTATTCATAGGCATTACTCCCGTACAATCAAAGAACTCTAGAATAACATTCTTTCCAATAATATTACCGTCTCCCACTTGAAAAGTTTTAGCTTTATAATTAGGAGGAGGTTCAGTTTCATGATCTAGAGAGCAAGATGCAAATTTTTCCTCAAGATTTGTACTAGCAATACCCTCAAAATTTTCAATGATAACCTTCCCAGATTCAGACATGGTGGCAACGAATCGATCTAGCACACAAGCAAACAAAAAGCAAACGAAAAGACGAACGGAAGAAGGGCGAATAAAAAGGCAAATCTTTTTGGTTTTTTCTGAAAATCGTTTTAGAAGTGGGGGAGGGGAAAACGAGAGGCAAATGGAAAATAATGTAAATGCAAGAGATGAGTTTGTGATGGGTACTTGGTAGGCTTGATGTCTTGACTTGCTATGTATCCTCCCCGGCAACGGCGCCAGAAATCCTTCTTGCTACTTCTTGAGCTTGCGTTGGTTTTACCTTGAAGAGGAAAGGGTGATGCAGCAAAGTAGATAAGTATTTCCCTCAGTTGTTGAGAACCAAGGTATCAATCCAATAGGAGGTACAAGCAAGGCCCCAATCTTTGCACCTACACAAACAATCAAACACTTGCACCCAACGCTATAAAGGGGTTGTCAATCCCTTCACGGTTACTTGCAAGGATGAGATCCGATAGAGATAGATATAAAAGATTACTAAAACAAAAAGTAAATAGATTGCAACAAAGTATTTTTGGTATTTTTGGTTTATAGATCTGAAAATATAATATGGAAAATAGACCCGGGGGCCATAGGTTTCACTAGAGGCTTCTCTCTTGAAGGAAAATAATACGGTGGGTGAACAAATTACTGTCAAGCAATTGATAGAAAAGCGCATGGTTATGACGATATCCAAGGCAATGATTATGCATATAGGCATCACGTCCGTATCAAGTAGACCGAAATGATTCTGCATCTACTACTATTACTCCACACATCGACCGACTCCTGCCTGCATCTAGAGTATTAAGTTCATGAAGAACAGAGTAACGCATTAAGCAAGATGACATGATGTAGAGGGATAAACTCAAGCAATATGATGAAAACCCCATCTTTTTTACCCTTGATGGCAACAATACAAATACGTTCCTCGCTACCCCTACTTTGTCACTGGGTGAGGACACCGCAAGATTGAACCCAAAACCAAGCACTTCTCCCATTGCAAGAATTACCAATCTAGTTGGCCAAACCAAACCAATAACTCGAAGAGACTTGCAAAGATATGAAATCATGCATATAAGAATTCAGAGAAGATTCAAATAATATTCATAGATAATCTGATCATAAACCCACAATTCATTGGATCTCGACAAACACACCTCAAAAGAGTATTACATCGGATAGATCTCCATGAAGATCATGGAGAACATGGTATTGAAGAACATAGAGAGAGAAGAAGCCATCTAGCTACTAGCTATGGACCCAAAGGTCTGAGGTGAACTACTCACGCATCATCGAAGGGGAAATCGTGTTGATGTAGATGCCCTCCGTGATCGAATCCCCCTCCGACAGATTACCGGAAAAGGCCCCAAGATGGGATCTCACGGGAACAGAGGCTTGCGGCGGCGGAAAAGTATTATCGTGGCTCTTTTTGGTATTGGGGGAATATTTCTGAATTTATAGGGGGAGAATTAGGGTTGGAGGAGCCACGGGGGGCCCATAAGCTAGGCCCCCCCAGGGGCGCGCCCAGGTGGCTTGTGGCCCACCCGTGGGTCTTCTGGCCTCTTCTCCAAGTCTCCTGGGTTCCTTCTGGTCCGAGAAAAATCATCGTAGAATTTTAGTCCGTTTGGACTCCGTTTGATATTCCTTTTCTGCAATACTCAAAAACAAGGAAAAAACAGAAACTGGCACTAGGTTAATAGGTTAGTCCCAAAAATAATATAAAATAGCATATTAATGCATATAAAACATCCAAAACAGATAATATAATAGCATGGAACAATCAAAAATTATAGATACGTTGGAGACGTATCAGATGTCAAGGATGACAATACTTAAAACTATGCATTATGCCTAGCTTGCGGCATAAAACAATAGCGCTTGTTGGGAGGTCAACCCGACTACACATCACTCGCGGGTACCCTCACGGTCAACCCGACTTCCCATTTCTCTCGCGGGTAGCCCTCGGGGCCGACCCATCTGTCACATGGTTCTGGGGGTAAAGTCAAAGTAGACGTGTGTCCATAACACCAAGGGGAAATCTGAGGAATCACTCTTGATGGATTCCACTCGATGTAACCATCAAGGTGACCTAGGAGGAATCACCCTCGAGGATTCACACTTGAGGTGTTACATGACTGAGTCGTTATCGGGACTGGTGAAGGAGGAATCACCCTTCGTAGTCCACGACGACTAGCTTCACTACAGAGTTATCATCAGGAGTGCATTATGAGGTATCACCCTCGACACTCGATAGTAGCTCTGCAGAGTCATACAACTAAGGGGGTGTGAGGTGATGTGTCAGGCTCATAACATCGATCACGTTGATCGAGTCATCGATGATGAAGCGGGGGCAATAGGGACAAGGTGAGGGGTCACAGGTGGATCATTAACCAACCTATACTAAGCATATAAGGTAATAGGTAAAGTACAACAACATGTTACAAAAGCAGGCTATGCATCAGAATAGGAGCTATCGACAACCGTAGCAAAATCTAATGCAAGCATGAGAGAAAAAGAATGGGCGATATTGGAATTATCAAGGGGGTTTTGCTTGCCTGGAAGCTTTGTTGCAAGTGGCTGGACATCGGAGGTGTAGTCGTACCCAATAGCAGCGTCGGTCTCGGGGTCTACCGGAGAGAAGAGGGAGAAGAAACAATAAATACAGAGCAAACAAAAGCATCACGATGCATGACAAGATAATAAGCTGTGCTAGGGGTTGACCTAATGCGGTGCTACACGTTACAGACGGAGCGGGAAAATATCTGTGGATATTTCCCGGGTCTTAGGCATTTATCAAACAGACGATCTGGAGGGGAAGGTTCCATATTTGCACTGTTAGAGACATGTGATAGGTATGTGGAAGGCATAATCGGATTCGTCTTATTTTTCTGGTCATTTTTCATATATACATTATTTTCATCCGAGTTACGGTTGAATTTACATGAATTTCCAAAGTTTAATTGACTTTTCTGAATTTACTTTAATTCGAATTAATAAACAGATAAATTTCTATGGGTACACAAGAGTGTACCCAACAATGTGTGCATGTGTATGTCATGTGGGGCCAGAGGGCACAGTTGACCTAGTCAACATTGACTGGTCCACTGATGAACAGTGCGAGTGGGGTCCAATTGTCATTGTCTCAAGTATTTTAATTTGATCTATTTATTTTAATCTAACAATGGGTCCTACATGTCATTGAATAATTAGACTAACCATACCCTAATTAATCTAACTAAATTCTAATTAGACCTAAACTATTAGGGCCGGCCCCACTAGGCAGTGGCCTAGGCGGCCACACACACACACACAACACACACACTGCGGCGTCGGCCATGGCCATGGCTAGCAGCAGCAGCGGCGGGCGCGGCAGCGGCGGCGGCCAGCGGAGGCCGGAGGCGGGCACGGCTGGGCGTAGGCGGACTCGGCCACGAGCGGCGGGGCGCACATGCGGGCGGGGCGAGCTGCAGGCGGTGGCAGAACAACAGAAACAACAGCGAGCAGCAGCAGGCAGTCGCGGGCACATGACGAGGGCTGGCGTAGGCGGGCGCGACAGCGACGGCTGCATCCAGCAGCAGCAGCGCATGGGGCCCGCAGCGGCGGGGCCATGCGCGGGGGCGTCGGCTGGCTAGCAGGGGCGCGCAGGAGCGGCTTCAGTCGAGCGGAGGCCGGCGAGGCCCGGGGCACGGGTAGGGGCGGCTACGGGCGGCACGGCCGATAACGGGCGCGGCCAGAGGCGAGGCACGACGCGCGGGACGCGGGCGTGGAGTTGGGCGTGGTCGCGGTGGCCGTGGGCACCGGCCGAAACTTGCGGGACACCGGGCGGCTCAACGATGCGATGAACAGAGGGGGAGACGAGGGGAATGGGGGTGGCGTGATACGTCTCCATCGTATCTACTTTTCCAAACTCTTTTGCCCTTGTTTTGGATTCTAATTTGTATGATTTGAATGGAACTAACCCGGACTGACGCTGTTTTCAGCAGAATTGCCTTGGTGTTATTTTTGTGTAGAAATAAAAGTTCTCGGATTGACCTGAAAATTTACGGAGAATATTTTTGGAATTAATAAAAAATACTGGCGAAAGAATCAACCAGAGGGGGTCCACCCATTGGCCACAAGCCAGGGGGCGCCCCCCTAGGGCGCGCCCAGGTGGCTTGTGGGCCCCCTGCAGCTCCTCCGACCTCAACTCCAACTCCATATAAACCTATTCGGGGAGAAAAAAAATCAGAGAGAAGAGTTCATCGCGTTTCACGATACGGAGCCGTCGCCACCTCCTGTTCTTCCTCGGGAGGGCAGATCTGGGGTCCGTTTTGGGCTCCGGAGAGGGGAAATCGACGCCGTCGTCATCACCAACCATCCTTCATCACCAATTTCATGATGCTCTCCGCCATTCGTGAGTAATCCCATCGTAGGCTTGCTGGACGGTGATGAGGTGGATGAGATTTACCATGTAATCGAGTTAGTTTTGTTAGGGTTTGATCCCTAGTATCCACTATGTTCTGAGATTGATGTTGCTATGACTTTGCTATGCTTAATGCTTGTCACTAGGGCCCGAGTGCCATGATTTCAGATCTGAATCTATTATGTTTTCATGAATATATATGTGTTCTTGATCCTATCTTGCAAGTTGTAGACACCTATTACGAGTTATGATCCGCATCCCCCAGGGTGACAATAACTGGGATTCTTTCCGGTGATTACCGTAGTTTGAGGAGTTCATGTATTCACTAAGTGCTAATGCTTTGGTCCGGTTCTCTATTAAAACGAGGCCTTAATATCCCTTAGTTTCCATTAGGACCCCGCTGCCACGGGAGGGTAGGACAAAAGATGTCATGCAAGTTCTTTCCATAAGCACGTATGACTATATATGGAATACATGCCTACATTATATTGATGAATTGGAGCTAGTTCTGTGTCACCCAATGTTATAACCGTTGCATGATGAATGCCATCCGACATAATTATCCATCACTGATCCATTGCCTACGAGCTTTTCACATATTGATCTTTGCTACGTTACTTTTCCGTTGCTACTGTTACAATCACTACAAAACTGCTACTGTCACGTTTGCCATCGTTACCGTTACTTCCATACTACTTTGCTACTAAATATTTTGTTGCAGATATTAAGTCTTTCAGGTGTGGTTTAATTGACAACTCAGCTGCTAATACTTGAGAATATTCTTTGGCTCCCCTTGTGTCGAATCAATAAATTTGGGTTGAATACTCTACCCTCAAAAACTGTTGCAATCCCCTATACTTGTGGGTTATCAAGACCATTTTCTGGCGCCGTTGCCGGGGAGCATAGCTCTATTCTCTGAGTCACTTGGGATTTATATCTATTGATCACTATGAAGAATCTGAAAGACCCAAAAACCAAGATCTATCCCTCTACTACGAGGGGAGGTAAGGAACTGCCATCTAGCTCTACACTTGATTCACCTTCTGTTATGAGTAAATTTGCGACACCACTACCTGCTATTGATTCTGATATGTTGCAAGTAATTGATGATGCTACTTCTGCTATGCATGATGCTTATGATGATACTTTGCTTGATAATACTGTGCCACTGGGTGAATTTCTTGATGAACAAATTGCTAGAGTCAATGCTGAAACTGCTGAAATTATTGAAACTGAACACTATGAGACACCTGCTAGACCTAGCTCTCCTAGATATGAATTGCCTAATATACCTAAGGGTTATGTTATGGAGTTAGAGGTAGCTAGGGACTTTCTTGCTTGTAAGGATAGAGATGATCTTAAGAAATTACTATGCAAGTGGAAGGAAAAATCTTTGAATGCTAGAATGCAATATGATCCTAAGTTTGCTACTTCACCCATCTTTGTTACTGATAAGGATTATGAATTCTCTGTCGATCCTGAGTTAATTACTTTGGTTGAATCTGATCCTTTCCATGGTTATGAATCTGAAACGGTTGTGGCACATCTTACTAAATTGAATGATATAGCCACCCTATTTACTCATGAGGAAAAAATTCGTTATTACTATATTCTTAAGTTGTTTCCTTTCTCATTAAAGGGTGATGCTAAGATATGGTTTAATTCTCTTGCTCCTGGTTGTGTGCGTAGTCCCCATGATATGATATATTACTTCTCTGAAAAATATTTTCCTGCCCATAAGAAACAAGCTGCCTTGCAGGAAATATTTAACTTTGTGCAAATTGAAGAAGAGAGTCTCCCTCAAGCTTGGGGGAGGCTTCTCCAATTACTTAATGCTTTGCCTGATCATCCTCTCAAGAAAAACGAAATACTTGATATCTTTTATAATGGACTAACCGATTCTTCTAGGGACCACCTAGATAGTTGTGCTGGTTGTGTTTTCAGGGAACGAACTGTTGAACAAGCTGAACTACTATTGAATAATATATTGAGCAATGATAATGATTGGACTATTCCCGAACCACCTCCAAAGCCCACTCCTAAGAAAAGAGGTATTCTATTTCTCAGTCCTGAAGATATGCAAGAGGCAAAGAAATCTATGAAAGAAAAAGGTATTAAAGCTAAAGATGTTAAGAATTTACCACCTATTGAAGAGATACATGGTCTTGATAACCCGACACAGGTAGTAGAGGTAAATTCTCTCCGTAGATTTGATGAAGGTTATATTCCTTATAATAAGTCTGCTAGCCAATGCTTGGATGAGTTTGATAACTTTATTGTTAAGCAAGAAAATTTCAATGCTTATGTTAGTAGACAATTGAAACATAATGCTTACATGCTTGATCGCTTAGGTGATTATATGAGTAGAACTATCAATGATCTTAAGATTATTAGTAAACATGCTTCCATGGTAACTACTCAAGTAGAACAAGTACTTAAGGCACAAAATGATTTGCTTAATGAGATGAATGGTAAGAACAATGATCATTCTGTTAGAGTTGTGACTAGAGGTGGTAAAATGACTCAGGAACCTTTGTATCCCGAGGGCCATCCTAAGAGAATTGAGCAAGATTCTCAGAGAATTAATACTGATGCACCTAGTCGTCCCAGTAATAAAAGGAAAAAGAATGATGATAGGACTTTGCATGATGCTAGTGAACCTGTTATAGATACACATGAAAACCCAAATGATATTTCTATTTCTGATGCTAAGACACAATCTGGTAATGAACATGAGCCTAGTGATAATATTAATGATGATGTTCATGTTGATGCTCAACCTAGTAATGATAATGATGTGGAGATTGAACCTGCTGTTGATCTTGATAACCCACAACCTAAGAATAAAAGATATGATAAAAGAGACTTCATTGCTAGGAAGCATGGTAAAGAAAGAGAAACTTGGGTTAAGAAACCCATGCCCTTTCCTCCTAAACCATCCAAGAAAAAGGATGATGAGGATTTTGAGCGCTTTGTTGAAATGCTTAGACCTGTCTTTTTGCGTATGCACTTGACTGATATTCTGAAAATGTCTCCTTATGCTAAGTATATGAAAGATATTGTAACTAATAAAAGAAAGATACCGGAAGCTAAGATTTCCACCATGCTTGCTAATTATACCTTTAAGGGTGGAATACCAAAGAAACTAGGAGATCCCGGAGTACCTACTATACCATGCTCTATTAAAAGAAACTATGTTAAAACTGCTTTATGTGACCTTGGAGCTGGTGTTAGTGTTATGCCTTTCTCTTTGTATCGTAGACTTGATTTGAATAAGTTGACACCTACTGAAATCTCTTTGCAAATGGCTGATAAATCAACTGCTTTACCCATCGGTATTTGTGAGGATGTGCCTGTCGTAGTTGCAAATGTTACTATCCTAATGGACTTTGTTATTCTTGATATTCCCGAGGACGACAGTATGTTGATCATCCTTGGTAGACCTTTTTTGAATACTGCAGGGGCTGTTATTGATTGCAACAAGGGCAATGTCACTTTTCATGTTAATGGTAATGAGCATACGGTACACTTTCCGAAGAAACAACCTCAAGTTCATAGTATCAACTCCATTGGAAAAATGTCAACGATTATTATTGGAGATTTTGAATTCCCTCTCCCTACTGCCAAAAAGAAATATGATATACTTATTGTTGGGGACATGCATATCCCCATTGAGGTAACCTAGTGTTATTAAAAAATTCTCCGGTTCCGTGTCACTCGAAAAAAGTTTGTCAATAAGACTTGATCAACCTTATTGATGGATTCTTTTTGATGAGCATGAGATGGATGAATTTAGGAGGCACAACCTTATGTACCCAACTTTTACTTTCTGTTATTTTGATTTAATAAAGTAAAAACGCTATTATTTTTCTGTTTTCTGAGTTATCCGTGCAATAAAAAAATGACCTGAAAATGGAAGTTCTCCAAATGCCCTGAAAATGTTGTATGATTTTTTTTGGAATATTTAAGAATTTCTGGCACTGAGAACACATCAGGGGGTTGCACCAGTGGGCCACAAGCCTACAGGGCGCGCCCACCCCCTTGGGTGCGCCCCCTGGCTTGTGGGTCCCACGTAGGGCCCCCTCACTTATTCCAGCACCCATCCACTTTGTCTTCCTCCAGAAAAAATTCCACCATTGCTCAAGCCCGTGTTCTAGCTCATTTTGCTGCCATTTTCGATCTCCTTGTGCAAAGCTCCATTTGCAAAACTGTTTTGGGGGACTGATCTTCGGTATGTGACTCCTCCAATGGTCCAATTAGTTTTTGTTTTAGTGCTTTATATATTGCAAATTTTTGCTGCTGTGGTGACCTTGTTCTTGAGCTTGCATGTCAAATTTGTATGGTCCCAAGTAGTTTTGATGCATGATATAGCCTCTAGGGACTTGTGGGAGTAGTTGCTATGAGTTTTGTTGAGGTTTGTTCACCTTTATTGTGAGTCACTAAAAATTTCAGAAAATTTTCAGAGAAAGAAAGATGTTGAGGAGAATATACCAAGGTGGTTCCTCGAGCAAGAAGTCCCCGAGACTCGCGATACGTGAGCCCAACTTTGAACCACCGAGGGAAGCTCAAGTGCGGCCTTGTGAATGGCCGTCGGATCAATTCATGGTTCATGCCGGTTTCAAGGAAGAATTTTATGCGTACATACGAAATGCTGGCCTTGAAGATTTCATTTCAGACCAATGCAAGCAATATTATCAACTCACTGATTCCTTCGTGCGGAGGTTTGAATTTTCATCCAGGCGTAATATGCATTCTGTTCTATTAAATCTTTATGATGAATCCTATACTATGGACCTAGAGGATTTTAACCGTGCATGCAAAATTCCACAATGGGGTAGCTATAGTGATCCTCACAAAACTGAATATAATGATTTTCTTGCTAGCATCACCGTGGGAGAAACTAGAAACATTACACAGGCTACCTTGGGGAGCATTCACTTTCCTGCTATACATTATTTTGCTCTCTTCATAGGTAGATGTATTAACGGTAAACATGATCATAGCCACCTTTGCGTACCTGATCTTAGTATTCTTAAGAGTGCGGTAATGGGTGATATACGATATAACTTGGGGGCTATTATTGCTAGGAGACTACATAAAAATGCTAAGGATGGAGATTTCTTTGGCGGGATTTATGCCACTCGTGTAGCTAAGTATCTTGGGGTACCCATAAGGGGGAATGATATTGAGTTACCACCTGCTTTTCTTGATTATGAGGCTATGGTGCACTACCAGTTTCTTGAGAGGAACGAACAGTCCTTCCTGTACCGACTAATTTTTGATAGACAGCGTGCTGTCCATATTACCCTTCCTGCTCCTGCCTTCTTTAACTTTCAGGAAAAACGGAGACACTTTATAACCAGAGAGGAGGCAAATGAGTACGAGAGAGAGGCGGAAGCTGCTCGCCTCCGCGCTGCAGCCGTTCAGGCGGTAGCCGCCGCAGCCCAGTACAACCCCAACTATGACTTTGGATATTATCTGGGCCAGCCATGGCCCTAGACCAAGTTAGGCCAAAAGCCTAAGCTTGGGGGAGTACGTATTTCTCACCGACATTACATTCATGTTCACACACTCATCTTAGTAGTCGGTGCTTATACTTTTTCATTGTATCATCCATGGTATTTTATTTCTTCTTTCCGCTTTCTTCTTGTGTGCTTAATTAATCTTGAGAAAATCCAAAAAAAATTAGTTCCAGCTTTACCTTTTAGTTTGTTTAGTTCTATCATTAAAAGAAAACCCAAAAAGATTTATTGTTCTTCTTTTGCTTGTTAGGAGCTTTCCCATGTAAATAGTTTTTCTCGTTCTTGTTTTGAAATTTCTTTTCTTTGGGTCGTAAGGAGAAGACCACAATGAAAATGTTGAGTGGCTCTCATATGCATTATTGTTTATCTATCAGAGAGCCCATATTACCTTGCCTTCTCCTTTGAGTTATTGTTTGCAGATTCCAGCTTAGTCCAATGCACGTGCACTCTTATTATTATTCACACCGTTCGGTCATGCAAGTGAAAGGCAATAATGACGATATATGATGAAGTGATTGAGATGGAGAAAAGCTGGTATGAACTCAACCTATTTTGTTTTTGTAAATATGATTAGCTCATCGTTCTGAATTCAGCTCATTATGGATGAAACATGTTTGCAATGACAATTAGAGATTATAGTTACTCATGCCATGCTTAATTAGCTAAGAGTGTATAATGGTTTGTCTTGAGTGCCAACATGCATTTTAAAATGGTTGTGATGTAGTATGATAGGATGGTATCCTCCTCTGAATGATTCAAGTGGCTTGACTTGGCACATGTTCACGCATGTAGTTGAAACAAAATCAACATAGCCTCCACGATATTTATGTTCATGGTGATTTATATCCTACTCATGCTTGCATTCAATGTTGGTTAATCTCAATGCATGTTTATGACTGTTGTCGCTCTCTAGTTGGTCGCTTCCCAGTCTCTTGCTAGCCTCCATCTGTACTAAGCGGGAATACTGCTTGTGCATCCATTTCCATAAACCCAAAGTTGTTCCATATGAGTCCACCATACCTACCTATATGCGGTATTTACCTGCCGTTCCAAGTAAATTTGCATGTGCCAAACTCTAAACCTTCAAATAATATTTTGTTTTGTATGCCCAAATTGCTCATGTAGCGACTGGGGGCGGTCAGTATCTTCCATGCTAGGTGGGTTATTCTCACGATATGTGTTGATTCACTATCATTCACGAGAAAGTGGCTGGTATTCGGGATGCCCAGTTCCATGCTCAAAAATCAAATCAAAATATAATGAAACAAAACTCCCCCAGGATTGTTGTTTGTATGGACGGTACCCGTGGATTCGGCTCGTCGTGGAGTGTGATTGATTGGTGGAGGGGGAGTAAAAACTTTACCATTCTGTTTGGGAACCGCCTATAATGTATCTAACATGGAAGATACCGAGATCTCTCGAATGTTATGCTGACAATGAAAGCATACCGCTCAAAATTATTATTCATCCCTGTTTTAAAAGCTCGAGCTCTGGCACCTCTGCAAATCAATGCTTCCCTCTGCGAAGGGACTATCTATTTTACTTTACTGTTGAGTCATCCTCCTCTTATAAAAAGCACCAGTTAGAGAGCACCACCATCATTTGTATGCTTTGTTATTAATTGATATTGAGTATGACTATGACTGGATCTCTTTTACCATGAATTACAATTTCCAGTCAGTCCTTGTTCTTCAGGGGTGCTCTGCATTTATGTTTTACGGTCTCAGAAAGGGCTAGCGAGATACCATTTTGTTATATTGTATCATGATTGTTTTGATAAAATTGTTGTCATCCGAGATTTATTATTATTGCTCGCTAGTTGATTATGCCATTGATATGAGTAAATGTGAGACCTAAATGTTATTGTGAATGTGGTTAGTCTATAATCTTTGTTGAAAACCTCAACATCAGTTAGATATATTTACAACAACAAGATCAAGCAGAGTTTATAAAAGTTTTTCTTTGTCACTTTCAGTTTGTCAACTGAATTGCTTGAGGACAAGCAATGGGTTAAGCTTGGGGGAGTTGATACGTCTCCATCGTATCTACTTTTCCAAACTCTTTTGCCCTTGTTTTGGATTCTAATTTGCATGATTTCAATGGAACTAACCCGGACTGACGCTGTTTTCAGCAGAATTGCCTTGGTGTTATTTTTGTGCAGAAATAAAAGTTCTCGGATTGACCTGAAAATTTACGGAGAATATTTTTGGAATTAATAAAAAATACTGGCGAAAGAATCAACCGGAGGGGGTCCACCCATTGGCCACAAGCCAGGGGGCGCGCCCCCCCTAAGGCGTGCCCAGGTGGCTTGTGGGCCCCCTGCAGCTCCTCCGACCTCAACTCCAACTCCATATAAACCTATTCGGGGAGAAAAAAATCAGAGAGAAGAGTTCATCGCGTTTCACGATACGGAGTCTCCGCCACCTCCTGTTCTTCCTCGGGAGGGCAGATCTGGGGTCCGTTTTGGGCTCCGGAGAGGGGAAATCGACGCCGTCGTCATCAGCAACCATCCTTCATCACCAATTTCATGATGCTCTCCGCCGTTCGTGAGTAATCCCATCGTAGGCTTGCTGGACAGTGATGGGGTGGATGAGATTTACCATGTAATCGAGTTAGTTTTGTTAGGGTTTGATCCCTAGTATCCACTATGTTCTGAGATTGATGTTGCTATGACTTTGCTATGCTTAATGCTTGTCACTAGGGCCCGAGTGCCATGATTTCAGATCTGAACCTATTATGTTTTCATGAATATATATGTGTTCTTGATCCTATCTTGCAAGTTGTAGACACCTATTACGAGTTATGATCCGCATCCCCTAGGGTGACAATAACTAGGATTCTTTCCGGTGATTACCGTAGTTTGAGGAGTTCATGTATTCACTAAGTGCTAATGCTTTGGTCCAGTTCTCTATTAAAAGGAGGCCTTAATATCCCTTAGTTTCCATTAGGACCCCGCTGCCACGGGAGGGTAGGACAAAAGATGCCATGCAAGTTCTTTTCCATAAGCACGTATGACTATATATGGAATACATGCCTACATTATATTGATGAATTGGAGCTAGTTCTGTGTCACCCTATGTTATAACCGTTGCATGATGAATGCCATCCGACATAATTATCCATCACTGATCCATTGCCTATGAGCTTTTCACATATTGATCTTTGCTACGTTACTTTTCCGTTGATACTGTTACAATCACTACAAAACTGCTACTGTCACGTTTGCCATCGTTACCGTTACTTCCATACTACTTTGCTACTAAATATTTTGTTGCAGATATTAAGTCTTTCAGGTGTGGTTTAATTGACAACTCAGCTACTAATACTTGAGAATATTCTTTGGCTCCCCTTGTGTCGAATCAATAAATTTGGGTTGAATACTCTACCCTCAAAAACTGTTGCAATCCCCTATACTTGTGGGTTATCAAGACCATTTTCTGGCGCCGTTGCCGGGGAGCATAGCTCTATTCTCTGAGTCACTTGGGATTTATATCTATTGATCACCATGAAGAATCTGAAAGACCCAAAAACCAAGATCTATCCCTCTACTACGAGGGGAGGTAAGGAACTGCCATCTAGCTCTACACTTGATTCACCTTCTGTTATGAGTAAATTTGCGACACCACCACCTGCTATTGATTCTGATATGTTGCAAGTAATTGATGATGCTACTTCTGCTATGCATGATGCTTATGATGATACTTTGCTTGATAATACTGTGCCACTGGGTGAATTTCTTGATGAACAAATTGCTAGAGTCAATGCTGAAACTGCTGAAATTATTGAAACTGAACACTATGAGACACCTGCTAGACCTAGCTCTCCTAGATATGAATTGCCTAATATACCTAAGGGTTATGTTATGGAGTTAGAGGTAGCTAGGGACTTTCTTGCTTGTAAGGATAGAGATGATCTTAAGAAATTACTATGCAAGTGGAAGGAAAAATCTTTGAATGCTAGAATGCAATATGATCCTAAGTTTGCTACTTCACCCATCTTTGTTACTGATAAGGATTATGAATTCTCTGTCGATCCTGAGTTAATTACTTTGGTTGAATCTGATCCTTTCCATGGTTATGAATCTGAAACGGTTGTGGCACATCTTACTAAATTGAATGATATAGCCACCCTATTTACTCATGAGGAAAAAATTCGTTATTACTATATTCTTAAGTTGTTTCCTTTCTCATTAAAGGGTGATGCTAAGATATGGTTTAATTCTCTTGCTCCTGGTTGTGTGCGTAGTCCCCATGATATGATATATTACTTCTCTGAAAAATATTTTGCTGCAGATATTAAGTCTTTCAGGTGTGGTTGAATTGACAACTCAGCTGCTAATACTTGAGAATATTCTTTGGCTCCCCTTGTGCCGAATCAATAAATTTGGGTTGAATACTCAACCCTCGAAAACTGTTGCGATCCCCTATACTTGTGGGTTATCATGGCGCTCACAGGGGAAGGCCGAGGACGCGTCCGGCGGGGCTAAGGAGCTCCGTTGAGGTAGATCGGGCGACGTAGGGGTGGCCATAGGCGAGGAAGACGACGTCGATCCCGGCGATGAAGAGGTGCTCTGCTCCATCTGGTGGGCGAGGAAGATGAAGCAGACGACGACGGAGCTCCCACATACGATCGCAGGGTGCCGGGGTGGAGGTGAGCGCAAGGACGAGGTCGGCCATGGCGATGGTGGTTCGGCCGAGTGTTGGGGACGAAAACTGCGCGAGGGGGAGGGGAATGGTGGCTAGGGTTTCGCCATGGGGGTTGGGGCGACCTTGTAGACGCCGAGGAGGGGCCTGATGGCCGGCACGTCGCTATGGCCGCCCATGGCGCCGTGGATGTCCAGCCACAACCTCCGGTGAATGGGAGGAAGGGTGTGAGAGGGAGATGGACTGGGACTTGCACTGTAGGACTAGAGCCCAAGTGCACAATGCCCATTTTTCTCTTTTTCTTTTTCTTTTTCTGTTTTCTTTTACAACAACAGTTTTGTATTTTATTTATCCATCAAATGACCTTTGTAAAATACGGGACTTAGCCACATAATTACTTTTCAATATTTGACACTACCACAAAAAGTTTGGCATTTAAATAAATTAGTTAGCAATTTTTATAATTTAAAAAGCATTTAAATTATTGTTATGGCCCCTGTTTTAATTATTTTAGGGCACTTATACACTTTACAAAAAGTTGACTTCTCCACCATAATTAGTATGGATTATTTGCCACATGATGAGCATTTTAGTTTTCATGTTTTTGAACTTCTTTAATTCACTTATAATTTGAATTTAAAAGTGCAATTTGAAATGAGATATGGATTAGAAGGAGATCAAGCATTGTTTAGCAAATGACTTAACTTAATCAAGGAAGGTTACTTTAGCTTAATAATACATGGGGGTGTTACAACTCTCCTCCTCTAAAAGAAATTCTCGCCCCGAGAATTAAGAGGTAGAAGGGAAAAGATCGGGGTATTCCACATGCAGATTATCTTCGCGTTCCCAAGTGACTTTATCTTCAGTATGATTCGACCACTGCACTTTGAGGAACTTGGTAACCTTCTGGCGGGTTTGACGTTCAGCTTCTTCAAGAATGCGCATCGGATGTTCTTTGTAAGCGGGATCATCTTGCGCTTCGATCAATTCAGGATCCACTTCACGGTGCGGGTCCTTGAAGCAACGACGAAGTTGCGAAACATGGAAGACATCATGGACATGAGAGAATTGTGGTGACGGTTCCAATTTATAAGCCACATATCCACGTCTGTTGAGAATGCGGAAAGGACCAATGTAGCGAGGAGCTAACTTGCCCTTTACACCAAAACGATGAGTGCCTCTCATAGGAGTGACATGCAGATAAGCTTGTTCACAAGGGTTATAGGTAGATCCCCGGTGTTTACAGTCATAGTTGCTCTTCTGATGGGAATGAGCCGCCTTAAGGTTGTCCTGTATAATGCGAACTTGCTCTTCCGCTTGTTGGATAATATCCGGACCGATGAGTGGTCGTTCCCCAGTTTCTGACCAATTCAGAGGGGTTTGGCACTTACGGCCATATAATACCTCGAAGGGGGCCATCTTCAAGCTAGCTTGATAGTTGTTATTATAAGAGAATTCAACATACGGGAGAGATTCTTCCCACTTCTTGCCAAAGGAGATGACACAAGTACGCAACATATCTTCAAGTATTTGGTTAACTCGCTCAACTTGACCTTGGGATTGGGGGTGATAAGCAGTGCTCCAGGTTATATGAGTTCCCATAGCTTCTTGAAAACTATTCCAGAATTTCGAGGTGAAAATGCTGCCTCAGTCTGAACTGATATCCTTTGAAATGTCGTGAAGTGACACAATTCTAGAGATATACAAGTTCGCTAACTGACTAGCAGTGATAGTTTCCTTGACTGGCAGAAAGTGTGCAACTTTGGAGAATTGGTCGATGACGAGAAAAATAGCATCATGACCCTTTTGTGATCTGGGGAGGCCAGTGATGAAATCCATCTGAACCTTATCCCACTTCCATTCAGGAATATGCAGTGGTTGCAGAAGTCCAGCAGGTTTCTGATGTTCTGCTTTGACGCGACGGCAAACATCACATTCTTCAATATATCGAGCAATGTCTTGCTTCATCTTAGACCACCAATATTTCTGACGAATGTCTAGATACATCTTGGTACTTCCCGGGTGAATAGACAGGAGTGTGTCATATGCTTCTTTCATAACTTTCTCTGTCATAAGGTCGAATTGGGGTACCACAAGGCGATCTCTGAAGAACAAAGCTCCACCTTCATCCAGCAAGAAGTCCTTTGGCCTTCTCAGAGGCAAGGTCACTCTTAATTCGATCAATTTCAGTGTCTTTCTCTTGTGTGGACTTGATAGCTTTCTAAAGAGTCGGTTCCAGGACAAGGTTATTAAGAGAACCCTGTCGAACAATGTGAAGGTTCAACTTGCAAAGTTCTTCATGAAGGCGGGGTTGAGCTTTCTGAACCATGTGGTTGTTGCAATAAGCTTTTCGACTCAAGGCACCAGCCATGACATTAGCCTTGCCAGGGGTATAAGAAATACTGCAGTCATAGATCTGTATTGCTTTCGTCCATCGTCGCTGATGGAGATTTAGATCTGACTGAGTAAACAGATACTTCAGACTTTGATGGTCGGTGTAGATCTCACAATGATTACCGAGAAGGTAATGTCGCCATAACAACAATGCATAGATAACTGCAGCAAGTTCGAGGTCATGAACTGGATAGTTCTCTTCATGAGGGCGCAACTATCGTGAGGCATAAGCAGTCACCCTATGCTCTTGCATTAGGACACAGCCTAATCCTTGACGGGATGCGTCACAATAAATGACAAAGTCCTTACAAGAATCTGCAGGAGCAAGCACTAGAGCTGATGTCAGCTTGTCCTTGAGTGCCTGGAAACTTTCCTGACATTTTTTGGTCCACTCAAACTTAACGCCTTTGTGAAGCAGATTAGTCAAGGGTTTGGCAATCTTGGAGAAGTTCTCGACAAAACGGCGACAATAGCTGGCGAGTCCGAGAAAACTTCTGACTTGCTTGACGTTCTTTGGGGGAGTCCAGTCAAGAATAGCCTGAACTCGTTCTGGGTTGACCGCAATACCATCCTTGGAGATGACATGACCAAGGTAAGTCACTTTGGGTAACCAGAATTCACACTTGGAGTATTTGGCATATAGTTGATGTTCTCGAAGCTTTTCCAGTACAAGACGAAGATGTTCAACATGTTCTTCTTTATTCTTGGAATACACCAGGATATCATCCAGATAAACCATGACGAACTTGTCGAGGTATTCCATGAAGATATAGTTCATCAAACGAGATAATGTTGCTGGAGCATTGGTTAAACCGAAAGACATGACGGTGTACTCGTATGAACCGTAGCGAGTAACGAATGCGGCCTTTGGAATATCCTCATCACGAACTCGGATCTGGTGGTAACCCAACCCCGAGTCGAGTTTAGAAAATACAGAGGAACCAGCAAGTTGATCGTACAGATCGTTGATCTGAGGAAGTGGATATTTGTTCTGAATTGTTGCTTGGTTGATGGATCGATAGTGTTGGACCAAATGGTTCGTACCATCCTTCTTCTTGACAAAGAGAGAAGATGCTCCCCAGGAAGAGGAACTTGGACGAATGAAACCTTTGCAAAGTGAATTGTCAATTTCTTCCTTAAGTTCAAGGAGTTCATGAGGAGGCACCTTATAAGGTCGTTTGGGGATAGGAGTGGTACCTGGTTTTAAGTCGAGGACAAACTCGATAGCTCTAACAGGGGGAATTCCTGGAAGTTCTTCTGGAAAGACATCTTGGAAGTAACAAACAACTGGAACGCCTTCAATCCCCTCAAGAGGTGACACATTCACTGCATTTAAGAAATAAATCCAGGCTTTGACATCTCGAACAAGACGAGCATGGTAGCTTACTATCTCATTCGAAGGATGTAGGAGATGGACGGTTTTTGTGACACAAACGATTGAAGCAGTATGTGTTTTCAACCAATCCATTCCCAGAATGAGGCCAATATTGGAAGACTTCAAATAATGGGAGAGACATGGAATTCCAACCCTTCAATTTCAATGGTGACATTGTGGCTAACCATGGAGGTTCGACATTGGCCCGCTGTAGGATCACTAGAAGTGTGTGTCTAGAGGGGGGGGGGGTGAATAGACTACTTGCAAAAATTAAAAAACTAACCTTTTCTCAAGTTAATTGGTTGGCGGATTTTAGCAATTATAGCAAGTCTAGCACACCCTACACATGCAAGTCAACAAGTATGGCAGCGGAAAATAAAGACATTGCACATGGAAGTAAGGAGTTGAGATAGGGAGATCAAACGCATGAGGGACACGAAGATTTTTCCCGTGGTTCCGATAGGTGGTGCTATCGTACGTCCACGTTTATGGAGTCTTGAACCCACTAAGGGTAACGGTCGCGAGAGTCCACGGAGGGCTCCATCCATAAGGGTCCACGAAGTAACAACCTTGACTATTCCATAACGGCTTCCGTCCATGAAGGACTAGCCTCACTATGGGTAGATCTTCACGAAGTAGGCGATCTCCTTGCCCGTACAAACTTCTTGGTTCAACTCCACAACACGAAGTAGGAGGCTCCCAAGCGACACCTAACCAATCTAGGAGGCACCACCCTCCAAAAGGTAATAGGCTCGGTAATGTCGATGAACTCCTTGCTCTTGTGCTTCAAGATGATAGACTCCTCAACACACAATCACTCTCTCATAGATTTGGCTTTGGTGGAAGAGATTGAATTGGTGGAAAGCAACTTGGGGAGGCTAGAGATCAAGATTCATATGGTTGGAATGGAATGGCATGATCTCAACACATGAGTAGGTGGCTCTCTCTCAGAAAATTGGATGGGGCAAGTATGGAATAGTTCTGAGTGCTTCTTTTTTGAGTGGGTGGTGGTGAAGGGGTATATATAGGCATCCCCCAAAATCCAACCGTTACACCTAAAGTGACCAACTCGGTGACACCGAAGTATAAAATTCGGTGGTACCGAGTTGCTCCAAAGGTAGCAACTTTTGAATCTCGGTGAGACCGATACATAAATATCTCACAATTCTTTTGGTGTATGCCATATGCCAAAGTTTGGTGTATGTATCAAATATCTCACAATTCTTTTCATGGCCTTAAGATGACACTCTTTAGGAGCAGCTTGATATCTAGCGCACATGCATACACTAAGCATAATGTCGGGACGGGAGGCACATAGATATAATAATGAACCAATCATAGATCAATAAACCTTTTGATCAACCGGTTCGTCCTCCTTGGTAAGATCAACATGTTCACTAGTAGGCATAGGAGTTTCCATACCATTACACTCTTGCATGTTGAACTTCTTGATCAAGTCCTTGGTATACTTGGTTTGAGAGATGAAGGTTCCTTCTCTTGTTTGCTTGATTTGCAAACCAAGGAAAAATTTCAGCTCACACATCATGGACACCTCATACTTCTCGGACATCAACCTTCAAAATCTTTCGCTAAATTGTGAGTTTGTAGATCCAAAGATAATATCATCCACATAGATTTGGCACACAAAGAGTTCACCATTAACTCTCTTAGTGAATAAGGTTGCGTCAATTTTACCAATTTCAAAACCCTTTTCAATGAGAAACTTCGTTAAGCATTTATACCAAGCGCGTGGGGCTTGCTTAAGACCATAAAGAGCTTTACGAAGCTTGTAAACATGATTAGGTTTCTTAGGATTCACAAAACCAGGGGGTTGTTTGACATAGACCTCTTCTTCAATCTCACCATTTAAAAAGGCACTTTTAATGTCCATTTGATAAAGCATGATATCATGGTGATTAGCATAAGCAAGGAGAATGTGAATAGCTTCAAGTCTAGCGACGGGGGCATAGGTCTCACCATAGTCCATACCTTCGACTTGCGTATATCCTTGGGCTACCTGACGTGCCTTGTTACGTACAACTTGACCGTCTTCATCTTGCTTGTTCCGAAACACCCATTTGGTTCCGATGATGTTGTGCTCGTCCTTGGGCTTCTCCACGAGTGTCCATACTTCGTTCCTCTCAAAGTTGTGAAGCTCTTCATGCATAGCGTTTACCCAATCCGGGTCTTCAAGAGCTTGTTCAACCTTAAAGGGTTCAATGCTAGAGATGAAAGAATAATGCTCACAAAAGTTAGCTAAGCGAGTTTTAGAGCGAGTGATTCTCCCGGTTTGTATGTCACCAAAGATTTGGTTTAAGGGATGGTTCTTGGTCACTCTTGCTCGAAATCGGGGTAGCTTAGGCTTGTTGGATGCTGGATCTTCATCATCATCATCATCTCCTTCATCTTCGTTGTTGTTGAAGGTGTCATTTCCTTGAGGTGGTGGTGAAGGAGGTTGTGGTGGATCTTCATGATGTATTTCCTCCTCTTCATCTTGTCGTGTACCGCTTGTGGATGCCTCCATGTCGTGTTGAGGATCTCCTTGACGTGAAGTAGGGGCTTCCACTTGAGTTGACGAAGTACTTTCCTTCACCTCCATGGGACGAATCTTGCCGATGGACAAGTCTTGGATAGCTTCCAAAGGATCCTTATCTCCTACATCATTTGGCAATTGTTCGACTTGCGAACCATTAGATTCATCAAACTTCACATCTACCGTCTCTTCAACTTTCCGAGTGAAGTTGTTGTAGACACGGTAAGTGTGAGAGTTCGATCCGTAACCGAGTAGGAAACCTTCATGAGATTTAGGACCAAATTTAGTACGACGATGCTTATCAAGAATGTAGCACTTTGAGCCGAATACCCGAAAGTATCCAACTTGGGGTTTGTTACCGGTGAGTAGTTCGTATGCCATTTTACCGAGAAGCTCATGCAAGTAGAGTCGGTTCGTGGCATGACATGCTGTTTCCACGGCTTCTGCCCAAAAGTGTATTGGCGTCTTGTATTCGTCAAGCATCATTCTTGCCATCTCAATAAGAGTCCGGTTCTTCCTCTCAACAACTCCATTTTGTTGAGGCGTGTACGTAGCCGAGAACTCATGTGAAACACCTTCTTCGTCAAGAAAGGTATCTACATGGGTGTTCTTGAACTCCGATCCGTTGTCGCTCCGAACCTTCTTGATCTTCACCTCAAACTGATTTTGCGCTTTGCGAGCGAAGTTCTTGAAGATCTTTTGTACCTACGACTTATCATCAAGAAAGAATACCCACGTAAATCTGGAAAAATCATCAACTATAACTAGACCATAGGAATTTCCACCGAGGCTCTTGTAAGCATTGGGACCAAAAAGATCCATGCGAAGTAACTCGAGTGGTCTCCTAGTAGTCATGATGTTTTTTACGGGATGACTTCCACCTACTAGCTTTCCAGCTTGACAAGCACTACAAAGTCTATCTTTGTCAAAGATAACATCTTTAACACCAAGTATATGATCACCTTTGATAAGCTTGTCTAGATTACGCATGCCAACATGTCCTAGTCTTCTATGCCAAAGCCAACCTTTAGAAGATTTTGCAATGAGACAAGTACGAGGTTTGGATCTCTTAGTGAAATCGACAATGTATAGATCACCTCTACGGAAACCAGTAAAGGCCATGTTATGATTATCTTGACGAAACACTTGGCAATCTACTTTCATGAATAGCACATTAAAACCGAAGTCGGCAAGTCTAGATACGGAAAGAAGATTGTAGCCAAGGGATTCAACAAGCATGACGTTTTGAATAGAGCTATCATGGGATATGGCCACCTTACCAAGACCAAGTACCTTACCCTTGGAGTTGTCTCCAAAAGTTACATACCTTCGCGGTCCATGGTTTGGTGTGATCTCTTCAAACATCTCTCTATCTCCGGTCATATGATCGGTGCATCCACTATCGAGAATCCAGTCTTTTCCTCCGGACATGTAATCCTTGAAGTTTGCCATGAGACTTAGATTCTTCATGATCTTCTCATGCTCGATGTCGAACAACTCATCTTCATCATAGTAGCCATGTTCCACATTGTCATCATCAAGTGGGAAATCCTCGTCACAAGGAACAAGAGATTCGTTAGGTTGTGATCATGACAATGTTCAACATTATGAATGTGAATGGCTTCTACAATGATGTTGTTGATAGTTATGACATCTCCTTTAGCACGCATGAGGTCTCTAAGCTCAAATAGATAGTCATCAAACTTGGGATCACTAGGCATCATTTTGTGAAAGACAATAGTCTTATGAAGAATTTCATCAAGATTACACAATGAATAACTTGGATATCGTTTCTCCAAGTCATTCCACAAAGTATAAGCACATTCAAAATTCTTCATTTGATTAAGCACAATCCTAGGCAATCCTCTAATGATAAGATTAACAGTTCTAAGATTGCATAGCATATCAATTTCCTCTTCGTGTGTGGGATGTAAAGGATCAATGGGAGGTACATAGGGGTTCTTAATATACTTGCTCAAATGAAATTCATTGAATAGCTCAAGCATCTTATATTTCCATTGATTATAGTACTCCCCATCAAGAATAGGCACTCTACAACTCAAACTTTCCACACTAGACACATCCATCTTCCTCCACGGTGATGAAACCGACGCAATGGAGACCAATGCTCTGATACCACTTGTAGGATCACTAGAAGTGTGTGTCTAGAGGGGGGGGGGGTGAATAGACTACTTGCAGGAATTAAAAAACTAACCTTTTCTCAAGTTAATTGGTTGGCAGATTTTAGCAATTATAGCAAGTCTAGCACACCCTACACATGCAAGTCAACAAGTATGACAGCGGAAAATAAAGACATTGCACATGGAAGTAAGGAGTTGAGATAGGAAGATCAAACGCATGAGGGACACGAAGATTTTCCCGTGGTTCCGATAGGTGGTGCTATCGTATGTCCACGTTTATGGAGTCTTCAACCCACGAAGGGTAACGGTCGTGAGAGTCCACGGAGGGCTCCACCCATAAAGGTCCATGAAGTAGCAACCTTGACTATTCCATAATGGCTTCCGTCCATGAAGGACTAGCCTCACTATGGGTAGATTTTCACGAAGGAGGCGATCTCCTTGCCCATACAAACTTCTTGGTTCAACTCCACAACACGAAGTAGGAGGCTCCCAAGCGACACCTAACCAATCTAGGAGGCACCACCCTCCAAAAGGTAATAGGATCGGTAATGTCGATGAACTCCTTGCTCTTGTGCTTCAAGATGATAGACTCCTCAACACACAATCACTCTCTCACAGATTTGGCTTTGGTGGAAGAGATTGAATTGGTGGAAAGCAACTTGGGGAGGCTAGAGATCAAGATTCATATGGTTGGAATGGAATGGCATGATCTCAACACATGAGTAGGTGGCTCTCTCTCAGAAAATTGGATGGGGCAAGTATGGAATAGTTCTGAGTGTTTCTTTTTCGAGTGGGTGGTGGTGAAGGGGTATATATAGGCATCCCCAAAAATCCAACCGTTACACCTAAAGTGACCAACTCGGTGACACCGAAGTATAAAACTCGGTGGTACCGAGTTGCTCCAAAGGTAGCAACTTTTGAATCTCGGTGAGACCGATACATAAATCTCGGTGGTACAGATAAGATGACCAACGGCCAGTTTACCAAAACTCGGTGATGCCGATCCAAAATCTCGGTGGTACCGATTTTAAGAATCGAGGTAACAGAAAGTTGGCAAGCTGAACTCGGTGGCACCGAACTAGAATCGGTGGCACCCATGTGCTAGGGTTTGGCATGGGTTTGTCTGAGGTGGGAATCGGTGGGACCGAGTGGGAATTGTTGGTAGCACCGATTTTCAAGATAGGCTTGGACAGACTTTTGTGGAAGAGTTTGTGGGTGTTTTTGGTGACTATCACTTGTGCACGTGGAGCATCTTGTTCACCAACAGTACCTTACCCCCTTTTAATAGTATTGGCTTTCCTATGGACTCAAGGTGATTTCTCACAAAGTAAAATGTAGAGTCCTCTTTCTTGAAGCTTTGCCAATCCATTTCCTTGCATCTAGGGGTTTCTCCTCACAATCCTCTTTGCCAACCCATCTCTCTCTATGGACTTTCACCTGAAATACACTAGGTAGAAATATTAGTCCAAGAGACAATGTATGTTGTCATGAATTATCAAAACCACCAAGGGAGCATGTTGTGCTTTCACCCGCGGGGGTGTGTACCACTAGTGGAGTGTTCATCTCTTCGTATTTAATGCCATGCATGTATGCAAAATCTTCTGACATGAAAGAATGTGATGCTCCTGTATCAAATAAAATAGAAGATGGTACTGAATTAACATGAAGAGTACCCATCATAGTAGCAGGCTAGTCTTGAGCTTCATTCAGATTGATGTGATTAGCCTGACCACGACCATAAGAAGGCGTGACATTGTTGTTGCGGGGCTGGTTGTTACCACGGCCAGTTGAAGGCAGTGCAAGCTGATTCTGATTCTGATTGCATTGTCTGGCACGGTGACCTGGACGAACACACTTGAAGCACAATCCATCATTGGGACGGGGAGCAGGAGCTCGGGGTGGTGCAACTGGAAGTCTCGGCTTCCTAGGTGGTGAAGCAGGCAGACGAGGCGCATCATAGGACGGCCTTGGATCAGGAGCAGGTGAATGGTACATGTTCTGGGGAATCCATATCCGCCACTTCTGTGATGATGAGCCCGAAGATGGGCCCACGTCACGGTTGCGCTTGAGGCCTTGCTTGTATTCCTGCAGACCAGTCTCAACCCGAATGACCTTGTTCACCAAGGTAGCGAAGTCAGCCAAGTCCTGAACAAGGAGCGTGAGCTTGATATCAAAGTGAAGTCCTTCATGGAACTTTTCCTGTCTGTGAGCATTAATAGTGATATCTTCTGCAACATACTGGGACAAGTCAAGGAACTCCCGCTGATAAGCATCTACGGTCTTGTTGCCCTGTGTGAGGTTGTGGAACTCTTGCTTCTTCCTGTCCATGATTCCCTGAGGAATGTAGCGAGCACGGAAGGCATCTTGGAACTCCTGCCAGGTAATGATGGTTCCAACAAGAAGTGAACGCCTGTGACTGTCCCACCATTGAGAAGCGGGGCCCTTCAGGAAGTAGGATGCAAAAGTGACATAGTTGGCAAGGGCGACGTTAGTAGATCCCAGTTTATACATGATGTCACAGAGCCAGTCATTAGCATCAAGGGGCTGAGTTGAGCTGCGATAGACAACAGGATTGAGGCGCACAAAGTCTTGTAGAGCTATTGGGCCTGGTTATTGATTCATATCCGGCCGCGGGAATTGATCCATAAGCCCTTGCATAAACTGGCGGTTCAACTCAAACTGTTGTATCATTCCAGCGGTATATTCGGGTAGTGGTGCTTTGTTGGCACCACGGCCACGACCAGCTCGCCTAACCATTCTGTCAAATTGTAACAGTGGTAGTTTAGTATTGAGTAATAGCAAAGACAAGGAATCATTCATGAGGTAACATGCACAATGAAAGAAGTGCAATAGATACATCATAGTAGTCAAACGTGACATACAGATCCATACATAGGTCTATTACAAGCCAGCGATTACAAGTTCGGGAAGGAAAATAACCTAGACAAACTAGGCGGCACGCAAGCACATGGTAGAGGGTTACAACAACGGGACATAGCGATGGCTACATCAACGTTGGAGACAACCACTAAAGCCAGGTAGCTGCATGTGACGATGCAGGACGCCCTTGATATGAGGAGCCTGCGCTCTGTAAGCACTCTGGTGTAGAACCTGGTCCCATACGGGGAGCATAGGCCCACGTCGAGGAGTAAAACCTCCAACAGCAGGCCACTCAAGACCTGGTGGTAGCTCTGTCCTGCGCGGGTAAAGAATGTGCTCAGGATGTATCCTCGCACTGACTGCTGGCAGCAACCGTGTCAGAGCGTCCTGAAGACGAGCACGAGTGGCATACAACTCGACAACAAGAGCTCGGGCAGTATGATCCAGAGCCTCAGTGTATTGAACAAAAACTCGCGGGTCGTAACGATGTCGCATGTAAGGGGTGCAAACAGTGGTGTAGTATCCACTCTCATCCCCAATGGGGACATACGGGATGTATCTGAACCCAGTCTCCTCCAAGCGGGGGTGCTCTCCACGGAGATGGACGATAGCAGCATAGGCAGCATCATGGACTGCCATATCAACAGTCACTCCAACACCATGATAGGTGTGCAGCTCAGTGATGGAGATATTCTGCTGATCGAAGATATGAACCACAACGTGGTACTGCTCTTGGTTGAACTCGTGGTAGTCCTCGTAAATGGTGTACTCGGGGTACTAGTGATATCCCAGCCTGGTCAAGAGGTCAACCAGAATGGTTGGGAATCCAGTCGCATCAACAGCCATAGTCTGACGTACGAGCTGCCTTGCGGTGCACATCTGAAACAAGGAGGTTCAAAGATGTCAAATGACAGTGTGTGCATCATACTTTCAAAAGAAACAGTTGTCGATAATACGGCTCTTCAGGTGGAAGTGATCACGAGAACCTAATGTTAGAGTTAGCAAAATCTTTAACCCGAATAAAAGAGAGATCAGAACCCAGAGTAAAGAAGAGGAATAAAAGATCCTAATCCCAACCATTTGCGATGTGGGCCCATAACCCACAGGTCCCAGGGTCGAAACCTGGCTCTGATACCAACTTGTGACGCCCCCGCCTTGATCGTACACTAATCATACACGCAAATGTGCATGATCAAAATCAGAGACTCACGGGAAGATATCACAACACAACTCTAGACACAAATAAAACAATAAAAGCTTTATATTACAAGCCATGGGAAGCTCGTTACACAAGAGTCAGCAAAAGCAACAATATCTGAGTACAAACATAATTGAACAAGTCTGCCTTAAGAAGGCTAAGCAAAACAACGACATCTAGATCGAAAAGGCGCATGCCTCCTGCCTGGGAGTCTCCTGTCTACTCGTGGTCGTCGGCGGCCTCCACGTAATAGTAGGCTCCTCCGGGGTAGTAGTAGTCGTCGGCGGGATCAACTGGCTCCTGGGCTCCGTCATCTGATCGCAGCAATCGTATGAAGGGAAAAAGGGAGCAAAGCAACTATGAGTACTCATCCAAAGTACCCGCAAGACTTACATTAGATCTATACTAAACATGCATCAGTATCAAGGGGAAGGGGATGTATCTATAGACTATACTGGAGAAATGCCAGAATGGAAGGGAAAGCCTAGCCTATTGAAGACTAGCATCTTGCATCATCTTGCAGCATTAGAAGAGTACATATTAGCATGTCATAAGTAATAAGTATGTAGTAGCAACACCCAGAGATCCTTCCTCGACTCCATGCGAGAAAGCGATCCCGGAGCCATCATTTCATTTTAGAGTCACAAGTATCCGGTTCTAGTTGTAGTAGATCGGGATATTCTCCGACCATCTGCTACCGTGGACACAACTATTCGAATAGATATACTTCCCTGCACGGGTGCACAAACTTACCCAACACGCTCGATTAACTCTGGCCGAACACACTTTTCTGGGTCATGCCCGGCCTCGGCTGATCGACAGGCCGTAGTCCTACCTAGGCTCAACAGAGAGGTCAACACGTCGGTCTAAATCCTAAGTGCGAAGGGGTCATGGGCCCATCACCCTAAGCACTCTGGCACATTTCGAGGATGGCCGGGATTAGTCCTAGCTACCTCTTTATACAAAGCAGCTACTTACGTGGGCCAACCGGGCGCGTGCCACTCACTATGACGTCTGAAGAGCTTTCGGGAGAATGTACGACGCAGAGTGCCCATACTTATTTCCGCGTGGTGGTTAGTGCGAAAAGGCCAGAGGCCTACTCAGATCACATGTCCAAACCCGTTAGTATCTTGGGAGCACGCGGAGATGATCAATGATCCACGATCTGTGGTCCCATTGCCCTGTCTCACGGACTTACGGCAAGGGCTAAGAATGCCCGACCGTGCCATGTAATTATCTCGCGGATACCCTTCAGGTCAACCCGACTACACATCACTCGCGGGTACCCTCACGGTCAACCCGACTTCGCATTTCTCTCGTGGGTACCTTTCGAGGCCGACCCGTCTTTCACATGGTTCTGGGGGTAAAGTCAAAGTAGCCGTGTGTCCATTACACAAAGGGGGAATTCCAGGAATCACTCTTGATGGATTCCACTCGATGTAACCGTCAGGGTGACCTAGGAGGAATCACACTCGAGGATTCACACTTGAGGTGTTGCACGACTGAGTCGTTATCGAGAGTGGTGAAGGAGGAATCACCCTTCGAAATCCACGACCGACTAGCTTCACTACAGAGTTATCATCAGGAGTGCGTTATGAGGTATCACCCTCGGCACTCGATAGTAGCTCTGCAGAGTCGTACAACTAAGGGGGTGTGAGGTGATGTGTCGGGCTCAGGACGCCGATCATGTTGATCGAGTCATCGATGATGAAGCGGGGGCAGCAAGGACAAGGTGAGGGGTCACTGGTGGATCACTAACCAACCTATACTAAGCATATAAGGTAATAGGTAAAGTACAACAGTAGGTTACAAAAGCAGCCTATGCATCAGAATAGGAGCAATCGACAACAATAGCAAAATCTAATGCAAGCATAAGAGAGAAAGAATGGGCGATATAGGAATGATCAAGGGGGTTTTGCTTGCATGGAAACTCTGCTACAAGTGGATGGACGTCTGAGGTGTAGTTGTACCCGGTAGCAGCATCGGTCTCGGGGTCTACTAGAGAGAAGAGGGGGAAGAAACAATAAATACAAAAGCGAACAAATGCATCACGATGCATGACAAGACAATAAGCTGTGCTGGGGTTGACCTAACGCAGTGCTACACGTTACAGATAGAGCGGGAAAATATCTGTGGATATTTCCCAGGTCTTAGGCATTTATCGAACAGACGATCCGGAAGGGAAGGTTCCATGTTTGCAGTGTTAGAGACATGTGATAGGTATGTGGAAGGCATAATCGGATTCGTCTTATTTTTCTGATCAATTTTCATATATAAATTATTTTCATCTGAGTTACGGTTGAATTTATATGAATTTCCAAAGTTTCATTGAACTTTTCTGAATTTACTTTAATTAGAATTAATAAACGGATAAATTGCTATGGGTACACAGGAGTGTACCCAACAATGTGTGCATGTGTATGGCATGTGGGGTCAGAGGGCCCAGTTGACCCAGTCAATATTGACTAGTCCACTGATGAACAGTGCCAGTGGGGTCCAATTGTCATTGTCTCAAGTATTTTAATTTGATCTATTTATTTTAATCTAATAGTGGGTCCTACATGTCACTGAATAATTAGACTAACTAGACCCTAATTAATCTAACTAAATTCTAATTAGACCTAAACTATTAGGGCCGGCCCCACTAATCAGTGGCCTAGGCGGCCACACACACACACGCACACACACAACACGCACACTGCGGCGTCGGCCATGGCCAGCAGCATCAGCGGGTGCGACTGGGCGGAGGCGGGCTCGGCCGCGAGCGGCGGGGCACGCACGCGGGCGGGGCGAGCTGTAGGCGGCGGCGGCAGAACCGCAAAAGCAGTAGAAGGCATTCGCGGGCACACAGCGAGAGCTGGCACAGGCGGGCGCGACAGCGACGGCTGCAACCAGCAGCAGTAGTGTGAGGGACCTGCAGCGGCGGGGCCACGCGCGGGGGCGTCGGCTGGCTAGCAGGGGCGCACGGGAGCGACAGCGGGCGAGCGGAGGCCGGCGAGGCGCGGCACGCAGGGGCGCGGGTAGGAGCGGCTGCAAGCGGCACCGCCGACTACCGGCGCGACCAGGAGCTGGTGAGCATGGCCAGGAGCGGCGGGCACGACCAGACCACGGCCACAAGCGAGGCACGTCACGGGGGACGCGGGCATGGAGGTGGACGTGGTCGCGGTGGCCACGGGCACCGGCCGAAACTTGCGGGACGCCGGGCGGCGCAACGAAGCTACGAACAGAGGGGGGCACGAGGGGAATGGGGGTGGCGCTCACGGCGGAAGGCAGAGGACGCGTCCGACGGGGCGAAGGAGCTCTGGTGAGGTAGATTGGGCGACGTAGCGGTGGCCGTTGGCGAGGAAGACGGCATCGATCCTGGCGATGGAGAGGTGCCCTGCTCGATCTGGTGGGCGAGGAAGACGTAGCAGACGACGGTGAAATCCCGGATACGATCTCAGGGTGCCGGGTCGAGGTGGGCGCGAGGACGAGGTCGGCCATGGCGATGGTGGTTCGGCTGAGCGTTGCGGGGACGAAAACTACGCGAGGGGGAGGGGAATGGTGGCTAGGGTTTCGCCGTGGAGGTCTGATACTTGTGATCTGCGTTGGGTTTTCCGTGAAGAGGAACGGGTAATTGCAGCACAAAGCGGATAAGTATTTCCCTCAGTTATGAAACCAAGGTTTATCGAACCAATAGGAATATCAATCCTCAACCGTCTTCAGCGGCTGCACACAAATGAACAAATGACTTACACCCAACGCGGGCAAGAGGGTTGTCAATCCCCTTGATCTCATTATTTGCAAGCAAATGAGTTGTGTAGATAATTGTTGATAAATATAAATTGCAAAATAAATAAAAAGTAAATAAAGGCAGCAAGGTAATAATAGCGTTTGCGAATATATAAGTGAATAGACCCGGGGGCCATAGTTTTCCCTAGCGACATCTCTCATGTAAGCAGCATATGGTGGGTAAACAAATTAATGTTGGGCAATTGATAGAAAAGCGGATAGTTATGCGATGTTCACGGCAATGATCATGTATATATAGGCATCACGTCCATAAGCAAATAGGCCGACTCCTGCCCGCAGCTATTACTATTACTCCACTCATCGACCGCTATCCAGCATGCATCTAGAGTATTAAGTAAAACAGAGTAATGCATGGAGAAAGATGACATGATGGAGAAAAAGTAAACTCAAACAATATGAATGAACACCATCGTTTTATCCTTAGTAGCAACAACACAAAGACGCATCTTGTCCCCTACCTTGTCACTGGGATATAGAAATTCGCCAGGTTGAACATACCACAACGCACCACTCCCACCGATGAAATATCAATCTACTTGGCCAAAGCATATCAATAGATCGGAGAGCATTACGAAGCTATAATGATCATGCACTTAAGAGATAATATAATTCAAAGGCATCTCCAATACTTTTCATGAATAATCTGAACATAAACCCACAATTCATTGGATCCCAACAAACACACCACACAATAGGATTACATCGGATAGATCAAAGCGAAGATGCGATGACAATTGTATTGAAGATCATAAGAGAGAGAGACTTCCATCTAGGTACTAGCTATGGACCCGTACGTTTGTGGTGAACTACTCACACATCATCATGAGGGCAACAAGGTTGATGAAGAAGCCCTCCGTGATCGATCCCCCCTGCGGCAGGGTGCCGAAACAGAGCTCCAGATGGCCTCGCGATGGAACGAAGACTTGCGGCGGCAGAAAAAGGGTTTCGGGACTGCCTCTAGGGTTTTCAGAATATTAGAGAATTTATAGGCCGAAGAGGGACTTCGGGAGGTGCCCGAGGGGGCCACCACATATCAGGCCCCCCTGAGGGCGTGCCCTGATGTGTTGTGGGTCCCCCGTGCGGCTCCCGGCTTCCTTTCGAAGCTTCTAGGCCTTCATATAGTCCAGAAAAAATCATCAAAACGTTTCGTGGCAATTGGACTTCGTTTGGTACAGTAAACCTACAAAGGCAAAAACACGCAGAAAACAGCGACTGGCACTGGGCACTGGGCACTGGGTCAATAGGTTAGTGCTAAAAAATATTACAAATTGGTAAATAATGACCCAAAAAGTATCCTAGAATGATAATATATCAGCATGGAACAATCAAAAATTATAGATACGTTGGAGACGTATCAAACACCCCAAGCTTAATTCATGCTCGTCCTCGAGTAGGTAAATGATAAAAACAGAATTTTTGATGTGACATGCTTTCCACTATGTAATCTTATTCAGGTATGCTCATTGAGAAAAAGATGAATCAAATATTAACATAGCAATATTCAAAGTGTAACAAACAGAATTGTTAATTCCTAAAAGTATACGATTCTTAAGAAATGTTTACCCCCCCATTCATCTTATTGTATTAGCAAGGCATGGCTCCATCTTCACCACATTAATACAAATGTTAAGCACCACGATGTCCAAGTCAGGCAATCTGTTTCGTACTTTTTCAATATGCATCAACTTTTTATTCTTCATGCAATACATGAGCGTGAGCCATTGGACATAGCATTTAGGTGGAATAGAGTATGGTGGTAGATATCAAAGGGGTAGGAAATGGAGAAGATAGTCTCACATCAACTAGGCATACCAACGGGCTATGGAGATGCCCATCGATAGATGTCAATGCAAGGAGTAGGGATTGCCATGCAAATGATGCACTAGAGCTATAAGTGTATGAAAGCTCAAATGAAGCTAAGTGGGGTGTGCATCCAACTTGCTTGCTCATGAAGACCTCGGGCATTTGAGGAAGCCCGTCATAGGAATATACAAGCCAAGTTTGAAATAATGAATAGGTAATTCCCACTAGCATATGAAAGTGATATATCATGAGACTCTCTACATGAGGAACATGGTGCCACTTTGAGGCACAAGTGTGGTAAAAGATAGTAGCAAAGTCCCTTCTCTCATTTTCTCTCATTTTTTTGAATGGATGGTGGGCTCATTTGGCCTCCCCCATCTTTATTGTCGTCCGGAGTCTCATCTCGACTTATGGGAGAATCATCGTCTTCATCATTCTTTCCTCACTGGGACAATGCTCTAATAATGATGATCATCACACTTTTATTTACTTACAACTCATCATGGAGAACTGATATGAAGATATGACTCTGTATGAATGCCTCTGACAGTGTACCAGGATGTGCAATGATCTAGCGTGACATGTATCAAAAACATTATGAAGGTGGCTTTGCCACAAATACTATGTCAGCTCTATATGATCATGCCAAGCAATATGACGATGAACGAACTAGTCATGTGAAGTGATGATGGAATTTGCATGGCAATATATCTCGGAATGGCTATGGAAATGCCATGATATGTAGGTATGGTGGCTGTTTCGAGGAAGATATACTAAGGCTTATGTGCAACAGAGTGTATCATGTCACGGGGTTTGGATGCACCGGCGAAAGTTGCACCGATCCTCGAGGTGAGAACGGGCTATGCACGGTACCGAAGAGGATAGCAAATTACGAAAAGGTGAGATTGCGTATGTCCATGGTTTCACATTAGTCATAAAGAACTCACATACTTATTGCAAATTTTTATTAGTTTATCATAAATCAAAGTACTAATCGCATGCCCCGAGGGAAGAGGTTGGTAGGAGTTAACCATCGCGCGCTTCCGACCCGAAACAACACTAGGATTTCAGTGAGGAATAGAAATGCTCACACATCATCACCATGCCTCTTTAATTTTTAGATGAACAAAAAGGTCAACCCCTCTTAATATTGACACTTCTATGGTTTAACAATTATGAACTCACACCTATTTCACATTACTACATCAATATCATTAACCCACAATTTCTTTATATGTGCTACATGATGGTTTTGATTATCACTCTTTGAATATCTAATATTTTTGGACTAGTCTGCCTCTAGGGTTTTCAGAATATTAGAGAATTTATAGGGAGAAGATGGACGTCGGGAGGTGCCCGAGGGGGCCACCACATATCAGGGCGCGCCCCCCCAGGGCGTGCCCTGATGTGTGGTGGGGCCCTCGTGCGCCTCCCGACTTCCTTCCAAAGCTTCTAGGTCTTCATATAGTCCAGAAAAAATCATCAAAAAGTTTCGTGGCAATTGGACTTCGTTTGGTACAATAAACCTGTAAAGGCAAAAACACGCAGAAAACAGCAACTGGCACTGGGTCAATAGGTTAGTGCTCAAAAATATTATAAATTGATAAATATATGACCCAAAAAGTATCCTAGAATGATAATATATCAGCATGGAACAATCAAAAATTATAGATACGTTGGAGACGTATCAAGGTCGGGGTTGACCTAGTAGACGTCGGGGAGGGGCCGGATGGCCGGCACGTGGCCATGGCCGGCCATGGCACCGTGGATGGCCAGCCATGACCTCCTGTGAACAGGAGGAAGGGGGTGAGATGGAGATGGGCTGGGCCTTGCACTGTAGGACTGGAGCCCAAGTGCACAGTGCGCATTTTTCTCTTTTTCTTTTTCTTTTTCTGTTTTCTTTTACAATAGTAGTTTTGTATTTTATTTAGCCATCAAATGACTTTTGTAAAATATGGGACTTAGCCACATAATTAGTTTGCAATACTTGACACTGCCACAAAAAGTTTGTCATTTAAATAAATTAGTTAGCAATTTTAATAATTTTAAAAGCATTTAAATTATTGTTATGGCCCCTGTTTTAATCATTTTAGGTCACTTAAACACTTTACAGAAAGTTGATGTCTTTACCATAATTAGCTATGGATTATTGCCACATTATGAACATTTTAGTTTTCATGTTTTTGAACTTCTTTAATTCACTTATAATTTGAATTTAAAAGTGGGATTTGAAATGAGATATGGATTAGAAGGAGATCAAGCACTGTTTAGCAAATTAGCAAAGTGGCCTGCTCGATGCGCGGGTTAGGACTATAAACAGTTTAATAGTGACATCTTATTATTTATTTTTTGTAAAGAAAAATTGGCAGCATCTTTATTGGTTTCTATTGTTTAATATAAATTTTCTAATGCTTTTTATTTAGTTAGCCTTATCCAATAATTGAGCGAATATTGTTGTCGAATAAATTGCATATATCGTGCTTCAGGAGATGACTATTACTGAAAAATGATAGATGATTTCATTTTCATTTTCTCAATTTATATTTTTGTTCTAGCGAAGGAATAGAATAAGATCTGCAAGGTGTCCTAGATGGAAAACATAAACTTAAAAAGAAATATGCAATTTGTTGGTTGGATGCAAGAGAACTATTTCATTTTCTCAAGCTTCTTTGAAATTTAGTAATACATGCATATGAATAGTAAGTTCAGTACAACACATATGTTATTTTATAATTCCGCTTTTTATGGAAAATTGGATAAAAGAAAATTCCTTCCTGGTCTTGTGTACCAAATTATTTTAGTCTCCATATACTATATAATCATATGCACACCCTATCATTTAATTTTATCTTTTGCTCCAACTGTCATTTGAACCATCCTGTTGTGCAAGCCTGCCTCTTTGATTTGTCTAGCAACGTAGTTGTCCGCATGCCTAATCAGTGCATAATTCACCATGAACTTCTTCCGTAGTTACTCACACAATGTCACATCCCCAAAAATCTCATTGATGGCTATCTTAATATTTACGATCGATCGGCTTAAAAATAGTTGTCCAAATTAAAAGTACAAAGAAGAAAGAAGTAAAGAAGCTACCATGCAGACTCCGATTTTTCCTGTATTATTTATTTGCAAAAAAGAGTACATGTATTATAAGATGTATACATATGCGTACTGTTTCTATTAATCTACTGGAAAAATATATATCTAATGCGTTACAGTAGCATGGTGTGCCATCTACTGTTCTATACAGAGGGCCACGCACTTGCATGCATGATCACTATAAGACAACCAAAGTGGTTGATGGGAGTGCAGTCCAAATTTAGGTGTATATTTAGTATTGTCTATCAATATTATCACTAAGAATGTTACCAAAATCATCCATTCAAAATGGGAATCACTATTATGTTCAAATAGTCGGACGCGAAGTTTCTGCTCCCGAGCTCATTTAAGCTCGGTGAACAGTAAAATCGAAAACAAATCGAAAACGTTTCAAAAAAAAATGAATTTTTTTTGGGACCAACATTGACAAAAGTTTTAAGTGTGTGCAAAAATTCAGCACGAAATAACATTCCTACGAGGCGTGGCAAAAATAAAAAAATCGATACTCTGAAAATGCGCATTTTGAGAGCATCGATTTTGTTTTTTTTTGCCACGCCTTATAGGAATGTTATTTCTTGCTGAATTTTTGCACGCACTTAAAACTTTTGTCAATGTTGGTCACAAAAAAATTCAGATTTTTTTGAAATGTTTTAGATTTGTTTTCGATTTTACTGTTCACCGAGCTCAAATGAGCTCGGGAGCAGAAATGCACTTTCGCTGAAACATAATGTACATATACACATAATCGAGACCAACTCTCAACTCGCTATGAGCCAGCTATCAACATAACTTTACGTGGCTTTATATGCTCTACATCCAAAACTGGTTCACCATCTCCTCTTCGCGCATAGCCTGTCAATAACCTAATTTAGAGTGCTCGTCTGCAAGATAGTAATTAGGTAATGAAGGAGAGCGAGAATACATGTGTGGAACATTTTAGTAATACGAAAAGCAAATGGCTAGATACTTTGTAAGAGCTAGTAACTATGAAAACTTGTAGCATGCATTAATGTGGAAGTATTTCCGCTGAAAGGAATTATCAATTTTCGAAATTCAAGGCTATCAAAGTACATACAATCGTTTTTTTCAAAAACTATCTATGCCACTACAAATTCTCTCCTATATGTTGAATAACATTTCCTTCTTTTATGGTTCCAAATGCATTTCAATGGTATCTGTAAGAACTTACAAAGCATAGCGTAATTACCGTATATGCACCAATTTGCGTAAAGAACCAAATAAAGAACATTTTATAGGCCTGCAAAAACATTATAAAACCAACAAATAGATTACTACTGTAATCACATGTGAGATTTACATAGAGATAAGTTGTATAGAGATGACAACCATTCTAAAAAAATTGCATTAAGAAAATAATAATTATTCGTAAGCGTCTAGCACAATTATTATTTCGGAAAGGTGTGGCTACTCTCGAGAGTAGTACACCCGGGTTCGCAAAACTTTGATTTTTTAATGTGAGAGCTCCTCGGATGTTATTTTTGGCTGAAATTTTGCAAGAAGCTCAAACATATGATATAGTTTGTTGTCTCAAATTTTCATATTTTTCGACTTTGTTCATCAGGTTTTTCCATTTTTTTGTAAACTTGGGTGTAGTACACCCGAGAGTAGAAAATCCACTCTCTAATAACATATATCTACGGATGGAGAATTATGAATACTTTTTTATATATCTTCCCTTCCACTTTTTGTGTTGCACATACTTGTCAAAAATAAACGCAAGTTGGGCATGCACAACACACTTGCATATTATGACCGAGTGCCTCGGCTATCATTCATAAGCTTTTCATCCAACTTGTCCTCGAAGTTGTCCATCTCTTTTGGTAGATAAAACACAACTTGCTGAAAAATTGAGGAAACACGATCTGGTCTATATAAAAAAAATTATAAACTTGACATTGCAAACTGTAGAATTGAGGAGACACTTAACCGAACAGTTTAATTAGTTTCATATATACAACACTACGAAGGAGAACACTAACATTTTGAACATCATGTTGCATCGAATTTAAAAACTGAAGGTATTGCAAATTTACATGTATCAAACTTTGTTCCAGTATGATGTTGCCTAGCTTGTAAGAATTAAGAAATGACATCTCTTTTGTCCCGTAGACCTAAAACTCTATGCATTGCAAGGTTAGAAATAATCAAGAACCTCTGGCAATAGCAAGGTGGAGTATGGAAGATTTAAATCCTTTTCTAAGGCCAACCACTTGGCCAATGGATTTCAACCAAGAGTAAACATCTCAGTATTATGCAAAGGTTTCTCCATTCAGGTATATTGACAATGTGCTGCGCTGCAAAGAAATTCGGAGGAAGACCTGATCAAAGTGATGATGCATCTGAAAAAATACATAACATATAATCGGAGGTTTCTAGTACAGTAAGCCTTTCATATATATAATGCGTCTATCATATTACCTTCATATATACTGATGTACAATGTGAGGGCAAAGGCATGACCGAGGGTTGTGAGCTCTACCCGTGGAGATGGGGAAAATTATCATGACATGTGTGGGCAAACCATACCAACCCACAATCACACTGTCGATGGTCTGCCACCGCAAGAGCAGCCATCGGCCGCCTTCATCGTGTTCCCGGTACCACTTCTTACCTACAGAACATGTTCAGAATAGTGCAATGTAACGTGGGATTGGCAACGCCATGGAAGAAGAATTCCGGGAGCTACGGCCATATGTCAACATACGTACAAACATGTATATAATTTCAGTTCTAATTGATTTTGTTCTTTAAACGAAATTAGGTGCATGCATATACAAAATATGATCGATAAAAATATAAAATAAAATGATGAGAATAATGCATGGTTTGTAAAAACATCAATTTTCTTATCCTCCAAATACTTACCATGGTATATTTATCCCGGTCAAATGGATTATATAATAATAACTAACAAAAAATCAATACATACAGGCAGGACATGTCTGTTGTCTTCATGTAGGATTACAAGTGAAACAATTAGCATCGTAATTCACCAACCTTTCATGTATGTTTAGCTGTGTATTGGTATATATGGCTTCTCCGATACATTCTTGTGTGCGGCAGCGCAGACACCAGGATCATTCCTGAAATATTAATGTCACACCCGCTAGCTTCATGTTTCTCAAAACTGCAACCCTCCTCAGTGGTTTTCTTTTCCCAGTTGACCTGGTCGCCAAGATCAGTTAGGTGGTTGTACATCTGCAGTCAATCAGTCAACAGTACTGCCAAATATCGATCAAGCACCCAGGAATTCACTACCAATTCATAAGTGTAAGGGGGGGGGGGGGGGGGGGGGGGGGGGGGGGGGGCTTAGTGTAGGGATGCTAGAACGTATATATAGCTTGCCTACTTATTGGTAAACATCACCTGACCTCCATCGTTTCGGCCAGCAGCAAAACACACTCATGTAGATTGCCATGCAAAGCTAGCTCAACTTGTGTAGGTCGATTGCAGCGTACTATGGTACCTGAGGCGTGATACTTGTGTGCAGCTAGCATGAGACTCCCGTACGTGAACCTACATGAGCTAGCTTGCCAAGATCGATCAATCCACCTCCAACCTTGGTCATCTGCCCCTGCGTGATTAGCTTCCCTGTGCAAGAGCTGCAACCTATGGGCGGAAACTCTGTTCTTGACGGCACCTCCATGGGAGGGGGCAAGGTGATGGAAAAGAGAGGAATGTTGGAATCTATATATGGCATGGAAGGGGAAGGAAAGCTGTGCTAGTTATATGCATATGTTTTGTTGGACCTGATCGCTAGTTGGACCTCATGGCTGTACGGGGATGGAATAGATTAGCTCAGGCCTTTTTTTTAACTAAGAGATATATGGACCTGACGGTTCCAGATGATGCAGTAGATTAACTTAGGCCGTTTTTTTTTAAAACAAAGAGATATGGATGATGGTTCCACGCAGTGGCGGAGGACGAAACTTTTTTGAGGTGGGGCGAACTCTTAAGCACAAAAAAAATTGATGCAAAACCAACATAAATAATACGAACCAACAGTGCACACCAATATTTTTATATATGATCCTAAACAGAATTGCCAAGTAGAATGAAAATGCAAACATATTTTAAATAGAAGAACAACCTAAAACATACCGATAAGTAAGCTTTAATGGCGTGTACAAGACCCGGGCAATGGTAGTGCCCTACCCTTCTTTTGAAAAGCTTCCTTAATTTTACCAAGATCAAAACTTTTGAATATCCCTCGCTCAATGTAACACACCATCAAGTCATTAAGACAGCCACCGGACATCTTGCTTCGCAACTCGGTCTTGATGATTTTCATTGCTGAAAAAGCCCTTTCAACTGTTTCCATGAAATCTGGAATCTCTTCTTCCACTTGTTCGGAGGGCGTGGAATTTGCATTCTCCATTTCCACGGTATTCACTTGATTTTGATTAACGGATTGGCCCCTATCATTGCCACTTTCCCGTGTACTTGGATTGTAGCTGCTGTGACCACCAACAACCTCAAAATATCTCTTCAAATCTGCAATTCATCACATAAAATGCAACTAATCACTGCCACTTCATTGTATTATCAAACCATTATCTCAAAAATGACACTAAAATTCAAGAAATTTACCTATGCCCTTTGGCTTTGCTGGCCCTTTCCCCTTCTTGTTCCTGTCCATCTTCTCGTTCTGACCGTCGCCCTCAAGTCGTCACACACTCACACGAGCTCCTGCTACCCGCCAGGAACGGCGAGCGCTCCTGCTGGCCGCCGCCGCGCCGCCCCTGGCGCTCTCCTGCAAGCTGCAGGCTGCAGTCCTGCTGACCGCCGCCCCCACCCCCGCACGGCGAGCCCGCGCCCCGTCGCCGCACCTGCTGGCCGCCGCTCCCGCGCCCCGCCGCTCCTGCTGGCCGCCGCTCCCGCGCCCCCGCTCCCGCGCCCCGCCGCTAGGGTTCGCGCCGCCGTCGTGCGTGCGTGGTCGAGCGTGGCCTCGCTGAAGCGAACGACTGGGTCGTGTGTGGGTGGACCGAGGGGAAGGATCGACCGAAGCCAGTCCGTGATGCGGTGACGGCCCAACCAGCGCGGCCCAGTAAATCGTTTCACGTGAATTTTATCGATCGACTCGATTTCTAGCGATCCACTGATACGTATACGTATACCTAGTAAAAAAATCCCAGAAATCAAGGTAGGGCGGGCGCCCCACCTCGCCCTACCGCGTCCTCCGCCCGTGGTTCCACGGGGATGCAATAGTTTTGTTTAAAGTTTGTATAAGTGGGGGAAGTCTCACAAAAAAGAGAGGTAAAAAAGATGTTACTAAGATCAAACGGCCATGATTTGTTAACTTATAAAGGTCCACCTGATAAAGGGCTATTATTTTCTGATTAACGTAGGGTTTTATAGTCTATTTATATTGCTTCTAGTTAACCCATTATTAACCCATCATGTACTTTTTATATATAATAATAGATGACTTAGCTTAATCAAGGAGGGTTACTGTAGCTTAATACATGGGGGTGTTACAAGCGTCGTGTATTACATATTTCTTTTATTTTAGTTTACCACAATGATTGTTTGTCGGACACACATATTTGAGAGACACACATGGTCATCATAATTTGTTAGAATGCTCTATATGCTTCACTTATATCTTTTGAGCTAGGCAGTTGCTCTAGTGATTCACTTATATCTTTTATAGCACGGTGGTGTTCAGATTGTATAAGAAATAATTGAACTCTCATGCTTCACTTAAATCTTTTTGAGAGTATAAAGAAATAGGAACGACAATAGGCACGTGTTATAAGACTAGTCCAAAAAGGATTGGTATTTGATACGTCTCCAACGTATCTATAATTTTTGATTGTTTGATATTATTTTTAAGCGCTAACCTATTAACCCAGTGCCAAGTGCCATTTGCTGTTTTCTGTATGTTTTTGACTTTTCAGAAATACTGTACCAAACGAAGTCCAAATACCCCGAAACTTTTTGATGATTTTTTGGACCAAAATAAGACCTGGAAGCTTCGGAGGAAGACCGGAGGACACACAAGGTGCCCCCAAGCCAACATGGCATGCCCTAGGGGGAGGCCGCGCCCTGATGGCTTGGGGCCACCTTCCCGCTCTCCTGGCCTAATCTCTGGCCTATAAATTCACATATATTCCAAAAACCCTAGAGAGCCTCCCGAAACATTTTTTCCGCCGCCGCAATTCTCTGTTCCGCCGTGTGCCCATCTAGAGCCCTGTCCCGGTGCCCTACCAGAGGGGGGATCGATCACGGAGGGCCTCTACATCAACCTTGCTGTTCCCATGGTGATGTGTGAGTAGTTCACCACAGACCTACGGGTCCGTAGTTAGTACGTAAATGGCTCTCTCTCTCTCTCTCTCTCTCTCTCTATATATATATATATATATATATATATATATATATATATATATATATATATATATATATATATATATATATATATATATATATATATATATATGTTCTTCATAGCCAAGATCACCGCGATTCCCACGGTGATCTACGTTATGTAATCAATCTTTGCTGTGTGTTTGTTGGGAGCCGATGAATTGTGGGTTTATGTTCAGAGTATTCATGAAAACATATTGAATACTTGCTGGTATTTTGTATGCATGATTGTTATAACTTCGTAATGCTCTCCGATCTATCGGTTTGGTTTGGCCAACTAGATTGATTTATCTTCAAGTGGGAGTGGTGCGTTGTAGTGGGTTTAATCTTGCTGTGCTCAATCCTAGTGACAGAAAGGGACATGACACGTATTGTATTGCTGCCACTAAGGGTAAAATGATGGGGTTCATTCATATTAATTGGATTTACTTTGTCTACATCATGCCATCATCTATTGGAAATAAGCCCTAGAGGCAATAATAAATTGGTTATTATCACATTTCCTTGTTCATGATAATCGTTTATTATCCATGCTAGAATTGTATTGATCGAGCATATGTGAAATTGTGTGTTCAGTGCCCCGACCCCTGAGCCGCTCCCGCGAGCGTCCTCGGGGGATACCCTAGCGCGACACCTCTCGTCTCTCCCCGTTGGCCTCTCCCCCCAGCCGCTGCCGCGAGGCGCCGCCGAGCAAAGCTCGGCTGGCGTAGGTGGCGGCGGGGATCTCTCCCTCTCCTTCGTGGTTCGCTGCCGGTGCGTGACGGCGCGGTGCAGGGAGGCGTTGGGCTGGCGCGGGGCCCAGCGGCGCGGCGGCGGGCGCGCTAGGTGGCGGCGGCCCTGCCTGGTGGCAGTGCTGCGGCGACCTGGGGCCCTACTGGAGTGTGGCGGCTACGGGGCGGCGGCTCCTTCTGGTGGTGTCGCGCGGGACGACCCCAGCCAACTCTGGCGGGTTGGGCTCCGGCGGCCCGTCACGCGGAGGGGGCTGTGTGCAGCCTGGGTCACGGGCGTCTTGCTCTGCTGTGGCCGGCGGCTGGCGGAGCAGGAGGCGTGGCGGCGGCGGTGGATGGGGCGTGTCCAGGCAGGCGGGGCGGCTGCTTGCTTGCCCTGCCCTGTCTTGTGACGGTGCAGGCCGTGAATGGCTTGGGCCGCGGTCGGCCACCCTGCAGTGGTTGGTGGTGGTGGCGGCACGGTGGGGGCTGTTGCTCGGCTTGGCGGCGGTCCGGCGACCCGGCGGCGGGCGAGGTGGCGGCGTTGCTCCTTGGCGGAGGGGTGGCGAGGTGGCGCGGGGTGGCCGGTGGCGCGCCCCCGGCCCAGATCTGGGCCCTTTGGGCCCCATCTGGGTCCTAGCGGGCCGGCCCCCGGCGCGGCTTTGATGTCTTCTGCGTGGGGAGGAGGAGGAGCAGCTCGGACGGGGGCGGCGGTGTCGACGGCGTGCCTGTTGCAGCGCGATGGCGGGAGCTTTACGGGCTTTGAGGTCCCGGCCGGGCCTGTGGGCCCACGGGCCTGGTATACTCCTGCTATTGCGTCCGGTCGGCTACCGTCGTTGACAGTGGAGGTTGAGCCCTCCCGCGTGCCGTTGGTGATGCTGCCCCTAGTCCCGGCTCCGAATCATTGCCGTGTTGTCCTCACTTCGTGGTGTCGTGGTGAGACGGCGTAGGGTCTTCAAGACCGTGTTGGCGCAGGGTGGTGGTTGGTTTGGTGGCAGGCTCCGGAGCGCCCGAGGTGCGGGTTGGGATCGGGGGAAACTCCTGTCGGCATGGCCGACACCGGCGCGGTGGCGCCTGTGGGTGTCGCCCGACCTTCCTGGAGGGCGTCGGGGGCTACCCTTCCTCTCGCCTCGTCGGGTACCGGGGGAAACCCTTGGCAGCAGCGTCGTCATCGTCGCGATCCTTCTTGGAGGTGTTGATTGGTGCCGGCGTTTCGGAGTCTTGGAGCTTGGTGGAAGATACCCGGTGGGCGCAACGGTCGCGAGGCTTCTTCGTTTTTGTTGATCCGCCGTTGTCGGCATTTGTTTCTTTTGTTTTTTCTCTGTCGTTTCTTTTGGGCGTGACTGTGCTGCTTCCGCCCCAGCACCTATCACTATATGGTTCGGTTGGTTGCTTTTGTAATACAAAGCGGTGGGAAACCCTTTCTCGGAGAATTGGATTGATCGTTTGTAGCCTTTTTCGATAAGTAAGAGTTTCGAACCAACGAGGAGCTAAAGGTAGAACAAATATTCCCTCAAGTTCTATCAACCACCGATACAACTCTACGCACACTTTAACGTTTGCTTTACCTAGAACAAGTATGAAACTATTTTGTAGGTGACATGATAGTTCGCACGAATAAAACTAGAAGTACTTAGCGAGAATAAAACTACGAGTAAATTGCAAGATAATAAAAGTTAGTTGTTTAGTAGAAAGCTTTTGTCAAACAAGAAGGTTATTTGTCCCTAGGCAATTGATAACTAGACCGGTAATCGTTCTTGCAATTTTATATGAAGGAGAGGTATGAGCTAACATACTTTCTGTAATTGGATCATATGCACTTATGATTGGAACTCTAGCAAGCATCCGCAACTACCAAAGATCATTAAGGTAAAACCCAACCATAGCATTAAGTATCAAGTCCTCTTTACTCCCATATGCAACAACCCACCCACTTGTGTCTGTGTATTCTGTCACTCACGCCACCCACCATAGGCAAATCATGAACATATTGCAACACCCTGCAGCGGGGATCCCTCACGTTTGCGCGACACGGAGGGCACCATAGTACAGCACCAAAATAAAACATACAACTCATACCAACCACGATCATCAATTAGCCCATAGGTCAAAACGGATCTACTCAAACATCATAGGATAGCCACATATCATTGGGAAATACTATATGGAGTTGAGCACCATGTTTAAGTAGAGATTACAACGGGGAAGAGAGGTGTTACACCGCTGCAATAGAAGGGAGAGAGTTGGTGTTGACGGCGGCGAAGTTGTTTGTGTAGATCGCCGTCACGATGATTGCCCCGGCGGCGTTCCGGCGCCACCGGGAGAGAGGGGGAGAGAGCCCCCCTCCTTCTTATTCTTCCTTGGCCTCCCCCCTAGATGGGAGGAGAGTTCTCCCTCTAGTCCGTGGCCTCCATGGCGGGTGAGGGGCAGGAGCCCCTCCTAGATTGGATCTCCCTCTCGGTTCTCTTTTGTTTCACCTTCCTGTTTTCTGGCCGAAAACCGTTTCTTATATTCCCGGAGATCCGTAACTCCGATTGCGCTGAGATTTTAACACGATTTTTTTTCGATATAAGCTTCCTTGCGCCCGAAGGAGAGCTCCAACCGACTTACGAGGTGAGCACAACCCACCACCCCGTGCCTGGGCCCTGGGCCGCGCCCTGGTGGGTTATGGTGGCTGTGGACCTCCTTTTGCGTTGATTCCACCTCCCAAAATTCACAATTATTCCAAAATAATTCTCCGTAAATTTTTATCGCGGTTGAACTTTGTTTGATATGGAATTTCTGCGAAACAAAAAACAAACAAAAAAAAGGAACTGACACTGGGCACTAGATCAATATGTTAGTCCAATAAATCATATAAAATATTGCCAACAATATGTGAAAGTTGTATAATATTGGCATGAAACAATCAAAAATTATAGATACGACGGAGACGTGTCAGCATCCCCAAGCTTAATTCATGCTCGTGCTCGAGTAGGTAAATGATTAAAAAAGATAATTTTTGATGTGGAATGCTACCTAGCATAATCTTGATCATATATCTAATCATGGCATGAATATTAAGACATGAGTGGTTCAAAGCAATAGTCTATAATTTGACATAAAGACATTAATACTCAGGCATCCCAACAAACAATCATGTCTTTCAAAATATCAAGGCTGAAGAACGCTATCCCTACAAAATCATATAGCCTTGTCATGCTATGTCTTCTTAACACAAAGTACAAATCATGTACTACCCCGGTGTCAGCCAAGCAATTGGTTCATACTTTTTAACGCGCTTCAGCATTTTCAACTCTCACACAATACATGAGCGCAAGCCATGGATATAGCACTATGGGTGGAATAGAATGCGGTGGTAGACATTAATATAGAGAAGACAAAAAAGAAAGATAGTCTCACATCGAAGCGGCCAATCAACGGGTTATGGAGATGCCCATGATATCAATGCGAGGAGTAGGGATTGCCATGCAACGGATGCACTAAGAGCTATAAGTGTATGAAAGCTCAAACTGAAACTAAGTGGGTGTGCATCTAACTCTATAATGAAAAATTCCCACTAGTATATGAAAGTGACAACATAGGAGACTCTCTGTATGAAAAACATGGTGCTACTTTGAAGCACAAGTGTGGAATTAGCATGCCCCTTCTCTCTTTGTCTCTCTGTTTTTTCTTTTATGTCTTCTTCTTTTTTTCTTGTTCTTTTTCTTCTCTTTTTCTTTCCTTTTTTTATATTTGTTTGGAGCCTCATCCCGACTTGTGGGGGAATCATAGTTTCCATCATCCTTTCCTCACTGGGACATGCTCTAATAATGAATAATGATGATCATCACACTTCTATTTACTTACAACTCAATATTACAACTCGATAGTAGAACAAAGTATGACTCTATATGAATGCCTCTGGCAGTGTACCAGGATGTGCAATGATCTAGAGTAGCAAAGATACCAAAAAACGGACAAGCCATGGAAATTTCATGCTAGCTATCTTACGATCATGTAAAGCAATATGACAATGAATGCTCAAGTCATCAAAATGGAAGCGGTGGAAGTTGCATGGCAATATATCTCGGAATGGCTATGGAAATGCCATAATAGGTAGGTATGGTGGCTGTTTTGAGGAAGATATAATAAGGCTTATGTGTGATAGAGCATATCATATCACGGGGTTTGGATGCACCGGCGAAGTTTGCACTGACTCTCGAGGTGAGAAAGGGCAATGCACGGTACCGTAGAGGCTAGCAAATTGCAGAAAGGTAAGAGTGCATATAATCCATGGACTCACATTAGTCATAAAGAACTCACATACTTATTGCAAAAGTTTATTAGCCCTCGAAGCAAAGTATTACTACGCATGCTCCTAGGGGGAGGTTGTTAGGAGTTAACCATCGTGCGCCCCTGACCTTCACACAAAGATAGACAATCAAGGATAAATTGTGCTCCAACTTCCTGGCATAACAGGAGACTATACGTGGATGCTTCGGGAATCACAAACCTTAACACCAATATCTTACTAAACACGATCATCCACTAGTACCTCCCACATATTATCATCTCTATATCGCAAAACTATTGCAAGGAATCAAACATATCATATTCAGTGATCCATAAGTTTTATATAGGATTTTATGACTAACCATGCAAATGACCAATTCCCGTTGACTCTCTAAATAGATATAAGTGAAGCAAGAGAGTTTAATTCTTTCTACAGAAGACCATGCTCTAATAAAGATAAGTGAAGCAAAAGAGCATTCTACGAATAACGGTTTTCTATGTGAAGAGAAACAGGCAATCCAAACTTCAAATGATATAAGTGAAGCACATGAAGCATTCTAAAAAGCCATACTCAAAAGATATAAGTGAAGTGCAATGAGCATTCTATAAATCAACCATGGACTATCTCATACCAGCATGGTGCATAAAATAAAAGTGAAAACTAAACACAAAAGATGCTCCAAGATTTACACATATCACATGAACGAAACGAAAACGAAAACATACCGATACTTGTTGAAGAAAGATGGGATGCCTTCCGGGGCATCCCCAAGCTTAGACACTTGAGTCTCCTTGGATATTTACTTGGGGTGCCTTGGGCATCCCCAAGCTTGAAATCTTGCCTCTCCTCCTTGTCCTCATATCGAGACCTCCTCGATCTTTGAACACTTCATCCACACAAAACTTAATAGAAAACTGGTGTGATCCTTTAGTATAATAAAGCAAATTACTACTTTAAGTGCTGTTGGAAACCCATTCATATTTTATATTTGCATTATCCCTGCTGTATTATAACTTCTCCATGGCTTATACCACCGATAAAATCGATAGTTTCATCAAAACAAGCAAAACAATGCATCAAAAACAGAATCTGTCTTAAACAGGACAGTCTGTAGTAATCCGAACTTTGACCATACTTCTGTAACTACAAAAATTCTGAAAATTTGGACTAAAAAAATTTTGTGTAGCAATACTGTGAAAAATTTCAGAACCTTTTGACGTTCCAGTAAAAAATGTAAATTCACGCACTACAGCCAAAGTTTCTGTTTTTACACCGCACATACCAACAAGCAATCTAATCATCCTAAAGGCAAATCTTGACACATTATTTTTATAATACAATGGATTTGTACAAGGGGATAATTATTTTTTGTTGAATTTTTTTTGTGATTCAACATTCACAAAGTTTCCACGGGCATGAACAAAGTTCAAGGCTAGCCCCCACTTTAACGATGCTCATCATCTCTCTCACTTTCACCTTTCTTTTTGTGAAGTTTTAGGTTCCCCTCTATATTTTTTTCGTTTTTAAACTTTATAAAAGCACTCAATAGAATAAAACGACTCTCTAAAACTTCTGGGTTGTCTCCCTGGCAGCGCTCTCTTTAAAGCCATTAAGCTAGGCATAAAGTGCTCAAGTAATGGATCCACCCGGATCCCAAGTTATATCAAAGACAATTTTAATTAACAATGATTTGTAATTTAGTAGTGAGCACAAAGCAACATATATAATGCAATGACAAAGTATAACTCTCTTCCTATGCATCAGCATGTCATAACAGAACAATTCATGCACATCAAGTAAAGGCCAATGCATAATATAAACAGTTTCTTGCAATTTTATCGTATTGGAAACATAAAGAGGTGGAGGTGTAGTTCCTCTCTCATAATAATTGCAAGTAGGAGCAGCAAGCACATGCATATTATATTCATCAAAATCATCATGTGTAGTAGCAAAACGCAACCCATCAATATGATCCTTGATAAGAGCAAACTTCTCCGATATAGTGTAGTTGGGAGAATTCAAAAAGATAATAAGACTATCATGTTTGAGTGCAATAACAACAATTTAATTCTTAACATAAGGAACTATAGAAATTTCATCTACATAAGCATAATTCATATTGGCATCTTGCCCACAGGCATAGCAAGCATCGAGATCATCAAAAAGGGATATTTCAAAAGAATCCACGGGATCATAGCAATTATCATAGCATTCATCCTTCGGTAAGCACGCAAGGAAATTAAATAATGTATGAGTTGAAGAGTTACTCTCATTAGAAGGTGGGCACGGGTAGCTAATCCGCTCTTCCTCTTTTTGTTCTTCGCTCTCCTCCTCATCTTTTTCATCTAATGAGCTCACAGTTTCAGCAATTTCTTCTTCCATAGATTCCTGCAAAATATTAGTCTCTTCCAAGGCAGCGGTCATTCTTTCAATAAATTCTTTAACATAAGCATTAGAAGCATAGTTTTCATAGCAATATTTAAGTATGGCAAAATTTTCAGATTTGTAAAGAGTAGCATCATACTTTTCAATCAGAGAAGCAATTTCATAGGCACCCTTAAAAGCAACAAATTCTTCAATTTGTTCAACATCATAATAACAATAGGCCTCCTTGGCATAAGAGGATAGTATTTCAGTATCATTAAACACACATTGGTATGGAAGATGTCTTTTAGTTTCTTCAGAACAACAAGTAAAATCATGTAATTCACATAAATTCCAAGCATAGCAACACAAAGTATTAATTTGATGCCACAAGAGTTTCCCTTTTTGAGATATGCGGTGTCGCACATAATGAGCATGCTCATTTAATGATTTTCCTCAACTAAGCTAGTTGGGTTTTCAGCATGAGCACAAAGGGATCGAAGATGATCCAAGTAATATTCTTCGGTAGTACGGAACACTAGTGGTTCCTCAACATTTGGCGCAACAAGTACATCTAATTTTTTTGGTGTTTTGCGTTTCCTACCCATATCTAAAGATAGAAAACAAGAGCACAAAACAAAAACTACTTAGTGATAAAGCAAACAAGCACACACGAGAATATTCACCCCACGCTATTGCTTCCCGGCAACGGCGCCAGAAAAAGGTCTTGATAGCCCACAAGTGTAGGGGATCGAATGTAGCCTTTTTCGATAAGTAAGAGTGTCGAACCCAACGAGGAGCTAAAGGTAGAACAAATATTCCCTTAATTTCTATCGACCACCGATACAACTCTACGCACACTTTAACGTTTGCTTTACCTAGAACAAGTATGAAACTATTTTGTAGGTGACAAGATAGTTTGCACGAATAAAACTAGAAGTACTTAGCAGGAATAAAATTACGAGTAAATTGCAAGATAATAAAAGTTAGTTGTTTAGTAGAAAGCTCAAACAAGAAGGTTATTTGTCCCTAGGCAATTGATAATTAGACCGGTAATCATTCTTGCAATTTTATATGAGGGAGAGGCATGAGCTTACATACCTTCCGTACTTGGATCATATGCACTTATGATTGGAACTCTAGCAAGCATCCGCAACTACCAAAGATCATTAAGGTAAAACCCAACCATAGCATTAAGTATCAAGCCTCTTTACTCCCATATGCAACAACCCACCTACTCGGGTCTGTGTATTCTGTCACTCACGCCACCCACCATAGGCAAATCATGAACATATTGCAACACCCTACAGCGGGGACCCGTCACGTTTGTGTGACACGGAGGGCACCATAGGACAGCACCCAAATAAAACATACAACTCATACCAACGACGATCATCAATTAGCCCATAGGACAAAATGGATCTACTCAAACATCCTAGGATACCCACATATCATTGGGAAATAATATATGGAATTGAGAACCATGTTTAAGTAGAGATTACATCGGGGAAGAGAGGTGTTACACCGCTGCAATAGAGGGGGAGAGAGTTGGTGTCGACGGCGGCGAAGTTGTTGGTGTAGATCACCGTCACGATGATTGCCCCGGCGGCATTCCGGCGCCACCGGGAGAGAGGGGGAGAGAGCCCCCCTCCTTCTTCTTCCTTGGCCTCCCCCCTAGATGGGAGGAGAGTTCCCCCTCTGGTCCATGGCCTCCATGGTGGTAGAGGGGCAGGAGCCCCTCCTAGATTGGATCTCCCTCTCTGTTCTCTTCTGTTTCACATTCCTGTTTTCTGGCCGAAAACCGTTTCTTATATTCCCGGAGATCCGTAACTCCGATTGCGCTGAGATTTTAACACGATTTTTTCCGGATATAAGCTTCCTTGCGCCCGAAGGAGAGCTCCAACCGACTTACGAGGTGAGCACAACCCACCACCCCGCGCCTGGGCCCTGGGCCGTGCCCTGGTGAGTTGTGGTTAGGGATGGCAATGGGTACCCATTACCCACGTACCCTGTGGGTAAAAACCCTATTAGGATAAGGGTATGGGACAAAATTTTACCCATGGGCATATAAATAGGAGAATCTAAAACCCATCGGGTAGAGCGGGTATGGGTATGGGATCATATAACCCATACCCACATACCCATGTACCCATATAAAATCTATGTAAACTCAAAATTATCTCTAGAATCTACACTATGTCAAGAATTTGTGAACTTAAAGTGTATGCCTATGTGTTGTTGTTTATGACTATATGATGTTGTTTGTAAGTATATGTTGTTGTTATAATGTCTTTTTGTAAACGATATTATATGATGCAATTTATAACTACAAGTTGTTCAAATTGATTTTTTGCAAAAATGGGAAATTTTACCCATGGGTACCCGCCTACCCTGTCGGGTAACGGGTATGGGACAAAATTGTACCCGTTGACGGGTATGGGTAAGGGTGATGGGTAAGGTTAGGCAGGACGGGTAAGGGTATGGGGAGGCTCCACCCGTACCCATACCTTGCGGGTGCCATCCCTAGTTGTGGTGGCTGTGGACCTCCTTTTGTGTTGATTCCACCTCCCAAAATTCACAAATATTCCAAAATAAATATTTTTATCGCGTTTGGACTTCGTTTGTTATGGAATTTCTGCGAAACAAAACACACACAAAAAAACAGGAACTGGCACTCGGCACAGGATCAATATGTTAGTCCAATAAATCATATAAAATGTTGCCAAAAATATGTGAAAGTTGTATAATATTGGCATGAAACAATCAAAAATTATAGATATGACGGAGATGTATCAACTACCAGAGGCATTCATATGGAGTCATAATGTTCTATGTTGAGTTATAAGTAAATAAAAGTGTGATGATCATCATTATTAGAGCACTGTCCTAGTGAGGAAAGGGTGATAGAGACTATGATTCCCCCACAAGTCGGGATGAGACTCCAGACAAAAAGTAAAAAGAAAAAAATGGGGGAGGCAGAAAAAGAGATAAAATCCCACCATGAAAGAAAAAATAAGAGAAAAGAGAGAAGGGGAAGTGTTACTATCCATTTACCACACTTGTGCCTCAAAGTGGCACCATGTTCTTCATATAGTGAGTCTCCTGAGTTGTCATTTTCATATGCTTGTGGGAATTTCACATTATAGAATTTGGCTTGTATATTCCGATGACGGGCTTCCTCAAATGCACGAGGTCTTCATGAGCAAGCGAGTTGGATGCACACTCACTTAGCCTCCGTTGAGCTTTCATACACTTATAGCTCTAGTGTTACCGTTGCATGGCAATCCCCACTCCTCGCATTGATATCTATTGATGGGCATCTCCATAGCCTGTTGATCCGCCTAGTTGATGCGAGACTTTCTTTCCACTTTGACTCCTTTTGATCTCCACCACCATACTCTATTCCACCCATATGCTATATCCATGGTTCACACTCATGTGTTGCGTGAAGTTGAAAATGCTGAAGCGCGTTAGAAGTACGATCCAATTTCCTGGTTTGACACCGGGGTGCTCTGCTTGATATGATAAAATAAGTAGGGAATAACATTCTTTAAGGATCGTATATTTTAAAAAATAATGATTATGATATTTATGTTGATGTATACTATTATGGTGATATCAATTAGTTCATGGTTTCTTAATGGTCATACCTAAAAGAATTACATGTTGGGTAGCATGTCGCATCAAAAATTCTATTTTTATCATTTACCTACTCGAGGACGAGCATGAATTAAGCTTGGGGATGCTGATACGTCTCCAACATATCAATAATTTTTGATTGTTCCATGATATTATATTATCAATCTTGGATGCTTTATATGCAATTATATGCTATTTTTTGTCATTTTGGGGAACTAACCTATTAACCCCTAGTGACAGTTGTTGTTTTCTGCCTGTTTTGGGTTTTCCAGGAAAACAATACCAAACGAAGTCTAAACACTATGACACTTTTTGACGATTTTTTTGTCGACAAAAGAGACCCTCTAAGCTTCGGGAGGAGACCATATGCAAAGCGAGGAGACGACAAGGCAACAGGGTGCGCCCAGAGGGGGTAGGCGCGCCCTGATGACTTGTGGGCTCCTCGTGACTCCGTCTGACCTAATTCCACATCCATAAATTCTCTAAAATCGGGAAACCAATATATATCCAACTGAAACACTTTTTCCACCGCCGCAAGTCTCTGATCCGACGGGAGCCCATTTGGAGACCTTTTTCGGTACTTTGCCGGAGGGGCACTCGATCACAGAGGCCTTCTTCCTCAACCTTGTTGCCTCCATGATGATGTGTGGGTAGTCCACCACAGACCTACGGGTCCATAGATAGTACCTAGATGGCTTTCTCTCTCTCTCTCTCTTCGATCTTCAATACCATGTTCACCGCAATCCTCTTGGTGATCTATCCGATGTAATCCTATTTTGCGGTGTGTTTGTTGGGATTCGATGAATTGTGGGTTTATGATTAGATTATTCATTGAAAGTAATTGAATCTTTTATGAATTATATTATGCATGACTGTTATAGCTTTATATTTCTCTCTGATCTATCAGTTTGGTTTGACCAACTAGATTGATTTATCTTCAGCGGGAGTGGTGCGTTGTAATAGGTTCAATCTTGCGGTGCTCTATATCCTAGTGACAGAAATGGACAAGACAGATATTTGTATTGTTTCTGAGGGAGTCCTGGTTTAAGGGGTCCTCGGGAGGCCGACCTATTTCCTATGGGCCGGACTGTATGGGCCGTGCGCCGGACATTGGATGGATCGAGGATGTTGTCTCCAAGATGGAAGCTTCAAGGATTGTGGCGTGTCCTCCAAGTCTAAAGTAGCGAATAGGCATGTTTATCCCTTCGACGTGTAACCGACCATGTATAAACCCTAGGTACCCTCGGCGTCTATATAAGCCGGAGGGTTTTAGGTTGTAGGTCAACAGAACTCATCTAGGGTTTTAGTCATACGATCTCGTGGTAGATCAACTCTGTAATCTCCATACAATCAATATAATCAAGCAGGACGTAGGGTATTACCTCCATAGGAGGGCCTGAACCTGGGTAAAACCTTGTCCCCTTCGTATCTCGTTACCATCGATCCTAGTCTCACAGCTCGGGACCCCCTACCCGAGATCCGCCGGTTTTGACACCGACATTGGTGCTTTCATTGAGAGTTTCGCTGTGACCGCCGGAAGGAATCGATGGCTCGCCTTCTTATCAGCGGCGAGATCTGTGCCCAGGGAATTCTCGTCCCGGGTCACATCCGCGTGAGCAGCGACATCTCGTCGCGCACTTACCCGATCGGCCATCCATGCCAGATCGGAAACTTTCCCCCTGACCAAGGGATCAGGTTTGGAACCCTAGAGTTCTCAGCTGATTCCCGGGGAGAACTCGTACTGATGGAATCCTTGACCCCTACGGAGAGGCCCGCAAATCCCGACGCCTCGGCGCCGAAGACATCGGGCCTTGTCTCCGGAGATGAAATTGCTGTCTTCGGACCGTCTGGGCCACCCGGTCCGGTCTTCACTACCGGATCTACCATGGTTGAACAGAATCCGAACACGCTTTCGCGCGACTCTGGAACTGCGACGCCGCACGCCGACCCCACTCGCTTCAGCGACACGCATCCCACCATCGCCTCGTTTCTCAACGAGTTGTTTGATATGATGGAGATTATGCGAATGGCCGATGACCAGACCCCGGTCTATGACCGGCTCGGGCTTAAACCCGACCATAGGGAGATTCACGTCCCCACGGTCACCCACCTTGTCGCCACCATCGAGTGTCCGGCGGAGGGCTTGACTTCCCAGCTACCGGAATTAAAAACAGTTTATACTCCAATCTCCGATCACCGAGACCCTGCTTGCAACCCGGACTCTGGTTTTCGTTCCGGAGACAGTCCGGTGTCGATCCCTGTTCTATCGCACAGCTCGGAATCCTTGATCCCGAACTCTCACCGTGGCGTGGAGTCAAACCTTCTCCCACCCACCTCCCAAGCCGATGACTCGAGCATCGCAACAGAGCCCAAGTCTTCGGACTTACCGGACATTGTGCATTTATCAGGGGAGTCGGTCCATCATTACTGGGCCATACTACTACTCGCCCGAAACAAAATACGGGGCCTTAGTGATCAAGATATAATGTCAACCTTCAAACGTAACTGCCACGACAAGGGGATCCTAAATGCCCTGGCGCGGCGGCACATCATTGACTTTGCCGAGCTGTCAAGCTTGGTACAGAAGTATTGTGCCATGGAAAGTGCTTGGCAAGCTGAGCAGCTATTTTCGGAACCAACCTCTACCGAATACCCTAGAGGAGATCGGCACAAGAGGATACCTCCGAACCGGCCAGCCAAACCCGAGCCCGCAAAAAAGAGGAACAGGCCCCTTCCAGGGGTCAGTACTGTCCTAGATGGACTACTGGACAAACCCTGCCCTATACACTCTGTTTTGCTAAACACAGCTGCGACTCACAGCCTTAGAACTTGCTGGGTCGTCAGGCAGATCGCGATAAGTGGTGAAGCCATTCTTGAGGAATCACCGTCTAACTGGCGCTCTACAACCCCATCGGAATATAACACCGAAGTCCTGACGATCTACGAAACATTCCCGTCAAGGAACAGGAGGAAAAGAGCTCTTAAAGAACTCGAACAGGTATATCATGTGGCAGCAACAAGTGCATGGGCAGATATACCCATTACCTTCGGAGATGCTGACCGACCAGCCATTCTTCCCGGTCATTCACCGGCCGCACTAGTCCCGAACCCCATCATTGATGGCTTCAGATTACATAAGGTGCTAATGGACGGTGGCAGTGGGTTAAACCTAATCTACGAAGATACTCTAGAAAAAATGCAGTTTGACCGATCTCGCGTCGAGCATAGCAGCACAACTTTCCGGGGAATAATCCCGGGGAGGGAGGCGCGCTGTTCAGGATGTATCACCCTGGACGAAGTATTCGGCACGCCCGACAACTACCGATCTGAAGAACTTCTCTTCCACATCGTGCCCTTCCCCAGTGGCTACCACGCCCTGTTGGGACGTGACGCCTTCGCAAAATTCCAGGCTATACCACATTATGGGTATATGAAACTTAAGATGCCAGGACCAAACGGAGTAATCACAGCTGCCAGTGACCCGAATATAGCCCTGCGGGCCGAAAACAAAACAGCGGCGCTTGCCCTCGAGGCTCTAGCTGAGACCTTTGCTGCAGAGGAGCTGACCGCACTTCGGTCAACAGTGGACAAAGATGACGTGACCCTCAGCAAGAGGCCCAAATCAACGTCCTTTAAGCCGGCAAAGGAAACCATTAAATTTCAGGTACACCCGACGGACCCTAACAAGACAGCATCCATCGGAGCTCAGCTCGATCCCGTAGTGGAGAAGCGCTGCAAGCTTTCTTACAAGAAAACTGGGACATCTTCGCCTGGCACCCTTCCGATATGCCCGGCATCCCACGACGGCTGGCAGAACATAGTCTGAACATCATCGCAGGCTTTAAGCCCGTAAAACAGACTCTGCGCCGCTTCTCCGAGCCCAAACGACAAGCTATGGGTGAAGAACTGGCTAAATTGCTAGAGGCCGGGTTCATTCGGGACATTAAGCACCCCGAATGGTTGGCAAACCTGGTTATGGTACCAAAGAAAGATAAATCCTGGCGGCTATGTGTCGACTTTAAAGACCTCAACAAGGCCTGCCCCAAGGACCCTTTCCCTCTACCACGAATAGACCAGATTATTGATGCCACAGCCGGACACGACTCGCTGTGTTTCCTCGATGCTTATTCCGGGTACCATCAGATTAAAATGAAGGAATTCGATCAAGCGGCAACCGCATTCATCACCCCTTATGGGCCGTTTTGCTTCAACGCAATGCCTTTCGGGCTAAAGAACGCTGGGGCTACATACCAGCGCATGATCCAGACCTGTCTCGAAAAACAGGTTGGCAAAACAGTCGAGGCGTACGTGGACGATGTGGTCATTAAAACCAAACACGTTAGCAATCTGATCGACGACTTAAGGCAAACCTTTGACAGCCTACACGAATACGATATTCGGCTCAATCCGGAGAACTGTGTATTCGGCGTTCCCGCGGGTAAATTGCTCGGATTCATCGTTTCACATAGAGGAATAGAAGCGAATCCGGCAAAGATCCGCGCCTTATGCGAACTTGCTGTTCCTACGGAGCTAAAGCATGTCCAAAGATTGGCGGGCTGCGTGGCGGCATTAAGTCGCTTTATCTCCCGCCTCGGTGAAAAAGCTTTACCACTGTATAAGTTGCTGAAACGGACCAAGAATTTTGAATGGAACGACGAAGCAAAGGCTGCGTTAGAAGAAATCAAGACACTCCTGGCAAGTAACCCCATACTCACAGCACCAGGCGCTGGTGAGCCCATGTTATTATACATATCGGCCACCAACCAAGTCGTTAGCGCGGTACTCGTCGTCGAACGAGAGGAGGAGGGACACAAATTCCGTATACAGAAGCCGGTCTACTACGTGTCAGAAGTACTAATGCAATGCAAGTCCAGATACCCGCACTATCAGAAGATAGCCTATACAGTTTTTATGGCATCACGGAAGTTAAGACACTACTTCCAAGAGTGTTCGTTTACGGTGGCACCCGAAGTCCCCTTGAATGATATAATCAATAACAGGGATGCCACCGGCCGCATAGCCAAATGGGCGATCGAGCTCCTTCCTTTCGAGATTACCTACAAACCACGCCGAGCTATTAAATCTCAGGTATTGGCAGATTTCCTCGCCGAATGGATAGAAGCCGAACTCCCCAGAGAATATAGTACATACTCCCATTGGACGATGTACTTTGATGGATCCAAAACTTTGGCCGGACTGGGGGCTGGAGTTGTTCTCACATCCCCCACAGGTGACAACGTTCGATACGTGTTACTGATCATGTATGCCGACTCCAACAATGCAGCCGAATACGAAGCCCTCTTGCACGGTCTTCGGATGGCAGCTTCAATGGGCATACATCGGCTGGAGGTACGGGGAGATTCCAATCTGGCCATCTCTCAAGTCAACGGTGAGTTTGATGCTAAGAATCCGAAGATGGCGGCATGTAGAAACGCTGTCCTCAAGATATCCGCACGGTTCGAGGGGCTGGAATTTCACCACGTCGCTAGAGACAACAACCAAGCTGCCGATATACTGGCTCGAATAGGAGCCAAACGTGATCCTGTCCCACCAAACACTTTTCTGGAACGGTCTTTAAGCCATCTGTGGTTTGGCCAGATCAAGAGGACGCCGATCCATCCAATGCAAACAAGGTTGTTCCCCCTGTAAACGAACCAGACGATCAAATCATCGGCGGCTCCATCATGGACGAAACGCCCTCGGCTCACGAGGTCATGGTAGTAATCGCGCCATGGACCGAGCCCTGCCTCACCTACCTCCTTCGCAAAGAACTCCCCGACGATCAGACGGAGGCGCGACGCATAGTTCGGCGCTCCAAAGCCTTCAAGGTACACGAAGGAGAGTTATACAAGAAGAGCACCACCGGAGTACTACAGCGGTGCATATCTGAGGAAGAAGGGCGGCAGCTATTAGCCGAAGTACACGCAGGGATGGGCGATCATCACGCCGCAGCAAGAGCCTTAGTAAGCAAGGCCTTCCGGGCTGGGTTCTTTTGGCCTACAGCTCGGGCGGACGGCGAGTCACTTGTCAAATATTGCGTGGGGTGTCAACTTTTCGCAAACCAAAGTCACATGCCCCCAACAGCTCTTCGGACTATTCCGATCACCTGGCCCTTCGCGGTCTGGGGGCTGGACATGGTCGGACCACTTAACGGGGGGACCAAGAAAAATAAATACTTACTGGTCATGGTCGACAAGTTCACCAAATGGATAGAGGCCAAACCTGTTAAATCAGCCAAATCCGGACCAGTAATCGACTTTATATCCGGCGTGGTACACCGTTACGGTGTCCCGCACAGTATAATAACTGATAACGGATCCAATTTCACAACCCAGGAGGTCAAAGACTGGTGCGCAAAGATGGGCATCAAGCTCGATTACGCATCGGTTTATCACCCGCAGACTAATGGACAAGTCGAACGAGCAAACGGCCTCATAATGAGCGGCATCAAGCCACGTTTGGTCCTGTCTCTTCAAGAGTCCGATTGTCAGTGGGTAGAGGAGCTCGACTCCGTTCTATGGGGCTTGCGCACCACTCCGAATAGATCAACGGGATACACACCGTTCTTCATGGTCTACGGGGCCGAAGCGGTCCTTCCTTGTGATATCATTCACCACGCACCAAGAGTGCGCATGTACGAGGAAAGAGAGGCCGAGTTAGATCGGCAGGACGACTTGGACGCCTTGGAAGAGGAGCGTGATATAGCTCGGGCCCGTTCTACTTTTTATCAGCAGCAGGCCCGGCGTTACCAGAGCAGGGAGGTCAGGGCACAAGCATACAACGTGGGCGAACTAGTCTTATGATTACCGGAGAAGGAGAAGCATAAACTCAAGCCCAAATGGGAAGGCCCCTTCATCATCGACGAGGTACTCACAGGAGGAGCTTACTGTCTTCAGAACCCGCAGGATAACCGCCTTGAACCAAACCCATGGAACGCAGATCGTCTTCGGCGCTTCTATGGTTAGACCGGTGTTGTCATACTTTTTACCTTTCTCCTTTCTTTCTTTTCATTGTTATTTCTTCTCCCTCCCACCTTGATTTCTGGCAGGGTTGATTTCTTTTTCTTCCCAACTCTATGTTCGGTTCAACCAATCTTGTACTAATGATTTTTTTGGCCTACACCTTTAAGTGTTAAATCCGAACATAGTACCCGGGGGCTTCCTTTCCGAAGCCAATGCTTTTATGTTATAAGCACTTGTGCACATTTCTTGTGTACGCATACTTTCCTTGTCGTTCTTTACGCCATCTTATGCATCAATTAGAACTAAGAATTTGCCAAGCTGGGTTGCCTTGCTCCTGTGCTTACCCTCTACGTTCCCGATTGTTCGGCTAGAGGGTAAAGGGAGCACCTCTGCGATTGTTACGACCGGGTCATCCGGATACGTACCTTAGACGGGTGAAGCCAAAAGCTAGCTATCTTCAGTAGACAATTGATCGGCTACGACGGATTCAATTATGGCCGTTCAGGACCATTATTCAGGCTTTTTTCCTTCACACAAGCCCTCGGCCGCACACTATCAATATACAGCCTTTTCTCCTACGATTTACGTAGCACCCCTGAAGGAAGGTATCGATAGAGTTACTATTTTCTTCAGAAGATGTATCTTATGCTTAGTAGTAATATAACATATCTCCCTGTGTGCTTTCTGTTTGTTCACACCACATGGCCTGATTGCCTGGTTCCCCAAACATAGTTCCCTCCCCGTCGGGTGATAACTTACAAGGAACACTCCCAAGCTCTTAGCACGGTAGGTTAAAGCCGATGGCCGGTTAAGACAAAGTTCACAACACAGATGGAGTAATTTTTCGATTATAAAAGTACATAGCTACATATGATCATACATCTGGCTGCTGATCGAGATTATCGATTATGGTGTTCAGGGAGCAGTCTTGTTGTGAGAGACGGGCGGCAGGCATCACCTGGTCGTATACCAGGTGAAGAGGCACTTCTTGTCCATCTGCCCCCACTGGTCCAACCTGAGCCATACGCTCGGGGTCAAGTCCGGTATAGCGGGTCTTGATCATCGCCCACGCCTCTCGTGCTCCCTCCCGGCAAGCCGATGTCTTCCACAGCTCGAGCCTTGCTCGGGCTCCCTTGAAGCGATCGATTAGTTCGGTCATCCTATCCAGAGGTTGCTCGGCAGGCCATAGTGCCTTCACCATGCTTTTCATGGCCTTCCGAGCCCACTCATGAAGGGCGGACAGCTCCTTCAACAGATTCCCCTGGTAGGATCCGATTTCCTCTTCGGGTCGCCCGGACAATAGACCTGCATATGAGTCATGGCATGCGTATCACACCTCACTTATAAGAGATACTTTCCGATGTTCAAATCACACTTACCGAACATGCCTCTCTGTAGATTCTGGTTTTCTCCTTGGGCCTGGGCCAATTGAGCTTTTAAGCTCTCAATCTGTTCGGCTTGTTGTCTATTCTCCTCCTTCAGGCAGTTCTTCTCTTCAAGATGACGTTGTGAAACGCGATGGCCAGCTTCCAGCTGGGACTCGGCATATTGCTGAGATTCTCGGGCTACATCCAAATCTTTTTGTAATTGCCCTATTGATTCAGCTGCTACATAGTACCCTTGCGTAAGCATGGGGATATACTAAAGGTCAGCAGTATATATATATATACTAACCATGTGCCTCCCGAGTAAAGCTCTTCACTTGCTCTAGTTCGGCTGGCTTCCAGTTCCTTGGCCAGTTGCTCGCACCGCTACTTCGAAGCCTACATTACCAGTCAATTAGTACGGGGATCCTTAATTCGGTCGTACCGACCAATTTAAGGCTCCGGGGCTACTGAGTCTATACAAGTGTTCGGACTTTAATAAACAACTACTTACCTGCAGGCTGGACGATATCAACTTTACAGCCTCCCCGAACCCAGCTTGGGCGGCCCCGAGGTGTGCATTCGCCGTGCGTAGAGCACCGAACTCTTGTTCGGAAAAGGCCGGATAACGCAGGGCTTCTCGTCGCCGCCGATGGTGCATAGCGCTCCCAACCTCTGATTTGGTGACAGATATGGCGTCACCAGAATCGGCTGGGGCAGGATCGATGGTGGGGGCTCCCGCAGCAGGATCGGCATGGGTGGAAGGCCTGGAATCTTGGGCACCGCCGGACGTCCTGACGACGTCCTCGGCGGGTGACGGCCGAGCCCTTTGCTTGAATATTTTGGCAAAATGGTCTCTTGTTAGGCCTTATAAAATCACGATACTGAATCAAGCGATTAAGCGAAATACCTTTGGGATGAACTCGTAGGCGCACTCGCCCCCGCGACCGGCTCATTTGCCGGATCCTCGTAGCCTTCCGGTTCAGGCGCGGCCGCCGCAGCCGGTGTATGTCGCGCGGATCTACGGCATTTGGGTGTAGAAGCCGGCGCGTTAGGGCCAGTGGAGGACACTTGCCTCTTACGGGATGTTTTCTTCTTCTTGCTTGTTGCGGGAGAAGGGAAGGACCCAGGGTAATCGGCGATAATGGCCACCTTGGAGCCCTCAAGGCCCTCTTGGTAGAAAACGCCGTCTTTGAGTTCGATTGACAGATCTGGGTCTTCATGATAGCCCGGATCGTCGTCACGGGAATATTCTTCGGGCTGAGGGGCCGGACAATGGACTGTCTCGATAAAGCTCCTCCATTCCTATTTGCATGAAAATAAAGACTTCGGTCAAGAAGGGACAAATTGAGAATCCGAACTATGGTCGCGGGATTGAAAGGCTCACCCATTCGATGGGATTATGGCTTGAGTATCCCTCTTTGGTCGATCACCGAATGAAATCTTCTTGCTCCCCTTTGTATAGGTCGGCAAGTGCGGCGGCCAAAGCCGTTTGATCGGCAGGACCCAGTATTCGGGAGCGAGTAGTATCGCTTGTCCCGTTGTAACGCCACAAGGGGTGTATCCTCTGTTGGAGGGGTTGGACGCACCGGGAGATGGCGGCGGCCATGACATCTATCATGGTCAGCTTATGATGGGCTAGTATCCTCACACGAGCTGCTAAGCGCTGCACCTCAATGCTGTCTTCTTGGGACAGGCTCTTCGGGCACCGGTTGTACCTCTTCCTCAAAGGGGCATCGAAGTATTCGGGCAGACCCTTCCGAGCTGGATCGAATAAAGGGACGTCCTCGATATAAAACCATTGCGAAGTCCATAGTTCGAACTCCTTCGGTGTCCCCACGGGGTATCCCGTCCCTGCTATGTGGCATACTTCGGCTCCACCGACCTCAAAGATTGTCTTATCTCGAGTGCGAGGGACGAGGCAAAAGTATTTCCTCCACAACTCGAAGTGCGCCTCGCAACCCAGGAACATCTCGCAAAGGGCGACGAAACCCGAGATGTGCAGAATAGACCCTAGAGTGAGGTGGTGGAGCTGAATCCCATAAAACACTAGTAGCCCTCTCAGGAACGGATGAATGGGAAACCCGAGCCCTCGCAGGAGGAATGGCACAAAACACACATTCTCCCCCTTATGTGGATGGGGGAAATTCTCCGCTAGGGCCTCGCCGTTGAATGACGTCAAGCCGGCGCGGACGGCTGTCAGACCCGAGGAAGGAAGATACCCTTGGGTCTCGAGGTCGCGGAGTCGAAGAAGCGGCACGGAGCAGCTGGTCCAGTCCCCGGGATGGGATCCGTAAGGATCCGAGGAGGAACTGGGGGCGCTCGCCATTTTTGGTGGAAACCTTTCGCTGGAGGTTTTTTCCGATGGGGAAGGAGAAGGTGTGGTTTGGACCACAATTCAGTTTGTTTAAATGGGTGGTGCCTCCCTTGTGGAGGGGCAGTTTTGTCAAAGGCTGCTGAGCCGCTCGTCTCCCCATGACGCGCGAAGATCGAGAAACGCTATTACTTTGGACCCAACAATCCCGTGACGTTTGGGATTTCACCGATGACAGGACGGTTGCCGAACAGGAAGGGATGGAGGGACTCGCCTCACAAGCCGAAGACTTCGACGTACAAGATTATCCGGATATACCTCGGTGTTGGAGGCTAGTCCGGGAGCTACTGAGGGAGTCCTGGTTTAAGGGGTCCTCGGGAGGCCGACCTATTTCCTATGGGCCGGACTGTATGGGCCGTGCGCCAGACACTTGATGGATCGAGGATGTTGTCTCCAGGATGGAAGCTTCAAGGATCGTGGCGTGTCCTCCAAGTCTAAAGTAGCGAATATGCATGTTTATCCCTTCGACGTGTAACCGACCATGTATAAACCCTAGGTACCCTCGGCGTCTATATAAGCCGGAGGGTTTTAGGTTGTAGGTCAATAGAACTCATCTAGGGTTTTAGTCATACGATCTCATGGTAGATCAACTCTGTAATCTACATACAATCAATATAATCAAGCAGGACGTAGGGTATTACCTCCATAGGAGGGCCCGAACCTGGGTAAAACCTTGTCCCCTTCGTCTCTCATTACCATCGATCCTAGTCTCACAGCTCGGGACCCCTACCCGAGATCCGCCGGTTTGACACCGACAGTTTCCATTAAGGATAAAACGACGGGGTCTGAACATATTGCGTGTCTTACTTTCTCTACATCATGTCATCTTGCTCCAAGCATTGCTCTGTTTGTCATGAACTTAATACCATAGACGTAGAATTATTTCGGCCGATTGGTGGAGTAATAGTAGTAGATGCAGGATCGTTCCGGTATACTTGTTTATGGATGTGATGCCTATATACATGATCATTGACGGGAATAACATGTCATAACTATGTGCAATACTGTCAATTACCCAACAGTAATTTGTCTACCCACTGTATGCTATGTTCAAGAGAGAAGTCTCTAGCGAAAACTATGGCCCCCGGTTCTACTTAAACATAAACACTAAAACCCAAAAATACTTTGCTACAATTTATTTACTATTATTTTATTTTACTTTTATATCGTCTATCTCTATCAAGATTTAATCCTTGCAAGTAATGAGTTCAAGAGGCTTGACAACCCTCTTGCCCCCGTTGGGTGCAAGTGTTTGGTTTTGTGTGTGTAGGTGCTATTGAAGGGAGTTTGCTTGTTTCTCATATTGGTTAAATAACCTTGGTTCTCACTGAGGGAAATACTTATCTCTACTGTGTTGCATATCCTCTCCTCTTCGAGGAAAATCCCAACGCAGCTCACAAGTAGCAATACCCACTATACCTTGCTCCATTAACTGAAGTTATGTCAAAACTGCTTTATGTGATCTAGGAGCCGGTGTTAGTGTTATGTATTTCTCTTTATATAGAAGACTTGATTTGAATAAGCTTACACCTACTAAAATATCATTGCAAATGGCTGATAAATCCACTACTATACCTATTGGAATTTGTGAGGATGTCCCCATCGTAGTTGCAAATGTTACTATCTTAATGGATTTTGTATTCTTGATATGCCCGAGGATGACAACATGTCGATTATCCTTGGTCGACCCTTTTTGAATACTGCAGGGGCTGTTATTGATTGCAACAAGAGCAAGGTTGAAAGTGCAATCATGCCCTTATATTATATTTTGATGTTGATGACATTGTACATGTAGAGTACTAATGATGTTTGTCAAGTAAATCTCAGGTATTAGTTCTCAAATCTAAATATGCGAGGATCACGGACGCATGGAATGATTATGAGCCAAGAAGGAAGGAACCAAAAGGTTTACGGATCTAGCCTTCTTTTCTTCTTGAGTATAGGGATCCGGCACTATTAAGAGGAGATCGATTGGGTCAGCAAAATCCATGCTCAAGTCAAATCAAACTCCTTTCGTCGGTCAAAAACTGCACTATGCACACATCACAAAGTGATGTTTCTCTATGATGGCCGAATGTCCGGGCCCTATGTCGGATGTCCGGGAGTTCACTCAGTCGCCGGATTTCCGGGAAATGCCCCGGATATCTGGTACCTCTGCTATCCAGAGAGCATCAGTTTCACCAGATATGGGCCGGATGTCCGGCACATCGCCGGATGTCCGGGACACCGGATATCCGAGCCTCCTGCCGGATTACCGAACCACACAATGCCAGAACCGAGGTTGTCTGATGGTGTGGTATGCCGGATGTCCGGGCATAAGCCAGATGTCCAGGTGTTCCCATACGGGCCGGATGTCCGGGACATGATAGGATGTCCGGCTCCCCTGTTTTCCTCTCTGGCTCGGTGTACTGTGTGCTCACTTCACAGATGCCGGATGTCCGGCCCTTGGCCCGGATGTCCAGTCAGACACTGTTACTTACACTATAACGGCCATATTTGCACTCACACTATAAATACCTCTTCACCACTTTGTGGAGAGGTTGACCATTCTCTTTGAGCTAACCCTAGAACACACATTTCTCTCTCTCACATTCTCATACACCAAATCCAAGATCCCAAGAGGATTTGAGAGTATTTGTGAGAAGTTCTCCAATCAAGTGATAGATTCACTCCTTTCCCTTCTCTTGACCAAAGGAATTTGTGATTTGAGCAAGTCTTGAGATTTTCCCCATCGTTCTTGTTACTCTTGGAGGTTGGAGACTCCTAGGCGGTAGGAGTTCTTCGGTGAGGAATCAACCATTGTAATTTCCCCCAGAAAGTTTGTGAGGGTTTTGGAGACCACCCCAAGGTCTACCACTAGTGTTTGAGAAACGCCTTCGTGGTGTTATCTCAAGGAGAGAATAGGGTGAGCCTTCGTGGCATTGGTGTGCCTTCGTGGTAACATCCACCTCTCTAAACGGTGACGTAGCTTCCCTCCAAGGAAGTGAACATCGGCATACATCCTCGTCTCTCGGAGTTGCGGTTATCCCTAACCCTAACTCCCTACTTCTGGTTAATTGTCTTTGTGGTATTACGTGTATTACTTGTGCTTGCTTATTTACTTACTTGTTGTTTTGCTTAGTACACATAGCACAACTATCATATCTGCAATTGTTAGGCTCACTTTCATATTCCGCAATATTGCCTAAAATTGCTAAGCAACGATTAAAATTTGTAACTGTACCTATTCACCCCCCCTCTAGGTCTATCTCGATCCTTTCAATTGGTATCAGAGCCTCATGCTCTAATATTGTGTCTTAACCGCCCTAGAGCGAGATGGATAACGATGGGAATCCTCTTGTTGCACTCCCTATCGAGTAAGGGACATCCTCTTCGGATGAGCGCAGATCTTTTACTTCTGAGGATCTTGAAAGGGCCCTCGCCAAGAAAAAGGAGGAGCATGATGCTTCTATTGAGGCCTTGGTCAAAATGAGGTTGGATGCATTAGCTGCAAGAACTCCACCACTGGAAAACCTAGGGGGTGTGATAAAGCAACCAAATGCATCCCTTCCTAATTTGGGCCAACAATCTCAGACTGGTGACCACACCGGTGTTCCATGGTTGTATGCAAAATCTAGAGTTGAGAAACCTAGGTATAATGTTGCGGGAAACCCCCCTTTACTTGATAACACTGGCGATTTTTCTTTATGGAGGGTTGGTATGCAGGATCATCTTAGGTTTGTCAACGATGAAATGCTAGAGGTCATGGAGAAAGGATACAATCCTGCGAATCCCAAGGATCTCACACCAGGTGAAGAATATGACAAACACCTCGATGACACCGCAATCATGCTCATAAGAAAGGGCATGTCTGACAAGCAGAAAAGGCCCTACATTCACCTCACAAATGTAAAAGAACTATGGGATAGCCTTGTGATGACCAAGACTGGAACTTCCTTCCTCCGTCTTGCACAATATTAGATTGCAAAAGGGGCATTACAATATTTCTGCATGTAGAAAGGTGAAGACCCCAAGCAACTTCATGAGCGATTGATGACACTTGCCGCCGACATTGAATCATATGATTGTGACAAAAGCCAAGATGGATTCAACTTGACCAAACGTTTTCTTGTGGACAAATTGCTAAATGCCCTTGCTCCATACCACCATCAAATGGTGTGGGACATAAGAAGAGAACATGGATTCAAGGACATGTCTCCCGATGATGTCATTTCAACCTTCCAACTATTTGAAGAATCAAAGGCAAATGCTACAAGACACCTTGCCAAGCATGGTTCCTCATCACCCAATACAAACCTAGCCTTGAAGGCTAAGCACGTAATGGATGATGATGTGAGTGAAGAAGAATAAGAAGATGTTGAAGAAGAAGGCTATGAAGTTGACTCGGATGAGGGGCCCTCATATGAAGACATGGCTCTCTTTGTTAAGAAGTTCAGTGTGGGAAAATTCAAGGGAAGATTCCAAAAGAAGAAAGTAAGGACTTGCTACAATTGTGAAGAAACCAACCATTTCTCAAACGAGTGCCCCTATGAAAAGAGAGAAGATAAACCAAGATTTCCGAAGACATTTGTGAAGAAGAAGTTGCCCAACCCATTAAACTCCAAGTTCAAGAAGAGAGATGGGAAGGCTATGGTTGCCCAAGACGAGTCCGACCCCGATGATGTTAGAGGTGTTGCAGGTGTAGCCCAAGACACTCAAACCACATTGAGACTCGTAAACAAGACCGGTGATGTTGTCACATACAACTATATGAAAGACTATGAAGGCAACGCACACAAATGTCTCATGGCAAAAGCCACGGTAGATGATGATGAGGGTCAAACCTCTCCATACAAGGTGAAGGTAACTACACGTCCAAACCCTCCTCTATTTATTCCTACCACACCTATTGATGAATATCTTGATGCTGAGGATCATGATCATGAATATGAAATAAGTGATGCTATTTTTTCTAAAATGGAGAAAGTCATGTGCTCTCTCAACGGAAAGAAGCTCGTTATGTTTCGTATGCTTATGGAGATGGTGAGTAAGCACACCATCTCCATCAAGGAACTCGAAACCCTCGTTACTGAGGAAAAGGAAAAATGTGAAATCCTTGAGCAGAAAGTCTTATATGAGGAAGCACGTAATGATGAATTGTGCTTAAAAATAGGTGCAAACATTGATAGGCACACTAAAGATTGTGAGCTCTTACATTTGTCTCTCAAGACAAAGGAAGATGAGCTAAATCTCCTTACTAAGAAGTTTGACGAACTCAAGCTCACTTATCTTAACACACTTGGGAAAGCCTATTCCTCTCCTATTATAAATGTTGATGCTTATGCTACTAACCCCAGTGGTGACCTAGCTAGCTTACTCGAGGAGAATCGGGTGCTAAAGGCTCAAATTGAAAAAGGGCTCATGTCATGTGCCCAAGGACAAAAGAACCTCAATGAAGTGTTGAGTCAACACAAGGAGGTTGTGGCCAAGGAAGGGCTTGGATTTGATCCAAGCACAAGCAAAAATAAAGTAGCGATGCAAAAGTCCACAACTCCCCTCAAGGAGACATTTGTGCGAGAAGGGCACAAGGAGAAAGGAAAGGGTAAGGTTGACAAGGCTGTGAGTAGGAAGGCCACTAGGGCCAAGCCTACTCCCAACAAGCCAAAAATTTTTATGCCTCCATTATATGTGCTTCGTAAGGGAAAAGATGGAGATGTTTATGCTCAGTTTGTTGGTCCTAGAATGCTTTTCGGTTTTATGCAATTTGGGTTCCTATGACCCCTGTTACTAACTTGAGAGGTCCCATTGTAAAATGGGTGCCCCTAACCAAGACTTGAATTGTGTGTAGGTTGCTGTCTCCGGTGGAGTCAAATGGGTGATTGATAGCGGTTGCTCAAATCATATGACCGGAGATGACACACTGCTCATGGACTTCATGCAAGCTATTCGACCATTTATGAGCATTGTCTTTGGTGGAGGGTCTAAAGGACAGGTACTTGGTTTGGGCAAGGTGGCTATCACCAATGACATGTCACTTACAATTGTCATGCTTGTCCAATCCCTGAAATATCATTTTTGTTTTCTGTTCGTCAATTGGCTTCTGTTGGTTATGATACACTATTTGGACTAACGAATGTGAAAGTATTTAAGAGAGATACTCTTGAAGTTTCCTTTGTGGGGGAGTTGGATGGCAACCTTTACACGGTTGATTTCTCGAAAGAGAGCACATTCCATGCAACTTGCCTCATGGCCAAGGCCGACAAAGGATGGCTATGGCATCGCCGACTAGCCCATGTCGACATGAGAAATCTTCAAGATCTCTTGAAGGGTGAACACATCCTTGGACTAACCAATATATCTTTTGAGAAAGATCGTGTGTGTAGTGCATGCATAGCAGGGAAGCAACATCAATCAAAGCATCCCCCCAAGAACATAGTATCAACTTCAAGACCTTTGGAGCTCCTTCACGTGGATCTCTTTGGGCCTCCTTCATGGGACAGTCTTGGTGGGAAGAAGTATGGGTTTGTTATTGTTGATGATTACTCAAGATACACATGGGTGTTCTTTCTCAAGTCCAAGGACGAGACAAAAATCACCTTCATTGATTTTGCCAAGCAAGCTCAACGCAAGTTTGACAAAGAAATCTTGGCAATAAGAAGTGACAACAGTTCCGAATTCAAGAACTACACTTTGGAAGAGTTTCTTAGTGATGAAGGAATTGAGCATCAATACTCCGCACCATATACCCCTCAACAAAATGGGGTAGCGGAGAGGAAGAACCGCACACTTGTGGAAATGGCGAGGTCCATGTTGGATTAGTACAAATCACCTCATAGCTTTTGGGCAGAGGCTGTCAACACAGCATGTCATGCATGAAATCGTCTTTTCCGTCGCAAGATCTTGCAGAAGACCCCATATGAACTCATAACTGAAAACAAACCAAATGTCAAATATTTCCGGGTCTTTGGTTGCAAATGTTTCATTCTCAACAAGAGAGAACAGTTAGGAAAATTTCAATCTAAAACAACCGAAGGAATATTTGTTGGTTATGGATCAAACTCCCATGCCTATAGGGTCTATAACAAATCCACCGGATGTGTTGTAGAAACTTGTGACGTGGTGTTTGATGAATTTAATGGCTCCCATGGGGGGCAAGTTGATCTAAGTGATGCAGGTGATGAAGATCCTTCATCGGACATTTTGACCATGGGTGTAGGTGCTCTCCTTCCAATGGAACATGTTCCTTGTGAAGGTGCAAGTGAGGACACAAGCACCACTCATGCTCAAACTACTACTACACAAACATCACCACAAGATCCCATCCCCCAAGAGGAGTTCATGATCCAAGATCAAGACACTACCCAAGAACAAGTTCATCATCAAGTACAAGAACACGAACAAATTCGTCATCAAGAACAAGAACAAGAACATGCACATGTTGATGATGACGAACCATATGATGATGGTGAACCTCAACAAATGTTGCATGAAGAAGAAGATCTTCCACCACACATTGTAGATCCATATGTTGAAGATGTTGATGATGGAAAGGAAATTGAACCTCGTGAAACCCTAACCTCCATCATGCCTCGTGTGGCTCGTTGTGTTGATGTTAAGCAAATCCATACCGGCATATCAGAAGGTAGAGTCACTCGTAAACAATTAACAAACTTCTATGCTCACTTTTCGTTTGTCTCTAGTGTTGTGCCACTCAAGACACAAGATGTGTTGATGGACAATGACTGGCTTGTTGCAATGCAAGAAGAGTTGAATAGCTTCGAGCGCAACAAAGTATGGTCTTTAGTCAAAAGACCAACTAAGGAACACAATGTTATTGGAACAAAAATGGATCTTCAAAAACAAGCAAGATGAGCATGGTGTAATCATCAGAAACAAGGCATGGTTAGTGGCACAAGGGTACTCACAAGTTGAAGGTTTGGACTTTGATGAGACCTTTGATCCCGTTGCCCGTCTTGAATCAATTCGCATCTTACTTGCTTATGCTGCTTTCAATGGTTTTACTTTACATCAAATGGATGTGAAGAGTGCATTTCTTAATGGTCCTCTACAACAAGAGGTCTATGTATCACAACCACCCAGTTTCGTTGACCCCTATCACAAAGACTATGTGTACAAACTTCACAAGGCTCTGTATGGCCTCAAACAAGCACCTCGTGCTTGGTATGATCATCTTAAGAAGTTTTTACTCGATGATGGTTTTGTGAGAGGGGTGATTGACCCTACCCTTTACTAAAAGGGAAAAGGGTGATTTGATCTTATGCCAAATTTACGTAGATGATATCATTTTTGTTTCTCCTAACATTCATTTATGCAAGAAGTTTGCGGAATCCATGACCAAGACCTTTGAGATGTCACTCAATGCGGACTTGAAGTTCTTTCTTGGTTTTCAAATTCAACAATTTCAAGAAGGAATTTTCTTATCTCAAACCAAGTATCTCAAGGACATCCTTGCGAAGTTCAGAATGACACACGCCAGCCCATGCAAGACGCCCATGCCAACCAAATTTTTTCTTGATGAAGACACAAACGGTATCCCGTTTGACCCATCTCTTTACTGCTCTATGATTGGTTCATTGCTTTATCTTTGTGCATCTAGACGAGGAATCATGTTAAGTGTAGGCATTTGTGTAAGATTTCAACCTACCCCTAGGGAAAGTCATCATAAGGCGGTTAAGCATATTCTTAGATACCTTGTTCACACCCTAAAGTTGGGTCTATGGTACCCCAAGGATGCCAAGTTTGATCTCATTGGGTACACGAATGCGGATTGGGCCGGAGACAAGGTGGGAAGAAAATCCACCTCCGGAGCATATCAGTTTCTTGGACGCTCCTTGGTAAGTTGGTCCTCGAAGAAGCAAAACTGTGTCTCCCTATCCACTGCTGAAGCCGAATATATTGCCACTGCAAGTTGTGCAGCACAATTGCTATGGATGAGGCAAACTTTGAAGGACTATGGTATAACTTACAGACATGTGCCTCTACGATGCGACAATGAAAGTGCCATCAAGCTTGCTGAAAACCCTGTTGATCACCCTCGCACCAAGCACATTGACATTCGGTATCACTTCTTAAGAGACCATGTGCAAAAGGGTGACACTGCTCTTGCTCATGTTGGCACGGACATACAACTTGCTGACATCTTCACAAAACCGCTGGATGAAGCTAGGTTCTATCAACTTAGGCATGAACTTGGTATCTTGGAGCTTGATAACGTTATGTGAAATTTTTGCACACCTGCATACATTTACTTCATGTCTTGTCTAGGTGTAGGCATGTATTTAGGGGGAGACATTCAACTCATGAGTACTCTCACCCTATATGATTCATAAATAAACCAGACACTCTCAAAGTTACTTTGCTCATTTTATGTGACTTGGAACTTTAAATGATGGAGTAGTGTTCTTGGGGCCAAGGTTCAAGTCTTCGCGGTGCCAATTCACTTATGCTCACACATGGTAACATCGATCATTATCATCTTGCGGAGTAGAGATTGTCTTCATTATTTTAAGTCATGTGCATTCTTATATATCTGTGTGTTACAATTTCATCTATATCTCACGTATAAATCTCCTTGGCGGAATCTTTAGTCATAGGCCTCCCTCTATATATTATTTGGTATCTTGGCAGAATCTTAAGACACGGGCCTCCCTATAAATATTCTGGTTCTGAAATATAGTCTCAGCCTCTGGACATCCAGCCCCATCGCCGGATTTTTGGGCTGCCCGGTATACAGAATGTCAAAAATGACAACCACAGGCACCGGACATTTGGCGTAGGCGCCGGACATCCGGAGGGTCTCAGTTCTTGCCCAGTCTTAGGCGCCGGATATCTAGCTCGTACCACCGGATATCCGACCCCCTTGCCTACCAGAGAGCCTAGAATCGGCTAGCCTCGACCCCAGAAGTCCGGGACCTGTCCCGGATGTCCGGCTCGTCGAGTGCGTATAAAACCTGAATCTGGAGGGGGTCGGGGCTGTTCTTCCCCAAATCCCCCTCTCGCCCCTCCCCACCCCGTTCGGCCGCCGGAGCCGCCACTGCTCCTCCGCCACCGCTCCAGCCTCCCGCGTCCCTCTCAGCTCCTGATCTATCCTCTCGGTTCGTTCGGAAGGTGGACATCTTGGTGCCGGGCCTCCCCATTGCTCCATGATGGCTCGGACAAAGAATGCTGGCCCGGGTCCCACCGAGGGAGCTCTCTCCCATGGTATGCTCTCCCATGCCCAGGTCTGTCTCTCTTCAATCTTAGTTATGCCTTGGTATATGCCTCCATACGTGTATATTGGACTTCATGTCTCTGCCATGGCTCGTCTTGCCCTCACTAAAATGCTCCCACTATCATTCCCTTCTATGTCATTGGTCATGCAAATGTACCTTGGTCATGTACGACGAAGACTTTGTTCCCAGGCGTCTTGTTGGTCAGTATAAGCCGGGGACACGCCGGGCTCCGGAGGCACCGGTGCCTCCAGTCCGGGGCTCTCCTCTGCCCGTGACTAATGGTCGCCCCATTTCCATGGATATGCCTATATGTGGCAATCGCCCTATCCACAACTTCAAGACCATGGGGACGGGCCCTTATCTCGAGTTCAGGCGTGATATCAATCAATTTGGGATGGTTGCTGATGCTGAAGACCGTCGGTTCCGTACTCGCATGCAGCAGGATATCTATGCAGTGTGGTTCGTGGGCGTGGCCTGGCTCCTCAATCCTATTTGGACTTGTCTTTTATTTGCAAACATTCTTTGCATTTCCCGGACAATACCGTCAAGATCATTGATGACATGCATCTTGGTCCGACCATGACCTTTCAGTGTGACTAGAATGAAGGTGCTATTCTTCAGTTCTATGCCACCTGTTTCTTTGGGCCTGACAACACCCTCACCTGGATGACTGATGATGCACAACTGAGTATCTCTTACACCCGGTTTGTCCAAATTTTGGGTCTTTCTGGTAATGGTCATCAGATTCATAGTGAGGATCCTAATCATACACACATGAACATTGGTGATTGTCTGCCGCTTCTCAAGCCCGCAAGCCAGCTTACCGATGAGGAGATCAAGTATCCACCCAATGAGGTCTCCATCTTTCGATCTCCCTACTACATTCTCTATCAGTGTGTGCTTCACACTCTTTACCCAAAGAAGGGAGATCACTCGCGGGCACGCAGCTATTGCATTTACCTCATGGTGCGCATGCATTCTCATCCCACGGAGCCACTTGACACTACTCACTTTATCTGGCATGAGATCCGTCTGACCAGTTTCCAACAGACGCGTCAGTTCCCTTATGCTCCATACATTCAGGCACTGATTAACCACACTACTCCCTTTGCGGTTGCCAAGACTGTTGTGCATGCCAAGTGGAAGCCTGCTAATCACATGTACGAGTCTGCCCCTGTCGAGCCCACTGCTCCTTCTCAGTCCAGGAGGACACCTGCAGCCCAGGGCAAGGCTCCTGCTCAGTCCCAAAGGGCCTCTGGCGCTTCCTCTTCCTCTGAGAGGGACCCATTTGGCCGCCTTGCTTCCTTCATGGCAAAAGCCCAGTCTGCTATCATGAAGGCTATCACTTTCAACTGTCATCAGAATCATGATGTCTAGCAGAGCCTCATCCTCTCCAAGAATTGGCTCAAGCAACTACTCCGTGCTCGTGGCAGTCCGATGAGCGATGATGATGATCCTCTCCCTCCTGCTCCATCTTCCTCCGCCTTTGGGTTTCCGACCCGTGCCGAGTACGCCGAGTTCTTCGATGGGGTAGTTGATGATGATGACATCCGCCAGGAGTGATTTTTCTCTATGTACTGATGCCTTCGCCCCTTTTTGTGTGTTCCTGACAAAGGGGGAGAAGTAGTATTTCTATGTAGTATTTCTATGCTATGCTATCTTGTGAACCCTATATTTGTGTTAAGATTATCAGGTTGTAAGACTTTAATTGTGAGATTATGGTATGATGTATTCCAAGTACTATCTAATATGCTATCTTTTCTCTCTATCATATGAGCTTCTGTTCATGGGTTGTCTACGCCTTGCATATGTTTCAAACGCTCCCCCCATGAGCAAACATAACACATGTGCATTGAATTATTGTTATCCCAAAGTTGCACACATTAAGGGGGAGCTCAGTCAAAGTTATCATATGACTTGTGCTTTTATGAAATACATTGCCATATCTTTTATACTACATGTATGATTGTCATCAACAAACAAAAAGGGGGAGATTGAAAGTGCAATCATGCCCTTATATTATATTTTGATGTTGATGACAATGTACATGTAGAGGACTTGTTGGGGATATAACCCCGTGGTGAGACCCGCCCAGGAGGGGCCGGGTCATACGGTTGGCGGCTTACGATAAGATTAGGAGTAAGCTTATCTAATGGGCCTGGAAGCCCAGAGCCAGAAGACAAGATGTAACCCGGTGGGCTTGAGCCGCCGGTGGCGGCTTGTTAGACAAGGCATGTGTTATTAGAGGTGAGGTCGGTTATCAAGTATAACCCGACCCGGACTCTTGTAAGCCCAGGGCCTTGACCTGTGTATATAAAGGCGGGTTACCTGGGCGGCTTAGACCACGAAACAACTCATCGATAGCTAGGGCAAGAGAACTCGCTCCCTTGTAATCGATACCCAATCAATACAACACAAAGTAGGACGTAGGCTTTTACCTCTTTCAGAGGGGCCGAACCTGGGTAACCCTTGTCTCTTGATTCCGATCAACCCCTTCGAGCTCACCTTAGCAATGGCCTCGAACCTAAGTCCTTGCACGGGGACATCTGCCGTGACAAAACCACGACAGTTGGCGCCCACCGTGGGGCTCACGCTCGGTGGTGTGGAGTTCTCGAAGGGCTCTCTCCCTGGGATCGAGGGATACGCCATTGGCAGGATGACCAAGAGTCGCCGCGGCAAGCTCTACATCGACGATGCTAGCTGGTGCCCCAAGGCCGACTCAATCGAGTACGGGCACCGGGTCCCCATCGGCGGAATTCACGTCTTCATCGGCAAGATCGGCGGATCTAAACCCGGGCCGGACATCTGCACCGACCTCGTCGAGCTGGCCCGGCGTGCGCAACCCGCCCGTGTTAACCCGGGCCGAAAGCGTGTCTTCATCGGCTTCACCCAAGGCGCAGAGCTTGAAGGTTCCATGTCGCGGGAGGAACCCTCATCTGCTCGGAGGATGGATCCTCGAGCGGAGAGACGGAATCAATCTACCAGCTTCACAACGGCGGGCTTGGGGGCTACGTCGAGGATTACCCCGAGCCAGAGTACCAAGAGCCGGAATACTATGAGCCGCCGAGCCGCGCTGCTGTCTTCATGGCGGGATCGGCACCGGCCCCTAGTAGCACGGCCGCTGGGGCGTCCGGGTCTGGATCTGGCAGGCCGCCGGCTCAAGTTCTTCTGGATCTGATGAATGAGCTTACAACTCTGATGGAAACCGAGGTCACTGCCAAAAACCAAGCGGCCCGTAACACGGAGATTACGAGGTTGAAGAACCAGATGGCCGGAGTCCATGAGGAAATTAATGCATTGAAGGCTCAGATGGATGCTGAGTTGGAGCGCCTTAGGGCGGATGCTTTTTGCCTTGAGTTAGAGCAGCAGACCGCAGCGGCGGTTCACCGGATGAGGCATCAATCCCGTTTGCCGGATCAATATGAAGCCAGAAATCTTTTCAACACGCCAGGGACGGGACGGAATGCACCTCTGACCGTAACCCGGACAGCGGAAGTACCTGGTAGCAGGGCGGCGGATCAGCATCGGCCGCCAAACCCGCCCCGCAGGAACCAGACCCCGCCACAGTCTTTTCCAACACCGCTGGGTCATTATTCTAACCCGGCGGAGAACATGGTGGCAGCGGCAACCAGACTCGATACAATACCCATCCCTGATGGGACGCCTTTCGCAGAGGAAGTGCGGAACGCCATTGGATACCTGTAGACGGCGGTGGCCCAGCAGGAGAAGTATACTTACAGCCGGAGTCGTGTGCACTCAACCCCCATCCTGAGCCGCAGCTACAGCCGGCGTTTAGAGTCGCCGGCGGTCTCTAGCAGTGAGCGACGTCGAAACCCGCCGCGAGATAATCAGCCGGCTCTTGATGCTCAGGCGTTGGTGGATCGGGCACGAGCGCAGCAAGAGGCGGCAGCATTGGCAGCTGCGGCGGCTTATCAAGAACCCATAGTCGCACCTTCCGTTTCGGTAGGAGCCGGAGTAACCTCCAGGGCTGTGGGAGTGCCGTGCTTAGTGCCGGCTTTGCGAAACGAGCGTCTGCCGAAGGACTTCAAGGGTCCTCGCAAGGTGCCCAATTATACTGCCGATTTACCACCAGAAGCTTGGATTGAAAGCTATGAACTAGCCATGGAGATGTTAGATGTCAGTGATGCAGTATGTGCCAAGTATTTCATCATGATGCTGGAAGGGCCGGCTCGCACGTGGTTGAAGGGTTTGCCACCCAACACCATTAATTCCTGGGCCGAGTTAAAAGCGAAGTTCATCAAGAATTTCCAGGGAACGTGTAAGAGCCTATGACAATTGTGGATTTGGATCATTGTGTGCAGCGTGAGGACGAGTCGGCTCATCATTGGGTCCGGCGGGTCTCAACCATCATCCACTCTTCTGATAACATTACGGCAGCTCAAGCGGTCCTTATTCTGGAGAAAAATTGCCACTTTGTGCCCCTGAAGCAGAAGCTTGGCCTGCTCAAACGTTCATGCCAGGACATGGGTGAGCTCATGGTGGCTCTCACCAAGTATGCAGACTCTAATAACATGAAGGACCCTGGCTCCGATGATGAGAAATCGGCCAAGGGTAAGAAGAATAACAATGGCAAGAGTCAACAGCAGAACGGGGGAGGAAACAATAATGGCAACAGCGGCAAGCGGAAGCACCAGGACGGTGGGTCAGATTTGGTGGCCAACACCAGTGCTGGGAATAACCGTGGCAAGGGCAGCGGCAAGCCGCCTTTCGGTAAACGCAAGCCTGTTAACATGGAGGCAATGTTGAGTGTTCCTTGCCCGAAACATAGCCTTCCTGATCAGCCATCCACTCATGCTTGGAGGGATTGTTGGATCATGCACGAGTATAGAAATTACAGCGCTAACCAGCATCAAGCCGGCGGCGGACCATCCGACGGGTCAGGATCCGGTCCTTCCGGGTCTGGCTTTGGTACGAGCGGCTCAGGATCTGGCCATCAAGGCCAAGGGAACCATGGAGGTAATAATAAATAGTCCGGCGGTGGAGGTCAGCAACAAAATAACCAGTCCGGGTATCAGAGTAATCCCAAACAGCTGAATGGAGGGCAGTACCATGTTTTTACAACTAGCCTCGACAAGCGAGATCGGAAGGTGCGCAAGCGGGCGGTTAATGCAGTCATGCCGGCTCTCCCGCAATATTTGAAGTGGTCTGAGTATGACATAACTTGGAGCAGGGAGGATCACCCACCACGCGTTGATAACCCGGGGCAGTTGGCTTTGGTAGTCTTCCCCCAAGTGGGAGGATATGTGTTGACCAAGGTACTTATGGATGGTGGCAGCAGCATCAACATCCTGTATTATGACACTTTCCGCCAAATGAATTTTCTTGACAAGGATCTTAAACCCTCTTCAACGGTTTTTCATGGCGTGGTGCCCGGAAAGTCGTCTTATCCAGTGGGAAAGATTTCCTTGGAGGTAGCTTTCGACGATGAATTCAACTACAGGGTGGAATCTTTATGGTTCGAAGTGGTCAAGATCAAGAGCCCGTACCACGCTCTGTTTGGACGGCCGGCTTACGCCAAGTTCATGGCTAGGCCTTGCTATGTTTACTTACAGCTCAAGATGCCCGGGTTAAAAGGGACGATTACTGTGCATGGTGATCGGAAGACGGCTCTTGAATGTGAGGAAGGTGATGCAGCATATGCAGAGTCGAGTTGTGCTGAGGCGGAGCTCAAGTTTTATAAGGAAAATGTTGACCCGGCAGATATGACCCCGCTAAAGAAGCCTAAGACGGAATCTGAGCCGCTCCTCAAGTTTGTGGCAGAAGATACCAAGCTAGTTGACTTTACGGGTTTGAAGGAAACTCTGCTGGCTGATTTGAAGGAAACCTTTGACAATTTGTGGGTTTACAAGATGATGCTTGACCCGGCAAAATGTGTTTTCAGTGTACCTGCAGGCAAGCTCTTGTTATTTTTGGTCTCTGAGCGTGGCATTGAAGCTAACCCGGACAAGATAAAGGCTATTACTTCCTTGTCTAAGCCGGCGTGCATCAATGATGTTCAGCGCCTGGCGGGTCGTATTGCTGCATTAAGCCGGTTCATAAGCCGCCTGGGTGAGAAAGCTATTCCTCTGTATCAGATGATGAAGAAGGCAGACGATTTCGTCTGGAGCGATGCGGCTAATGAGGCGTTTGAGGCGCTCAAAAAGCAATTGGCTGAGCCGCCTGTTTTGGCCGCTCCCGTGGAAAAGGAGCCTCTACTCTTATATGTGGCGGCTAATAACAAGGCTGTCAGTGCTGCAATTGTGGTGGAGCGCAAGGAGGCGGGTAAGGAATATCCAGTACAGCGGCCGGTTTATTATGTCAGTGAAGTTTTGACGGAGTCTAAGCAAAGATATCCACATTGGCAAAAGCTGGTGCTTGGGGTGTTCATGGCCAATCGCAAGCTAAAACATTATTTTCTTGGTCACCCGATCACAGTGGTCAGCTCCGCTCCTTTGGGAGATATCATTCAGAACAGAGAAGCCACTGGAAGGATTGCTAAGTGGGCAATTGAGCTTGGGCCTCTCAATTTGAAATATGTGCCCCGGACGGCTATCAAATCTCCAGCCCTGGTGGATTTTATCAATGACTGGACAGAGTGTCAAATTCCTGAGGAAAAGCCGGACAATACTTATTGGACGATTCACTTTGATGGATCCGGGCAATTGGAAGGCTCGGGGGCTGGAGTTGTTTTAACTTCCCCACGAGGTGACAAGTTCTGTTATGTTTTGAGGCTAATGTTTCCTTGTACTAACAATGCAACGGATTACGAGGCTTTGCTTCATGGGCTCCGGGTGGCCAAGGAGATGAACTTGAGCCGGGTCAGATGTCTTGGCGACTCAGACCTGGTGGCTCAGCAAGTCTCTGGCACGTGGGATTCTAAGGACCCTCGTATGGCGGCTTATCATGAGGCGGTTGATGTTATTGCTGGCCACTTTAAGGGCTATCAGGTGGATCATATTGACCGACGGAAAAATGAGGCGGCTGACGCATTATCAAGGCTGGGGTCTCAGCATAAGCCGGTGCCGCCTAATGTGTTCTTGGACGTGTTGCATCACCCGTCGGTCAAGTTACCGTTGGAGGAGGATTTGGCTATACCTGACCCGGAAGAACAACTGGTGGCGGCTCTTCGCGCGATCACTGACTGGACGTTGCCTTATCTGGCATACCTGACCCGCGGCGAGTTACCTCAAGACGAGACTATGGCATGACAGATCACAAGACGGTCTAAGTCTATGACTCTTGTCAACGGCGAGTTACATCGACGCAGTGTGACTGGTGTTTTCCAGCGCTGTGTTTCTCCTGATGAGGGCCATGGGATCTTGCAAGAAATCCATGCTGGCGATTGTGGTCATCACGCCGGGTCAAAATCATTGGTGGCCAAAGCCTTTCGACACGGGTTTTACTGGTTAACAGCTCATAAGGAGGTAGAGGATTTGGTCAGTAAGTGTGGCGAGTGCCAAAAGTTTGGGCGGCGTGCCCATGTGCCGGCTCAAGAGCTATGGATGATTCCAATCACCTGGCCGTTTGCAGTTTGGGGGCTTGATATGGTAGGACCTTTCAAGAGGTCTAAGGATAAGAAGACCCACCTCTTGGTGGCGGTTGACAAGTTTACTAAGTGGGTTGAGGCTGAGCCGGTCAGCAAGTGTGATGCAGCAACGGCAGTTCAGTTCGTCAAAAATATGATCTTTCGTTTTGGCTATCCGCATAGTATCATCACTGATAATGGCACAAACCTATCCAAGGGGGCTATGAAGGAGTTCTGTGATGAGGAGCATATCCGTCTTGATGTGTCTTCGGTAGCTCACCCGCAGTCTAATGGTCAAGCTGAGCGTGCTAACCAGGAAATTTTGAGAGGTATAAAACCCCGGCTCATGGTTCCTTTGGAGCACACGCCGGGTTGTTGGGTGGAGGAGTTGCCATCTGTTCTTTGGAGCATAAGAACCACCCCCAATAGGTCTACAGGCTATACGCCTTTCTTCATGGTTTATGGCGCAGAAGCTGTTCTCCCCAGTGATATCCATCATGACTCGCCCAGAGTGGTGGCTTACGTAGAAACTAATAACGAGGCGGCGCGTCAGGATGCTTTGGATGCCTTGGACGAAGAGCGGGATCTTGCAGCAGCTCGATCGGTGATTTATCAACAAGACCCGCGTCGCTTTCATAGCCGCAGGGTCAAGACCCGGACATTCCAAGAAGGCGACTTGGTACTCCGGCTGATTCAAGACCAGTCAGATATGCATAAGTTGTCACCTCCCTGGGAAGGACCGTTTGTGATCAGCAGAAATCTCAACAATGGTTCTTATTATCTCATGGATATACGGGAGAGTGACAAGTCTCGCACTTCTGGTGAAGAGACCAAGAGGCCATGGAATATTGCTCACCTTCGGCCATACTATACTTAAGCTGCCAGTCCGGCTCTCATCAATGTATATATTTCTGTCATTGTATACACCATCTTTTATGATATAATAAAGTTGGCATCCCCATGATTAGGGGCCTCTGCCGTTTTCTCCGCACTGAAAGTGTCATACAAAGGAGTTGATCCTTAATCAGGTCACTTGGGGGCTTCCAACCCTATGGGTTTAGCTTTCATACCCTCTTGGCCAGGCTTTATATGCCATGTTCGAGTTAAACCTGCCTGTTTGCAACTTGCTACTCCACTATGTGACCCGCCGAACTCTTGACAGTTAATCTTCATAAGAGACCCTGAACTTTCATAAGTTATTCTCGCACAAAGACCCTGAACTTGTCAAGGTTTAAACGGCGGCTTTTGTCATGAGAGAGCCGGCTTACAGTGAGCTAGGATAAACTCGTCTTGTCTACCGTAATCCCTCCGCTATGTGGCCCGTTCGTACTCTTAGCAATGTCAATCTTTTAAAGACCCTGAACTTGCTAAGGTTTAAACGACGGATTTATGTCACGTGAGACCCGGTTTACAAGTTTTCAGGCTTTCCGCCTAGTTTCTTCGGAAACAAAATTTTTCATAAAAAACAAGAAGTTATCTTCTCCTGCCGCGCCTTTAAAGCCGGCTTATAGGATGAGACATACAAATTACTTGTTTTTTGCTGGTACTCTCAGGATGAGATTGTAAGTTTTGGAAAATTCTGGTTTGATATTGTTCAGGGAGTATAACCCGCCCGGCGCGTCAAAGCAGTCAAAAGATTATATATCAAAGATGAATTTGCTAAGTCGCCGGTAGCAGCTTAAAACAGTGCATCAAAAGCACATGGGCAGGCGGATAAAAGTTTTCCTACTACTATTACAAGGCTGTTCAAAATGCCCAAAAGTTGCAGACTTCAAGTTTTTTCAGCCAATTCTAACCCGGCGAATTAAACAAGGCCGGGTTACCCCCACATGATGCAAAGTTTTTTCTCTAACTCGCCGGGTCATCCTACGCCGGGTCTTCGGTCTCTTCGATCTGGAGGTTGTCCACATCCCAATTGCAGTTGGTTAAAGCTTCAAACATGGCTTCATCGTGCAGGATTGGAGATGGGTCAACATCAGGAGCGAAGAGGTGCTTACGGCGTTGAGGAATCAGGCTCTTCGCTTCAAAAGTGGGCCCTCGAACACGTTTGTTATCTTCGGCGTAAGTCGCCTGGTATACAGACAGATCAGCCTCTGCGGCCAGCCGGCTTGCCACAACCCGAGACGCCTTATGACAGCGAGAGTAATCTTCTTGTGTAAACTGCAAGCCATCATCCTTCAGTTGAGGAAAGCCATCCATCATCTCATCCGGGTTAAGCTCCGGGGCATAAGCCAACGACCGGCTCAAAGCAGCAATTGCGCCCTTGCGGGCGGCTGATCTCTTTAGTTCTTCCAGCTGCTTTGGGATGGTCGACATGACTTCCAGCACACCCTTTATGAGCTTTGGAACACCCCTCTCATTCATGACAGCCCTGATGGTAATTAGAGACCCGGCATACAACTATTCTGTTAAAGAGTATAAAGCTTTGAGTTTCAGCAGGCTGTTGTCTGACAGTTGGCGGCTCCGTTCACCTACAAACATGTCAAAATTTATAAATTGTCGGAGAAGATTATTGACAAGTATTTGTATATAGTTGAAGGTTAAGGATACCTACCAAACACAGCTCCAATCATACGGGTTATCTGGCCCTTCAGAGTGTTCAGCTCGTCAGTCACCATTTTGAGCCGGCCCTCTGCGTTTTCAGCGCGCTTGGTCAGGGCGGCTTGACTTGACTCAGCAGTCTGCTTGAAAGTTTCGAACTCTATTTTGATCTTCTCGAGATCTATGGATCAGAGCCGCCACTTTTCTTCCGTCTCTTCTCAGGCGTCTTGTTGCAAAGATAAGCCTTTCTTCAAGTCCATCAGGTTAGACTCGGCGGCGTTCAAAGATTCCTGCACAGGGCAAGTCATGACAGAGCAAGGTTGTCAGTTTTAAGCCGCCAGTCCGACTCACACAGTCTTATATCAAAATTTGGTACAATGATTACAAGTCCCAAGCAGATTGCAAGAAATTTACTTGACACTTCGGGGCTAATGTGTCTCAGTTCTTTTTTATAGAACCGGCTCGTTACTTAGGTAATGACCCGGCCCTTGGGGGCTACGATTGGCGCTTAATCTATGATTTAGTGCCGGCTCATTACTTAGGTAATGACCCAGACTTAGGGGCTACAGTTGGCTCCTAATCTATGATTGAGTGCCGGCTCATTATTGATATAATGACCCAGCCCTTGGGGGCTACACTTGGCTCTTATTATATCTCAGCTCTTTCTTATAGAGCCGGCTCATTACTTAGGTAATGACCCGGCCCTTGGGGCTACAGTTGGCTCTTAATCTATGATTGAGTGCCAGCTCATTATTGGTATAATGACCCGGCCCTTGGGGGCTACAGTTGGCTTTCAGTCCATGTTTCACATACTGATGACTCTTCAAAAGTTGCCAAATTAATGCAAGACCCGGCTGACCTTCTGAGAGTTCAACCAGTTCTTGGGGGCTACATAAGTATATACATGAAGAGGCAAGGGAAGTAAAGCACCTCGTATTTTTTCTTCATCTTGGCGACCAAGTTGGACTCCATGTCTCGGCTGGCAAACAGACGACTCAGATAGCCGGCATGCAATTCATCGGCAGTAAGTTTATCCAAATTTGAAAGATCGGAGGGAGTCTTCTCTTCCTTGGAGGGGCCCGCCTCGTCTTCCTTGATATGCTTTGATAGCGCATGTGAAGGAGCTGGAGATTTGTAAGCCGCCCCGGTGACGATGACCTCTTCATGAGAAGCCATGTGTTCAGTTGACGGCCGGGGGCTGGGCGGCTTAGGAGCAAAATCTGGATGGGCTTCAGGAGCTTCAATGTCCATAGCAGCCGGCTCGTTCTGTGGAGGAACCTCTTCATGGGCGTCTTTAGCAGCCTCAGCAGGTTCTATGTGAGATTCAGGAATATTGGGCATTGGGTCTTGGGCATCAGGAGCTGCGGATGACCCGGCCACTTTCCTTCGTTTGGCTTGAGCCCTGCGAGCAAAGGCAATGTTGGATATGTCATGATAAGGTATGAGAAATTAAACACATTTTGGGATATAGAAATGCTTACCCCGGATTAATAATAAGAGGAGGCAGCTTTGAGGCGGTCGAATCGCCAGAAGAAGGAGGCGAGTCCTGAAAAAAGTTAGCATTGTTAAACAGTTAATAAGCTGCAAGGATAGTGTACAGACAAGATAAGTTCAAGACAAGGAAGTACTTCGGTGCGCTGTTTCCGAGGGGCCGGCTCATTGGGTAAGCCGGTTAAAAGGTCTCCAGAGCCGGCGCTCCGGGTCTGACGTCTGCTATCGTCTTGCTGTTTCTTCAAAAGAAAGTTATGACTCAAGTAAGCAAAAGGACGGGAACTCTTTACCTTCCGTACAGCCCGCCGTACTCTCTTTACTGGTGAAAGATCCGAGTCAGAGGAGACAATGGTTACCTCGGCAACATCGGCATGGCTTGTTTCAGCTTCTTCCTGTGAGTAATCGCCGTCAATGAGTTGCATAAAGAGAAGACCAAGAGAGTCAAGTTCTACCTCTGAGTCATCTAAGTCAAATAGCTCTTTCGCTGATTGTTTCCTCTTGCGGGTTAGCGCCTTACTTTTTGATGCCTTCAGGACCTTGCTCTTCTTCTTGAGAGTCGGGGGCAACAGTTTTTTTCCAGAAGGAAGAGCCGGCCTACGTATGACAAAGCATATTGGCAGAAAAGGTTTAATAAAGTATGGAGTTAAAAGAATGGATGAGGGTTAGGATGAAAAGACTTACATCCGGAGCCGGGTAAAGTGCAAAGAAGGGACTTAAGCTAGTCTTGTTGCAGGCGGCTAATGATTCCCCCAGCAGAGACTTGACGATAGTGTTAAGATCCTGGTCCTTCAAAGGGGTCCGGGTGAAGCATTGAGGGTCGTCCACTTTACCAGTGTACTGGCACATTAAAGCGCCACAGCGGTTTAGCGGCAGAATCCTCCAGGAGACCCAACAGCGGGTTAGATCAACACCAGTCAATCCGTTGGCTAACAGAGCCCTGACTTTTGCGAAGGTAGAGGCATATTGAGCATGTCCGGCGGTTGACATCCGGTCTGGAAGCTCTGTATCTGTGCTAAGCCGGTAGGAACGGTAACCCGGTAGTGGGTTTTCCCCCTCTGGTGAAGTGTCTTGTTAGTAGAACCAAGTCTTGTTCCATTCTTTGGGGTGACTCGGCAGGGTTGCTATTGGGAAGAGTACATCCCTCCGCCTCTGAAGAGTAACACCCCCGAGCTCGAGGCTTAACCCATCCGCCATTTCTGTTTGGCGGTTGATGTAGAAATATTCTTTAAAGAGGTCGACGGATGGCTCCTCCTGAAGGTAGGCTTCACAGAAGGTTTGAAATTGGCACATGTTGGTGACAGAATTCGTGCCAATGTCTTGGGGGTGCAGCTTGAACGCGTGTAAGACATCCCGGAAAAACTTTGACCCGGGCGGGGAAAAGCCCCGAAGAAGATGGTCTGTGAAAATAATGACCTCCCCGTCTTTGGGTTTAGGGGTGGTCTCACTGCCTGGAACCCGCCAGTGGATAACGTCCTGAGCCGGCAGAACTCCCATGGTGACAAATTCTTTGAGTGACTCTTTGGTCACTCCAGACTTTACCCAGTTGCAGGTGGACGGGGTTTTAGACATGGTTGGCGGCTTAGGAAGCTGCGGGAAGACATGAATATTCTGCGGATTAAAAATATATTCTGACTAAAGCCATTATAACTGGAAATGGTGACAGCGTTTGGCGGGTCAATATAAAATTATGAGCCGCCGAAGCTACTTGTGATAGGACAGAGTTAGCCGGCAGCTTTACGGCGGGTCAAGTTTATCAACGCAGATTGAAAAATTGCTAAGTGTTGAGAAACCGATTCTGCAACTACGGCTATGGATTCAAGATCTACGGGCAAGGGAAAAGAAAAAAAAATATTCTAGCCCTAAAAGAACCAGTGGAAGAACGGATGGCCTTTGCGCAGATGAAAACGAGCTGTAGATCTACAATGAGTGTGGCGTGATTATAGAGCGGGCGGCCGCGTGATTTGGGCAGTATTATGAGGCCCTAAAGAGGTGTTTTCTTTATCCAAATCTGTGAAGGACATTTCGATGAACGGTGATGAACACTGAAGAAACTCGACGAACTCGGGGGAGATCAAAAGGATTATTGCGGATCTAACAAGGAGTAGGATTGAAACCTGGAGGATGCGGTCGGATGCGGCGATGTTCTGGACGCGTTCAGGTTGATGCAGCGGCCTGAGTTGATGAAGACGGTGAGGATTGAACGGCGCGACGGGCTTCGGCGGCGCGGCAAGCTTCGCTGGTCCAGAGGAAGAAGAAGGAGATGGCGACGGGGAAGAATGGAAGTGATAACCCCCCGTGCTTATTTATAAGGTTATAATAGCCTCACGAATGGTCTGGTGCGAGAATCGAGGGAGCACGATGATGATTAAACTAAGAAGACGCCTCGATTTTCGGGCTGGTCATATTAATGATGAAAGATCCGTTCTGACGTCAGAGGAATCTTTTTTGATTTTTCTGATGACGTCACGACGGGTCATGAAAGCTTGTCAGAAGCAACGGTCGCCCATTCTCGGCGGGTCATGAAGATTATCAGAGAAGGCAAGACTCGCCAACCAGAAGATTTGGAGATTGACATGAACCAGTTCAAATCAATCTCGGGCCTAATGTTGGGGATATAACCCCGTGGTGAGACCCGCCTAGGAGGGGCCGGGTCATACGGTTGGCGGCTTACGACAAGATTAGGAGTAAGCTTATCTAATGGGCCTGGAAGCCCAGAGCCAGAAGACAAGATGTAACCCGGTGGGCTTGAGCCGCCGGTGGCGGCTTGTTAGACAACGCATGTGTAATTAGATGTGAGGTCGGTTATCAAGTATAACCTGACCCAGACTCTTGTAAGCCCAGGGCCTTGACCTGTGTATATAAAGGCGGGTTACCTGGGCAGCTTAGACCACGAAACAACTCATCGATAGCTTGGGCAAGCGAACTCGCTCCCTTGTAATCGATACCCAATCAATACAACACAAAGCAGGACGTAGGCTTTTACCTCTTTCAGAGGGGCCGAACCTTGGTAACCCTTGTCTCTCGATTCCGATCAACCCCTTCGAGCTCACCTTAGCGATGGCCTCAAACCTAAGTCCTTTCACGGGGACATCTGCCATGACAAAACCACGACAGGACTAATGATGTTTGTCAAGTAAATCTCAGGTATTAGTTCTCAAATCTAAATATGCGAGGATCACGGACGCATGGAATGATTATGAGCCAAGAAGGAAGGAACCAAAAGGTTTACGGATCTAGCCTTCCTTTCTTCTGGAGTATAGGGATCCCGCACTATTAAGAGGGGATCGATTGGGTCAGCAAAAGACATGCTCAAGTCAAATCAAACTCCTTTCCTTGGTCAAAAACTGCACTATGCAGAAATCACAAACTGATGTTTCTCTGTGATGGCCGGATGTCCGGGCCTTGTGCCGGATGTCCGGGAGTTCACTCAGTCGCCGGATTTCCGGGAAATGCCCCGGATATCTGGTACCTCTGCTATCCGGGGAGCATCAGTTTCACCAGATATGGGCCGGATGTCCGGCACACCACCGGATGTCCGAGCCTCCTGCCGGATTTTCGACCCACACAATGCCAGAACCGTGGTTCTTTGATGGTGTGGTATGCCAGATGTCCGGGCATAAGCCGGATATCCGGGTGTTCCCATACGGGCCGGATGTCCGGCTCCCCTGTTTTCCTCTCTGGCTCAGTGTACCGTGTGCTCACTTCACAGATGCCGGATGTCCGGCCCTTGGCCCGGATGTCTGGCCAGACACTGTCACTTACACTATAACGGCCATATTTGCACTCACACTATAAATACCTCTTCACCAATCCTGGAGAGGTTGACCATTCACTTTGAGCTAACCCTAGAACACACATTTCTCTCTCTCACATCCTCATACACCAAATCCAAGATCCCAAGATGATTTGAGAGTATTTGTGAGAAGTTCTCCAATCAAGTGATAGATCCACTCCTTCCCCTTGTCTTCACCAAAGGAATTTGTTATTTGAGCAAGTCTTGAGCTTTTCCCCATCGTTTTTGTACGCTTGGAGGTTGGAGACTCCTAGGTGTTAGGAGTTCTTCAGTGAGGAATCAACCATTGTGATTTCCCCCGGAAAGTTTGTGAGGGTTTTGGAGACCACCCCAAGGTCTACCACTAGTGGTTGAGAAACGCCTTCGTGGTGTTGTCTCAAGGATAGAATAGGGTGAACCTTCATGGCGTTGGTGTGCCTTCGTGGTAACGTCCACCTCTCTAAAGGGTGATGTAGCTTCCCTCCAAGGAAGTGAACATCGGCATACATCCTCGTCTCTCGGAGTTGCGGTTATCCCTAACCCTAACTCCCTACTTGTGGTTAATTGTCTTTGTGGTATTACTTGTGCTTGCTTATCTACTTACTTGTTGATTTGCTTAGTACACATAGCACAACTATCATCTCTGCAATTGTTAGGCTCACTTTCCTATTCCGCAATATTGCCTAAAATTGCTAATCAACAATTAAAATTTGTAACTGTACCTATTCACCCCCCTCTAGGTCCATATTTATCCTTTCAAAGGTTACTTTCCATGTCAATGGTAATCAACACACGGTATATTTTCCGAAGAAACAAAGTGTGGTGAATAATATCAACTCTATTGAGCAAATTGCAACAATCACTATTGCAGAGTTTAAAATTTCTCTCCCTACTATCAAGAAGAGATATGATATTCTTATTATTGGGGAAATGCATATCCCCGTTGATGTAACCTAGTGCATATGAAAAAAATGGTTTCATGTCACTCGGAAATGGTTCGTTAATAAGACTTGATCAACCTTATTAATGGATTCTTTTTGAAGAGCATGTGGTCGATAAATTCGGCAAGCACAACCTACTATACCCATAGTTTTATTCACTGTTATAGTTTTAATAAAAAAATATCATAGATTTTCAATTTTTTGAGATTTCTATGCAATGAAAAATGACCCTAAAATAAAAGTTCTCAGAATGCCCTGAAAAATTAGTATGATTTTTCCAGAATAAATAAGATTTTTTGGCACTGAACACACCCCGAGGGGGTTCACCACCTGGCCACGAGCCAGGGGGCGCGCCATGCTAGCTCGTGGGCCCCATAGGGACCCAGTCACTTAGTGCCCATGCCCACAACCTTCTTCGAGCTCCAAAAAAACACAATTGCCTCCAAGCCCGTGTTCTTGCTCATTTTCGAGTGATTTTCGATCTCCTTGCTCGAACTTCATTTCCAAAACTGTTTTAAGGAATTACTCCTTTGTATGTGACTCCTCCAATGCTCCAATTAGTTTCTGTTCTAGTGTTTTATACTTTGCCATATTTGCTACTGTTAGTTGCCATGTATATTGAGCTTGCATGTTGAATTTGTATGTTTGAAAGTAGTTTTAATGCATGATATGGCCTCTAGACACTTGTGAGAGTAGTTGCCATCAATTTTGTTGAGTTTTGTTCTCTTTTATTTTGAGGGAATAAAAATTTAAGAATTATTTCAGAGAAAGAAAATACGTTGAGGAAAACGTTCCATGGTGGTTCTTCGAGTAAGAGCTCCCCAAGGTGGCAATTCACGAACTGGACCTCAAACCACGTCGGGATGCGCTCGTTAAACCATGTGAGTGGTCGTCCGATGCGTTCATGAACAGAGCGGGCATGAAGGAAGAATTTGATATGAATGTGCAAAATGCGGAGTTGACGGACTTGTTTTCAGATAAGTTTCCTCAGTTCCATAATCTCACTGATTCATTTGTGCGTAGATTTAAGTATGTGGTTCATCGTTCTTCTCATGAAGTCATGTTCGATTTATATGACAGAGACTTTCGCATGTATGTTGAGGAATTTTTCCTTGCTTGTGGGGTTCCTAGTTGGGGGACTTACTGTGAACCAAGTAAAAATGATTCCATTGATTTTCTATTGATCCTTACTCAGGGTGAAACTAGAGGCATAAAGCAAGCTAAAGTTGGCAGCATCTATTTTCCTACAATCCACTATTTCGCTTTGTTCATAGGGAGATGCATAAATGGTAAACATGACCTTAGTACCCTATGCGCACCTGATCTAAGTGTTCTTAAAAGTGCGGTACTAAGAGATAGAAAATTTAACATAGGGCCTATTACTGCATGTCACTTGAATAAAAATGCTCTTGATGGTGACCTTTATGGTGGGATTTATGCTACTCGCTCAACCAATTATTTGGGCGTTCCCATTAAAGAAGATGACCCCTAGTTGCCGCCCTATTTTCTTGATAATGATGCTATAGAGCGCCACCAGTTTCTCGAAAGAGATGACCCACCATCTCGATATAGACTAATCTTTAACAAGAACAAGGTCTACCATATTACTTTGCCTACTCCTTCCTTCTTTGACTTTCAGGATAAACAAACCAATTATATACTTTAGGGGGAGGCTGAGGCATACCGGATGGTAGATGAGACTGCTCGTCGCACTAAGGCGGCTAACCAGGCACTTGTGGCTGCGATGGAGTACAACCCGGACTATCTACAGGACTTTTATTCAGGCCAACAATGGACATAGACCAAGTTAGGCCAAAAGCCTAAGCTTGGGGGAGTATGTGTTTCTCACTGACATTACATTCATGTACCACACGTTCATTCTAGTTGTCGGTGTTTATACTTTTTCATTGTATAATCCATCAGTAGCTTTATTTTCGAGTTCTTTTGTGTGTTTGAAAAACTTTCAAAAACCAAAAACATTTCTCACTTCTTTTCGGTTCTTCGTTCTAGTTTAATTAGTTTGCATTATTAAAAGAAAACCCAAAAAGATTTCTCGTTCTTCTTCTTATTTGTTGGGAGCTTTCACGTGTAAATAGTTTTTTCTCGCTTTTCGTTTTCCTTTGTTAATTTTCTTTCTTCAGAAAAAATAAAAACTCCAAAAACATTTCAGTGTGTTTCTCTGAAATTCTTTTCTTTTGTTTGAGTTTTCGTAAGGAGAAGACTATGTTGTAATTGTTGAATGGCTCATATGTTATATTGTTGATCTAACAAAGTGCCAATGTTACTTTGTCTTCTCCTTTGAATAAATGGTTTTGCAGATTCCAGCTTAGTCCACATCACACTTGCACTATTATTATTTTTACATCATTTGTTCATGCAAGTGTAAGGCAATAATGACGATAATTTGATGAAGTGACTGCGGTGAAGAAAGCTGGTATGAACTCTTCTTGTTTTTCGTTTTTGTAAATATGTTTAGCTCAGTTGATCTTGATTCAGCATATTATGAGTAAACATGTTTGTGATGACAATTAGAGATTATAGTTGCTCATGACATGCTTAAATAGCTAGGAGTGGATAATGATTTATCTTGTGTGTCAAAATGCATTAAAATGATTATGATGTACTATGTTAGCATGGTATCCTCCTCTGAGTAATTCGAGTAGCTTGACTTGGCACATGTGCAAAAAAGTAGTTGATTCAAAACCAATGCAGCCTTCATGATATTTATGTTCAAAGTGTTTATATCCTATTCATGCTAATGTTCAACGTTAATTATTCACAATGCATGACTATGACTGTTGTTGCTTTCTAGCTGGTCGCTTCCTAGTCTAGCCTTCACCTGTATTAAGTAGGAATACTACTTGTGCATCCAAAATCCTTAAAGCAAAGTTATTCCATATGAGTCCACCATATCTACCTATATGCGGTATCACCCTAGCGTTCCAAGTAAATTTTCATGTGCCACCTCTAATCTTTCAAATAAACATATGTTTTGTGTGCTCGTACCGCCCATGGAGCGATGGGACGGTCAGTATCTTCCATGCTAAGCGGGTTATTCTCAAAATGGGCATTTATTCGCTTATCATTGCATGAGAGAGGCTGGTAAAAAGGATGCCCAGTCCTACATAATCATATATAAATAAAACAAACTCCCCTGGAAAGTTGAATGTTGGAGGGCACCCATGGATTCGGTCAGCCATGGCTTGTGTATGTATGGTGGAGGGGGGTAAACTTTACAATTCCGCTTGGGAACCTCTTATAATGTGTTTAGCATGGAAGATTCCGAAATGATTTGTCGTGACGTTGACAGGAAAAGCACACCACCCAAAATTATACTTTCATATATGAAACCATGAGCTCTGGCACCTCTGCAAATCAATGCTTCCCTCTACGAAGGGCCCTTCTATTTACTTTCATGTTATTTACTTTTATTGTTGAGTCATCATCTTCTCATCAAAAGCACCAGTCCAGAGAGCGCTATTGTCATTTTTATGCATTGAGTCTAGTTAATGTTGGATGTGAGCATGACTGGATCTCTTCTCCAACCCTTCTCCATCAACAATTCCATGATGCTCACCACTGGGAGTGAGTAATTCCTTTGTAGGCTTGCTGGGGTGATGGGATTGGATGAGATTTGTCATGTAATCGAGTCAATTTGTTAGGGCTTGACCCCTAGTATCCACTATGTTCTGAGACTGATGTTGCTATGACTTTGTTATGCTTCATGCTTGTCACTAGGGCCCGAGTGCCATGATTTCAAATCCAAACCTGTTATGTTTCTATGAATACGAGAGTGTTTTGGATCATATCTTGCAAGTTGTATGCACATATTATGTGTTATGATCCGTAGACCCCAAAGTGACAGAAATTGGGATCATCTCCGGTGATGGCCGTAGTATGAGGAGTTCATGTATTCACGATGTGTTAATGCTTTGTTCTAGTTCTTTATTAAAAGGAGGACTTAATATCCCTGAGTTTTCCTTTGGACCCCACTGCCACAGGAGGGTGGGACAAAAGATGTCATGCAAGTTCATATTATAAGCATGTATGACTATATACGGAATACATGCCGACATTGCATTGATGAATTGGAGCTAGTTCTATATCGCTCTAGGTTGTGACTGTTACATGATGAATGTCATCCAAATCCAATATCTATCACCGATCCAATGCCTATGTTTTTCAAATATTTATCTTTGCTAAGTTTCTCTAGCTACTACTGCTGTTACAACCACTACAATTTGCTACTTTCCGCTATTCCTATTATTATTGTTACTGTGCTACTAAAGTACTAAACACTTTAATGCAGAAAGATATTTCCAGGTGTGGTTGAATTGAAAACTCAAGTGCTAAGGCTCATAAATATTCCTTGGCTACCCTTGTGTCGAATCAATAATTTGGGTGAAATACTACCTTCGAAGACTGTCGCGATCCCCTATACTTGTGGGTTATCATGCATAGACTTTATAATAATTCCAAAGTATAGTAAGTTAGCAACACAAATCGGACGCGTGCATTACATTTGGAAATAAAATGTAAATATATGGCAAGACAACCAAGTCCCACATGATTGGCACTCTGTTTCGCATTTCGAGTTTTGGAAGCCTAGTTTCACGGGCTTTTAATCCCACGTGGTCATGCATTCGGCACCGTCGGTGATGTTAAGTGACACACGGCTTTTGACTCGATAACCGTGTGCAATCGAAGCCATTGAATTTCGGCGACCAACGCATCCATTGCAGTCTCTCCCCATTTTACCGTTGGCATCGATCAAGATTCCAGCCGCCTATAAATGATACCCACCGAGATGTCATCCAGCCTACATTCTCTCCTTGCTTCCCTACCATAGCCACCCCTCGCACAAGCAGAGGAGGAGGCGCCACCCCGCGAGGACGTCAGGGCGCAAAGCAGCGATGCGGAGGACCCCTACACGCCTCCAGACGAGGCAGCGCCAGACCCCCAACGGAAGAGTGGTTTTGGGACCAGTGCAATCTGGCTATATGGAAGGCACTGCCGCCGGCTGAGAGAGCCACGCCAATGTCATTCAAGGAGGAGTTGGCTGAGGAGCACGCCAGGTACCTCGCAGCCTGGAATGCCCGTAGTGCCGCATCTAAAAAGGAGAAGCTGGAGCTTTGGCGGCGTGCGCGTCGACAAGCGGAGGAGGTGTACGAAGACGGCTGATACAACACAATGAAAGCCAGAGGCGCTAGGCGCCTCATCGCTGCATGGAGGTGGGCCGATAAGCTCGAGCGTGTCACCGCCAAAGAGCTCCCGTGGGCGCCTAGTGAAATGGACGGCATGGTCGCATGCCTCCGCCAAGAAGAGGCTGATTGGCATCTTGAGCGCTACGAGGCGGAGGAGGCGGCGAACTCCCTCTGCATTGGGAAGCCGTCATACAACACGGAGTTGTTGGCCAGAGGTTGCCGGAATATTACTCCCCGCTCAAGGAGGGACTATTATTAGTTTATTACTATCATTCGTGTAACATCCCAATTTTATTAAATTAGGATGTTAATAGGTTCATCATATTGCATATCATATTTTTATTGCATTTTGGAGTTATGATATTCAAATACTTTTCCTGCTCGAGAAAGATAAAAGAGAGAGGATAATATGACTTCCTCAAATAAAAAAAAGAGGTGGAAAAGTGTTGGAATATTACTTGGTGTTTTTAAAGTTGCACTAAAAATTATTTTATTTCTCAAAGTTAAATTATTGCATAAGAAAATATTTCCTAAAACTTTTTGAGATGGACATAATGTTCACTATGTGCTATAATATCAATAGTGATTTTATAAATTACTATGAAATTTTTATATGTAAGTTTGTTTTTGTTTTATTTTCGAAACGTTTGCTGTTTAAAAAAACGCACGCACGCATGGCCCACCCAAGCCGGCCGACCCAGCCAGGCCGAAGCCAGCCAGGCCGAGCCAGGCGCTCGCCCCAGCTTCCCCTCGCTTCCCCACGATCGCATATCTCCCTCCCTCTCCCTCTCACACCTAACCATGGGGGGTCAGCCCTCAGGTCGTCCCTAACCTCCGCGCAGGTCACGGGATAAGCCAGCGAATGCAGCTCCCGCACCAGCCGGCCGAGGCTCCCGGGATAGCACTTATCCCCTCAGCCTCGCACCGCCTATCCGCGCCTATAAAAGCCCCCGACCCCCTCCCTCCATTCAGCAACAACGCAACTCCTCTCGCCGCTGACACCGCTCGCCCCATCCGTTTACATCTCACCGGAGCCGAAGCTCTCCGTCGACGATTCCGACGCTGGTAAGCTGCCATAGCCCGTTCTTCTTCGGGAAGTCGGTTTCCCTCGCCCTTGTGCATCGTTTTGATACTTTGTTTTTATCTAGGATGCACCGGATATGCCGCCCCGACGATCCTGCGCCGCCGGAGTTTATCGGAGCAGAGGAGCTTCGCCGCCTCCCTTCCGCTCCGTCCGGACGCAGCCCCACCCAACACCACCTCCGTTCGGTTGCCCCGTCATGCCGCACCCGCCATATCAAGTCGCCCGCGCCGGAGACCGCCGGAGCCGCCGCCCCACCGACGCCGAGCCTTGCCCGACGCGAGCTCCTCACCTCTGTAAGCCGCTGCCTAATCCTTCCGTTCATACGTAGAGTAGACTAGGTTTTTTTTCTTTTTAGATCGAACCGAAGCTTAGATCTAGATTGGTTTTTGTTTTTAACCGGTACGCGGTTAACCGAGGTCTGTTTTTAAACAACCGGGCCGGTTTTCTTTATATTAGATAATATACGGACATCCACCGCGTAGCCTCCGCAGCAAATGCTGCGCAGCCAACTACAGGCCGCCACGTGGCCAAGATCTTTTTTGCTGCAGTTTTTTTTTCCAGATTTGATTCAAATCTTAAAGTAGCCTTAACTTTTTAACCGTAGATCCAAACGAGATGAAACCAGTGGCAAATTTTTCGTCTCGAATAGCTCTATCCAGAGAACCCATCTTTGCAAACTTTATAAGTTCAAATTCGAATTTATTTCAGATTTGAATTTAAACTTCATTAGGCCATAACTCCTAAACCGTATATCCGTTTGAATTAATTCTTTTTGCACGTCGTCACCCAAGACAAATCCTTTCACTTGGATCAGTGCCACGCAATTAATTTTTGTTCATTATAATTTTACTAGTATGCCTGGTAGGAACACTAGTGCACATCACGATTTTTGAAACATATTTTCACACTTGGTTTTATACTTTGAAAATTTTCTTGCTGATTACGTGTGTTGGATTTTATTTGGTTCTTACAAATATTTTGCTGCATGTTACTTTGGATTGCATCAATGTTTGTTTATGTGTTTGTACTTTACTTTTGCGATAGATTGTCCGGAGTGCGAAGCAGAGTACTACCACTCTCTAGAACTTCACTCCCGATACCAAGGCAAGTTTACATCTTGCTCATATATGTTTTACCTGTGTTTTATATATGCACGTAGTCCTTTGTTGTAGGATTGCATAGTAGAAATATTATGCCCGATGGCTATGCTTGCACCAAGTAGTTCATTTGAGGTAGGTCTGAACCATACATCTTTGTCGCCACCGTGTTAAATTATAATGCTTCACCAAGTAGATGTGGATTGGGGAGTGTTTTCACATTGAGATATGTGTGACAAAGTAGTAATTAGGACCAAGACATTAATGAACTACCTGGGTGGAAATTGGTTTGTATGGTGGCGAAGTACAGTGGGAGCATTCATGGGAATCCATGGGAGTGCACACTAGTGGACCGTCCACCCAGGCTCAAAGGGATCAACCTTGTTTTCATGTCTAGAAGCTTCCGTGTGCAGCCACAAGCCAATATGGGCTCTGGCTTAGTTGAGTAGATGGTGTGACCTCTTCCGGGATAGGCTAGCAGATGTAGATGATGTAGGTGTACCGGCCTATCCGTGGGTTAGGGTAAATGCTTTCGAAAGACTATGTCTCGATCTTCCAATCAAGGAGGTGCTCGAGTCTTGTGGGGAAAAGTGCGTAACCTCTACAGAGTGTCAATCTAATCGATTAGCCATGTCCCCGGTTATGGACAACTTGAGCTTTTAGTAGTGGAAATGTAGGGAGTTCTCATCACTCTTAATTTAACCAATTGGTTATTGACACAACTTTGGGAATGGATTGAGTTGGGGTTTCCATCTCATTCCTATGATATGAGTAGAGATAGAATAAATTTTGATAGGGAAAAACTAGCTTTATGCAAAATTAAACTAGAGCTTTCCACCAGCCAAATTGCATGCACAAGTAGGCTCATTACACTCTTATGATGTGACTTGCCAGTACATTCCATGTACTGACCTACACGGCTGCAACCTATCATGTTGCAGATTTGTTCGATGAGGAATATGCCGCGATGGGTCGTTGTTCTGCACTCAGCTTTGCTCATGGAGTTGATGGACTCGTTACACTTATTTGCTTCCGCAATATTTGTTTTATTTGGCCTTAGGCCACACTATTGTAATAAATACTTTTGAGGATCTCGATGTAATAAAGTGTGTGATTGAACTCTGTTGTAAATACTCGAGTACTGTGTGTGTCAGCATACCGATCCAGGGATGACACTTAAGCACAGAGACTTCGATCCTTACTGGGTCGGGTCGCTACAAGATGGTATCAGAGCACACGTTGACTGTAGGACACGCCCTAGAAAATGGAAAGTCATAGGAGAAAAACCCTATTTTACAACTCTTTTATATCACCTGCTTTGGTCTTATGCTTTTCCCTGCTTCATTACTAATTTCTCCCGTCTTTCAAACTGTAGATGTCGACCTCCATCGTTAAGTTTGCTCAGCCCGACGCGACCCTCCCCTTCGGAAGGCAGCTGGTGAATGTCGTGGGTCATCTGCGCATTGCACTGCCCACCTTCACTGGGACCTTCACGGCCACTCTACCTAAGGAGATGCGCTGGAGGATTGATGTTCACATTCCAGGGCGAACATTTGGAGATGGCACCAAGCTGATCAACTTCTACGTGGATGTAGAGTGATGGGGCATTGGCAAGGGGATCACCGCCCTCTTTGCACTTGGGCGCATCCTGGAGGAATACCGCGAGGATCTCAGGAGGACTAACTACGTCATGTACACGCGCTGCCACTCGGATGGGGATGTGGCGCGCACCAGGGAGGACGACACCATCACATCACACATTGAGGCCCTGGAGGAGCTCATCAGCAGGATGAAGGAAAAGATGGGACTCAGCCTCTTCACCACCCACAACCTGATGACCCGCAAGGCCGAGATGGAAGAAGAGCTCCAGAATGCTCGTGCAGAACACGAGGAGGAGCTCGATGCGCTGCAGGATAAGTTTGACGACTTGAAGCTTCAGCTAGAGGAAGCTGAGGAAAAGCTCGATAATGGGGAGAATCTCCAGGAGGACCACTCTTATGGGTGCTACGTCAGTCAGGATAAGGACTATGAGGACGATGATGAGGAGATACAGAGTGATGCAGCTGGAGCTGACATCAACATGATAGATCTGATTTTCGATGAGTAGATTTAGACCACCACGAGAGATTAGGATTCGATATTCAATTAGTAATTTGATTTGATTTATTAGTGGGACCTTGTCAAATCTTGTGACATGGCTCGCCTTAGATTTGTTTCGTGTGAACTCTTTTGATTGAAATTGAATTGGAATGATTTGGATTTTATTGCCATCGTTTGCATATGGGTAGTATTTCTCCCTTAGGCCTAATTCTCTATGTCTCATCTGTTCAAACCCAGTAGATGCCACCGAGGTGCGACCCTTCCGGGAGTGGCTTAGGGAATGATATCCCACCCGCCTTGGAACAGTTGCTTCAGACCCAAAACCAGATGATGGAGCTGTTGATGCAGAATATGAACCAGAACAACAACAACCCGCCTCCACCGCCACCTCCACGTCCACCGTCAATTGACAGCCTTACCCATTTTCTATGGCTGAATCCTCCAATCTTCACGATCAGCCCAGAGCCGATCGTCGCACATGACTGGCTTCACAACATGGGTAGAAAGCTGGCCACAGCAGGATGCACTGATCAGGAGAAGGTGAGGTTTGCCTCTCACCAACTAGATGCACCAGCCGCTTCGTGGTGGGAGAACTACACTGCCACATATCCCATGGAGAATGTGACTTGGGCTCAGTTCCAGCAGGCATTCCGCACTGCACATGTTTCAGCTGGAGCTTTGGCTCTTAAGAAGAGGGAGTTCCGTAACTTGCACCAGGAAGGTCGCACGGTTTCAGAGTATGTCGATGACTTCAGCACGTTGTCGCGTTATGCTCCAGGTGACGTGGCTATAGATGCAGCAAAACAAGAGAAGTTTCTGGAGGGACTGAATGATGAGCTGGGAGTTCAGTTGATGGTAGCGACTTTTGAGAACTATCAATATTTGGTGGACAAGGCAATCACTCTGGAGGGCAAGCATCAGCAGATGGAAAATCACAAGAGGAAATATGGTCAAGGCAACACTGGTGCAGTGACGTGCCATACAAACGGTTTTTAACCCCTTTCCGCGACGTAGTTCCAAACCATCGCCTTGCATGTGTGGCCGATAAGGGGGGTCCATCCCACACGACACTGCAAACCCGTCGACGATGGTGGCCAATGAACGCAAACGATCTACAAATATAATCGTGTGCGGTGCAGGAACAGATCGCACACATAATCTTTTCAGCCTACGAGTGGGATTTTGGATCAATCAAACACGTCCAAGACGAGTGAAACGCGTCTAATTGCTCATGGAAAACACACGGAGTTTGACCTTTGACCGTTTGCGAAACGTTACCTAATCCAGACGGACCATTGTAGACACTGTGTGTGATATCTTCATCATCGCACATGAGATTTCTCTGGGAACCGTGTACCATGTATAACATCATCAGACACGTCCCGAAAAATGTACGTGTGGGATCGTCTTTGCATCGGGCACGGTTTCCTGTTGGCTCACGTGTGAGATACGGTGCTATCGCAAACGATTGAGTAGCTCCTACGCACACGTACAAGTGTTGCAAACCGTTTGCGATTTCTTATCTATCACCGACGTTTTAGATTATATCTCGTGTGCTTTTCCTGTGGATCACAGGCGGTTGCACCATGAGTTGCGTGTCCTTTCCATTCTGGACCGCACACGCTTAGTTGCTTGAACCGTGTGCGCTGAAATTGCCAGGTTATTGTAAAATATCGCATTTAATTCACCCTGCAAATAGCAAATTCGCCACAATATGCAATCGACAAATAGTGTCCACATGAAGAACATTCATCATAATTCGCCACAATATGCAATTGAACGAATAGTATCCACAAGCAGAGGATTCATCATAATTCTCGACAATATGCAATGGAGAAAATGCTAGCTAAATTCGACAGTTGTTAAACTGACATATCCAGTACATAATCATAGTGTACGAAATACGAAGACATGATCACATGGAAAATAATGCATCCATGTGTATATGTTTAGCTGATAACACTATATGAATGCGTACTTATTTTTAGGAGATTTGAATCCGGAAATCTTCGACGTCTTTAGAGGGCTTGATATAGTGTTTCACAAAGAAGGTGCTGATAAATTTCCTAACAGACAACAATTCATCGGCGACGAGCGGTTCAGAAGTCATCGGTGCCAAGATCAGCTGCATGACTTTTAGATCAGAATGTGACATACGTGTGGAGTAGAAGATAGTAATTAAGAAGCAGACTTACTGGTTTTATCCTGTCAGCATCGACACCACATTCAACATGTGTGCATAGGTTCATCATCTGTGCACAAACGTAGTATCCACATAGGTTGGTACCTTGTTGTTGCTGAGGACACTGAAATTTTTTGTACATTATTAGTCATGTATTTGCCCTGTTAGGAACAACCTAACCGGTGTAAGTTGTTTCTTCTTTTTTTCTATGGAGAGAAATAGAAAGAGGTTTACTTAGAACCTTGAACATCTGACTAGCATTTTCTGAAAATAACGGATTTCGTTGTCTTACCGGAGAAACGATCACGTGCTGCAGACGTAGTTGGCGGTCAAACCGATTCCCTCCTAAAGTTATGTTCTTTGACATTACACTGGAAATGAAGATGAATTTTCACACACTCAATTCTGGAACCAGATATGAACCCAACGCATTAACATCAAAGAATTCAATACCTATCCGTGAAATCCTGAAGATGACTCAGATCCTGAGGCGCATTTGACTCTCTAAGACAATCCATGTAGTAAAATGTGTTGCGTTTTGGAACAATGACCACCAAGATCCAGTGACCTCTACAGTTTAAGAAAACCATGAACATATGAACTATGTCTAAAACTGAAAGACGATCAATGTATGCGTGGTTGTATATTTATACTTACTGTTCATGATATGGCCACATGAAGAATTCTCCTATCTGTAAGTCGAACAAGATCTTGGCGACAAAATCAATGGAAGCCGTGCGTGAGTCATTATCTTGTCACAAAACGCCGTTTGCTAAATCAGGATCTATGAAATACTCATGCACCCTTGTTGTTCTCTGCGTCGTCAATCCCCTGAGAGGAATACAGTACAGTTAGCTTTTTTGTCATTTACAGCCTTGTATGGAGAAGATGATCAGAGTTTGCGAAGTACTTACAACATCAAGCATTTGACAAGAGTGGCAGCAAGCTCATTGAAGTTGAAGAAGAGATGAAAGTCCTCGAATTCCACACTGATGGTACCCGGAACATGAGAGAAATGCCATTGGTCGTAGTGCAATTCCACAATGTTAGTATCTTCTGCTTCCGACATTCTGTCCATGCAATATTTATGTAACTTGCGAGCACTAGAACTGCACTCGTCCCAGAAATCGCCAACAAGGAATGGCTGGCCATGTTTGTACTTGCGTTTCTCAAATGTGTCTACTTCCATACTAGAAAGTTGCTTTTGAAGGTCTGCTTCAGACATGTGGTCACAACCGGGATTACCCAGCCCTTCGAAAACATTATTGTTAATTTGGGTGCGGTCGATGATTGTTTGTAGAAGGAGCCTCTTGGTCCCATCCCTCCTCGCTCTTTGGAGGCCCAACTTCCTGTGTGCAATCGTGCCTGCTTCTGTCTTCTTAGCTGAAGCACTTCTTGTTTGACGTCTGGTTTCATCAACGACATGCTGCTGAGAAGCATGTGAAGGTACGATGGACTGCTGAACAGATGATGCCACTATGACGAACTGCTGAGCTGTAGTGCCAGAGTCGACGGACAGCTGACCAGCCGTTGAAGCTATTCTGGGCTTCTAAACAGCTGGTGCCATCGTGTCGGTGTGTTCATGCGGCTGTGACAACGTGTTGGTTTGCTGAGCAGGCAGTGCCGACACATCGGTATGCTTATCAGGCGGCTGCGAACCGCTGGACTGATGACCAGGTGGTTCTTGACTTTCGGAGTGCTTAGTAGGCGGTCCCGGACTTTCGGCCTTCTTACCAGGTGGTTCCAGACATTCAGACTCATTAGCATGCAGTTCGGTCGGGTTTATCTGGTGAGCATGCAGTGCCAATGTGTCTGCACTTTCTGCTTCAGTGGCCGGCATCTGAACCGATGATACGTCTTCAGCAGTTGTGGGCCTTGCCACAGGCTGCTCAGGACGGGACGATGACCTGGCCTGTATGGTAGGAAGTCGGTAGGGCTGATCACAGGTTGATGCCTCGGGCATCTGATTCCCAAGAGTATGTTCAGCGTGGGAATCACACAAGATCTGCTGTGGCGAGATGAGAGTCACCGGTTCGAGGGCAACATTGGTTGCTTTTGGGGGGCTGGAGGGGTCTCATCCAGGAAGTATATTTCTTTCCGTGGCCACTGGATATGATTTAGCCGTGTTTCTTCCAAGGTCCTCCGCTCATCAGGGTCCCCAAGGACATTCTTCAGGGCAAAATCACTGAATCCAGTCTTTATTTCAGTCACGTAGCACTTCACACAACCTGGCTTCAATGGCACATTGTCCAACAAGAGACCCCCATCAAAGTCAGGGTTGTAAACCCATGCTATTGCACATTTTAAAGTACCTTCATAATGTGTAAGCACGTCCCTCATTCTCTCCCCCTATTCATATAGATCAGATATAGCACCATCATGTCCAGCTGCAGCATCATTGTCGCTGGGGTCAGCTGATGCACAGCTACTCTTGTGCGGTGCTGTCATACAATAAGTGGCATTATCCATGCCGACATCCCCTTGCGTCTCCTGGCTATCTCTCAGCATTTGTGTCTTCTCCTGCATATATGACTCCTCAACTTCCTTTTGAACTACAGGATACATATCCCTCTTAATCTTTTCGCGCAAGTCTCTCTGCTTATAATCACTCCTAGTTTTTTTCATGCTGAGCCTCTCTTCTTTGCTTAGTGAGAAAGCCCTCTTGTGTGGGACATTGACCCCAATACCCCTAGCACGGCCAGGGGGCTCTTTGGTAGTCAGAGCCTTGGACAGAATGTCATATGGCCCTGAGTTCCTGTACAACCTTCCAGTGTTTTTGGAATCCTTTGCCATCACATCATATAGTTCTTGGTCTGCTGAGTTTTCAAAGTAATAAGAACCGTCTCCATGCCTCTTTGCACGTGTCCGCAAGTAGTCCCTAGCGCGAGTGCCCCTATTTTCACTAAAGGCCGGTTTGCCACCCGCAACTACTGCTTCTTTGTCCTCCAGCTCCCATATCGGTTTCATGCCATAGTATCCTGCCACGCCCATACGGTGGGTGTGTGTGTTCTTCTTCTGAAGTTCCGATTGCATGGCACTTTTCTTAATAAACTCTTCACTGGCCTTGACCCTTTTGAATTCTGTCCAATCTTCCTTTGTAATTTGGGGGTACGAGGGGATTGGGTCCTTGCCTTGACTCAAGAACTTCTTGTACAACACATGCTTCCAGTTTCTCCAAGCATCCCTGGCCTTCTTCAATGCAGCGTGTTCCACCTGCTCTCTCCACTCCTCGGGAAAGTTGAAGTGCGCCATGATCTCACGAACTATCCTTTGCCATGTTTTTGTACCAGCCTTCCAAAACCCCGGCAGATTAATGTTGTGCCTTGCCCTGCCAACAAATCCACACACACTCCTAAACCTCGTGCGTGCTTTATCAGGTTTAGTTGGAGCCCAAGACTTCAAATCGATGTCAGTTACTTTGTATACACCTTTAGGATGGTGTCTGGGCTTTCTTGGAGCGCTCTTCTGGCTCTTGACCGGATGGGTGATTGTGGCAGCTCTATCCCGTTCATCATTTCTTGGTACGCGATCATCTGTTGCAGACATGTTGGCTTCGGACTCAGATGAAGATACATCGCCAGACGTATGACTGTCATCGCTGCTAATAGACATCTACAGAGTACACATGCGAAATTCAGAAAAGGTGGATAAACGTAAAAAAATGTAACAGCTTGGAAGCTAGCTGTCTAAACATGGCATGTGATCATTTGGAAATGTACGGCTAATCTGTTCGTTTAGTGTGACTCGTGCGCACATGATATGTAATTCGACAATAACTAATTGGAACAAATACAACTTATATGTTAGAAGGTAGATGATGAACATAAATATGCTCTCCATTATTTTATAATCATTTTGGGGACAAACCAAACCAAATAGGAAAAGGGATCGAAAGATAATAGACCTCACCGCGATGAAGGGCAGCAACTCACCGGCTTTTTTTTGTTTGCAAATCCGGCAGGAGAGGCGAGGGTACAGGATCGATATGCTCGACGGCGGCTGGCAAGCAAATGAAGACGGCGAGGTGTGGGCAGCCGCGTGTTCGGAGCGGCAGTGAAGGGTAGGGTTGACGCCGGGAAGCGGGTACATAGCCGGGTTGAGCACGACGGCGCCGGAAAGGGTTCTGGTGTGGATCTGGGGGACGGGAGGGGGAGGGAGCTAGCTGTCGATGGACTTTTGGTAGAATACGTGGACAGATGAGCAAAACGGGGGAGGGCGCGGGTTTGGGGGGAGGGAAGGGGGGCATGTTGGCGGCTTCGGTCAAAAGGATGAAAAAAGATCGTCGTGCGCCCCATGGAAAAAACATTGCAAACGGTTTCATATAGTAACCCGTGTGCACAAGCAGCACAAACCTGTTCGAAATAAAAACCTGAAAACTTTGAAATGTAGACGTGACCTCATCGTTTTGTCTCGAAATTTTTCCCACGGTACGCAGCTATCGTTGTACCCTAATATTGATTTTCTTGCGCATTTCTGGGCTCGCCTGCTATATTTTTCAGCATTTTTTTCATTTACGGGGCATTTATTGTTGGAAATATGCCCGAGAGGAAATAATAAATTGGTTATTATTATATTTCCTTGTTCGTGATAATCGTTTATTATCCATGCTATAATTGTATTGATTGGAAACTCAAATACATGTGTGGGTACATAGACAACACTGTGTCCCTAGTATGCCTCTAGTTAACTAGTTCGTTGATCAAAGATGGTCAAGGTTTCCTGGCCATAGACATGAGATGTCATTTGATAACGGGATCACATCATTAGGAGAATGATGTGATGGACAAGACCCAAACTATAAACATAGCATATGATCGTGTCAGTTTATTGCTATAGTTTTCTGCATGTCAAGTATCTGTTCCTATGACCATGAGATCATGCAACTCACTGACACCGGAGGAATACCTTGTGTGTATCAAACATCACAACGTAACTGGGTGGCTATAAAGATGCTCTATAGGTATCTCCGAGGGTGTCTGTTGAGTGGGCATGGATCAAGACTGGGATTTATTACTCCGTGTGACTGAGAGGTATGTCAGGGCCCACTCGGTAATACAACATCACAATAAGCCTTGCAAGCAATGTGACTAAGTGTTAGCCACGGGATCTTGTATTACAGAACGAGTAAAGAGACTTGCCGGTAACGAGATTGAACTAGGTATAGAGATACCGACGATCGAATCTCGGGCAAGTAACATACCGAAGAACAAAGGGAACAGCGTACGGGATTAACTGAATCCTTGACATAGAGGTTCAACCGATAAAGATCTTCGTAGAATATGTAGGAACCAATATGGGCATCCAGGTCCCGCTATTAGTTATTGACCATAGAGGTGTCTTGGTCATGTCTACATAGTTCTCGAACCCGCAGGGTCTTCATACTTAAGGTTCGGTGACGTTTAGGTATAGTAGAGTTATGTATGGTGGTGACCGAAGGTTGTTCGGAGTCCCGGATGAGATCCTGGACGTCACGAGGAGCTCCAGAATGGTCCGGAGGTAAAGATTGATATATAGGAAGTCCTGTTTTGGTCACCGGAAAAGTTTCGGGTATTTCGGTAGTGTACCGGGAGTGTCGGGAGGGGTACCGGGAACCATCGGGAGGGGTGTCTCGACCCAAAGGACCTCATGGGCTGTGGGAGGAGTCAAACCAGCCCCTAGTGGGCTGGCCTAACCCCCCCACTAAGGCCCATGTGGCTTTGGGTGGAAAAAATCCAAAGGAGGAAAGGTGGAAAGGGTTTCCAAGTGGAGAGGAGGAATCCTACTCCTAATAGGATTGGAGTAGGACTCCTCCACCTCCAATTTCGGCCAAACCTTGAGGGTTTGAGGCTGCCTCCTCCCCTCCCTCCCTTCTATATATACTAGAGGATTTAGAGGGAAGAGCAAACCCTAATTGCCACGTGCTCCCTCTACTTCATCTAGATCGGTTTCTCCTCTAGTCTAGTTTCAGCGGTGCTTAGGCGAAGCCCTGCCGAAATTGTTCCACCACCATCGCCGCCGCGCCGTCGCGCCGCTGGAGAACTCTTCTACCTCTCCGCTCCCTCTTGCTGGATCAAGAAGGCGGAGATCGTCATCGAGCTGTACGTGTGCTGAACGCGGAGGTGCCATCCGTTCGGCGCTAGATCGGAAGGACCGTGATCAGGATCGCGAGACGATTCGTGATTTGATCGCAGGACGGATCATTATGGGATTGCTGGATGGATCGAGATTGGATCGCGAGATGGATCGTGATGGGATCGCGGGACGCTCGGCGATTTGGATCGCGAAGACGTTCAACTACATCAACCGCGTTTCTTAACGCTTCCCGCTTAGCGATCTACAAGGGTATGTAGATCCACTCTCCCTCTCGTAGATGCTCATCACCATGGATAGATTTTGCGTTTGCGTAGGAATTTTTTTGTTTCCCATGCAACGTTCCCCATCAGTGGCATCATGAGCTAGGTCTATGTGTAGATGAGATCTCGAGTAGAACACAAAGGAGTTTGTGGGCGTTGATATTCAGATTGCTTCCTCCCTTGGTCTTTTCTTGATTCGGCGGTATTGTGGGATGAAGCGGCCCGGACCAACATTACTCGTACGCTTACGAGAGACCGGTTCCATCAACTGACATGTAACTTCGTTGCATAAAGATGGCCGGCGGGTGTCTGTTTCTCCCACTTTAGTCGGATCGGATTTGACAAAGGCGGTCCTTGAGAAGGTTGAATAGCAATTTTTGTATCACCGTTGTGGTTTTTGCGTAGGTAAGAATTGTTCTTGCTAGATACCCGTAGCAGCCACGTAAAACTTGCAACAACAATTAGAGGACGTCTAACTTGTTTTTGCAGGGTATGTTGTGATGTGATATGGCCAATTACATGATGAGATATATGTGATGTATGAGATGATCATGTATTGTACAGAATATCACGACTTGCATGTCGATGAGTACGGCAACCGGCAGGAGCCATAGGGTTGTCTTTAATTATTTTCGCCATTTTTGCTTTACTTTATCGCTATGAGTTAGCAATAGTCATGGAAGCAACAATCGGCGCGACAACCTCATGGCGACACATTGATGGAGATCAAGATGATGGAGATCATGGTGTTATGCCGGTGACGATGGAGATCATGCCGGTGCTTTGAAGATGGAGATCAAAAGTACAAGTCCATGGCCATATCATGTCACTTATGATTTGCATGTGATGTTAATCCTTTTATGCATCTTATTTTGCTTAGGACGACGGTAGCATTATAAGGTGACCCCTCACTAAAATTTCAAGATAAAATTGTGTTCTCCCCGAGTGTGCACCGTTGCGAAAGTTCGTCGTTTTGAGACACCACGTGATGATCGGGTGTGATAGACTCTACGTTCACATACAACGGGTGCAAGTCAGTGTTGCACGTGCGGAACGCTCGGGTTAAACTTGATGAGCCTAGCATGTACAGACATGGCCTCGGAACACAAGAGACCGAAAGGTCGAACATGAGTCATATAGTAGATATGATCAACATGAAGATGTTCACCATTGAAACCACCTCAACTCACGTGATGAACGGACTTGAGTTGGTGGATTTGGATCATGTGTCACTCGAATGACCGGAGGGATGTCAATTTGAGTGGGAGTTTTTAAGTAATATGATTAACTAAACTCATTATCATGAACATAGTCAAAATGTCTTTGCAAATTATGTTGTAGATTACTAGCTCGCGCTGTAGCTCCCTTGAATTTTTATATGTTCCTAAAGAAATAGAGTTGAAAGATGATGGTAGCAATAATGCGGACTGGGTCCGTGATCTGAGGATTGTCCTCATTGCTGCACAGAAGGCTTATGTCCTTAATGCACCGCTCGGTGTGCCACCCCCTCAAGCGTCGTCTGTAGATGTTGTGAACATCTGACAGGCACGTTCTGATGACTACTTGATAGTTCAGTGCATCATGCATTATGGCTTAGAATTGAGGCCCCAAAATGTTTTGAACGTCACGGAACATATGAGATGTTCTAAGAGCTGAAATTGGGATCTCAGGCTCGTGCCCGTGTTGAGAGGTATGAGACCTCCAACAAGATTCTTTGCCTGCAAGATGAAGGAGAATAGCTCAATCAGTGAGCATGTGCTCAGATTGTCTGGGTGCTACAATTGCTTGAATCGAGTGGGAGTTGATCTTCCAGATAAGATAGTGATTGATATAGTTATCCAAGTCACGGTCACTAAGCTACTAGAGCCTCATGATGAACTATAAAATGCCAGGGATAGAAATAATGATCCTTGAGCTATTCGCGATGTTTGACACCGCGAAGGTAGAAATCAAGAAGGAGCATCAAGTGTTGATGGTTAGTGAAACCACTAGTTTCAAGAAGGGCAAGGGCTAGGAGGGAAACTTCATGGATGGCAAGTCAGTTGCTGCTCCAGTGAAGAAACCCAAGGTTGAACCCAAACCCGAGACTAAGTGCTTCTATTATGAGGAAAACGGTCGCTGAAGCAGAACAACCCTAGATACTTGGTAGATAAGAAGGCTTGCAACGTCGATAGAAGTATATTTGATATACGTGTTATTGATGTGTACCTTGCTAGTACTCCTAGTAGCACCTGGGTATTGGATACCGGTTCGGTTGCTAAATGTTAGTAACTCGAAATAAAAGCTACGGAATAAACGGAGGCTAGCTAAGGGTGAGGTGACGACGAGTGTTGGAAGTGTTTCCAAGGTTGATGTGATCACCATCGCACGCTCTCTCTACCTTCGGGATTAGTGATGAACCTAAATAAATGTTATTTGGTGTTTGCGTTGAGCATGAACGTGATTAGATCATGTTTATTGCAATACGGTTATTCATTCAAGTTAGAGAATAATGGTTATTCTGTTTACATGAATAATACCGTCAATGGTCATGCACCCAATGAGAATGGTTTATTGAATCTTGATCGTAGTGATACACATGTTCATAATTTTGATGCCAAAAGATACAAAGTTAATAATGATAGTACCACATACTTGTGGCACTGCCGCTAAATGTCATATTGGTGTAAAACGCATGAAGAAACTCCATGCTGATGGATCTTTGGACTCATTCGATTTCGAATCGGTTGAGACATGCGGACCATGCCTCATGGGCAAGATGACTAAGACCCCGTTTTCCGGTATGATGGAGCGGGCAAGTGACTTATTGGAAATGATACATGTTGATGTATTCAGTCCAATGAGTGTTGTAGCGTGCGGTGGATATCATTATTTTCCTACCTTCACTGATGATTTGAGTAGATATGGAGATATTTACTTAATGAAACACAAGTCTGAAACATTTGAAAAGTTCAAACAAATTCAGAGTGAAGTTTGAGATCATCGTGACAAGAAGATAAAATATCTACGATATGATCGTAGAGGTAAATATCTGAGTTACGAGTTATGTATACAACTTAAGACAATGTGGAAGTTGTTTCACAACTCACGCCACCTGGAACACCATAGTGTGATGGTGTGTCCGAACGTCGTAGTCGTGCTCTATTGGATATGGTGCGTACTATGATGTCTCTTATCGATTTGCCACTATCGTTTTGGGGTTATGCATTAGAGACAACTACATTCACTTTAAAAAAGGGGCACCATCCAAGTCCGTTGAGATGACACCGTATGAATTTTGGTTTGGCAGAAACCTAAGCTGTCATTTCTTAATGTTTGGGGCTGCGACGCTTATGTGGAAAAGGTTTTCAACCTGATGAGCTCGAACCCAAAGCGTACAAATGCATCTTCATAGAATACCCTAACGTAACAGTTGGGTAAACCTTCTATCTCAGATCCAAGCACAAAGTGTTTGTTGCTAAAACGGGTCCTTTCTCGAGAAAGAGTTTCTCTCGAAAGAATTGAGTGGGAGGAAGATAGAACTTTATGAGGTTGTTGAACCTTTGTTTCAACCAGAGAGTAGCGCAGCGCAGAAAGTTGTTTTTGTGGAGCCTACATTAGTTGAAGAGGAATTTAATGATGATGATCATAAAGCTTCGGATCAAGTTACTATCGAACCTCGTAGGTCGACAAGGACGCGTACTGCTCCTGAGTGGTACGGCAACCCTGTCTTAGAGGTCCTGTTGTTGGACAACAATGAACCTACGAGCTATGGAGAAGCAATGATGGGCCCGGATTCCGAGAAATGGTTAGAGGCCATGCAATCCGAGATGGGATCCATGTAAGAAAACAAAGTATGGGCTTTGGAAGTATTACCTGAAGGGAGAAAGGCCATTCAGAACAAATGGATCTTTAAAAGGAAGACGGACGCGGACGGTAATGTCACCGTCTATAAAGCTCGACTTGTGGCAAAGGGTTTTTCACAAGTTCAAGGAGTTGAATACGATGAGACTTTCTCACCCGTAGCGATGCTAAAGTCTGTTGGAATTATGTTAGCAGTTGCTGCATTTTTCGACTATGAAATCTGGTAGATGGATGTCCAAACATCATTTCCTTAACGGTATCCGTGAGGAAAGGTTGTATGTGATACAACCGGAAGGTTTTGTCAGTTCTAAGGATGGTAAAATATATGCAAGCTCCAGCGATCCTTCTATGGACTGGAGCAAGCATCTCGGAGTTGGAATATACACTTTGATGAGGTGATCAAATTTTTGAGTCTATACAAAGTTTATGAGAAACTTGTATTTACAATAAAGTGAGTGGGAGCATTATAGAATTTCTGATAAGTATATGTGGATGACATATTGTTGATCGGAAATGATGTAGAATTTCTGGAAAGCATAAAGGGTTGTTTGAAAAGGAGTTTATCAAAGGAAAACCTGGAATGAAGCTACTTAAATATTGGGCATCTTGATCTATAGAGGTAGATCAAGACGTCTGATAAAACTTTCAACGAGTACATACCTTGACAAGATTTTGAAAGAGTTCAAAATGGATCAGTCAAAGAAAGAGTTCTTGCCCGATTTGTAAGGTGTGGAGTTGAGTGAGACTCAAAGCTCGACCACGGCAGAAGAAAGAGAAAGGACAAAGGTCGTCCCCTATGCCTTATCCATAGGCTCTGTATAGTATGCCATGCTATGTACCGCACCTGTGTGTGCCTTGCCATGAGTCTATCAAGGGGTACAAGAGTGATCCAGGAGTGGACCACTGGACAGCGGTCAAGATTATCCTTAGTAACTAGAGGACTAAGGAAATATTTCTCGATTATGGAGGTGATAAAGAATTTGTCGTAAAGGGTTACGTCGATGCAAGCTTTAACACCAATCCGGATGACTCTGAGTAGCAATCCGGATACGTATAGTGGAGCAGCCATTTGGAATAGATCCAAGTGGAGTGTGGTAGCAGTGTCTACAGTATGACATAGAGATTTGCAAAGTACACATGGATCTGAATGTCGCAGACCCGTTGACTAAAGACCTCTCTCACATGCAAAGCATGAACGAACCCCAGAACTCATTGGGTGTTAGATTCATAACATTGTAAAACACATGGTGATGTGAACTAGATTATTGACTCTAGTGCAAGTGGGAGACTGTTGGAAATATGCCCTAGAGGCAATAATAAATTGGTTATTATTATATTTCCTTGTTCGTGACAATCGTTTATTATCCATGCTATAATTGTATTGATTGGAAACTCAAATACATGTGTGGGTACATAGACAACACTGTGTCCCTAGTATGCCTCTAGTTAACTAGTTCGTTGATCAAAGATGGTCAAGGTTTCCTGGCCATAGACATGAGATGTCATTTGATAACGGGATCACATCATTAGGAGAATGATGTGATGGACAAGACCCAAACTATAAACATAGCATATGATCGTGTCAGTTTATTGCTATAGTTTTCTGCATGTCAAGTATCTGTTCCTATGACCATGAGATCATGCAACTCACTGACACTGGAGGAATACCTTGTGTGTATCAAACGTCACAACATAACTGGGTGACTATAAAGATGCTCTACAGGTATCTCCGAGGGTGTCTGTTGAGTGGGCATGGATCAAGACTGGGATTTGTTACTCCGTCTGATGGAGAGGTATCTCAGGGCCCACTCGGTAATACAACATCACAATAAGCTTTGCAAGCAATGTGACTAAGTGTTAGCCATGGGATCTTGTATTATAGAATGAGTAAAGAGACTTGCCGGTAACGAGATTGAACTAGGTATAGAGATACCGACGATCGAATCTCGGGCAAGTAACATACCGAAGAACAAAGGGAACAGCGTACGGGATTAACTGAATCCTTGACATAGAGGTTCAACCGATAAAGATCTTCGTAGAATATGTCGGAACCAATATGGGCATCTAGGTCCCGCTATTAGTTATTGACCATAGAGGTGTCTTGGTCATGTCTACATAGTTCTCGAACCCGCAGGGTCTGCACACTTAAGGTTCGGTGACGTTTAGGTATAGTAGAGTTATGTATGGTGGTGACCGAAGGTTGTTCGGGGTCCCAGATGAGATCCTGGACGTCACGAGGAGCTCCGGAATGGTCCGGAGGTAAAGATTGATATATAGGAAGTCCTGTTTTGGTCACCGGAAAAGTTTCGGGTATTTCGGTAGTGTACCGGGAGTGTCGGGAGGGGTACCGGGGACCATCGGGAGGGGTGTCTCGACCCAAAGGACCTCATGGGCTGTGGGAGGAGTCAAACCAGCCCCTAGTGGGCTGGCCTAACCCCCCCACTAAGGCCCATGTGGCTTTGGGTGGAAAAAGTCCAAAGGAGGAAAGGTGGAAAGGGTTTCCAAGTGGAGAGGAGGAATCCTACTCCTAATAGGATTGGAGTAGGACTCCTCCCCCTCCAATTTCGGCCAAACCTTGAGGGTTTGAGGCTGCCTCCTCCCCTCCCTCCCTCCTATATATACTAGAGGATTTAGAGGGAAGAGCTAACCCTAATTGCCACGTGCTCCCTCTACTTCATCTATATCGGTTTCTCCTCTAGTCTAGTTTCAGCGGTGCTTAGGCGAAGCCCTGCCGGAATTGTTCCACCACCATCGCCGCCGCACCGTCGCGCCGCCGGAGAACTCTTCTACCTCTCTGCTCCCTCTTGCTGGATCAAGAAGGTGGAGGTCATCGAGCTGTACGTGTGCTGAACGCGGAGGTGCCGTCCGTTCGGCGCTAGATCGGAAGGACCGTGATTAGGATCGCGAGACGATTCGTGATTTGATCGCAGGACGGATCGTTATGGGATCGCGGGACGGATTGAGATTGGATCACGAGATGGATCGTGATGGGATCGCGGGACGCTCGGCGATTTGGATCGCGAAGACGTTCGACTACATCAACCACGTTTCTTAACGCTTCCCGCTTAGCGATCTACAAGGGTATGTAGATCCACTCTCCCTCTCGTAGATGCTCATCACCATGGATAGATCTTGCGTGTGCGTAGGGAATTTTTTGTTTCCCATGCAACGTTCCCCATCATTTATTGCATATAAATCAAATCACAACTTCAACAGCGTGTGTTGACGAGAGGTATAAGGACCGCCGTTCGATCTGGGTGAATCCTACGGTGCCGACTCCCCAACCGTGTGGTTTGGGTTTTGTCCAAGCAGAAAGCAGGACTCACGTTGCGCGTATTAGGTTTCATAGGCCGCGGTTTAGAAAGCACACGGTTCTAGTGAACGAACCGTGTGCTATTTTCCATGCAGAATAGTCATATTTTCATTTGAAATGAATTTGGGACTTCATCATTTCGCCTCGAATTATTTTCATCCGCAGACAATCAACTATTAGCCTGTATTGATTTCCGGCCGCATTTTCATGACTTGTTTGCTAATTTGAAAACATTTTTCCACCAACATGGGGCTTGTTAGTAATTTAATTGGAGGAAATGCAGATGTATTATGAAAATTACAAAAATGGGTGTGTCACCGTGGCATGGTGTGAAGACCCCGTGGAAAAATTGGTAATGTCTGGTGGAAGTTGTGATGGCCTGCCCTTTGAAAAGGAATGTATCTCACACAAAGGATCATGGTTTACGAAAAGTAGAGTTGGCATTTCGGACTCCAATCGGTGTCAACCTCATCCTTTTGCCTTGGTTTTTTCCATGGTATGCAAACATCATTGTACTCCTAATATTGATCTTCTGGTGGATTACATGTCTCGTTTGCTATATCTTAGTCATATTTTGCAGTTACCATGTTAATTAGTTCTTATAAATAAAATATCCCAACATGAATTACGTGTGGATGGTGGCAAAGAATCTCTTACAAATCATTTGTGTGTCGCTTTGCATGATTTTCGTCATTGTGCAACGAATGAGAAGAATTGTCAAGCATTTTGGATGGGAGATGTGTCCTCCTAAATAAATGTCAGTAATTTAATTACAGGAAATGCAGATGGACTCAGAAAATCACGAAAATCGGTGTGTCATCGTGGCGTCATCTCGAGAAACCGTGGAAAAAATTTGGTAAAATTTGGCACAAGCTACAATGATCGCTAATTGGAAACCATAGCATCTGAGTAGAAGGATCATAGTTCCAAGGGGCGAAGTGGCAAATCGAACTCCAATCGACGGTGTCTTCATCGCCTCTCCCCCAAATTTTATCCCACAATAGTCAATCGTAATTATACGTCAGGTTTGATTTTCTGGCGCATTTCTGGGCTCGCCTGCTATATTTTTCAGCATTTTTTATCATTTATGGGGCATTGATTGCATATAAATCAAATCCCAACTTCAACAGCGTGTGTTGACGAGAGTTATAAGGACCGCCGTTCGATCTGGGTGAATCCTACAGTGTAGACGCACGATCCGCGTGGTTTGGGTTTTGTCCAATCAGAAAGCAGGACTCACGTTGCGCGCATTAGGTTTCATAGGCCGCGGTTTAGAAAGCACACGGTTCTAGTGAACGAACCGTGTGCTATTTGTCCATGCAGAACAGTCATATTTTCATTTCAAATGAATTTGGGACTTCATCATTTCGCCTCGAATTATTTTCATCCGCAGACAATCAACTATTAGCCCCTGTATTGATTTCCGGCTGTATTTTCATGACTTGTTTGCTAATTTGAAGACATTTTTCCACCAACATGGGGCTTGTTAGTAATTTAATTGGAGGAAATGCAGATGTATTACGAAAATTGCAAAAATGGGTGTGTCACCGTGGCATGGTGTGAAGACCCCGTGGGAAAATTGGTAATGTCTGGCGGAAGTTGTGATGGCCTGCCCTTTGAAAACGAATGCATCTCACACAAAGGATCATGGTTTACGAAAAGTAGAGTTGGCATTTCGGACTCCAATCGGTGTCAACCTCATCTTTTTGCCTTGGTTTTTCCATGGTATGCAAACATCATTGTACTCCTAATATTGATCTTCTGGTGGATTACATGTCTCGTTTGCTATATCTAAGTCATATTTTGCAGTTACCATGTTAATTAGTTCTTATAAATAAAATATCCCAACATGAATTACGTGTGGATGGTGCTAAAGAATCTCTTACAAATCATTTGTGTTTCGCTTTGCGTGCTTTTCGTCATTGTGCAACGAATGAGAAGAAGTGCCAAGCATTTCGAATGGGAGATGTGTCCACCTAAATAAATGTCAGTAATTTAATTACAGGAAATGCAGATGGACTCAGAAAATCACGAAAATCGGTGTGTCATCATGGCGTCATCTCGAGACACCGTGGAAAATTTTTGGTAAAATTTGGCACAAGCTACAATGATCGCTAATTGGAAACCATAGCATCTGAGTAGAAGGATCATAGTTCCAAGGGGAGAAGTGGCAAATCGAACTCCAATCGATGGTGTCTTCATCGCCTTTCCTCCAAATTTTATCCGACGGTAGTCAATCATAATTATACATCAGGTTTGATTTTCTGGCGCATTTTTGGGCTCGCCTGCTATATTTTCGGCATTTTCTATCATGTATGGGGCATTTATTGCATATAAATCAAATCCCAACTTCAACAGCATGTGTTGACGAGAGGTATAAGGACCGCTGTTCGATCTGGGTGAATCCTACGATGCAGACGCACGATCCGCGTGGTTTGGGTTTTGTCCAATCAGAAAGAAGGACTCACGTTGCGTGCATTAGGTTTCATAGGTCGCGGTTTAGAAAGCACACGGTTCTAGTGAACGAACCGTGTGCTATTTGTCCATGTAGAACAGTCATATTTTCATTTCAAATGAATTTGGGACTTCATCATTTCGCCTCGAATTATTTTCATCCGCAAACAATCAACTATTAGCCCCTGTATTGATTTGCGGCTGCATTTTCATGACTTGTTTGCTAATTTGAAGACATTTTTCCACCAACATGGGGCTGGTTAGTAATTTAATTGGAGGAAATGCAGATGTATTACGAAAATTACAAAAATGGGTGTGTCACCGTGGCATGGTGTGAAGACCCCGTGGGAAAAATTGGTAATGTCTGGCAGATGTTGTGATGGCCTGCCCTTTGAAAACGAATGCATCTCACACAAAGGAGCATGGTTTACGAAAAGTAGAGTTGGCATTTTGAACTCCAATCGGTGTCAACCTCATCCTTTCGCCTTGGTTTTTTCCATGGTATGCAAATATCATTGTACTCCTAATATTGATCTTCTGCTGGATTACATGTCTCGTTTGCTATATCTAAGTCATATTTTGCAGTTACCATGTTAATTAGTTCTTATAAATAAAATATCCCAACATGAATTACGTGTGGATGGTGGCAAAGAATCTCTTAGAAATCATTTGTGTGTCGCTTTGCGTGATTTTCGTCATTGTGGAACGAATGAGAAGAATTGTCAAGCATTTCGGACGGGAGATGTGTCCACCTAAATAAATGTCAGTAATTTAATTACAGGAAATGCAGATGGACTCAGAAAATCATGAAAATCGATGTGTCGTCGTGGCGTTATCTCGAGACACCGTGGAAAAAAATTGGTAAAATTTGGCACAAGCTACAATGATCGCTAATTGGAAACCATAGCATCTGAGTAGAAGGATCATAGTTCCAAGGGGAGAAGTGGCAAATCGAACTCCAATCGACGGTGTCTTCATCGCCTCTCCCCCAAATTTTATCCCACGGTAGTCAATCATAATTATACGTCAGGTTTGATTTTCTGGCGCATTTCTGGGCTCTCCTGCTATATTTTAAGCATTTTTTATCATTTACGGGGCATTTATTGCATATAAATCAAACCCCAACTTCAACAGCGTGTGTTTACGAGAGGTATAAGGACCGCCGTTCGATCTGGGTGAATCCTACGGTGCCGACGCATGATCCGTGTGGTTTGGGTTTTGTCCACTCAGAAAGTAGGACTCACGTTGTGCGCATTAGGTTTCATCGGCCGCGGTTTAGAAAGCACACGGTTCTAGTGAACGAAATGTGTGCGATTTGTAAACCAAACTGTACATGTTCAGTTCGTACATACCGGAGTGGGATGAACTGACAGTACATGCGAAACTAGATCAACATAAGGTCGTGCATACCTCGCAATACAGTACATGCGAAACTTATAACAGAACGAACTCGGTACACATCCTACACAATTCAGTACATGCAACAATTCAGTACAGTAGACATAATGACTAGTTTTTTGAATCAATTCCCATGTACATGGGGTAATCGCGATCATTAGGTTGACCACTAATGAACTTAGGATTTCTGATGATTTTACGCTTCTCCTCTTTTAAGTCGCGTGGCCCCTCAGGTGGCAACTCATCATATTGATTGTACTCCTCCTCATCACCAACATTCTCGACGCCTAGTACTCTCATCTTCCCATACATCACTACATGGCAGTGCGTATGCAAGAGGTCTGGCACAAAGAAAATCTGGGTAGCATCGCTGGCAAGAATAAATGGGTCCTTGTGATAGGCCATAACTCTGCGGTCAACATATGTCTTCCTGCTGTAAGCATCAACCTTTACGCTACTAAGAGGGACCCATCTGCACTTGAATAATGCCACCTTCATTTGCACATAGTCAAGCTCCCAAATCTCTTCAATGGTTCCATAGTACACCTGTTTATCATCTTCCTCTACAGTTAGGCATTCTATTCGAACATAGCTGTTCTGATACGAGGTCTTAGTATCACGTTCCTCAGTGTAGAACGTGTTCCCATTTATGTCGTACGCTTGGTACTTCATAATTGTCATTGATGGCTTTTCTGCCAACCACGCTGCAAGGTCATCTTGAGGTCCACTTGTCAAACAATCCTTCAGCCATCTTATATAGTCCCTATTGTGTGCATTTATCTTGCCAGCTGGTGACAGCACATTAGGTAAGTTGCTTCATCGTATCTCCTCCGTGTGTTCTGCAGCATGAGCATCGAGTATCGGGCTATTAAGCAGTACCGTCAAATGTGCTTGATCGGCCATATCTCCAGGTGCACGAAGCTATGAGCCAGCAAGGACCGGCTTACCGGCTAGCCTTCCCTCATGGCGAGAGAGGGGCACACCTATAGGTCTAAGTTTCATGTATTCGATGCAAAACTTAACCACTTCCTCCGTGGTATAACCTTGTAGGATGCTTGCCTCTGGATGATATCGGTTCCGACAATAGCGCTTCAATATTCCCATGTACCAATCGAAGGGATACATGTTGCGAAGAAACACAGGACCACAATACTTTATCTCATCCACAAGGTGCACGGTGAGATGGACCATGACATCAAAGAATGACGGTGGGAAGAACATCTCTAAGTTTGACAATATCCTTGCAATATCAGGTTGCATATTATCCAGCTCTTCAACATCTACCACCTTCTGCCATAGTTTTTTGAAGAAATCACAGAGATCAATCAATGTGTTTCTTATGTCTGTGTCCATCATATTCCTTATGGCCACCGGGAGGATTTGTGTCAACATTACGTGGCAATCATGTGACTTCATGTGAGACAACTTCTTTTTACCCAAGTTGTCATCCACGAGACTTCTGATGTTTGCAGAGTAGGAAGAGGGTGTCTTAATTGACAACAAAAATGCGAAGAACTCTTTTACTTCTGCTGCAGTGAAATTGTAACTCTGGTGTTGGTGGAGCAATTTGTCATCATCTTCTACTTCATTCATGCGTTGTGATTGGTCACCAAGCATATCGAGTCGTGCACCGTCACCATCCTTTCTTTTGCCTTTAATCTTGAGCAGAGTACCAAGGATGCTTTCACAAACATTCTTCTCTACGTGCATGACATCAATGCAATGACGTACACTTGATTCAGAACACTGATTTCTTCTTAAACACTTGGTCCCAGGGTGTTATTTTTGACATCGAAACGGATCCCTTGCCAAGCACAACATTAATTTTTTTAACCATGTTGTGGACTTCTTTCCCATCATAGGGTCTTGGGCCCGTTCCTTTCTCTACCGTACCATCAAATTCAGCAGTCATTTTTTTGGTAAGGGTGATTTCTCCTTAAGAACCTACGATGACGCAAATACACGGTTTTGCGCGAGTTGGAAAGAAATCTACTCTCTGTCCTATCCATGCATGTGACTCATCCTACTGGTCCCTTTGTTTTCTGCCCTGAACTATTGCCTAATATCGGCATATCTTGAATGGTGTGCAGCAGCAACGCATGTAGCCGGAAAAACTCCTTTGCGTTGGCATCATAACAGCTCACACCAGACCTCCACATCATGATGTATTTTTTCTTCATACACAACCAAGGAGGAAGGTTATATATGCACAGAAGCACCAGCCAAGTGCTGTGTTTGGTGCTCATATCGCCAAAGGGATTAAATCCATCAGTACACTCCCCTAGCCATATATTTCTTGGATCCTTTGCAAAATCTTTAAACCTGTCAGCGATTTGTTCCCACTGAGCCCCATCTATCGGGTGCCTCATATACTTATCCGCAGTTCGCTCATCATGATGCCACCGCAACCTCTTTGCCTCTCTAGGGTTTGCAAACAAACGCTTCAACCTTGGAATTATAGGCAAGTACCAAACAACCTTGAATGGGATTCCTGTCTTGATCTCTTCGTCCATTTTGTACTTGTCTTGTGCTCTCCTGCGCTTGTATCATGCGTGCTTGCATACGAGACATGAACGCAAATATTTGTAATCACCGTGGTACAACATACAATCATTCACACAAGCGCGTATCTTCTGGACTTCAAGTTCCAATGGACAAACAATTTTCTTCTCTTCGTTCGTGCTTTTGGGGAGCACATTATCTTCTAGAAGAATGTCTTTGAAAAGACTCAACAACTGTGTGAAGGCCTTGTTTGATAGACCGCTTTCTGCTTTAAATCGGAGAAGCGTTAGTGGGACACTCAACTAGGAATATTTCTTTTTGCAACCTGGATACAAATCTTTCTTGGAGGCCGCATCAATGCTTGGCAGCTCCTTGTACCCGGCTATATCTTTATCTTGGCCCTGGAAATCTGCAATCATAGGAGCAAAATCTGGCATATCATCAAGGTTGGTGTTGTCTGCTTCACACTCTTGGTTTTTCTTTGGTTTTTTTGGCATGCCAATCTTCTGTCTGTAGCTTGACGTCTGAGCCCCAAGGTTAAATTCATCACCCATGCGACTCTGATCGGGGTTTCGCACCTTGCCGACAGGCAGGTTAATACCTTCAATCATAACCGGCTCTTCACCATGTTTAGTCCATCTTGTGTATCCACCCATGAATCCCCTTTTGTATAAGTGTAACTCGACCTCATCAATTGGAATTGAATCCGTATTGCTACAATCCTTGCATGGATAGAGGACGTAATATTCTTTGCAAATTCTCTTCTTTGTCCATTCACGCCATCCCTATACCTTGAGCTTGTTCGGTCCCCCATCCATTCAGATCGTTCCATCTGCACACGTTGCATCCTTAATGGATGCACAAAGATGGGTGAATAAATAACTAGATTTTATTTTCAAAATTTATGGAGGGCGCTGTGATACGTCCATTTTGCATCATGCTCTTATATTGATATTTATTGCATTATGGGCTGTTATTACATATTTTGGTACAATACTTATGCCTTTTCTCTCTTATTTTACAAGGTTTACATGAAGAGGGAGAATGCCGGCAGCTGGAATTCTAGACTTGAAAAGGAGCAAATATGAGAGACCTATTCCACACAACTCCAAAAGTCCTGAAAAGTTACGGAGAATTATTTTGGAATATATAAAAAATATTGGGCGAAAGAAATACCATAGGGGACCCACCAGGAGGCCACAAGCCTGGGGGGCGCGCCCTACCCCCCAGGGCGCGCCCCTGTGGTTTGTGGGCCCCCTGGCAGCCCTCCGGTGCCCATCTTCTTGCTATATGGAGGGTTTTGACCTGGAAAAAATTATAAGAGAGCTTTCGGGACGAAGCGCCGCCGTCTCGAGGCGGAAATTGGGCAGAACCAATCTAGGGCTCCGGCGGAGCTGTTCTGCCAGGGACACTTCCCTCCCGGAGGGGGAAATCGAAGCCATCGTCACCACCAACGATCCTCTCATCGAGAGGGGGTCAATCTCCATCAACATCTTCACCAGCACCATCTCATCTCCAAACCCTAGTTCATCTCTTGTATCCGATCTTTGTCTCAAAACCTCAGATTGGTACGTGTGGGTTGCTAGTAGTGTTGATTATCCCTGTAGTTGATGCTAGTTGGTTTACTTGGTGGAAGATCATATGTTCAGATCCTTAATGATAATTAATACTCCTATGATTATGGACATGAATATGCTTTGTGAGTAGTTACGTTTGTTCCTGAGGACATGGGATAAGTCTTGTTATAAGTAATCATGTGAATTTGGTATTCGTTCGATATTTTGATGAGATGTATGTTGTCTCTCCTCTAGTGGTGTTATGTGAACGTCGACTACATGACACTTCACCATTATTTGGGCCTAGGGGAAGGCATTGGGAAGTAATAAGTAGATGATGGGTTGCTAGAGTGACAAAAGCTTAAACCCTAGTTTATGCGTTGCTTCGTAAGGGGCTGATTTGGATCCATATGTTTCATGCTATGGTTAGATTTATCTTAATTCTTCTTTCGTAGTTGCGGATGCTTGCGAGAGAGGTTAATCATAAGTGGGAGGCTTGTCCAAGTAAGGGTAGCACCCAAGCACCGGTCCACCCACATATCAAATTATCAAAGTAACGAACGTGAATCATATGAGCATGATGAAAACTAGCTTGACAGAAATTCCCATGTGTCCTCGGGAGCGCTTTACTTTATATAAGAGTTTGTCCAGGCTTGTCCTTTGCTACAAAAAGGATTGGGCCACCTTGCTGCACCTTTGCCACATTTGTTACTTGCTATCCGTTACGAATTATCTTATCACAAAACTATTTGTTACCGATAATTTCAGTGCTTGCAAAGAATACCTTACTGAAAAGCGCCTGTCATTTCCTTCTGCTCCTCGTTGGGTTCGACACTCCTACTTATCGAAAGGACTACGATAGATCCCCTATACTTGTGGGTCATCAAGACTTTTTTCTGGCACCGTTGCCGGGGAGTGAGGCACCTTTGGTGAGTGGAATTTGGTAAGGAAAAATTTATATAGTGTGCTGAAATTTACTATCACTTGTTACCATGGAAAATAATCCTTTGAGGGGCTTGTTCGGGGTATCTTCACCTCGACCGGAAGCACAAAGAGTTGCTCCTCAACCTACTGAACCTGCTGAAAATATTTATTATGAAATTCCTTCGGGTATGATAGAGAAACTGCTAGCCAATCCTTATGCAGGAGATGGAACCCTACATCCTGATTTGCATCTAATCTATGTGGATGAAGTTTGTGGATTATTTAAGCTTGCAGGTTTGCCCGAGGATGATGTCAAGAAAAAGGTCTTTCCTTTATATTTGAAGGAGAAGGCATTGACATGGTATAGGCTATGTGATGACATGGTATATTGACCGGTTGAAATTGGAATTTCATCAGAAGTTTTATCCTATGCATCTGGTTCATCGTGATCGGAATTATATTTATAATTTTTGGCCTCATGAAGGAGAAAGTAACGCTCAAGCTTGGGGGAGGCATAAGTCAATGTTATATTCATGCCCCAATCATGAGCTCTCAAGAGAAATTATTATTCAGAATTTTTATGCTCGGCTTTCTCGTAATGATCAATCCATGCTCGATACTTCTTGTACTGGTTCCTTTATGAAGAAAGATATTGAATTCAAATGGGATTTATTGGAAAGAATTAAACGCAACTCTGAAGATTGGGAACTCGACGAAGGTAAGGAGTCAGGTATAAACCTTAAGTTTGATTGTGTTAAATCCTTTATAGACACCGATGCTTTTCGTGAATTTAGCACTAAATATGGACTTGACTCTGAGATAGTAGCTTCTTTCTGTGAATCTTTTGCTACTCATGTTGATCTCCCTAAGGAGAAGTGGTTTAAATATCATCCTCCCATTGAAGTGAAAGTAGTTGAACCTATTAAAGTTGAAGAAGAAACTATTACTTATAATGTTGATCCTGTTATTCCTGCTGCTTATATTGAGAAACCACCTTTCCCTGTTAGAATAAAGGAACATGCTAAAGCTTCAACTGTGGTTCGTAAGAGTTATACTAGAACACCTACACCCCCTGAACAAATCAAAGTTGAACCTAGTATTGCTATGGTTAAAGATCTCTTGGTTGATAATATTGATGGGCATGTTATTCATTTCTGTGATGAAGCTGCTAGAATTGCTAGACCTGATACTAAAGATAAACATAGACCAATTGTTGGCATGCCTGTTGTTTCTGTTAAAATTGGAGATCATTGTTATCATGGCTTATGTGATGTGGGTGCTAGTGTGAGTGCAATTCCCTTTACCTTATATCAAGAAATTATGAATGATATTGAAACAGCTGAATTAGAAGAAATTGATGTTACCATTAAGCTTGCAAATAGAGATACTATAGCACCAGTTGGGATTGTTAGAGATGTTGAAGTCTTGTGTGGGAAAATAAAATATCCTACTGATTTTCTTGTTCTTGGTTCCCCACAAGATGATTTTTGTCCCATTATATTTGGTAGACCTTTCTTGAATACTGTTAATGCTAAGATAGATTGTGAGAAAGAAACTGTTACTATAAGTTTTGGGGATGTGTCTCATGAGTTCAATTTCTCTAAATTCCGTAGACAACCCCATGACAAAGAATTGCCTAGTAAAGATGAAATTGTTGGTCTTGCTTCTATTGCTGTGCCTCCTACTGATCCCTTAGAACAATATTTGCTAGACCATGAAAACGATATGCATATGAATGAAAGGAATGAAATAGATAAGATTTTCTTTGATCAACATCCTATTTTGAAACACAACTTGCCTGTTGAAATACTTGGGGATCCTCCTCCACCCAAGGGTGATCCCGTGTTTGAGCTTAAACAATTACCGGATACTCTGAAATATGCTTATCTTGATGAAAAGAAGATATATCCTGTTATTATTAGTGCTAACCTTTCAGAGCATGAAGAAAAGAGATTATTGAAAACTCTGAAGAAGCACCGTGCTGCTATTGGATATACTCTTGATGATCTTAAGGGCATTAGTCCCACTCTATGTCAGCATAAAATTAATATGGAGCCTGATGCTAAACCAGTTGTTGATCACCAACGACGGTTAAATCCTAAAATGAAAGAAGTGGTAAGAAATGAAATATTAAAGCTTCTGGAGGCAGGTATAATTTATCCTATTGCTGATAGTAGATGGGTTAGTCCCGTTCATTGTGTCCCTAAGAAGGGAGGTATTACCGTTGTTCCTAATGATAAAAATGAATTGATCCCGCAAAGAATTGTTACAAGATATAGAATGGTAATTGATTTTAGGAAATTAAATAAAGCTACTAGGAAAGATCATTATCCTCAACCTTTTATTGATCAAATGCTAGAAAGACTATCCAAACACACACACTTTTGCTTTCTAGATGGTTAATCTGGTTTTTCTCAAATACTTGTGTCAAAAGAGGACCAAGAGAAGACCACTTTTACTTGTCCTTTTGGTACCTTTGCTTATAGACGTATGCCTTTTGGTTTATGCAATGCACCTGCTACCTTTCAAAGGTGTATGACTGCTATATTCTCTGACTTTTGTGAAAAGATTGTTGAGGTTTTCATGGATGATTTCTCCGTTTACGGAACTTCTTTTGATGATTGCTTGAGCAACCTTGATCGAGTTTTGCAGAGATGTGAAGAAACTAATCTTGTCTTGAATTGCGAGAAGTGCCACTTTATGGTTAATGAGGAAATTGTCTTGGGACACAAAATATCCGAAAGAGATATTGAGGTGGATAAAGCTAAAGTTGATGCTATTGAAAAAATGCCGTGTCCCACGGATATCAGAGGTATAAGAAGTTTCCTTGGTCATGCTGGTTTCTATAGGAGATTTATTAAAGACTTCTCTAAAATTTCTAGGCCTCTCACTAATCTCTTGCAAAAAGATGTTTCATTCATTTTTGATGATGATTGTGTAGAAGCATTTGAAATTCTTAAGAAAGCCTTGATTTCTGCACCTGTTGTTCAACCACCTGATTGGAACCTACTCTTTGAAATTATGTGTGATGCTAGCGATTATGCCGTTGGTGCTGTTCTAGGACAAAGAGTTGATAAGAAATTAAATGTTATCCATTATGCTAGTAAAACTCTAGACGATGCTCAAAGAAACTATGCTACCACTGAAAAGGAATTTTTAGCAGTTGTGTTTGCTTGTGATAAGTTCAGACCTTATATTGTTGATTCCAAAGTAACTGTTCACACTGATAATGCTGCTATTAAATATCTTATGGAAAAGAAAGATGCTAAACCTAGACTTAATAGATGGGTTCTTCTGCTACAAGAATTTGATTTGCATATTATTGATAGAAAGGGTGCTGAGAACCCTGTAGCAGACAACCTGTCTAGGTTAGAAAATGTTCTTGATGACCCACTACCTATTGATGATAGCTTTCCTGATGAACAATTAGCTGTCATAAATGCTTCACGTAATGCTCCATGGTATGCTGATTATGCTAATTACATTGTCGCTAAATTTATACCACCTAGTTTCACATACCAACGAAAGAAAAAGTTTTTCTATGATTTAAGACATTACTTTTGGGATGATCCACACCTTTATAAAGAAGGAGTAGATGGTGTTATTAGACGTTGTGTACCTGAGCATGAACAGGAACAGATCCTACACAAGTGTCACTCCGAGGCCTACGGAGGACACCATGCTGGAGATAGAACTGCACACAAGGTATTACAATCTGGTTTTTATTGGCCTACTCTCTTCAAGGATGCTCGTAAGTTTGTCTTGTCTTGTGATGAATGTCAAAGAATTGGTAATATTAGTAGACGTCAGGAAATGCCTATGAATTACTCACTTGTTATTGAACCATTTGATGTTTGGGGTTTTCATTATATGGGACCTTTTCCCAAGTCCAACGGGTATACTCATATTCTAGTTGCTATTGATTATGTTACAAAGTGGGTGGAAGCTATTCCAACTAGTAGTGCTGATCATAACACTTCTATTAAAATGCTTAAAGAAGTTATTTTCCCTAGATTTGGAGACCCTAGATATTTAATGACTGATGGTGGTTCACACTTTATTCATGGTGCTTTCCATAAATTGCTTGCTAAGTATGATGTTAATCATAGAATTGCATCTCCATATCATCCTCAGTCTAGTGGTCAAGTAGAATTAAGCAATAGAGAAATTAAATTGATCTTGCAGAAGACTGTTAATAGATCTAGAAAGAATTGGTCTAAGAAACTTGATGACGCATTATGGGCTTATAGAACTGCTTACAAAAACCCTATGGGTATGTCTCCGTATAAAATGGTTTATGGTAAAGCATGTCACTTACCTCTAGAACTAGAACATAAAGCTTATTGGGCAATCAAAGAGCTCAACTATGATTTCAAAGTTGCTGGTGAGAAGAGGTTATTTGACATTAGCTCACTTGATGAATGGAGAACCCAGGCCTATGAGAATGCCAAGTTGTTTAAAGAAAAGGTTAAGAGATGTCATGATAAAATGATTCAAAAGCGTGAATTCAATGTAGGTAACCATGTCTTGCTATACAATTCTCGTTTAAGATTTTTCGTAGGAAAACTTCTCTCTAAATGGGAAGGGCCTTACATTATCGAGGAAGTATATCGTTCCGGTGCCATCAAGATCAACAACGCCGAAGGCACTAACCCAAAGGTGGTAAACGGGCAAAGAATCAAACATTATATCTCAGGTACTCCCATAAATGTTGAAACCAATATCATCAATACCATAACTCCGGAGGAGTACATTAGGGAGACCTACCAGAATGTTTCAGACTCTGAAAAGGAATAGGTATGTGGTACGGTAAGCAAACCGACTCCAAAACTTTTCCAATAGCATTTTTTCTCCGTTTTGGAATATTTAATAAATTAGGAAAATCTAAAGTAGTCCGAAAAGTGCACGAGGACGTGACAAGCCAGGGGGGCGCGCCCTACCCCCCTGGGCGCGCCCCTGTGGCTTGTGGCCACCCCGTGCACCCTCCGGACTCCGTTTTCTTGTGGTATACTCCTTTAGGTCGGTAAAAATTCATTATATAATCTCCCGAAGGTTTTGACCACCGTACCAGAGAAAAATCCTCTGTTCTTGTTTGTTGTTGTTTTTCCGGACAGATCTGAAAATATGTCATCCCAAGAGTCCGACGGGGAGAGCTATGTATCGCATTATCTTGCCAATCCCAAGCTCTATGGGGACTTAGATCCTTATAGATTGTTCTTGGAGGAGGAACAGGAAGGCAAGTATGAGGAAGAAAGCTCTGATGAAGAAGAGACCCCCCTGCCTCAACCAGGAGATATGCACGTGGAGTTCAGGAAATCGAGCCTCCCAAACACAAGGAGAAAACCCAAGGTTCTATTTACCCCTTCTCGTTTTTTGTAGGAGAGCAAGCAAGAATTATGTCAAAGGATATTGAAGCTCGAGCAGGAAGTTGACGATCTGAGGGAACAGAATTTTATGCTTAAGAGGAAACTGAACAAGCTTAAAGATCCTTCTCCAACATCACCACCTCCGAAGAAAGACAACTAAACCCATGGGTATGGGCACTCCCCTTGGCTTGTGCCATGCTTGGGGGAGGTGCCCCGGTATCGTATCACCATCACATCTTTTATTTTTATCGTTTTTCTTAGTTCGATCCTTGTGGTTATATCTTGATCTAGTAGAATAAAGTTTTTAGTGTGATCTAGTTTTGAGTTTTGCTTTATGTTCCCCCTATGTAAGCGAGTCCAAGAGTTATATAATAAAAAGTAGTTTTGAGTTGAGGGCTTTGCTTGCTTGCTATGATCTTGAGAAAAAGAAATAAAAATAAGAATAGAATAAAAGCAAAGAGTATATATGATGATCTTATGGGGAGTGATGACTTCACATATAAGAAGTATGTCGATTGAAATTTGTTGTGAGTTGACAAACATAGCGATTGGTCATTGCTACAATTAAAAGGAAGTAATAAAGAAAGAGAGGTTCACATATAAATATATTATCATGGACATCTTTTATGATTGTGAGCACTCATTAAAATATTATATGCTAAGAAGTTGATGTTGGACAAGGAAGACAACATAATGGGTTATGTTTGCTTATTTCCGAATAGAAGTTATATGGTTATAGATCCTTTAACATGTGACGCTTGCTTCCACCCCATATCAGCCAAAACTTCCGCACCAAGTAGAGATACTACTTGTGCATCCAAACACCCTCAACCCAGTTTTTCCATGAGAGTCCACCATACCTACCTATGGATTGAGTAAGATCCTTCAAGTAAGTTGTCATCGGTGCAAGCAATAAAAATTTCTCTCTAAATATGTATGATCTATTAGTGTGAGGAAAATAAACTTTGTACGAACTTGTGATATGGAAGAAATAAAAGTGACAGACTGCATAATAAAGTTCTTTATCACAAGCGGCAATATAAAGTGACATTCTTTTGCATTAAGAGATTGCGCATCCAACTATAAAAGCGCATGACAACCTTTGCTTCCTTCTGCGAAGGGCCTATCTGTTACTTTTACTTTCTAGTACTTACCTTTATGCAAGAGTCGTGGTGATCTTCACCACTTCCTTTATTTCGCCTTTCTCTCTTGGCAAGCGTCATGTGTTGGGGAATGATCTAGACACATATATCCACTCGGATGTGGGTGATCATGAGTTATTTCTGTTGACATTACCCTTGAGGTAAATAGTTCAGAGGCAAAACTATAAGCCCCTATCTTTCTCTGTGTCCAATTGAAGCTTTGACCTCATAAGTACCGCGTGAGTGTTAGCAATTATGAAAGACTAAAAGATGATTGAGTATGTGGATTTGCTTTACAAGCTCTTATATTGACTCTTTCCGATGTTATGATAAATTGCAATTGCTTCAATGACTGAGATCATAGTTTGTTGGTTCTCAATAGAGTTCTTGATTCATACTTTACCTTGTGAATGAATTGTTACTCTAGTATAAGAAATTATATATCAATATCTGTTCTAAAGATGATCATGATGCTGTCATGTCCGTATTTTATTTTACCGACACCTCTATCTCTAAACATGTGGACTTATTTATCGATTTCGGCTTTCGCTTGAGGACAAGCGAGGTCTAAGCTTGGGGGAGTTGATACGTCCATTTTGCATCATGCTCTTATATTGATATTTATTGCATTATGGGCTGTTATTACATATTTTGGTACAATACTTATGCCTTTCTCTCTTATTTTACAAGGTTTACATGAAGAGGGAGAATGCCGGCAGCTGGAATTCTGGACTTGAAAAGGAGCAAATATGAGAGACCTATTCCACACAACTCCAAAAGTCCTGAAAAGTTACAGAGAATTATTTTGGAATATATAAAAAATATTGGGCGAAAGAAATACCATAGGGGACCCACCAGGAGGCCACAAGCCTGGGGGGCGCGCCCTACCCCCCAGGGCGTGCCCCTGTGGTTTGTGGGCCCCCTGGCAGCCCTCCGGTGCCCATCTTCTTGCTATATGGAGGGTTTTGACCTGGAAAAAATCATAAGAGAGCTTTCGGGACGAAGCGCCACCGTCTCGAGGCGGAAATTGGGCAGAACCAATCTAGGGCTCCGGCGGAGCTGTTCTGCCAGGGAAACTTCCCTCCCGGAGGGGGAAATCGAAGCCATCGTCACCACCAATGATCCTCTCATCGAGAGGGAGTCAATCTCCATCAATATCTTCACCAGCACCATCTCCTCTCCAAACCCTAGTTCATCTCTTGTATCCGATCTTTGTCTCAAAACCTCAGATTGGTACCTGTGGGTTGCTAGTAGTGTTGATTACTCCCTGTAGTTGATGCTAGTTGGTTTACTTGGTGGAAGATCATATGTTCAGACCCTTAATGATAATTAATACTCCTCTGATTATGAACATGAATATGCTTTGTGAGTAGTTACGTTTGTTCCTGAGGACATGGGATAAGTCTTGTTATAAGTAATCATGTGAATTTGGTATTCGTTCGATATTTTGATGAGATGTATGTTGTCTCTCCTCTAGTGGTGTTATGTGAACGTCGACTACATGACACTTCACCATTATTTGGGCCTAGGGGAAGGCATTGGGAAGTAATAAGTAGATGATGGGTTGCTAGAGTGACAGAAGCTTAAACCCTAGTTTATGCGTTGCTTCGTAAGGGGCTGATTTGGATCCATATGTTTCATGCTATGGTTAGATTTATCTTAATTCTTCTTTCGTAGTTGCGGATGCTTGCGAGAGAGGTTAATCATAAGTGGGAGGCTTGTCCAAGTAAGGGCAGCACCCTAGCACCGGTCCACCCACATATCAAATTATCAAAGTAACGAACGCGAATCATGTGAGCATGATGAAAACTAGATTGACAGAAATTCCCATGTGTCCTCGGGAGCGCTTTGCTTTATATAAGAGTTTGTCCAGGCCTGTCCTTTGCTACAAAAAGGATTGGGTCACCTTGCTGCACCTTTGCCACATTTGTTACTTGCTATCCGTTACGAATTATCTTATCACAAAACTATCTGTTACCGATAATTTCAGTGCTTGCAGAGAATACCTGATTGAAAACCGCTTGTCATTTCCTTCTGCTCCTCGTTGGGTTCGACACTCTTACTTATCGAAAGGACTGCGATAGATCCCCTATACTTGTGGGTCATCACGCTGCATAATGTTACCCAGCCGTGCAATGACACTAATCTACCAGTCAATTTACACACATCGTTAGTAGTGCCATTATATGAATTTAATACATTAATTAGTCCACTCAAGGAAAATAATACCTTAATTAATTAGCAGCGGCATGGCGAGACAACATGGTCGAGGAGCAGAGCTTAGCGGGGCACCTGCCCATAGTCCGGGCTCCACTATCCCACCTACGACCGCGAGGGACGTGCTCCAGTCACGCCGGCGCTGACCACAAGGATTGAGCTCCTCTTATATCTCCCGCGGCCGACCGAGGATTGACCTCCTGTCACACCGCCACCGCCGACCGAGCATTGACCTCCTGTAACACCGCCACCGCCGACCGACCAAGGATGGACTCCCTATAATGCCGACACCGGATTGACCTCCTATCCGTCAGCCGCTGCCTCGGTCGCCGCCGACATCTCTATCAGCATAACGTTTTTTTTGGGTTTCCGGAGAGCGGTTGTTTACCACACCCATATGTACCGGGAAGCACATCACAAACGGTCTTTTTACGGAAACCGTGTATCACGCACGTTCCATCTCACACGATTTGATTTGGGAAACCGTGTGCAGTATATAATAGAATGCGATAAATAGTTCACCCGACCGTTATCATCAGATACCCATAGTTTCCCTGTCTTCCCCAAATCCCAAAATAGCTTCCAAATCCCTAGCGCCCAATTTCCCTAGCATGGCATTGACATTGGGGAAATGCGAACGAGTGGTGCTGATGGTTTCAGTGCGACTGCACCGGTTCGTACAGCCGCTCTTGGCAGTGGCATTGGCGGTGCAACCACGATGGCGGTCACCGCCGAGCACTTGCCTAAGATCACCAGGAGGCCGGTATACTACGGATCTGAATCGCTTGTCAGGTCCCAATCATTGCTCATCTTTTTAGCATGACACACACACACACAGGAAATCGATCAAATGCCGGATCCAGAGTTTGACTCCAGCAGACTCCCACAACATGAGTTCGATTCCGAGTTTTGCGCCACCGAGAAGTACCAAAAGCTGAGTTGTGTGCACGGACACACTCCCGATCGACGTGTATGCACGGAGGGATTCGACATTGGCAGACGGTTTCTCGGTTGCCCCTTAGAGGTTAGTGATAAGTTCATCCCTTTAAGTTCAGTTAATGCCCCCACTCATCCTGATTATTTAACATTCGCGGGGATATGAGGCTTGTGCCTTTGTTAACTGGCTGTATGATGAATGGCATGGCAGGGCTCGGAGTGTTATCACCAAGCTTGTAGAAGATAACGTAAAGCTAAAGAAGAAACTGACTAATTTGGAGTGTACAATCACTACGATGAAGCAAGAAAGAATCAATCACAGGCAACAGATGAAACCAAGAGACAAGAAGGAACTAGCATGTGTAGTTGTAGTTGTTGCATTAGCCATCTTCTATGCGCTGTTTGCAATGATCATTAGGGGTTTCGTTTGATTATTAATGGCTACATCAATAAGCAGAGCTCATCAATTGCTTACCAACTGTCCTATGTTAAATGCTTACTATTTCACACCCGTTGTGTTTCATCTAAGCGTGTGTGTAGTTAAACAATGCATCTAGCGAACTGTGTGAACTCCTAAAATGTACACATGTGAAACATTTGGCATATTGAGAACTGCACAATAGCGGGAATTTAGAGCGACGGGCCGGGTGCACACATTGCGGTTGATTATATCGGAATTCTAACCGCCTGCCAAGGCACCAATATAATCCATCAATCCCCTGCTTCAATTGCCATTCCTCTTGTCTTCACACCACGATTCAGTTGCCACCATCTTCATTGTCCTGGCCGGCCACTCTACAATTCCACGCACTCTGCAATCTTGCTTTCTCGCCGGTTGTTTAATTACGTAGCGCAGCAATGTCGACCGACAGCGAGGACGACAGTTCCTCCAGTCTGGGGTCAACCATAGAATCATCGTGCTCATCTTCCATGAGTCCGCCATCAAGCCCTGACCTCCATTTTATCCGGCTCATGGAAGGGACGCCGCCGCCGGAGTCATCGGACGACGACCAGACGGACGAGGAGCCGCCGAAGGACAAAGAAGACGACAACGATGAGGAGGAGGAGGAATGGTCGAACAAGGAGGATGACGACGAGGAGCCTCCGAAGGACAAAGAAGACGGCGAGGATGAGGAGGAGGAGGAATGGTCAAACAAGGAGGAGGACGACGAGGACATCAACGACGATGGCGATGAAAATCCAGCGGTCAGCGGCAAGAAGCGTCCACATCAAGATGATGGCGCGGGGCCATCTAACAAGAAGAACAAGTAAAACAGGCTGTAATCCTTAAATCTATTGTCGTTTGCTCATATTTATTCCTTAACTCTGTCCACCTTCTCGATCTCATCACAAATGGTTAAGAATACAGATTCGTCGGTGATCATTCACAATATCGCACACATTTGGTTTGTCGAATTGTGTGCCATCTCGAGCACACAATTCAGAACAACAAATTGTATGTGTTGTCCAGAATTATAGCACACAGTTCTGATTATCGAACTGTTTGCAGCCTATCACACACACCTTGTTGCGCCGCACTGTTTGTGTTCTTACGTATCATTGCAAACAGTTCATATGAGGGACATGTATGCCGTACATCACACACATCTATATTTGATTAACCGTTTGTGCCATTTCGCCTCATCACAAACAGTTCTTAAAAGTCAAATGTCTGCCATAGATCGCACGCGAAAATATTTTCTGAATCGTATTTGATGGATCCTACATCGCACACAGTTCATGTCATTGGCGACGGAGCTTGAACTATACCGTTTGCGATTCATGCATCGCACACAGTTTCTTTGAAGGGTCTCTGATTGCAGTGTCGCGTTAGCAGCATCCTGCAGTAGTGCAAGTTTCAGTCTGGAGCTCAGCAGAACCCTCGCTCCGCCCCTTTTTCAGGATATTCCGGTTCAGGACACAGTAAGTTTAGAGGGCACAACCATCATAATCATGGTGGTCATTCTCAGCATGGAGGCAATGGACACAACCACAATGGCCATAAAAATGGTAATGGGAATGGGGGAAACGGGAATCACCATCATCCCAACCCTGCTACCCAGTGAGGAAGGATCTGAGTCACATCACCTGCTTCAAGTGCAAGAAGACGGGGCACTACTCCCACTAATGCCCCAAGCTAAAGAATTGTAATGGCAATGGAATTTCTAGAGGCAAGAAGCCCAATCCTTTCACTAAGGGGCATGTGAACCATGTCAATGTGGAAGAAGTCTATGAACAGCTGGATGCAGTGATTGGTAAGTTCTTGGTTAATTCATTTCCAGCACTCATTCTATTTGACACTGGTGCATCGCATTCATTCATATCAAGGGGATTTGTGGATAAGCATAAGTTGCCTACCGTAGCTCTTAATTCACATATTCTAGTGAGTTCCCCGTGAGCAGAGTCTATGACTAGTCAGGGATGTTTTTTGTCAGATTTCGTGCTCCGGAAAACCCTAAGAAGTTCGAACCCACGGGCGTGTGCGAAGATCCCCAACAGCTTCACCCCCCTCCAAGCTCTCAACACGATAACCTTGCTTGATGGCAAGGAAGAAGATAACACACGAGAGTTTACCCAGGTCCGGGCTGCTGCGAAGCGTAAAACCCTACTCCTGCCTTTGGTGGATTACCTCACTAGGAGGTTTGTGGATGAACTAGTACAATGGTGAGTTGCCTCGTGGCGTGTTTGCGGGAGGTGTCTTTGATGCCTTCTACAAAGCGGCCAAGCCTCTATTTATAGTGGCCCGGGTCCACTTCCTTTATCACAAAGGCGGGAAGGAATCCTACAACGGCCAAATTCAAAGGGGGACAGGAGGTACACTCTATCCTGACGAAAGGTGGTCTTCGCCTGCAAAGTAGTTGACGGTGATGCAGAGGTGGGCTCGGTGATGACATCCGTCCTGCGGGGCTTGGGGTCTAGGTCTTGTTGCACCGAAGTGGAAACCTTTGGGGGTGCTTTGGGAACTCGCGTGCGCCCCTGCCTCCTTTGCACCAAAGGGGAAACTGCCCCCTCTGGTGCGCTGGCGCCCGCCTGGCCTGGCTGGCGTCACCCTTGGCCTCCTGACGTTGTGCGTCGCATAGAAGTCACCGCCGCTCGGGAGGAGGCCTGAGGAGGCCTACCTCCCCGCGGGTCCTGGCGCTGCTTCCCCCGCGAGCTCGGGGTCTCGCGAGGGCCTTGTGTTGAGTGAGGCTGCGCCGGGCCGTACTTGGTCGTCGAGGTGGGCCAGACCCTGGGCCGCGGGCAGGCAAGTCTGGGTACCCCCGTTACCAGGACGCCGACAGTAGCCCCCGGGCCTGAGGCGCGCTCGGGTTGGCTTCCGGGCGAAGCCATAGGTGATGACCCGAAGCGCTGCGGGCCCCCACCGCCAGCGGGCCAGGCCTGACACGCGGCGCCCTCCGAGACGCTGACGCCTGCTCCCTTTTGCGCTACCTCGGCGATTGCCCTGGCTGACAAACCGTCTGGCGCACCCCTCCGAGCCGCCACTGTTCCCCATCAATCTGGTCGCCCGTCTTACCCCTTCCGCGGCTCACTCCTTCTCTGCCGAATCCCCCGTCCGTCCGGCTCGGCCGCCCGCCATGGCTCCCAAGAAGAGAGGGGGCGAGGCCTCGAAGGCACCGGGACCTGCGCCGACGCCAGAACCCGCGTTAGGTCGATCCTCGGTGGTCAATCTTGAGGGGTTGGAGAAGGTCCGCCTGGTGGTCGCCGCCGGCTCCAAAGAGTGAGGGGCGACCAAGATCTGGCTGGGCTCGCGGCCTCAGGCCGAGCTGGAGGCCACCTGCATTCCCCTTCATCTCCACGCCCTCCTCTCTGGCTTGCTGCAGCCGTTCTCGGACTTCTTTTCTACCGTGCTCACGCACTACCGGGTTCATGCGCTTCATCTTGACCCTGGCTCCATCGTCCTCCTTTCTGCCTTCGCGTTCTTGTGTGAGGCCTTCATCGGTGTCTCCCCTTCCGTTATCCTGCTTCGCCACTTCTTCTCTCTCCGGTTGAACCTCGGGGGGCACTGTTCTGGATGTGTGTCCCTGCGGGCCGCCGATGCGATGGCCAGCGGGGCCCCCGACGCCCGGCTTTCACCGAACGCGGAAGGTTTCCGGAGGCAGTGGGTGTATGTAGATGCTGTTGAGGCCGGCTTCTTGCTCCAACCCCCGTCGGTCCCCGCAGAACCAAACCTTGGGTGGGGAAATGAGGAGCTTGACGACCGTCAGCTTGCGCCCATCTTGGTTAGGCTGGCAGAACTGAGAGAGTCCGGCGTGATGATGGCGATGGTGGTGCGGGAGTTTTCCCGCCAGCGAATTGCTCCCCTCCAGCGCCATTCTCGCCTAATGTGGACCTTCGCAGGCCCTTGCAACCCCATGAGGCTCCAGGTTCCCTCTCTCCTTCCCAGCGCTGCGCGAGCTACTCCGCCGCCTGACCGGCGGGGATTCGGGTGAGCTTCCCCGGAACGGCCTTCCTTTGTTCAACCGCCCGGACGGGGAGGCCCTTGCCGAGAAGATGCCGCGTTTCAACGAGTGGGGGCTCCTCCCTTCGGTGGAGGCAAGTCCCCGGGATGATTCCTCCGCGATGGCTTTGAGGCCAGGGGGCCCTGAGGGTGCTGGGGCCGTGACTCCCCCTTTGGCCGTGGAGAGGCGCCCTACGTCGCCCTCCCCCCGGGCTATCACCGAGGCCATGACCGGGAGTGAAGGTGACGCCCCGATGACGGAGGCGGCCGCCATCTTCGCCACTGGATGCGTGGGGCCAGATGCCAGCATGCCGTCCCCGGGACCCTGCGCTCGCCGGAAGAGGAAGAGGCTCGGGGGCAGCCACCGCCCGTCGCCGTGGGTGCCGATGAAGAGGAAGTGGGTCGCCCTGGACGAGTAAGTGCCCGGGCCCCCTCAGTCTTCCCTGGTGTATTCGTCCTGAATCTCTATTTCACAGGTTCCCCTCCGCGGAAGAAGAAGGCGCGACGTTACCGCCGCCTCCCGAGACTACTGGACCCATCGTGGCCTTGGCGCCTGCAGTCTTCGAGGCCCCTCACGGTGAGGCACCCGTGCCCGAGCTTGTGCGGCCCTCGCGGGGTCTTGTGCGCGAGTTCCCTGCGTACTTCTTCATGCCTGGCCCCCATCTCACAGGGATGATGCTACACCCTCTGTTGGTGGTCTTCACCGGGAATCAGCCGTGCCGTGCTCCAGGGCCATCCTTGAGCGACGACACAGACCTCCGCGGGGGGTGGACTCCACTCGGGGGAAGAGAGGAGGAGCCCCCAGCCCCCGCGTGCACATCAGGATAGGGCGGCCCCTCGCATGCCCTTCCGACCGGCCCGGGGGAGGGCAGAGACCCTAGTTGGGCCCTCGAGCTCGCGTGCGACCGGAGCGCCGTGCAGCACGGTTTGCTCCAGACCGCGGCGAACGCGCTAGGGCGTCTGGGGCCTGAGCTCATCACCGCCGACACTCGTCTCGAGGCAGAGCGCCAGCGCCTTGCGCGCGAGTGGCATCGTCTTGAGGTTGCCGTCACCGAGGGGTCGCTTGCCGCGGCGAGGGAGGCCCGCGACCGCGCCCTCGCAGAGGCCGACGCCACCGACTGCTGACGCAAGGCCTCGGAGGAATGCTCGGAGGAACATGAAGCCTTCAACGCCGCCCTTCAAAGGCGAATCCAGGTACACATGGCTGCTCTTGACGCCTTCATGACCGAGCTGCCCGTCGGCAGTGCGGGGCCCCGCATACCCGAGGATGCGCTAACGATGGAAGCGCTAGAGCAGAGTCTGGAGCATGAGAGGCTGGAGGTGACGGAACACCAGGTGTCCCTCGCCGAGGACTCCCTCACCTCCCGCGAGGCGAAATTTCAGGAGGAGGTCGACGACAAGGTGGCGGAGGCTTGGCGTTCCCTCCGTGAGGACTACCGCGCGAAGTTGAGGCTCCAGGAGTCCCGTTACTGCAAGTGGCGCGACCACCTGAAAGGCGAGGTCGAGGTCCTCAAGAGAAGGTTAGATCAAGAGGAGCGACGACGGCAAGCCACAATGGATGCCCAGGCTGCTGCCGAGGCCGAGCTATCTTTTCTCTATAAGCAGGTAAAGGGCGTTGCTTCCCTCGCGGAGAGGCTTCGGACGAGGCGGATCGTGCCCGCGGCCTTCAGCACATGCGCTCCCAGATGTTCCAGTCCCTTGAGGAGAGGGCCAACCGGGCCTTGAGGGACATCTGCGACGCGAGTGTCTCGAGCACCCTGGTGCCTGACGACGCAGGGTACCTGGGCTTCTTTTCCAGGGTCATGGAGTGCCTCGAGGGAAGTGCGGAGAAGATCCGTGAGCTCGTGGAGGAGAAGCGCCGCGACCTCCTTGCTCGGGCGGCCTCGCACGTCTTCAGCCACCTCCTTTGCCTCGACCCGCACTTCGACTTTGGGGCGCTGCTTGCCCCGGTGCCTGAAGTGATCCAAGGCGCCCTTGCCAAGTGGGTGGGGGACCATGTGAAGGACTTGATTGCGGGATTTTTTTCTGACGAGCCAGAGGACCATGGCGGAGCCGGGGGCCGCGAGCCCGGCTGTGGTGGTGACGATGTGGATGATGATGACGGCGTGTATCCATGAGTAGCCTTCATGTTTGCCTGTCGGGGTCATGAGCGCAGCCCTGTGGCGGCTTGAGCGTTTTTTTTGGAGGGAGCTCTGAGGGTGCTCCCGTGTGGCATGAGGCACAACTTGTACGTTTTTGCCAAAACTCCTGCCGGCCAGGATGACCGTGCCTCGCGAGCGTCCGAGCGTTTACGTCTCGGCAGCATAGGCGCGATAGTGCATCCACCACGCCCAGCCTCCGCTTCGGGTCGATCGCGAGAGAAGGGGGGTCCGGCAGCTGCCGAACTTCCCAAATAAAGCGAGGTACCAAACGGAAATCGTTACCAGAAAGAATGATCCCCCCTTTTTATTTCCAGAAGAAAATCGCAAGAACTTCAAGTTTTATTCCAGAAAATGGCAAATTCGAATACAAAAATGGGCAAAGAACAGCCGCGTCCAGCATCTAGGCTAATCTTCGTCTTCGTCTTCTCCCCAGCGCGGAGCGTAGGGCTTCCACGTTGCGTGGGCATAGCCATTGGGGGGCAGTGCTGTCCGCCAGCGCGGAGCATGGGGCTTCCACTTGGGTGTGGGATGGAACCCCTCCGCGTCCTCGGGGGACTCCGGGCGTATACAGCCCACTCATTATTACGTGAGAGTGTCACGGGTTGGGCCTGGGGGTGTGCTGAGAGCTCCATGCCTCCTTGAGATGGAGCTCGCCCCCAGCCCCCAAGCATGATGCGGCGACGTGGGGTGGGTCCCGAACGGGCCCTCGAGCGTGGGGCGAGCCCGCCACGCCCTTCGCACGGAGGGCCCATCCCGGAGCAGGGCCTCGGGCTCTCCAACGCCCGGGGATGGGTGTCGTCGTTGTTGCGGCGTTGCAGCCCCCTGTGCCGCGGGCGCGGCTCGGAGCAGGGGCCCTCCGTCGCGCGCGAGGCGGATGCCCCAGGCGGTACCCCAGCGCGCCTCGCTAGGGTGCCCGGGAGCTCCGCACAGGTACCCCACCGCCCGTCCCCGGGTGGGCCGAGCCGGGCCCGGAGACATGGGTGGGTCCGTGAGCTCTTGCCACTGGTTCAGCGAAACCCGGCCCGGAGACATGGGCGTATGTTCCACCCTTCGTCTCTGGGTAGGAGTCGCCCTGCCAGGGGACATGGGCGTATGTTCCACCCTCCGTCTCCTGGCTGGGGGCACCTGGCCTAGGGACATGGGCGTGTGTTCCACCCTCCGTCTCTAGGTTGGACACACCTGGCCTGAGGACATGGGCGTGTGTTCCACCCTCCGTCTCCTGGCTGGAGTCGCCCTGCCTGGGGACATGGGCGTGTGTTCCACCCTCCGTCTCCAGGCAGGCCACCCCCGGTCCGCGGAACTAGGCGCTTGCCAAGGGTAGCCCCCTACCAGCGGTCGCGCCTCACGAGGCTGCCAGCGCCTGGCATCCTCATGAGGCCGGCCCCGCCAGATGCCCTCGCGAGGCTGTTGGCACCAGGCCCGACGAAAGCCGCTCGCGGGGTCGCATATGCTCCTCCTATTGTCGTGGTAGCCGGCGCTGCTCCCATCATGGCACGAGCGCTCGCCGACATGGTCGTGGTAGAGTCGCGCGAGCCCCCGGGCGTTGGTGTAGACGAGTCGTCGGGCGCCTTCCCTTGATGCGCCGGGTGTGCTGGGAGGCGCGTTATGGCGCCTACCCCACGCGGCTGGCAGCTCCCGTCGCCCCCCCACTACTAGAAAAAGGGCTATCCCTAATATCACTATTAGTGGCGCTCCAGAGATGTGGTGCGCCACTACTATATAGCAGTGGCGCACCATAAACAGGTGCTCCACTAATAGCTCATTTACTAGTGGCGCACCAGGGGTGGGGTGCGCCACTACTATTTTTTGGGGCTAGGACCAGCCCTGCCCAGGCTTACCAGTGGCGCACCAGGTCCAGGTGCGCCACTACTATTTTTGATAGTAGTGGCGCACCTGGACCTGGTGCGCCACTGGTAAGCCTGGGCAGGGTGGTCCCAAAAAAAAATAGCAGTGGCGCACCCCTTCACTGGTGCGCCACTAGTATGCCTGGCTACTAGTGGCGCACCAGTGAAGGGGTGCGCCACTGGTAACCTGGGAGCAGTAGCTATATTTTGCAGCCACACCTACCACACACTCACTTTCCCCCCCCCCTCCACCAAAACAGATCTGGTCGTCTTGCTCCTCCTCCTCACCTCATTTGCTCCATAGATTCACCCAAATTAAGTGGTTAAATTTCCTTTTTTTGATAGGTAAGTAAGGGGAAAGCTTTCTTTATGTTCTAGATCTACTTTTTTCTCCCTCTCCAACAACGTACACACTTTTTATGGCCTAGAGATCTACGTATGTTTGTGGTGTTGCATATGTTTGTGTTTGCAGGTACCGGTATTTGAAATGCGATAGTTGCCAATATTTTGCCGGAATGTTGATTCATTTCCGTTTTGGCGAGAATTTGGCACTATGCATTCTTTTTGGTCCTATTTTTAGGCAAAGTCATGCCAAATTTTTTTTTGGTTCTAAAATATCGTTTTGCTCTACCCCGCAGGCGACCATGGTCCGCACGATGACCGAAGGCATTGTGAATAGGTTTTTGAGCTCCGCGAAGGCCGAGATGCTTCAAAAGAACGAGACGGAGATAAGATGTCCGTGTCGAAGATGCAAGCTGAAGAGCCTTATGGACCCGGATTCCAGACAGGTGCGGGACCACCTGCTCGTGCGTGGTTTCAGGGATGGCTATCGGTGGCAAGGTGATGAAGATGATTATGAAGTCGTCCATGGGGGCCGGGCAAGAAATAAGGAAGGGCAGCAAGACAATAGCGGCGAGGGCGGGCGAGAAGACGAAGAATCTCTAGGACATGATCACGAAGTAGATGCAGGACACAGTCATCATGTAGAAGATGCCGGACATGATGATGAGGAAGATCAAGACGAAGGGCATGATCATGAAGATGAAGATGCCGGAGCAGACGACGATGGACCATCGATGGGCTGGGTGCAGGACCCTCATATTCTAGAGCTGCTTCGCAAGCAGATGGGTAACGCAAGAGCTGCCGCCCGAGAGAAAGCCAAGCTGGATCAACTAGAGACAGACGCGGTTACTCCATTGTATGAAGGATGCAGGCCCGAGGATACCCACCTGAAAGTAACGCTCATGGCTCTGGAGATGAAGGTAAAACCCAAAATGACCGACGCATGCTTCGACGAGAACATGTCATTCTGGCACGAACGTCTTCCCAAGGGGAACAAGTGCCCGACCAGTTTCGAGGAGGCGAAGAAAATCGTGTGTCCTCTGGATTTACCGCACGTGAAATACCATGTGTGCATGAACGATTGCATCATTTATCGGGACGAGCACGCGGAGTCTACCATATGTCTGGTGTGCGGCGTCACTCGATTCAAGAAGAGGAAGAAAGCTCGATTAAAAAGAAAGGAGAAAATTAAAGCCCACTGTTCATTAAAGCCCACTTTTCTTTTTAAGTTTTACTGTCCCCTTTTTGAATTCATTTCAAATTTTGCATAACTATAATGTGGACTCGTAGAGGATGTATCCTCTGCTCACATGTGTGAGGTACTCGCAAATTTGGAAACCTTATTACTAAGTCAGAGTGTAAAAAATTATACGCCCTATATTTAGGAATGGAGGGAGTATTAAAATTGCCATGTGTTTATTTTAAAGTGTTTGGATGTTTATCATAAGGTAAAAAAAAAAATTAAAAAAGATGCAAAAAATGGGGCCGCCAGGATTCGAACCCTGGCTGGCTGGCTAATGTATCAAGGGACCAACCACTAGGCCATGTGTGTGGTTCTGTCCATAACCACCGCCGCAATTCTTATGACCTTGCTATCGATCTGTTTATGGCGCATGTATCCCTGGTGCGCCATTGCTATCGATCTGTTATGGCGCACCCCTCACAGGTGCGCCATTGTTAGCCGCGGCCCTCCCCTGCTTCTCCTCCCCGCGCCTCCCTCTCCTCACTCCCCCGCACTTTGGAGCACACCGGCCCAGATCCCCCCTCTCCCCCGCGCCGCGCCATCGCCTGTCGCCGTCGAGTCCGCCGCCACCAGCACGTCGAGGGTGAGCTCCCCCTCTCCCCCTCCTCCTCCCCCTCCTTCCCCCCTCCCCTCCTTTCTCTCCCCTCCGCCTTCTCCCCTGTCTCTGACATCTCTCCTGTCCGGCAGCGCCCGCCCGCGACCACCAGGAGGAGGAGGCCCGCCGGAGACCACCAGGAGAAGGAGGAGGCTCGCCGTCCCCGTCCCCGTCCTCGACCACCAGGAGGAGGAGGAGGCTCGCCGTCCCCGTCCTCCCCCGTCGCGCCGGAGCACAGCGCGTTCGTTCGAGGCCTCCGCGACATCTCCGACTCCCTCCGCACCAAGAAGGAACTCTCCTCCCGCCCCTCCGCCGCCGAGCTCCGCGCCAAGTCCGACTCCCTCCGCGCAAAAGGTCTGTTTCCTCTCTTCTCTGAACTGATGAACAAATATGCATTTGTATTCATTCTAGCTATTCCCTGTGTCACCTTGCAAAGTCAGTATTGGCCAGCTGAGAGCCTGAGAGAGTTTGTTCACAACTTTCGCTTAGTAAAGTAAAGCCAGAGATTCTACTGTATTGAACAAGTCAGATCCTACACCTTCTGTGTTTGCTGATGTATGTACTGATGTATGTAATAGTAAGACACGAGCGAATGTTCAGATTGTTTTGGCACCTAGACATCTAGAAATATGTGTTGTGTCAACATTTTCAGTCTGCGTATTTTGAGCCACAGGTGAATCATCATATCTCTTGTATGACCCTCTGAATTTCCAAGAGAAATCTAGCACTCGGGATGGCAAATCTTTACAGAGCCATTTTTGAACTAGTATATCCTTCTCTGTATATTTATGGAGGTTAAGGCAACTGAATTTGTGCAAACAGTAGGCCTACTTCTAACTGCTGTTGATGGGAAACTCGAAGCAGCACAGTTTAATGGCTCATTTGATGTCCGGAAACTCAAAGCAGCATGGTTTTTCTCTGAAGAGCTCAAGTACCAGAATCTAAAATCTAAAATCTACATGGTTTAATATTCATTTTGTATGTGCTGGAGCATATCAGCAAGATCAATCTAAAATCTACTCCCTACGTCCCTTAATAGATAGCTTATACACCCAGTAAAAGGTCTACTATTTGTAAGTTTGACCAAATATATGTAGAGCTTCAGACACCACTCCAAAATTAAATAGAACTTGTGGGACATTGGATCATGCAGAGATTTAAATTTTCTTCTAATTAGTAGGGAGAGAAAGGGATCCAATTGGAGGAGTGGTGAGTGAGTACTAGTATTTGTTAATTAGGTGCTATAGTAGTAGCAACAGCAACAAGCCAAGAAAGAAGGCATGGAAGCAAGCTCAATATTCCTCTGTGCATGTGTGATTCCTGGGGTGTGATGGTGCTGCACTGCAAGCCTGGATCGATTGATCAACCTCTCTGCACCCAGCTCAAACTAATTCCATCCCCTAGCTACTTTTCTTCCACTACTTTTCCTTTTTAGCTTTGTTTTTGTTTGCTAATGGCTAGGTGCAGATGCTGAATTCTTGTCCTAGATGTACTGAGTAGTTGGTATATTATTACTGTAGGCATACTGTATAGATGTTAACATTTGTTAATTTGAGACATACTGTAGGCATAAGTGGCCCCTTCTGTATATGTGCTGAAGCTTTGTTAATACTCCCTCCCCACAACACTTAGTTTGGATCGGAGGGAGTAATTAATAACATGTCTGATGACCTGTTTTTTAAGAATAAGGGAGGAGATGATCTCCCCTGGCTTTATTATACAGATTCAAACATAGTTTCTGTTCACCAAAAGAGAGATGGGCTTGCTGCTCTGTTGTGCCTATATGTAGGCCTTTTTTGTGCAGGTACAAAAAATTACCCCTTTCTCCCGAAATGTCAATTAATTTCCGTTTCGGTTGAGAATGGGGTCCTAGGTCAAGAAAATTAGCAAGGGTTAAGGTTCTCGGAGTCTACGACGACGAGTGGCCCCTTTCCGTTTCCATTTTGTCTAGTGCATAGAGATGCCGTCGTATGTCGTGTACAAGGGTAAGGTTCCCGGAGTCTACGACGACTGGGAGGAGTGTCGGAGACAGGTTCACCGTTTCAGCGGTAACAGTTACAAAGGGTACACCACTAGGGCGGAGGCGGAAGCTAGATACGCACGCTATCTAGCGGGAGAGTGGAGGGAGCGGAGGAGGAACCGGATGAAGACCAGTTTCATCGCGATGATGCTCATCGTGACCGCAGCTCTCTTCTATGTGATGGTAGTTTAGATGATATCAACTTTGTAATGTGACGACAAACTCGCTACTCGGTCTCGAGACCTAAACTTGTCTAATATTTGAACTTTGTTCGCTATTTTGAATTCGGAGACTAATGTGATGAATTGTATTATGTGCTGTTTATACTTGACTGATGGTAATTTATACTGTAATGCAAACTGTATATTATGTGCTTTATTGTATTCTGTAATCCGTGCAAATAAGAGAAAAGCAAAAAAAAATTACTGGAATTAATAGTAGTGGCGCACCATATATATATTAGTGGCGCACCCATATTTTATACCAGTGGCACACCATTAGAGTTAGGAGTGGCGCACCAGTAGCCCCCCCCCCCCAAACTGTATATTAGTGGCGCACTGGGAGGGGTAGTAGTGGCGCACCAGGTGGTGCGCCACTGTTATGTACATTAACAGTGGCGCACCAGGGGTGCGCCATTACTATTTATTAGTAGTGGCGTGATAATAGTGGCGCACCTATAGTGCGCCACTAATAGGGAAAACAGGTGCGCCACTAATAGGCATTTTTCTAGTAGTGCCCGTCTGCGCCAGGGGATAACTCCTACGCGCCCGACGAGTCGGGTCATACTCTCGGCGGGTGTGGGTCGCGACGCACGTCCCCGGTGCGTCCGCACGTCCTCAGCGCCTCGGCGGTTGGTTGAGCGACTTCATGGACGCGAGCCTCCTGGGCCGTCCCATAGAGAAGCGCCTGGGCCTCACCTGTCGGGGTGGCGCGCATGGCCGCGCGACATATCCAGTTGTCGTAGCGTCCGCGAGCAATGCGGATAGGCTGCAGCTCACAGGCCACGAGGAGTGCGATTCACCCGCCTGTCGGGTCGTGGCGAGCCCGGGGAGACGCTGCCGCAATGTGGACGCTGGGGAGGGCCAGGGCGGCGAAGGCGCGTTGCGCGGTTGACGAGGGCGATAGTCCCCGGTGCCTGTCCAAGGCCGGGCTGGAGACGGTGCCTTCCGACGGAAGAGCAAGGCAGCGCGGGATGCCGAGGTTTGCTGGCGTCGCCCGAGCAACGCGCGCAGCCCGTCATTCGGCGCGGGCCCGATGTCCCTTGGCCATGGAAGCGCCGAGTGGCGGCGAGGCGAAGCTTGAGCGAGGATCCCGACACGCCCCCTACCTGGCGCGCCAAATGTCGGATTTCGGGCTCCGCAAAACCCTAAGAAGTTCGAACCCAAGGGCGTGTGCAAAGATCCCCAACAGCTTCACCCCCTCCAAGCTCTCAACATGATAACCTTGCTCGATGGCAAGGAAGAAGATAACACACGAGAGTTTACCCAGGTTCGGGCCGCTGCGAAGCGTAAAACCCTACTCCTCCCTTTGGTGGATTGCCTCACGAGGAGGTTAGTGGATGAACTAGTACAGTGGTGAGTTGCCTCGCAGCGTGTTTGCGCACCAGTGTTTGATCCTATAGAGCGGCCAAGCCTCTATTTATAGCGGCCCGGGTCCTCTTCCCTTATCACAAAGGCGGGAAGGAATCCTACAACGGCCAAATTCAAAGGGGGACAGGAGGTACACCCTATCCTGACGAAATGTGGTCTTCGCCTGCAAAGTAGTCGACGGTGATATAGAGGTGGGCTCGGTGATGACGTCCGTCCTACGGGGCTTGGGGTCTTGGTCTTGTTGCACCGAAGTGGAAACCTTTGGGGGTGCTTTGGGAACTCGCGTGCGCCCCTGCCTCCTTTGTACCAAAGGGGAAACTGCCCCCTCTGGCGCGCTGGCGCCCGCCTGGCCTGGCTGGCGTCACCCTTGGCCTCCTGAGGTCGTGCATCGCTAGAAGTCTCCGCTGCTTGGGAGGAGGCCTACCTCCCCGCGGATCCTCGCGAGGGCCTTGTGTTGAGTGAGGTCACGCCGGGCCATACCTGGTCGTCAAGGTGGGCCACGCCCTGGGCCATGGGCAGGCAAGTCTGGGTACCCCCTTTCCCAGGACGCCGACATTTTCAGTTACCTTTGAACATAGGGGGCATGTTTTTCCCACAGATATGATCATACTTGAGTCACAAGGGCTGGATGTGATCTTAGGTATGGATTGGATGTCCAAGTACGAGGGAAACATTGATTGTGCCAGTAGATCGATTTTTCTCACCACCCCAAAGAAGAAGAGGTTCAACTATGTATCCAGGCTTAAGCCCAAGAGGACTCAGGTGAACTCTCTTACAGGAGTTGTCCAGGAAGTACCAGTGGTAAAGGATTATCCCGATGTTTTTCTAGAGGAGTTACCCAGTATGCCACCAGATCGGGAGATTGAGTTTCTGATTGAGTTGCTTCCAGGCATCGGACCTATCTCCAAGAGGCCATACAGGATGCTCGCTAATGATCTGGCGGAAGTCAAGAAACAGATTGAAGAGTTGCTGGAGAAGGGGTATAATCGCCATTGTTCGTCACCGTGGGAAGCCCCGGTACTCTTAGTCGAGAAGAAGGACGGAACCTTGAGGATGTGTGTGGATTATCGTTCTTTGAACGAGGTGACCATCAAGAACAAATATCCTCTGCCGATGATCAATGATTTCTTTGACCATCTAGAAGGAGCTAGTGTTTTCTCCAAGATCGATCTTCGATCGGGTTATCATCAGTTGAAGATCCGTGAGAAGGATATACCCAAGACAGCTTTTACCACGAGGTATGGGCTTTATGAGTATACAGTCATGTCTTTTGGCTTGACTAATGCCCCTACCTATTTTATGAGCATGACGAACAAGGTATTCATGGAGTTCTTGGATAAGTTTGTTGTGGTATTCATTGATGATATATTGGTTTTCTCCAAGAATGAGGAGGAGCACGCAGAGCATGTGCGCTTAGTTCTGGAGAAGCTCAGAGAACACCAACTTTATGCCAAGTTCAGCAAATGTGAGTTTTGGTTGAAGGAAGTCGGATTTCTCGGACATGTTGTGTCAGGAGAAGGAATAGCCGTGGACCCTTCCAAGGTAGAAGCAGTCACAGAATGGCAGGCGCCCACATCAGTTGGTGAGATCCGCAGTTTCCTTGGACTTGCAAGATATTATCGGAGGTTCATTGAGAATTTCTCCAAGATTGCAAAACCCATGACAGAGTTGTTGAAGAAGGACACCAAGTATATTTGGACTGAGAAATGTGAGGCTAGTTTCCAGGAGTTGAAGAAACGTTTGGTTACAGCCCCAATGCTAATTCTGCCGAATATACAGAAGGACTTTCAAGTATATTGTGACGCTTCCCGCCAAGGACTTGGAGGCGTGCTTATGCAAGAAGGAAAGGTTGTAGCTTATACTTCACGTCAGCTACGACCTCATGAGTTGAACTATGCCACACATGATTTGGAGTTAGCAGCAGTGGTACATGCACTCAAGACCTGGAGGCATTTTCTTATCGGAAACCAATGTGATGTTTACACAGATCACAAGAGTTTGAAGTATATTTTCACGCAGAAAGAGTTGAACCTCAAGCAAAGGAGATGGTTGGATCTCATCAAGGATTATGACATGAGTTTGCATTATCATCTAGGAAAACCCAATGCCGTGGCAGATGCTTTGAGCCGTAAGAGTTATGTTAACACTCTTATCGCGGGAGGTTTACCTCAGGAGTTGTGTGATGAACTTAGAGATCTCCAGTTGGAAATAGTTCCAAGAGGTTATCTTGCCGCACTCAAAGTTCAGTCCACCTTGTTGGGAAGGATAAAAGAAGCTCAGAAGTTGGATCAAGGTATTGAAGAGATAAAGGAGATGATCAGCAAAGGGAAGGCCGAAGGATTCCGTGAGGATGAGCATGGAACCATATGGTTTGATCCGTGTATTTGTGTACCCAATGATCGAGATATCAGGAAGTTGATTCTTCAGGAGGCTCATGATTCGCCTTATTCGATACACCCGGGAAACGCCAAGATGTATTTGGACTTGAAGGAAAGTTTTTGGTGGACCGGTATGAAGAGGGAAATTGCTGAGTATGTGGCAGTATGTGATGTATGTCAGAGGGTAAAGGCAGAGCATCAGAAACCCGTAGGTTTACTTCGACCATTGCCGATACCTGATTGGAAATGGGATAAACATGGCATGGATTTCATCACGGGATTACCCAGGACCTGTTCAGGTTATGATTCCATTTGGGTAATTGTTGATCGCTTGACCGAGGTTGCTCACTTCATCCCAGTGAAGACTACCTATACAAGTGCTAAGCTGGCAAAGATATATATGACCAGGATTGTATGTCTGCATGGAGTTCCGAGGACCATTGTATCAGGTAGAGGAACATAGTTTACCTCTAAGTTTTGGCATCAGTTGGACGAAACTTTGGGTACCGGGCTAGAGTTCAGTACAACTTTCCATCCACAGACAGATGGGCAGATAGAGAGAGTGAGTCAGATTCTAGAGGACATGTTGAGAGCTTGTGCGCTAGACTACGGGTCTAGTTGGGATGATAACTTACCTTATGCAGAGTTCTTGTACAACAACAGCTATCAAGCCAGTTTGGAGATGGCCCCTTTCGAGGCATTGTATTAAAGGAAATGCAGAACACCGTTGATGTGGGATGGAGTTGGAGATCGCAATTGTTTGGATCGGATTTGATCAGAAATTCTGAGGAGAAGGTCAAGTTGATCCGTGATAGACTCAAGATAGCTCAGTCTAGACAGAAGAGTTATGCTGATACTAAACGCAAGGAAGTGATTTATGAAGTGGGAGATAGAGCATACCTTCTAGTGTCTCCACTTCGAGGTATTAAGAGGTTTGGTGTCAAATGAAAGTTAGCACCATGATTCGTGGGGCCATACAGGGTTCTGAAACATAGAGGAGAGGTTGCATACAAGTTGGAACTACCAAAGGGTTTGTCTGGAGTTCATGATGTGTTTCATGTTCCCAGCTGAAGAAGTGTCATGCGGAGATAGCAGATATTCCTTTGAGAGATACAATGCCTTTAGAAGCAATTCAGTTGGAGAGCGATCTGGCTTATGAGGAGAAGCCTGTTAAGATTCTTGAGACTGCCGAGAGAATCACTTGTACCAAGATCATCAAGTTCTGCAAGGTTCAGTGGAGTAACCACACCGAGGACGAAGCTACTTGGGAACGAGAGGAAGATCTCAAGCGTGACCATCCTCACCTTTTTGCTGGCTAACCCGAATCTCGAGGACGAGATTCATCTTAAGGGGGTAGGTTTGTAACATCCCAATTTTATTAAATTAGGATGTTAATATGATCATCATATTGCATATCATATTTTTATTGCATTTTGGAGTTATGATATTCAAATACTTTTCCCACTCGAGAAAGATAAAAGAGGGCGGATAATATGACTTCCTCAAATAAAAAAAAGAGTTGGAAAAGTGTTGGAATATTGCTTGGTGTTTTTAAAGTTGCACTGAAAATTATTTTATTTCTCAAAGTTAAATTATTGCATAAGAAAAATATTTCCTAAAACTTATTGAGATGGACATAATGTTCACTATGTGCTATAATATCAATAGTGATTTTATAAATTACTATGAAATTTTTATATGTAAGTTTGTTTTTGTTTTATTTTCAAAACGTTTGCTGTTTAAAAAAACGCACGCACGCATGGCCCAGCCAGGCCGGCCGACCCAGCCAGGCCGAAGCCAGCCAGCGCCTCCCCCCAGCGATCGCCCCAACTTCCCCTCGCTTCCCCACGATCGCATCTCTCCCTCTCACACCTGACCATGGGGCCCAGCCCTCAGGTCGTCCCTATCCTCCGCGCAGGTCATGGGATAAGCTAGCGAACGCAGCTTCCGCACCAGCCGGCCGAGGCTCCCGGGATAGCACTTATCCCCTCATCCTTGCACCGCCTATCCGTGCCTATAAAAGCCCCCGATGCCCCTCACTCCATTCAGCAACTTCGCAACTCCTCTCGCCACTCGCACCGCCCGCCCCGTCCATTTGCATCTCGTCGGAGCCGAAGCTCTCCGTCGACGATTCCGACGCCGGTGAGCCGCCATAGCTCGTGCTTCTCTCATCCTTGCGCATCGTTTTGACACTTTGTTTGCCCCTAGGACGCGCCGGAGACGCCGCCCCGATGACCCTGCGCCGCCGGAGTTTACCGGAGCACAGGAGCTTCGCCGTCTCCCTTCCGCTCCGTCCGGACGTCGCCCCACCTAGCGTCACCTCCGTTCGGTTGCCCCGTCACGCCGCACCCGCCCGACCACCTCGCCCGCGCCGGAGACCGCCGGAGCCGACGCCTAGTCCCTGCCCGACGCGAGCTCCTCACCTCTATAAGCCGCTGCCTTCTCCTTTCGTTCGTACATAGAGTAGACTAGTTTTTTTTTCTTTTTAGATCGAACTGATGCTTAGATCTAGATTGGTTTTTGTTTTTAACCAGTACACGGTTAACCGAGGTCTATTTTTAAACAATCGGGCCATTTTTCTTTATATTAGATAATATGCGGACGTCCACCACGTAGCCTCCGCAGCGAACGGTGAGCAGCCAACTACAGGCCGCCACGTGGCCAAGATCTTTTTTGCTACGGTTTTTTTTCTAGATTTGATTCAAATCTTAAAGTAGCCTTCACTTTTTAACCATAGATCCAAACGAGATGAAACCAGCGGCAAATTTTTCGTCTCGGATAGCTCTATCCAGAGAACCCATCTTTGCAAACTTTTATAAGTACAAAATCGAATTTATTTTAGATTTGAATTTAAACTTCATTAGGCCATAACTCCTAAACCGTATATCCGTTTGAAATAATTCTTTTTGCATGTCGTCACCCAAGACAAATCCTTTCACTTGGATCAGTGCCACGCTATTTTTCATGCAATTAATTTATGTTCATTAGGAACACTAGTGATCATCATGATTTTTGAACCATATTTTCACACTTGGTTTTATACTTTGAAAATTTTCATGCTGATTACGTGTGTTGGATTTTATTTGGTTCTTGCAAATATTTTGCTGCATGTTAGTTTGGATTGTATGAATGTTTGTTTATGTGTTTGTACTTTACTTTTGTGATAGATTGTCCGGAGTGCGAAGCAGAGTACTACCACTCTCTAGAACTTCACTCCCGGTTCCAAGGCAAGTTTACATCTTGATCATATATGTTTTACCTATGTTTTATATATGCACGTAGTCCTTTGTTGTAGGATTGCATGGTAGAAATTTTATGCCCGATGGCTATGCTTGCACCCAGTAGTTCATTTGAGGTAAGACTGAAGCATACATCTTTGTCGCCACCGTGTTAAATTATAATGCTTCGCCAAGTAGACGTGGATTGGGGAGTGTTTTCACATTGAGATATGAGTGACAAAGTAGTAATTAGGACCAAGACTTTAAGGAACTACCTGGGTGGAAATTGGTTTGTATGGTGGCGAAGTACAGTGGGAGCATTCATGGGAATCCATGGGAGTGCACACTAGTGGACCGCCACCTAGACTCAAAGGGATCAACCTTGTTTTCATGTCTAGAAGCTTCCGTGTGCAGCCACAAGCCAATATGGGCTCTGGCTTAGTTGAGTAGATGGTGTGAGCTCTTCAGGGATAGGCTAGCAGATGTAGATGATGTAGGTGTACCGGCCTATCCGTGGGTTAGGGGAAATGCTTTCAAAAGACTATGTCTCCATCTTCCAATCAAGGAGGTGCTCGAGTCTTGTGGGGAAAAGTGCGCAACCTATGCAGAGTGTCAATCTAATTGATTAGCCGTGTCCCCGATTATGGACAACTTGGGCTTTTAGTAGTGGAAATGTAGGGAGATCTCATCACTCATAATTTAACCAATTGGTTATTGACACAACTTTGGGAATGGATTGAGTTGGGGTTTCCATCTCAATCCTATGATATGTGTAGAGATAGAATAAATTTTGATAGGGAAAAACTAGCTTTATGCAAAATTAAACTTAGAGCTTTCCAGCATGTACAAGTAGTGTCATTACACTCTTATGATGTGACTTGCCAGTACATTCCATGTACTGACCTACACGGCTGCAACCTATCATGTTGCAGATTTGTCCGACGAGGAATAAGGCGCGATAGGTCGTTGTTCTGCACTCAGCTTTGCTCATGGAGTTGATGGACTCGTTACACTTATTTGCTTCTGAAGTATTTGTTTTATTCGGCCTTAGGCCACACTATTGTAATAAATACTTTTGAGGATCTCGATGTAATAAAGTATGTGATTGAACTCTGTCGTAAATCCTCGAGTACTGTGTGTGTTAGCATACCGATCCAGGGATGACACTTAAGCACAGAGACTTTGATCCTTACCGGGTCGGGTCGCTACAATTCGTCTTTAGTTTTTATTCACTATACATATTAGTTAAGTACTAGCATCACGTATATGTGATGATATATTATATCTGCAACGAGCTATTGAACAATTAATATATATTATTAATTTCACATTTCTATTTGTTTTCATACTCATTTCAAGCTCTAGGAGTTACACATATTGAAACATAACAATCGAACAGAAATCATTCACACATTGAAACATAGCAATATTATGATTGGTGTGTAGACATTGCGATCGACATCAAAACGATTCAACAAAATAAAACACATCCATGACTACCACCCTTGCGTACGGAAGCTCTTGGTTTTGCCTAAACTCAAGGAAGCATTTGTCCAAGCGGTTTACACGCTCGCTGTACAGCTGGAGCACGTCTCGAGCTCCAAAATGGCTATTTCGTTGGAGATTACCATCTCGAGGATGCGACGGACATGCTCTTCTACTAATCCTCGCTGGACACCTGGGCCAAGGAGGCTTTCGAGCCTACCGACCAGCATGTTGGCATCGTGGGGACCACGGACAAGGCGAACGACGCACCCCATGCGAAAGGCACGGCCGGCATTCGGTGCAAGTACGGTGCGACCGGACTCTGGTGCAAGTACGATACAAACGACCGTTGCCCATTCCTGGCGAGGAATCGGGCCATTGACCTGCCGTGGACACAGCTGCAACGTCATGTCGGGTGGGACAACAAACAAGCGGTGATGGATCCACTCTTGCTCTGCGGCATGCCACACCTCTCGCTCTACGGCCCTCCATCGGTCTTGCCACGCGGCGCGCCTGCCCTCTTGGTGCGGACGCGCATGTTTTGCTTTACGGAGCACTGATACGTCTCCAACGTATCTATAATCTTTGATTGTTCCATGCTGATATATTATCATTCTAGGATACTTTTTAAGTATTTATTTACCAATTTATATTATTTTTGAGCACTAACCTATTAACCCAGTGCCCAGTGCCAGTTGTTGTTTTCTACATGTTTTTCACTTTTCAGGTTTACAGCACCAAACGAAGTCCAATTGCCATGAAACTTTTTGGTGATTTTTTCGGGACAAAAATAAGACCTGGAAGATTCATAAGGAAATCGGGAGCCACACGAGGGCCCCACAAGCCAACACGGCGTGGCCTGGGGGCACGGCTTGATGGTTTGTGGGCCCCTCTTGTCTCTCCCGAACCCGTTCTCTGGCCTATAAATTCACATATATTCTGAAAACCATGGAGGCAGTCCCGAAACACTTTTTACGCTGCCGCAAGTGTCTGTTCCATCGGGAGGCCATCTGAAGCTCCATTCCGGCACCTTGTCGGAGGGGGGGTCGATCACGGAGGGCCTCTTCGTCAACCTTGTTGCCCTCATGATGATGTGTGACTAGTTCACCACAGACCTACGGGTCTATAGTTAGTACCTAGATGGCAATCTATCTATCTCTTGATCTTCAATACAATGATCATCGCATCTTCACTTTGATCTATCCGATGTAATCCTTTTGTGCGGTGTGTTTGTTGGGATCCGATGAATTGTGGGTTTATGTTCAGATTATTCATGAAAAGTGAGTCTTCTCTGAAATTATTATGATTCTTATTTGCATGATCATCATAGCTTCATAATTCTCTCCGATCTATTGATTTGCTTTGGCCAAGTAGATTGATCTTTCTTCAGTGAGAGAGGTGCGTTGTAGTAGGTTCAACCTGGTGAGTTTCTATATCCCAGTGACAGAAGGGGACAAGTTGCGTCTTTGTGTTGTTGCTACTAAGGATAACATCATGGGGTTTATTCATATTGCTTGAGTTCACTTTGTCTACATCATGTCATCGTTCTCCATGCATTACTCTGTTTTACTTAATACTCTAGATGCATGTTGGATAGCGGTCGATGAGTGGAGTAATAGTAATAGGTGCAGGCAGGAGTCGGCCTATTAGTTTATGGACGTGATGCCTATATACAAATGATCATTGCCGTGAAAATTGCATAACTATCCGCTTTTCTATCAATTGCCTAACAGTAATTTGTTACCCACCGTATGTTGCCTACATGAGAGATGCCGCTAGGGAAAACTATGGCCCCCGGGTCTATTCACTTATAAATTCACAAATGCTATTATTATCTTGCTGCCATTATTTTTCTTTTATCTTATTCTACAATTTACAATTATCTACAATTATCTACACAACTCATTTGCTTGTAAATAACGAGATCAAGGGGATTGACAACCCTCTTGCCCGCGTTGGGTGCAAGTTGTTTGCTCTTTTGTGTGCAGCCGCTGAAGACGGTTGAGGATTGATATTCCTTTTGGTTTGATAAACCTTGCTTTCATAAATGAGGAAAATATTTACCCGTATTGTGCTGCAATTACCCGTTCCTATTCACGGAAAACCCAACGCAGATCACAAGTATGAGGTAGGATTTCGGGCGCCGTTGCCGGGGAATACCATCACCAACTATCAAGTAACTTCACACAAATCATCATTCACTTGTTCATGTTTTTATTTGCTGTTATATTTAGTTTGTTTCATAAAAATCAAAAATACAAAATTATTTATCTTTACTCTTCACTAGTTTACTTCTTTGCTTGTTTTACTTGCTAGTATACTTGTCCTGCTTGTTACTTTGCTTCTTCGGTCACCATGTCTCAAGATACTACTAAGTTGTATGACTTCTCAAATACTAATAACAATGATTTTATTAGTACTCCTATACCACCCGCCACTAGTGCAGAGGATTTTGATATTAATGCTGGATTGCTAAATCTTGTCATGAAAGATCAATTTTCAGGAAGTCCTAATGAGGATCCCGCTTCACATCTTAATACCTTTGGTGAATTATGTGATATACAAAATAAAAAGGATATGGATAATTATATGTTAAAATTAAAATTATTTCCCTTTTCACTAAGAGATAAAGCTAAAGCTTGGTTTTCATCTTTACCTCGTAATAGTATTGGAACGTGGGATAAGTGTAAAGATGCTTTTATTACCAAGTTTTTTCCTCCTGCTAAAATCATCTCCCTTAGAAATCAAATAATGAATTTTAAACAGCAAGATCAAGAAAATGTTGCACAAGCTTGGTAGAGAATGAAATTGATGATAAGAAATTGCCATACTCATGGTTAAATTTGTGGATGATTATCCAAAACTTCTATGCTGGACTAAACATTGTGTCTAGATATCTTCTAGATTCTGCTGCAGGTGGTACCTTTATGGATGTGACCTTAGGAGAGGCCACAAAACTTCTGGACAACATTATGACAAATTATTCTCAATGGCATACTGAAAGAGCTCCAACCGGTAAGAAGGTAAATTCTGTTGAAGAAATCACTACTTTGATTGAAAAAGTGGATGCTCTTATGAATATGGTTGCTAGTAAAAATGCTCATGTTGATCCAAATGTTATGCCCTTGTCTACTTTGATTGAGAAAAATGATGATGCTATTGATGTGAACTTTATCTCGCGAAATAATTTCAATAACAATGCTTATAGAGGAAACTTCAATTCTAGACCGTATCCCGGTAATTCCTCTAACAACTATGAAAATTCTTATGGAAATTCTTCTAAAAATTATAATAAGATACCATCTGATCTCGAGAACACAATTAAACAATCCATTAATTCTCAAAAGGTTTTCAACACTATGGTGGAAGAAAAATTGCATGTAGTTGATGCTTTGGCTAAAAACATGGATAGAATTGCTCTTGATGTAGAAACTCTTAAAAGTAAAGCTTTGCCACCTAATCATGATTTAATGAGACTATTAAATCTATCCAAATATCTATTAATGAAATTAAGGAGAGGACCGCTAAGTTGAAAGCTAAACGGGAATTCTTAGAAAAGGCTCTTCCACCCGGTTTTTACCGGAATCATGATGAAGATCTTAAAATGATTGGTACTTCTCCTATTGAATCTTTGTTTACTTCTCTGAATATAAATGATAAAGGGACTAGAGATGAGTCAACTCTAGTTGAGAAGCATCCCGTTTGCTTGGAGGGTGATGATTTTGGTGCTAAAACTGAAAAACGTGGGTTTGGAGATGTCAAAACTTTAACTAGTGATGTGCCAAATATTTTGGATTACAAGGAATTTAATTTTTATAGTTGCTCTTTAGTAGGATGTATTTCCTTGTTGCAAACCATTATTATCTCACCCAATGCTTATGAACAAAACAAAGCATTTACCGAACATATAGTATGAGCTATGATAAAAGCTTATGATGAGAAACTTGAGCTAGAACTTTCTATTCCTAAAAAATTGCATGATGAGTAGGAACCAACTATCAAAATAAATATAAATAAATATGGATGCAATGCCTTGTGTGGCCTTGGTGCTAGTTTTTCAACTATTTCTAAATTTCTTTGTGATGTGCTTGGTCTCACTAATATTGAAGATTGTTCCCTTAATTTGCATCTTGCGGATTCTACCATTAAGAAACCTCTAGGTAGGATTAATGATGTTCTGATTATTGCAAATAAAAATTATGTGCCTATAGATTTCATTGTGCTTGATATTGATTGCAATCCTAATTGTCCCATAATATTTGGAAGACCCTTCCTACGAACTATAGGTGCAATTATTGATGTGAAAGAGGGAAACATAAGGTTCCAATTCCCATTAAAGAAAGGGATGGGACAATTACCTGGAAAGAGAATTAAAACACCTTATGAATCAATCATTAGAGCTACTTATGGGTGGAGTTTAAAAGATGACAACACTTGAAACTATGCATTATGCCTAGCTAGGGGCGTAAAACAATAGCGCTTGTTGGGAGGCAACCCAATAGTTATCTTTTTTTTTGCTTTTTACTTTCTCTTTGTTTTTTATAACATGATTATTTCCTATGTAATGATTGTGTTTTATGTTTTAATTAGTGTTTGTGCCAAGTAAAGCCTTTGGGATGTGTCACACCCTGTGTTTGTATCACTTTGCTATGCTATGGATTTACAAAATTTGGAACCATTTAAAACTTTTTGAGTGCATGTGCTTGTTTGATTTGTTTGATGCTTGCTTGCTTGGTTGACTGTGTTTGGCACTCATAGGTTCTTCTTGTCTCCACCTTCACCTTCCTTGATCCAAACATCTTTCCCAATGATCATACCATGTGTATAGTACCCAAAACTATTTTTATCAAATATTATCTTAGCCAAAAAGGACTTATTCAAATTAGGTTTTCAAAAACCCCTGAATTGAGGTTTGCACTGCAAGTCCTCAAATTGGGTGGAATGTTTTGAACCAAAGACTTTATTTGGAACCCACTATATATATATATTACTTCCCAAAACCACCAAATATTAATTTTAAAGATTATTTTACTATTTTATTTAAAGGATTTTTCTTAAGGCCATAAATGGTTTTTCATAGGGAAAAATTATTTTAATGCTTTGAAAATATTTGAGAAAATTTAGGGAAACTCAGTGGACATATATTTCCCATATATATGAGTTTCAACACATGGTCATGTTCAACATAATGGGCAAAACCCCTCAAAACCCTTTCTGCTTAAATCAAGCTTTGGAAATATTTCTATAGGAAATATTCTCAATAAAATCCAGGAAAATTCCTGTAAGTCACACATGATATATGTGATGATCTTGCAAAGTTTCGTCTCAATCCCAATTGGTTTGCGCCACCAAAATATTCCAAAACCATTCCTGTCCAGAGTTAAATTTGAGCAACTTTACATTGTGAAGTTTGTCCTATTGACCCCAAACTTTATGGGCATGTTCTAAACCCCAAATAATGATACCACACCAAGTGGTGGATTTGGGAGAATAGGATTGCATGCCTGGATCTACAGAAATCTGATTTTGTTGAATTCTAGGGTTTTTCAAGTTTATACTGTCCATTTTCTTCAAACCATCTCAAACTTGGTGATCCACTCTAATTTTACCTACATTTCCATCCTGTTAAATCTCAAGTCAGGCAAACTCCATTTGCTTGCCTAAATTTTCATCAAACACCTTCTGGCTGATTAGTAAAAGCCCTGTTTGACCCCCTTCCTCTATTCTCCTTAAGTCTAAATTTTTACCACAATGCCTCCTAATGCCCACCTACCTCCAGTAAGTTCTCCAGGCCAAGAATCAATCATTGGAGGGGGTAAAACCCTCATTTTACCCCCTGGACAGCAAGGTCGGCACCCCTTTTCACCTCTCCTCTCACTTCTACCCCATCACTCCTCTACCAGGTCATCCTAGGAGCATCACAGCATCCCCCAAAGGCAAGTGGACAAGGTGGGACACGCCAGAGCGCGTGTTGCATGCCTTGGCATGGAAAACGCATGCTCTAGAGCGCGCTACAATGCCCAGCCGCATTGTAGCCGGCGCCCATCCCCACCTCCCGACAGCATTGGGATGAGGGAGCTTGTCCTCCTGGCCCTCCTCGACGTTCGCAAGACGCCAAGTGGTCGGGACCCTCCTCTCTCCTCCTCCCTTTTCCCCCTCCCGCGCGTGTCCAGCACCGCCGGCTCGGCCAGTGGGCTGCTTCACACGCGTGCGCGCCCCGCTCCTTCTCTTGCTCCCTCTGGTCGTGGACCATGCCCAGGAACTCCCTAGACATGCCCCCTCTCTCCCCCGTGCCCTCCAGCGAGCGCTACTTCCTTGCCGACGCACCACCCTATGGTGGACCGCCGTGCCCCTATATAAGGGCCTCCCCCGAGCCCCTCTTCCCTCTTCTGGATCCCTCTCTCACTCAATCGCACCCCAGAACCCCCCTCTCGAACTCCCCGAGCCCGAGTGCCTGGGATCGACCGCGGCGTCGTCGCCTCGTGTCGCCGGCGTTCGCGCGGTAGGAACCCTCCCCGGCCTCCTTTCTCCTTCGATCTAGACACCCTGGAGCTCTCTGATGAGATTCCCCCTCCTCCCCGTTCTTTTTGCAGCACGGGACAGTCCCGACAATCGCGTCCCGAGCCCCTCCGTCGCGGCCACCTCGTCGCCGGCAACTCAGGCCTCCCCGGTGATCAACTCCAGCACCCCTCGACCAGCGGCGACCTCTTGAAGCTGTTCCCATCCTTGGTTGCCCTCGCCGTGCCTTCCTTCGCCGCCGGTGAGCATCGCCGCCACCCTGTCGAGAGGAAGGAGATGACAGGTGGGCTCCACCTGTCAACCTCTTCTCTCTCTCTCTCCCCTCTGTGTGACTGGCCACCGGGCCCCGCACGTCAGGTTTGAAACCTGACGCGCGCGGGGCCACCGGCTCGCCTGGCCTGGCTGGCCACTGGGCCGGCCCAGTTGCTGGCTGGCTCTGGCCCAGGGCAATGTGGCCCTTTTTCTTTTTCCTTTTTGTCTGTATTCCAAAAATCCAACACAAATATATGCTTGTCCATTTCCAATTATTTCTCCACCATAAATCTTAGAATAATCTGTAGTATTTTTACAGTGCCACTTGTCTAATTTTTTGAAAATGTTTTATATACTGGATTTAATTAAAACCTAGTTTTAAATATTTTTAGCCACTGTTAACAGAGTTTTCAAAATCTTTTTCACAACAAAACCTTAGGCAAAAAAATTTAGTTTCTATTTTAGTATTTTTTAGAGTAGGGTAACATTTTAGAAGTGGAGTTTGTGCTCTGTTTTTGTTGTGATTCTTATTATTGTCGTTATTATCGCGACGATAGATTGCGCTATTGACGAGAGAGTTGGACCCGAAGACTTTGTTGAGCCAGGCAAGCAGCCCTTTGACCATGACTATGAAACCCTTTATTTGCATGGCATATAGCACTTTATTTCATGATGTTGATCATGTTGATGTGGTGACCACTTCGGTGGGATGCCTCCGATACTTTTTCCATTGATACTTGCATCGAGCATGACCTTACCTTCTTATGAGGGTTGTGCAAGTGGGAGTAGATAGGATGCTTAATAGATGCTACGCAAATGGGTCGGGAATGTGCATGGTGATGGAAACAAGAATGTTTTCAAAGATTTTTTTAAAACCCCGTCGGGTGCCACTAATGCCCGAGGGAGATGACTATGAGCTAGGTAACCACTTGATAAAGAAGTGGTGTACCAGAGCAAGTGAGTGTGTGTGTTTTCGAAAACCGATTAGATTTAAGATTTGTCGACCGTTCCCAACCTTACATGTACAACCACGATACCCCTTATGGGACGGGGCTTTGTTGATTACCTTGGTGGGTACTAGCATAGAGCCCACATTACTAGTGGCGGGAGTGACGTGGTCACTCTCGATACGGGGTCGTGCCTGGTAGGGCGACCATGCGCTGTCTTCACAGGCACCGGGCACACCGTTGCATGCCCTCATGGATGATACGTGTGATGTATATCATGAGGGATGGCACCAACGAGTGGACTCTTTGTTTAGTATCGCTAGGGGAAAGGCAATGTTCGGGTACTTACCTCGGGTATGAACAATATCGCGAGTCGTGGCTTGACACGGAAGTTTCCCGAGTCTTGTGGGTAAAGTGTGCAACCTCTGCAGAGTGTAAAACTATTCGAATAGCCGTGTCCACGGTCAAGGACAGTTGGGTGGTGCTGCTTAAACTACATCCAGTGTTTTCAAACATGGTAATGAGGACATCCCAACCATGAACATCACACCACCAGCCATCAAAGGACCAATCACAAGAAGTCGTGCAAAGCAAATACAAGAGCAGGTGAACGCTATCTTAAGTTTATCTTTTGATCTTGAAAACATGGTTGTGCCTTCACCTCCTTCATTGTTGGTTGAACTCAGGTGCAACATCAAAGAGGACCAACAACACTTTCAGTCTGCGCCGAAACAATGTTTTATGATGAAGAAACAGAGTTATGAAGGAATATGTGGTCTGCTGAAGAAACAATGTTTTGGTGCTGGTGAAACAATGTTATGCACAAGTTTGGATAACCCAACTTGCGAAAGGTTTCCAGAACTCTAGTTTTCTACTGAAGGAAACATTGTTCGACTCCAGTAAACAATGTTTGGTCGGGAACCGCCAACCACCTCCAACTAGAGATTTCCAGAAGCTACCTCATTAAGTCTCAAGCCATTTAGTCAAACCAAAGCTGGTTCTCTTTCACACATAAGCTGGTTCCCAAAGCTAGTTTGTTTTCACACCTAACCAGGGGGGTTGTCCCTATTGTAAATAGGCTAGCTCTTCCCTTCGTGAGGGACTTTTGCCATTTCTATCAAAGACCAAGACATAGACTCCTCCTGCGATTGGAGAGACTCTTGTTACCATTATTCTCGTGATTCCTTGAGAAATTGCTCCTAATTCGTGCTCCACGACTAGATCATGTTGTGTGGGTTAGAGTTCGTGGTTTCCTTGCGGATTGCACCTATCCCGTGCTCCATGACTTGAGCGTGGTTGTGTAGGGTAGTATTGCGGGTTGTGGATCGGCGAATGTTCGGATTGCAGGCTTCGGTGAGCATCCTCCTTGTCGGGTCATAATCTCTTATTTTTCGTTTTTGGCTGCTTGCAGCTAGTTATCCCCATCCTCTTATCGATCCTAAGCTGTGAAGATCGGATCTCCCCTTGTACACCCTCTGCTCCATAAACGGTGTCATATCATGTGGTAATAAGAGCAAGGTTCACACGGTACGATATGTATCCTTTGTTGCTAGATCTATCCTTTTTCGTTTGATTTTCCCCGTCCTAAAGTCCAAAGCCAAAAAGGCACAAAAAAATATTCAAGCCTTTGTTTGCTGAGATCTAGTTGTTTGCTTTCCCTTTTGTGTTTCCACCAAGTTCTATCCGAAGTTGCTGCTATTTTTGTCCGAGTCTTGTTGTTGGATCTATTGTGTTGAAAAAAAAAGAAAGAGAAAAAAGCAAAAAAAAGGGGAGAAGAGAAACTGTTGGGAAAGTGTGCAATCATATTCAGTTTGGTGAGATACTTCAGAAGTTGTATTGGCAAGTGTTGCAGCTCAAACGTGGTGCAAGGATCTACAAAAAAATCCTGTTTCTTTTGGTTTGCATCGATTGGATCTCAGCACTAGCCCTCCTCATTTTACCCCACCAAGCTCCACCCAAAACCGTTCGTCTCTTTCCTTTCATTCGCCTGTCCACTCTTGTTTTTGTTACCACCGCACGACCGCCAACGAATCATTAGAATTTGGGTAAGCAAGAAGGTGAGCTGAGTGTTTTTCCACATATATATTTCTATTTTGTCCACTTGGTTCCAAGAGTTAACATGGCAGGCTCCCACTCGAGTGTACATGCACATCAAAATGTGGAAGATGACTTCCCAAAGACTCGTGCGGCGCTTGGTGATTTCATTCAAGAAAATATAGCTACAGCTATGCAAAGGATGTTCGGAGGTCGTCTTCCTCTCGCGGGCAATGGGGATCTACATCAACACAGCCCCGCTGCCTCGATGGCCGCCGACGACCGGCGACGGCAAGGAAACGAGGACCGCCACGGTGGTCATGGAAGAGTTATAGGAGGCGCTGACCACGGCGCCCCTCTTGTTGGTGCTGAACGGAGGCGTGGCATCTTTGCTCCCCCTCATGAGGGTGGGCTGCATGGAGGAGAAGCTCGCGGACGAGGCCCTGGTTTGCTGCTGATCATCGACGACGAGCTGCACATGATGGTGATGACATCTTCCATGAAGATTTCTCCGAGCATGGTGACGAGGAGGAGGGCATGGGGGACTATGAACCCTACTCTCCACCCCACCATGGTCCTGCTTTTGGTCACAATGGTTATCATTATGACCGTCGTGATCAAGGTGACCGTGACAACCAAGCAAGAATGAAGCTACATGTGCCATCGTTCACGGGAAAAGAGGATCCAGATGCATATATTGAGTGGGAGGAGAAGTGCGACCATATCTTTCGCATCCATGGATTTTCCAAAGCCAAGAGAGTTGATCTTGCTGTTATGGAGTTCTCTGGTTATGCTCTTACATGGTGGAGTCAGCTACAAGACGACCGATTGATGGCAGGCAATAACTATATCCGCAGCTGGACTTTGATGAACCAAGTCATGAGGCGCCGATTTGTTCCATCATACTATGAGAGGCAATTGTACAAGCGGTTGCAGGAGCTCACCCAAGGTCCCCGCACTGTTGATGAGTACAATAAGGAGATGGAGGTGCTGTTGATTCGAACACGAACCCATGAGAGTGATGAGGCGAAGATGGCGAGATTTTTACATGGGCTGAATGATGAAATCTCAGATTTTGTGGAGATGTTTCCTTATGATACGCTGCAAGATGTTGTACATCAAGCTGTACGAGTTGAGAAGAAGAATATGCGTAATGGGGGTGCTCGTGGCTTCCAAGGCCGCACCACCACATCCTCATGGCAGAGAACACAACAGCCATATGGTTCTCGGTTTGAGGGTGCTCCACCGAGGCTCTCACAAGCTTCGACGGCTTCCTCACCTGCTGTTCGCAATCAAGAAAAAAAGCCATCACCTACAGCAGGAACATCTTCTGCTCCACCTGCAGAAAAGAGTTCTACACGCAGCAGCGGCATTCACTGCCACAAGTGCAAAGGACGAGGTCACATTTCTTCAGAATGTCCAAGCAAAAGAACTATGATGATCAATGAACGAGGTGAATGGGAGTCTGAAAGTGACCCTGAAGGTGGCAATGATGAAGTGGAAGAGGGGCAAGGCTGGGTAGTAGGAGGCACTATATTATCTCATGAAGAACTTAATGGTGAAGCTTTGGTTGTATGCCGTTCACTTAATGCCCAGGTTGTGGAGGAGGAAAAGGGGCAGCGGCATAATCTTTTCCACACCCGTTGCCTTGTCAACTCAAAGCTATGTCGAGTGATTGTGGATAGTGGCAGTTGTAACAATGCAAGCACGGAGAACGTTGAGAAGCTTCAATTGCAAACAAAACGTCACCCACATCCATACCGCATGCAATGGCTGAATCATTGTGGCACCATAAAGGTAGCGAGCAGCGTGAGAATACCAATTTCAGTGGGAACATATCAAGATGAACTTGAGTGTGATGTGGTGCCGATGCATGCTTGTCACTTGCTTCTAGGACGACCTTGGTTGCATGACCGTGACATGCAAATCAGCGAGCGTGTGAATCGCTTGTGTTTTGTCCATAGAGGAGAAAAGTTCACTTGGCTGTCCATGACGCCCGAAGAAGTATATCTTGATGAGATGAAAAGAAAAGGAAAGAAAAAGGGAGAGAGTGATCATACACAAAGAGTGAGCCACCAACATAGTGAGGGAGTGTTTCCACAGCCAAAAGCTCCACAGCCAAATTTGACCAAGCCCCGGGAGAAACAGGGATTAGTTATGATGGCTAGGAAAAGGGATATGCGGGAATTGAGAGAACCTAATACTCCATTCTTTGTACTCATATACAAGGAAACTTTGTTGACTACTAATGACTTACCTTCAACTCTTCCTAGTGTTATATTTTATCTTTTGCAGGAATATCCGGATGTGTTTCCCAAGGAGGTGCCACCCGGGCTACCACCGAAGCGAGGCATTGAACACCAAATCGACTTGGTTCCGGGTGCCCCACTACCAAACCGACCACCATACCGAGCAAACCCAGAGGAGACGAAAGAAATTTAGAGGCAAGTAGAAGATCTTCTTCACAAAGGGTATGTAAGGGAAAGTTTTTCTCCTTGTGCTATTCCAATTCTTTTAGTTCCAAAGAAAGACGGTACTCTAAGAATGTGCACTGATTGTAGATCCATTAACAACATAACTCTGAGATATCGACACCCTATACCTAGACTTGATGACATACTTGATGAACTTTGTGGTTCCACCATATTTTCTAAAATTGACTTGCGAAGTGGATACCACCAAATAAGAATGAAAGAGGGTGATGAATGGAAAACTGCATTTAAGACAAAATTTGGCTTGTATGAATGGTTGGTTATGCCTTTCGGAGTAATAAATGCACCAAGTACCTTCATGTGATTTTTGAATCATGTGCTTAGGTCCTTCATTGGCAAGTTTGTAGTGGTTTACTTTGATGACATATTGATTTATAGCAAAACTTTGGAGGATCATGTTGGACATGTAAAATGTGTGCTTGCTGTCCTACGGGAGGAAAGGTTGTATGCTAACGTGGAAAGGTGCACATTTTGCACAAACAAGGTTGTGTTTCTTGGCTTTGTAGTTTCAGGAAAAGACGTGGAGGTCGATGAAGAAAAGATCAAGGCTATCCGTGAGTGGCTTCCTCCACAAAATGTGAGCCAAGTACGTAGCTTCCTAGGACTTGCAGGTTTCTACCGCCGGTTCGTGAAGGATTTCAGCACCATTGCTGCCCCAATGAATGAATTAACAAAGAAGGACACTCCATTCAAATGGGGTGATACCCAAAACAAATCCTTCCAAGAATTCAAGATGAGATTGACGTCAGCCCCGTTGCTTTCACTACTTGATTTTGGTAAGACATTTGAGATTGAATGTGATGCAAGTGGCGTTGGCATTGGCGGAGTCCTAATGAAATAAGGTAAACCTATTGCCTATTTTAGTGAGAAGCTTAATGGTCCAACTCTTAACTATTCCGTCTATGATAAAGAGTTGTACACACTTGTTCGATCTTTAGAAACATGGCAGCATTACTTGCGGCCTAAAGAGTTTGTGATACATTCTGACCATGAATCTTTGAAACATCTAAAAGGCCAACTCAAATTGAACCGTAGACATGCAAAATGGAGTGAGTTCATAGAGTCCTTTCCTTATATTGTCAAGTACAAGAAAGGAAAGGATAATGTTGTTGCTGATGCATTGTCTAGGCGCCATATTTTACTGTCCCAACTTGATGTAAAAATCCTTGGTTTAGAAAGCGTCAAGGAATTGTATGCTAATGACTCATACTTTGGTGAACCATTCTCAAAGTGCAACAAGGGAAAGGGATGGGAAAAGTTTCATTTGCATGATGGATTTTTATTTTGAGCTAACAAGTTGTGCATCCCAGATTGTTCCATTTGGTTGTTGCTTTTACAGGAGGCTCACGCTGGTGGTCTCATGGGACACTTTGGCGCCAAGAAGACTGAGAGTGTGTTGGGTGACCACTACTTTTGGCCTCAAATGAGACGTGACGTGGAGTGCTACATGATGAGATGCGAGATTTGTCACAAAGCTAAGTCCCGTTTGAACCACTATGGTCTTTATACTCCTCTATCCATTTCCAATGCTCCGTGGGAGGATATTTCTATGGATTTTGTTCTTGGTTTACCACGAACTAAGAGGGGGAGTGACTTGGTGTTTGTGGTAGTTGATCGTTTTAGCAAAATGGCACATTTTATCCCATGTCATAAGAGCGATGATGCTTCACACATTGCTGATTTATTTTTCAGGGAAGTTGTGCGGCTACATGGAGTACCACGCACCATTGTGTCAGACCGTGACACCAAATTTTTGAGCTACTTTTCGAAGACCTTGTGGGGAAAACTTGGCACCAAGCTCCTATTTTCCACGACATGCCACCCACAAACTGATGGACAAACCGAAGTTGTCAACCGAACATTGTCCATGATGCTAAGGGCAGTCTTAAAGAAGAATTTGAAGATGTGGGAGGAGTGCCTACCTCATGTGGAGTTCGCATATAACAGGGCAGTACATTCGACCACTAAATTTTGCCCATTTGAACTTGTTTATGGATTCAAACCTTTTGCTCCCATCGATCTCTTGCCTTTGCCACTGCAAGAACGAACCAGCCTTGATGCAAGCAAGTGTGCTGATTTTGTCAAAAAACTTCATGCCCAGGCCAAGGAGAACATTGAGAGGATGACTGAACAATATACGAATAGGGCAAACAAGACAAGGAAGAAGATGGTGTTCGAACAAGGCGACTTGGTATGGGTACATTTTGTGAAGGACCGTTTTCCAGAGCAACGCAAGTGCAAGTTGCAGCCACGCGGCGATGGACCATTTGAGGTGCTCGAGAGGATAAACGATAATGCTTACAAGATTGATCTTCTAGAAGAATATGGTATTAGCTCAACCTTCAATGCCTCCGATCTTTCTCCATACTTTGGGCCTTTAGAGTCGAGGACGACTCCTTCTCAAGAGGGGGAGGATGATGAGGACATCCCAACAATGAACATCACACCACCAGCCATCAAAGGACCAATAACAAGAAATCGTGCAAGGCAAATACAAGAGCAGGTGAACGCTAACTTAAGTTTATCTTTGGATCTTGAAAACATGGTTGTGCCTTCACCTCCTTCATTGTTGGTTGAACTTAGGTGCAACATCGGAGAGGACCAACAACACTTTTAGTCCGTGCTGAAACAATGTTTTATGACGAAGAAACAGAGTTATGAAGGAATATGTGGTCTGCTGAAGAAACAATGTTTTGGTGCTGGTGAAACAATGTTATGCATGAGTTTGGATAACCCAACTTGTGAAAGGTTTCCAGAACTCTAGTTTTCTACTGAAGGAAACATTGTTCGACTCCAGTAAACAATGTTTGGTCGGGAACCGCCAATCACCTCCAGCTAGAGATTTCCAGAAGCTACCTCATTAAGTCTCAAGCCATTTAGTCAAACCAAAGCTGGTTCTCTTTCACACCTAAGCTGGTTCCCAAAGCTAGTTTGTTTTCACACCTAACCAGGGGGGTTGTCCCTATTATAAATAGGCTAGCTCTTCCCTTCGTGAGGGACTTTTGCTCAGGTTTCTACTTGGTGCGGAAGTTTTGGCTAGTATGAGGTGGAAGCAAGCACCACATGTTGGAGGATCCATAACAATATAACTTCTATACAAATATACCCAAACATAACTCATTAAGTTGTCTTCCTTGTCCAATTTCAACTAATTTGCTCAGGTTTGAAAATACTTAATGAGCTCACAATCATAGAAGATGTCCAAGATAGTATATTTATATGTGGAATCTCTCTTCCTTCAATATTCCTTCATGAATTGTTCAAGTGACCAATGCGGTGTTTGCTAACTTTCAATAAATTTTACCACCTATACTTATTGTGTGTGAAGTCATTACTCCCCATGGGATAAGTATATGAAGCATATTTAATTTCAGATTTATGATATTCAATTCATTCAACCATATACTCATAGGATATAAGTGAAGCACGAGATTGAATGACAAACTACTCCAAAAAGATATAAGTGAAGATCAATGCGCAGTCAATTAGTTAAATAGACATGTGAGGACTCTATCTCTTATTCAGAATTTCAGATCCAATGCTTTTATTCAAACAGCAAAACAAAATAAAAGTGGCACTCCAAGAATAGCACGCATCATGCGAATGAATAATAATTTAGGCTCAACATAGGCTAACCGATAATTGTTGATGAAGAGAGATGGGATGTGTAGCATCCCCAAGCTTAGATGCTTGAGACTTCTTGAAATATTTACTTGGGGTGACTTGTGCATCCCCAAGCTTGAGCTTTTGTATCTCATTCAATCCTCTCATACCATGGTTTCACCTATTCTCAAAAACTTCATCCACACAAAACTCGAAAAGAACTCGTGAGATAGGTTAGTACACATAAGAAATAATCAACACTTCATGTATTGTCAAGACAAGTTGCATAATAATTTCCAAACATAATCTACTGTTTACTACCATTTCCACAATTTATATCTACCAATATAGGCTATGGAAACTAGAGGATAAGTAGATAACAAAATTATGACAGCAATCTGTCCAAACAGAATAGTCTGTAGCAATTTATGAAAACATTGTACTTCTGTAACTCAACAAATTATTAAAATTTAGGACATGCTAAGGAATTTATATTACAATACTGTGTAAAAATTTCAGAAACTTTCCACGTTCCAGTAAAATATGAAAATTCAAAAACTACAGCAAAAGTTTCTGTTTTTTACACAGCACACATCAAACATGCAATGGAAGCATCCTAAGGCAATTCTTGGAACTTTTTATTGAAAAAAAAACAAGAATATAAATAACACCTAACAGAGAATAACAAAATATAATAACGATCCAAGCAAAGCACATATTGTGTGACGAATAAAAATATAGCTCCAAGTGAGGTTACCGATAATGTTGAAGACGAAAGAGGGGATGCCTTCCGGGGCATCCCCAAGCTTAGTTGCTTGGATCTTCCTTGAATATTACCTTGGGGTGCCTTGGGAATCCCCAAGATTAGGGTCTTGCCACTCCTTATTCTCCTCATATCGATATCTCACCCAAAACTTGAAAACTTCAATCACACAAAACTTAACGGAACTTCGTGAGATGGGTTAGTATGATAAAGAGCAAACCATCCACTTAGGTACTGTTAAATAGAAGATCCATAATTGTTCTCGCATAATGTCTACTGTAACTTATCATTTCCACAATTTATATCACTTAATAAAAGCCATGGAAATGCTAAAACAAGCAAACTACGCAAACAAGGCAGATTCTGTCAAAAACAGAACAGTCTGTAATGATCTGAACAATGACCATACTTCTGCAACCCCAAAAATTCTGAAAAATTAGGAAAATCTAGGAAATTTGTATATCAATCATGTGTAAAAAATTCAGAAGCTTTTGACTCTCTGGTGAATTCATAAAAATTCTGGACTGGGCACCAAAGTTTCTGTTTTTGCACAGAATCAAGTCAAATATCAACCACATCATCCCAAAGGCATTACTTGGCACTTTATTGAATAAAAGGCACAAAACATGATTACTACAGTAACTTAATCATGTTAAAACACAAAAATGGAAAGGGTAAATATTGGGTTGTCTGCCAACAAGCGCTTTTCTTTAATGCCTTTCTAGCTAGGCATGACATTGATACACTTCCAAACCCAATTCCGATGGAAATTTTATTCATACTCTAAAAGATATAAGTGAAGTTCATAGGGCATTCTACAATTAATGAAGATTAACCAATACCCAAGCTCAAAATATATAAGTGAAGCACACCAAGCATTCTATAAAGCCATACTCAAAAGATTTAAGTGAAACACAAAGATCATTCTACAAAGCCATACTCAAAAGATTTAAGTGAAGCACAAAGAGCATTCTACAAAATCAATGAAGGACTATCTCATACTAGAAGGGTGCATAAAAGGAAAAGAAAAACGCATATCATGTGAACAAAACAAAAGCCGAGGTATACCGATAATTGTTGAAGAATAAAGATGGGATGCCTTCCGGGGCATCCCCAAGCTTAGATGCTTGAGTCTCCTTGAAATATTTACTTGGGGTGCCTTGGGCATCCCCAAGCTTGAACTCTTGTCTCTCCGTATTCTTCTTATATCGATACCTCCTCGATCTTCGAACACTTCATTCACACAAAACTTAACAAAACCCTCGTGAGATCCGTTAGTATAATAAAGCAAAATACTACTTTAAGTACTGTTGTGAACTCATTCCAAATTCATATTAGCATTATATATACTGTAGTCCAACTTCACCATGGTTCATACACCCCGGTACTACCCATAGATTCATCAAAATAAGAGCACAATGCATAGAAAACAGAATCTGTCAAAACAGGACAGTCTGTAGTAATCTGGAAACTTCGTATACTTATGTAATTCAAAAAATTCTGAAACTTTAGGACAAATTAAACAATTTGTATATCAGTACTGTGTAAAAATTTCAGAAACTTTTGACGTTCCAGTAAGATATGTAAATTCATGCACTACAGTCAAAGTTTCTGTTTTTGCACCGCACAAAGCAAACAAGCAATCTAATCATCCTAAAACCAAATCTTGGCACATTATTTTTATAATACAATGGATATATACAAGGGGATAATTATTTTTGAGAAACTTCCATGAAAAATTCTACATTGTTTCCATGAGCATGAACACAAGTGTTCAAGGTCAACCCTCACTTCTCCAATGCACAACCTTCCAATCACTTCTCTTTTTGAAAAACTTCTTAGGCAAGAGGAAAGTAATTATTTTTGTATTTTTCATTATTTAATTTTTTTGTTTGTTTCACCCACAACTAAATAAAGCAAAAAGGGAAAACAAAATCTACTTAGTGAAGAAAGCGAACAAGCATACACGAGAATATCAACCCCACGCTATTGCTCCCCGGCAACGGCGCCAGAAAAGAGCTTGATAATCCCCAAGTGCAAGGAATCATCGTAGCAATTTCCAAAGGTGGAAGTGATAAGTACGGAGTGTCGAACCCACAAGGAGCTAAAGGTAAGATCAATATTCTCTCAAGTCCTAGCCGCCAATGATACGACTCTACGTACGCCGAACGTTTGCTTCCAACTAGAAACGGGAAATAAAACTACGTTGTGGGTATGAAGAGAATAGCTTTGCATGATATCGGAGAACTGAAATATAAAAATAGGTTCTGTTATCATAAAGTTAGAATATATTACAAACAGCGAGAGTGGAATAATGATGGGTCGGTGTGCGGAATTGTCCTAGGCAATTGTTAACAAGATCGGTAATCATTATTGCAATTTTATATGAGGGAGAGGCATAAGCTAACATACTTTCTCTACTTGGATCATATGCACTTATGATTGGAACTCTAGCAAGCATCCGCAACTACTAAAGATCATTAAGGTAAAACCCAACCATAGCATTAAAGCATCAAGGCCCCTTTATCCCATACGTAACAACCCACCTACTCGGGTTTATGCTTCTGTCACTCAAGCAACCCACTATAAGCGAATCATGAACATATTGCAACACCCTACAGCGGGAATCCTTCACGTGTGCGCGGCACGGAAGGCACCATAGGACAGCACCAAAATAAACATACAACTCAAACCAATCTAGATCATCAATCAACCCATAAGACAAAAGGAATCTACTCAAAACATCATAGGATGGCAACACATCATTGGATCATAATATGTGGCATAAAGCACCATGTTCAAGTAGGGGATTACAGCGGGGTGCGGGAGAGTGGACCGCTGAAAGGAGATGAGGATGGTGATGAAGAAGGTGATGTTGATGAAGACGATCACCGCGGCGATGGTTCCCCCGATGGCACTCCGGCGCCACCGAGAGAGAGGGGGAGTGGGTCCCCCCCTTGTGCTTCCTCCTCCATGGCCTCCCCCCCTGAGTGGGGAGAGGTTCTCCCTCTGGTCCTTGGCCTCCATGGCGATGATGGCCCCTCCGTCTTCCTCCTCCATGGTCTCCGGTGAAGGTGACCCCCTCTGGCAGGGTGCCGGAGAGGGCCAAGATTGATCTTTTGTGGCTACAGAGACTTGCGGCAGCGGAACTTCCGATCTAGGTTTCTTTCTGGAGTTTTCTGGATTTATAAGAGTGCTTGGCGTCGAAATCAAGTCAGGGAGGCTCCCGAGGGACCCACAAGCCAGGGGGGCGCGCCCTAGGGGGGGCGCGCCCTAGGGGGGCACGCCCTAGGGGGGGCGCGCCCCCTAGGCTTGTGGCCTCCTCGGGACTCCTCTCTGATATCTTTTTGCTCCGGTATTTTTTATATTTTCCAAAAATATAATCCGTAAATTTTCAGCCCATTCCGAGAACTTTTATTTCTGCACAAAAACAACACCACGGTAGCTCTGCTGAAAACAGCGTCAGTCCGGGTTAGTTCTAATCAAATCATACCAAAATCATATAAAATTATTGTAAACATGGCATGAATACTTCATAAATTATAGATCGGATCTCCCCTTGTACACCCTCTGCTCCATAGACGGTGTCATATCACTTGGTGTGAGTGTGTGGATGATAAAGATGATACTCGAGTTAAGTCGGATGACTTGACATGATGACTGAACATGAGATGTTCAATCCCCTTGCTTATGATGATATCTATAACTTGTTCATATGGATATCTGCCAATACTTGATGCATGCTTACACAAGTTATTTGATCATGTCATTACATTCAAAATTAGCTTTCTGCAAATTTACCTACTTAGTGCTACATCATGCATTGTTATACCTTGTTCCAAAACATGGGTTGCTTGCGAGTACATTCAAAGTACTCATTGGCTTGCCACTGGTTATTTAATTGGCCAGGCATGGAAGAGCAGGAATACGGTGAAGAGTTCGTTGGTGACGAACATGCGAACTAGGACGCTTCCCAGTCAGAATGCCTGTAGGGTTAAGGCAGATGGCATGGTCTATGATTTCGATCAAGATTTCCGCTGCTAGTTGTGTTTGTTATTTGGCCTTTTATGGCCCTATCTATGTAAGACTTGACCTTTATGGTATTTATTTGTGTAAGACGCTAAGTATGGATGTAAGACTCTTGTTATTCAGCTTCTGTGTGTTCAGTGAGCATTGATCTCTGGGATCACTGTACACGTGCATTCGGTGATCACGACTTATGAGTCGAGGTCCCCACAGGATGACTCATAAGATGAGTAGAATCGATGCTGAAACAAAACAGAAACTTTTGACTCCAGTAGAGGAATTTCCATTTTTTACTGGAGCTTGATAATGATCTGATTTTTTTACAGAGTATTTTTATAAAAATTTCTCAGGTCTTCCTCATTGTTCAGAATTTTTAGAGTTACGGAAGAATAGGTTCTCTACAGATTTCTATAGACTGTTCTGTTTTAGACAAATTCTGTTTTTGCTTGCAAAGTTTGCTTGTTTTGATTATGCTATGGATTGTATCGGGGGGTATAAGCCATGGAGAAGTTAAAATACAGTACCTATTATGCAATTATGAAATAAGAATCAATTTATAACAGTACCTAAAGTATTAAATATGTTTCCTATAATAACGGATCTCACGAAGTTTTGTTGAGTTTTGTGTGATTGAAGTTTTCAAGTTTTGGGTGTTATCACGATGGACAAAGGAATAAGGAGAGGCAAGAGCCTAAGCTTGTGGATGCCCAAGGCACCCCAAGGTAATATTCTAAGGAAGACTCAAGCGTCTAAGCTTGGGGATGCCCCGGAAGGCATCCCCTCTTTCGTCTCAATCCATCGGTATGCCACTTGAAGCTACATTTGTATTCATCACATGATATGAGTTTTGCTTGGAGCGTCGTTTGTTTTTGTTTTCTTTTACTTCCATTTTGCCATAGTCATCGTTTGCTGGACACAGCTATTTGAGAGAGACACACCTTCATCATAATTTGTTAGAATACTCTATGTGCTTCACTTATATCTTTTGAGCTTAGCAGTTGCTCTAGTACTTCACTTATATCTTTTTGAGCACGGTGGCCTCTAGATTTTATAGAAATAATTTCACTCTCACTCTTCACTTATATTTGGCTAGGAGTTAATAAATAGTGACGGTAATTTGCATGGGTCATAAGACTACTCCAAAAATAATAGGCATTCAATGAGTGATAATTAAAACCATCATGTAGCACATATAGAGAAATTGTGGGTTAATGATATTGATGTGGTAATATGAAAAAGGTGTGAGTTCATAATTGTTGATTCGTAGAAGTGTCGATATTAAGAGAGGTTAACTTCTTGTTCGTCTAAAAATTAAAAAGGCATGGTGATGATGTGCGAGCATTTCTGTTCCTCGTTGAAATCCTAGTGTTGTTTCGGGTCGGAGGGGCGCGATGGTTAACTCCTACCAACCTCCTCCCTCGGAGCATGCAAGTAGTACTTTGATTTGTGATAAACTAATAAAACTTTGCAATAAGTATATGAGTTCTTTATGACTAATGTGAAACCATGGACATACGCAATCTCACCTCCTCATATTTGCTAGCCTCTTCGGTACCGTTCATTGCCCATTCTCACCTTTAGGATCGGTGCAACTTTCGCTGGTGCATCTAAACCCCGTGACATGATACGCTCTTTTGCACATAAGCCCCATTATATCTTCCTCAGAACGGCCACCATACCACCTATCATGGCATTTCCATATCCATTCCGAGATATATTGTCATGCAAATTCCATCGTCACTTCACATGACTAGTTCGTTCATCATCATGTTGCTTTGCATAATCATATAGAGCTGACAAAGTATTTGTGGCAAAGCCATCGTTCAACATATTTTTGATACATGTCACGCTATATCTTTGCACATCCTGGTACATTGCGAGAGGCATTCCTATAGAGTCATATCTTCCTATCAGTTCTTCATATCGAGTTGTAAGTAAATAAAAGTGTGATGATCATCATTATTAGAGCATTGTCCCAGTGAGGAAATAAAAATGGGGGAGGCCAAATGATCCCACATAATTAAAAAAATGAATGAGATAATATGAGAGAAGGGACTTTGCTACTATCTTTTACCACACTTGCGCCTTAAAGTGGCACCTTGTTCCTCATATAGAGAGTCTCATGTTATGTCATTTTCATATGCTAGTGGGAATTACTTTTTCATTATTATAAACTTGGCTTGTATATTCCTATGACAGGCTTCCTCAAATGCCCGAGGTCTTCATGATCAAGCAAGTTGGATGCACATCCCACATAGCTTCAGTTGACTTTTCATACACTTATAGCTCTAGTGCATCATTTGCATGGCAATCCCTACTCCTTGCATCGACATCTATCGACGGGCATCTCCATAGCCCGTTGGTACGCCTAGTTGATGTGAGACAATCTTCTCAACTTTTTACCCCTTTGATATCTACCACCATATTCTATTCCACCTATATGCTATGTCCAATGGCTCATGCTCACGTATTGCGCGAAGAATAAAAAGTTGATGCATATTGAAAAAGTACGATCCAATTGCCTGACTTGGGCACCGTGGTGCTTGACATTTGTATTAATGTGGTGAAGATGGAGCCATGCCTTGCTAATATAATAAGATGAATGGGGGTAAACATTCTTTGAGGATCGTATACTTTGAAAGATTGATGATTTTGTTTCTTATGCTTATAAGTATTGCTATGTTAATATTTTTTTAATTCATCATTTCTAAATGAGCATACATGCAAAATATTACATAATGGGTAGCATGTCACATCAAAAATTCTGTTTTTATCATTTACCTACTTGAGGATGAGCAGGAATTAAGCTTGGGGATGCTTGATACGTCTCCAACGTATCTATAGTTTTTGATTGTTCCATGCTCATATATTATCATTCTAGGATACTTTTTAAGTATTTATTTACCAATTTATATTTTTTTTGAGCACTAACCTATTGACCCAGTGCCCAGTGCTAGTTGTTGTTTTCTGCATGTTTTTCACTTTTCAAGTTTACAGTACCAAACGAAGTCCAATTGCCACGAAACTTTTTAGTGATTTTTTCTGGACAAAAATAAGACCTGGAAGATACGGAAGGAAGCCGGGAGCGACACGAGGGCCCCACAAGCCAACAGGGCGTGGCCTGGGGGGTGCGGCCTGATGGCTTGAGGGCCCCTCGTGGCTCTTTCGACCCCGTTCTCTGGCCTATAAATTCACATATATTCTGAAAACCCTGGAGGCAGTCCTGAAACACTTTTTATGCTGTCGCAAGTGTCTGTTCCATCGGGAGGCCATCTAGAGCTCCGTTCCGGCACCTTGTCGGAGGAGGGGGTCGATCATGGAGGGCCTCTTCATCAACCTTGTTGCCCTCATGATGATGTGTGAGTAGTTCACCATAGACCTATGGGTCCGTAGTTAGTACCTAGATGGCAATCCCTCTATCTCTTGATCTTCAATACAATGATAATCGCATCTTCGCTTTGATCTATCCGATGTAATCCTTTTGTGCGGTGCGTTTGTTGGGATCTGATGAATTGTGGGTTTATGTTCAGGTTATTCATGAAAAGTATTTGAGTCTTCTCTGAAATTATTATGATTCTTATTTGCATGATCATCATAGTTTCGTAATTCTCTCTGATCTATTGATTTGCTTTGGCCAAGTAGATTGATCTTTCTTCAGTGAGAGAGGTGTGCTGTAGTAGGTTCAACATAACGAGTTTCTATATCCCAGTGACAGAAGGGGACAAGTTGTGTCTTTGTGTTGTTTCTACTAAGGATAACACGATGGGGTTTATTCATATTGCTTGAGTTTACTTTGTCTATATCATGTCATCGTTCTCCATGCATTACACTGTTTTACTTAATACTCTAGATGCATGCTGGATAGCGGTCGATGAGTGGAGTAATAGTAATAGGTGCAGGCAGGAGACGGCCTATTTGTTTATGGACGTGATGCCTATATACACATGATCATTGCCATGAAAATCGCATAACTATCCGCTTTTCTATCAATTGCCCAACAGTAATTTGTTACCCACCGTATGTTGCCTACATGAGAGATGCCGCTAGGGAAAATTATGGCCCTCCAGTCTTCACTTATAAATTCACAAACGCTATTATTATCTTGCTGCCGTTATTTGTCTTTTATTTTATTTTGCAATTTACAATTATCTAAAATTATCTACACAACTCATTTTGCAATAACAAGATCAAGGGGATTGACAACCCTCTTGCCCGCGTTCGGTGCAAGTTGTTTGCTCTTTTGTGTGCAGCCGCTGAAGACGGTTGAGGATTGATATTCCTTTTGGTTCGATAAACCATGGTTTCATAACTAAGGGAAATACTTACCCGTATTGTGCTGCAATTACCCGTTTCTATTCACGGAAAACCCAACGCAAATCACAAGTATAAGGAAGGATTTCGGGCGCCGTTGCCGGGGAATATCATCACGAACTAACAAGTAACTTCACACAAATTATCATTCACTTGTTCATCTTTTTATTTGCTGTTATATTTATTTTGTTTCATAAAAATCAAATATACAAAAATATTTAACTTTGCTCGTCACTAGTTTACTTCTTTGCTCGTTTTACTTGCTAGTTACTTGTCCTGCTTCTTACTTTGCTTGTTCGGTCACCATGTCTCAAGATACTACTAAGTAGTGTGACTTCTCAAATACTAATAACAATGATTTTATTAGTACTCCTATACCACCCGCCACTAGTGCAGAGGCTTTTGATATTAATGCTGGATTGCTAAATCTTGTCATGAAAGATCAATTTTCGGGAACTCCTAATGAGGATCCCGCTTCACATCATAATACCTTTGCCAAATTATGAGATATACAAAAGAAAAAGGATATGGATAATTATATTCTAAAATTAAAATTATTTCCCTTTTCACTAAGAGATAAAGCTATAGCTTGGTTTTCATCTTTACCTCGTAATAGTATTGGAACGTGGGATAAGTGTAAAGATGCTTTTATTGCCAAGTATTTTCCTCCTACTAAAATCATCTCCCTTAGAAATCAAATAATGAATTTTAAACAGCAAGATCAAGAACATGTTTCACAAGCTTGGGAGAGAATGAAATTGATGATAAGAAATTTCCCAACTCATGGTTTAAATTTGTGGATGATTATCCAAAACTTCTATGCTGGACTAAACTTTGTGTTTAGAAATCTTCTAGATTCTGCTGCAGGTGGTACCTTTATGGATGTGACCTTAGGAGAGGCCACAAAACTTCTGGACAACATTATGACAAATTATTCTCAATGGCATACTGAAAGAGCTCCAATCGGTAAGAAGGTAAATTCTGTTGAAGAAATAGCTACTTTGACTGAAAAAGTGGATGCTCTTATGAATATGGTTGCTAGAAATCTTCTAGATTCTGCTGCAGGTGGTACCTTTATGGATGTGACCTTAGGAGAGGCCACAAAACTTTTGGACAACATTATGACAAATTATTCTCAATGGCATACTAAAAGAGCTCCAACCGATAAGAAGGTAAATTCTGTTGAAGAAATCGCTACTTTGACTGAAAAAGTGGATGCTCTTATGAATATGGTTGTTAGTAAAAATGCTCATGTTGATCCCAATGATATGCCCTTGTCTACTTTGATTGAGAAAAATAATGATGCTATTGATGTGAACTTTATCTTGCGCAATAATTTCAATAAGAATGCTTATAGAGGAAACTTCAATTCTAGACCATATCCCGGTAATTCCTCTAACAACTATGGAAATTCTTATGGAAAATCTTCTACAAATTCTAATAGGATACCCTCTGACCTTGAGAACACAATTAAAGAATTCATTAATTCTCAAAAGGTTTTCAACACTATGGTGGATGAAAACTTGCATGTAGTTGATGCTTTGGCTAAAAACATGGATAGAATTGCTCTTGATGTAGAAACTCTTAAAAGAAAAGCTTTGCCACCTAAGCATGATTTTAATGAGACTATTAAATCTATCCAAATATCTATTAATTAAAGTAAGGAGAGGACCACTTGAAAGCTAAACGAGATCAAGGGGATTGACAACCCTCTTCCCCGCGTTGGGTGCAAGTTCTTGCTCTTTTGTGTGCAGCCGCTGAAGACGGTTGAGGATTGATATTCCTTTTGGTTCAATAAACCTTGGTTTCATAACTAAGGGAAATACTTACCCGTATTGTTCTGCAATTACCCGTTCCTCTTCACGGAAAACCCAACGCAGATTACAAGTATCAAGCACCACCGATGATCTTATTGTGCAGCGCGCTGCAGCCTCTCAGCGGTGACGCGTCTATGTTGCTCCGCGGTGGTGCCGTGCCCTGTGCCAAGGGTCTGCTCGACCCCAACATTGACGCGCAACACAACTTTGTCTGGCGCATTGTCGGGAACGCACTCGGCCTCGACGAGCCGTTGCGCCTGCACCGGATCATTTTTGTCATCGATGAGGTTGATGGCAGAGGTGACACTTCGTCGGGTTGGCATGCTTGGAAATGGTAGTGGGGCTAGGCTGCGCTAGGTGTGCCTCCGCTGTGTCGCATGCCGCCTAGGCTTATGATCAATCGCTTGTGGTGGGAAACAGATGCGGAAGTGGTGGCAAACGGTTGCATGTTCGGATAATGCCATCAATGAAAAACTTAGGAAAGAAGGAAGCCCAATAAGGATGGGTTTTGTGGGGATTTCGGCGAGCCGGGTGGGAAGCTTGTGCATTTGCACGCGGGAGCCTACACGATTGCGCGAGAACGGGCTCACCGACGCATGGACAAACTAAACACCTGTGTGGTGCTCAAGCGTGCACTGGAATCCTTCGGCTGCAACGAGGTGACAAGAAGTGCGAGAGGAGGATGGGATGAGGCGCATGAAGATGGGTAATAATAAAAAACATTTGCGATTTTAATACATAGCATACGGTCGGTCCCTACGTAGTTCCGGTAATCATTTCATCAATCGCAAACAATTTTTTACCAGCAAGCGTTTACCCACAACACACACAACTTGTTAGCAGGATTCGTCTGTGTTATTTTTGGCATTAGGAGACGATTCTGATGACTCACTTGTTTGCTGGGTATCATGCACATCTTCTTACGCTAAATAATTTTTGTTCTACTGGATCAACGCAAACAGATTATCCGAGCGAACTGTATGCCGTAGATTGCACACATCTGTATTTGCTTAACCGTTTGTGTTATTTTGGATCATTGCAAACCATTCGTACGGAACAAATGTATGCCACATATCGCACATTCACCTCTTATCTGAATCGTGCTTGATGGACCATCCATCGCACATAGTTTATTTTATTGGTGACGGTTCTATAACTATACCATTTGTGATTCATGCATTGCATACAGTTTCGTCGAAGGGTCTCCGATCCATGTGTCCTCTTAGGACCTTGCTGTAACAGTGCAAGGTCCCTCGGACTCCGAGCTCTTGGCCTTCGTTTGCCCTCATGAAGGGGCTTGAAGGAGAGAGTGACCCTTCACGTGAGTGTATTCAAGTGAGAGTGACTTAGTTACATGCTCATGAGGGGCGCTTTATATAGCCTAGGGGTCCTTGGCAAATGACTAAGGCTACCCTTAAAGTAAGTAGGTGGGAGGGTATAACTATGTAATTCTTGGCCTATGTGACTCTTAGTGGGCTAGTGGGTGGGTTGTAGCTCATTAGAACGGTACAAGAGACCGTCTTGCTTGGGCTTGGGCTTGGGTTTGGGCCTCTATGCTTAGGCTCGGGCTTTGGCCCATTAGGCGGAAATCCCTACGCTAGGATGATCTCCGCTGAAAATCGACAACGACGCGTCGGCACTGTCCCAAGCTCGTCATCGATTGATTCGGTCACTGCGGTCAGGCATGCTCCGGCGACCTCTAGGCCACCTCGAAGGGACACGACCGAGCTATGGCGGCCATTATGGGAGGTGGAGCATCGACGGTTGGCCCAAATCAAAGTGGTGGGCGTCGTGGGATGGATGCAAAATTGGTGCGACAGCGGTCGTCCAAGGTGGTGGAGGGAGCTGTGAGGTCAGGATGGAGTCGGGAAGCGGGCGTGATACGTATTCGACGTATCTATAATTTTTGATTGTTTCAGGCTATTATATTATCAATCTTGAATACTTTATATGCAATTATATGCTATTTTATATCATTTTTTGGGACTAACCTATTAATCCAGTGTCGAGTGCTAGTTCCTGCTTTTTGCCTGTTTTTGGACTTTTCAGAAAACCAATACCAACCGGAGTCCAAATTGGATAAAAATTTATGGGAGTAATTGTTGGACCAGAAGAGACCCAAGAAGCTTTGGGAGGAGGCCAGAAGACCCACGAGGTGGCCACGAGCCACCACGGCGCGCCCTGGGGGTAGGGCGCGCCCCTGGCTCATGGGCCCCTCGTGACACCTCCTAACCTAATTTCACTTCTATATATCCCTAAATACCCCAAAACTAACAGAGAACCACCTGAAACACTTTTCCCGCCGCCGCAAGCCTCTGTTCTTCCGTGATCCCAACTAGAGGCCTTTTCTGGTACTCTGCCGGAGGGGGAATCGATCATGGAGGCTGTCTACATCAACCTTGCTGCCTCCATGATGATGTGTGAGTAGTCCACCACAGACCTACGGGTCCATAGCTAGTAGCTAGATGGCTTCCTCTCTCTGTTTGATCTTCAATACAATGTTCTTCACGATTCCCGCAATGATCTATTTGATGTAATCTTCTTTTGCGGTGCGTTTGTTGGGATCCGATGAATTGTGGGTTTATGATCAGATTATTCGTTGAAAGTAATTGAGTCTTTGCTAAACTTTATTATGCATGATTGTTATATCTTTGTAATTCTCTCTAATATCTCTGTTTGGTTTGGCCAACTAGATATATTTATCTCCAGTGGAAGGAGTGCATTGTAGTGTGTTCAATTTTGTGGTGCTCTATATCCTAGTGACAGAAGGGGACAAGACACGTAATGTATTGTTGCTACTAAGGATAAAACGGCAGGGTCTGAACATATTGCTTGTCTTACTTTGTCTACATCATGTCATCTTGCGTAAAGTGTTATGTTGTTTGTCATGAACTTAATACCATAAATGCATGTTGGATATCGGTCGATTGGTGTAGTAATAGTAGTAGATGCAGAATTGTTTCAGTCTACTTGTCACGAACGTGATTCCTATATACATGATCATTGCCATGAATAACATCATAACTATGAGCTTTTCTATCAATTGCCCAAAAGTAATTTGTCTACCCACTGTATGCTATGTGTTCGAGAGAGAAGCCTCTAGTGAAAACTATGGCCCTCGGGTCTATTCAAATCATATTGCTAAAACCCTAAAAACCTTGTTGCAATTTATTTACTTTCTTTTTATATTACTTTTATATTTATTTATCTATCACTATTAGAAGTAATCGTTGCAAGTAACGAGTTCAAGGGGCATGCCAACCCTCTTGTCCGCGTTGGGTGCAAGTGTTTGGTTTTGTGTGTGCAGGTATTATTGACGCAAAGTTGTTGTATTTCTCCTACTGGTTCGATAACCTTGGTTCTCACTAAGGGAAATACTTATCGCTATTATATTGCTTCACCCTTCCTCTTCGGGGAAAAACCCAACACAACTCACAAGTAGCAGCACGGTGGCCGTCCGAGGTGGCGGCGTAGCAGCGACGGTGGACTTTGGCGACGAAATGGAACCTGGCCGTCCGAGGTGGCAGGAGGAGCAACAAGGTCGGGATGGAGTCCGGGACGGGCGGCGGAGCGGTGCGGGTGGCCTTCGACGGGGTGGAGATCAGGTCGTGTGTGAGAGGAGAACGATCACGGGTGGGCATCAAGGGACAGTCTTGGAACTTTGTGCCAGCCGCCCAAGTGATGCATATTTGCATCACTTGGTGCATGCCAAGTGTCGTGGGTGTAATACTGACAGTAGTACGGGGGTACGTAAGAGTAAGGGCAAAGCCTAGCTACGGCGCAAGTGTAACACTCGGATGTACGAGTTCAGACCCCACTCGGAAGTGGTAAAGACCCTACATCTCGAGCCCTGAGGCTTAGTGTTTGCTTATAGCGAGTATCTGAATACAGTGAGTTCGTAACCCTCGCTCTGATGCCAGGGGGTGGCTTATATAGAGTGCGCCATTACTATGGCATTAAATGATGGTAACTGTTGGAGTTACTGGTAACGGTTGTGTTAACTAGAGGCGTTACATGTAACGTAATCTTCACAGCACTTTATACTAATTAAGTCCCTCGAACGTTGGAGTTCCCACGTCGCCTCTGCTTCTTCATCTCCGAGTGCCTAAGCCAGGCCGACTGGTTGATGACGTCCGAGTGACTTCGAGGATCTGAGTGCATCTGGTATGTACGTTCGAATGCCAAAGTAGTCCAGAGACTTCCATGAACTTGTAGGACCCCAGGTGTCCTCCATATGTAAGGTCCATGACCCTACCAAGGGTAGGTGACCTTATCAATAGCCCCCGAATCGGTTAAGGTTTGGGGGACGAGTGACCGACGTGATGTCGGTGACATTTCGGAAATGCTTGGAAACAAGCCGGGTCTTCTCACACTCGGCAATGAAACCACAACCGATTCAGGTCGAATAATTTTCGAATGTCCAGAATAGCTTGACTATTCAAGCCACTCGACTTGAGTCTGATCTGCTCTCGGGAGAGGTCACCCAGAGTTTTGGGGATGAGATTGTAAGTACTTGTAGCTGTTCTTGAAACAGCCGACAATTTGTCCGAGTGCTCGACGGATCTTTTCTATTCGCCCGGAGAACTAAGGTACATCGGAACACACCAGTGGGCGCGGAGCTCACTCGGTCCATGACGCGGTGAAATCTCCGACGATTTTGAAATCATGGGGAAGCGTGCGCGCGTGTGTGGTAGTTGTGTTAGGCAAGTGGGGAAAGTGGCCGCGGCGCCTCAATTCTCATGCAGCGGATTTCGCCACGCGTTCCCACACTGTTGCCCCAAAGATTTCAGGGATCTGCATGGCCCGTTGATTGCGCGGCAGAGGTGTATCCACGGCCATGATTTCGCAGCGGCGGGGCATATAAACTGACCGGGAGGGAGACAGAGAGAGACATCTCTCATTCCGCCGCCCCTCCGATTTCACCTTTCCTCCGCCGAGAGGTCCGCTCGCATCCTAGTTCCACAGATTTTCCATCTCACCTCGCCGGAGATGACGAGGAGTGCCACCATGAAGGCCAAGAAGGCGAAAAAGGCCTCGCGCGGGCTCTCCTGTGGGCTTTGTCCAGGGGGATTGGATGTCGCCCCGGACTTCCGCTAGCCGGCTGATGGAGTTGGAGAGCTAGGGCCTCCTGGCCGCCGGGAGCTGGCGGTTGTTGCGGCAGGGGAGGTCGAGCCCGCACCGCATGGGAACAAGAGGGTCCTCCTCACGACCCACATCGACCGAGGTTTTTATATGCCCCCTCACCCCTTCTTCCGCTCTTTCTTGGACTTATTTGGTGCTCAGCTACATCACCTTCCTCCCAATGCAATCTCCTACCTCGCTGCCTTCATTTCCCTCTGCGAAACCTTCCTTGGTTGTCACCCCCATTGGGGCCTTTTCAAACACTTGTTCACGTGCCGAGTGATGACCGTGAAAAAGTTCGCGCAGACGGGGGGGAAACGAATGTAGTCCAGCTGTATGGAGACTTAGGTATCCAGTTGAGGGGGAAGGGTAGCTTTCCACAAATGAATTTCCCCGACATGGTCAAGGGTTGGCAGGGGACCTGGTTTTATTGCCAGGACATCCCAGACGGAGAGGGACAGTGGGGCCTCCCGACGTACTCGGGCGAACGCATTCGACGCCTCCCCAGGCTTAACGTGTCTAAGGAGGAGAAGGTCGATGTAGATATCCTCGTGATCGCGCTGGTATCCCTCATGAACAAGGGCATCAACGGTCTGGACTTGTTGGAGGTCTTCTTCCAGAGAAGAATTCAACCTCTGCAGGCCAGAGCCCATCCCATGTGGCAGTACTCGGGTCCGGGTGATTCCACACGCACGCACCAGGAGGAGCTCAGTGCCGAGGCCATGGAGAACAAACTCAAGGATATCACACAAGCCCGAGACAATCCCAGGGGCACGAGGCGGGTGCCTCCGTTCTCGGTTGAGAATCCAGCAAATGAAGTAAGTTTCGAATGCTGTTATTGTTTCCAAATGTTTATTGATAAAATTCCCGACTGAAGTAATCCCCACTCGACAGGCTTTCACGAGCATGGTGAATTTGATTCCTGTCGTCAACAACGCCCCTGCTGATGTGGCGAGTGACAACGAGCGCCAAGAGGGCTCTGACAGCGAGGAAGAGTACGTGGAGGACAGCGAGGAAGGCGGGGAGGAAGAGGACGAGGAGGAGGGGTCAGACCCAGGTGAAGAAGTGGAGTCCTCTCCGTCGGAGGAGGTCCTGCCCGAGCCTCGCACCAAAGCACGCCAAGACCCAGGGATCCGAGGAGGCAATGCCAAAGGGTCGGGTGGTGCCAAATCCTCCATGACCGTCCTCCCCACTCGGACCTCAAAGCGGGGACGAAGTGAGCCTGCCCCGTCGCCTGAGAAGATTGCCAAGCAGCCGAAGATCACCACCAACAAATCTCGAAAGGTTGTCTTGCCCAAGACCAAGATGAATGTGCCAGTGGACTCAGCGTAAGTGTCTTCGAACTGCCTGCCATCTCGAATATGTAGCCGAGTGACCTGCCATTCCGAGTGATTTCACTGCAGGGCCGACACGTCGACCGCTTCGCTAGAGAAGGACAAGGCTGACGTTGACGCCGCGTCTTCGAAAGGTAATTCTTGATTTCACTCGGAAATGATCTTTGACTTCGGTGTTTCTTTTTGGAGTTTGGTCCTGAATGATATTCGAATGTTCGCAGAACCGCGCAAAGTGATAGAGCTTGATGCGGATGATGGGATCAACCCACCGAATCCCTACGCTGACGTAGACGTCGTGATGCGGGATGCTTCACCTGCCAAGGCACCAGCACCTGCTCAGAGGCCCCTTCTAGGGCTGGAACTGGACTCGGATCTCCTCTGCCAACTCCACCTGCGGCCAGCACCTTCAATCTGCCCCACGTCCCAGAGGACCAGGTGGGGGCGAGCAAGGAATCGCTGATTCAGCTGAGGCTGATGAACGACAAGCTGAAGGAGGCCCGTGATGCCGGTGAGGCTCTAGAGAAGAACGTCCGAGTAAGTACTCTTGTAAGTACCTTCTTCAGTCGGAAATTTTCTGTCGTATGTATTTTTGAAGTCCCGGGTGGGTTTGCGTCGGGGGCACACCCATTGGGTGTTTACTAATTCCAGTGGGGGCACGCTTAGCGCACCCACTGGGTGTAGTCCCCGAGACTGCCGTCGACTGAAGCAGTCGGCGGGAGTCTGAGAATATGAATGACATTTGTAGACATACTTGTCGAAGAGGATGCAGTGATGGTCCATGGACCAGAGCTTCTCGACGTCGACCATCGGGGTGTAGAACCCGTAGTTCTCCAGTGGGGGCGCGTTGAGCGTACCCACTAGGTGTAGTCCCCGAGGCTGTCGTCGACTGAAGCAGTCGGCGGTAGTCTTAGAGTCCAAATGTAATAGAGTGTGGTAGATAATCCCGAGTGATGAGATAATTGTCAAAGAGGATGCGGTGATGGTGCATGGACCAGAGCCTCTCGACGTTGACCGTCGGGGTGTAGAACCCGTAGTTCTCCAGTGGGAACGCACTAAGCGCACCCACTGGGTGTAGTCCCCGAGACTGCCATCGACTGAAGCAGTCGGCGGCAGTCTGAGAATCCGACTAATGTACCTGTAGACGTACTTGTCAAAGAGGATACGGTGATGGTCCATGGACCAGAGCCTCTCGACGTTGACCGTCGGGGTGTAGATTATGTAGTTCTCCAGTGGGGGCGTGTTGAGCGCACCCACTGGGTGTAGTCCCCGAGGCTGCCACTGATTGAATCAATCGGTGACAGTCTTAGTAGTTTGAATGGTTTTGAACTTTAATCTTATACCCAATTGTTGCTACTAATGCTTCGTTGTTTCTTGTCGGCAGAGCGTGTGCGTGCTCGGGACCCGCTACAACACCCTGGAGAAGGAGTTACATGACCTACGTCTCAACCTTGAGGCTGAGAAGACCAAGAGTGCACGTCTGGAACAAGAGAAACGTTCCCTCGGAGGTAAGCGTGCCTTGCCCGATTGGTTTGAACTTGATCCTTTTCCCAATCCGACTGAAAGTACTTTATCAGATGTACATAGTGAAAATCTTCAACTTACTAAGAGACTCCGGGCTTCCATTTCTATAGAGACCATGAAGGAGGCCCTGGAGAAGAAAGACCAAGAACTGGCGTCTGCCCAGAAGGAAGCCAGTCGAAAATGAAAGAAGTTGAGGACAAGATGAACTCACTCGAGAAGTGGGAATGGGAGAAGAAGGTGTTGGAAGAAGTCGCCAGGAGGTCTACAGTGGAAGCTATTGAGGCCGAGACAAAGCAAAAGCAGGCTGCTTCCAAGAAGCTCGAGTTGGAGAATTTCATCGAAGACTACTCCAATGAGATGAACGAAAGGCTCAAAGGTATGTGACCAGTCTGACTGTGTTTCAAGTCACTTCGATTTTTCACTCGTCCTCCATTAATTATCTTTCCCGGTGTATTCCTCAAAACTCTACGTGGATGCTGAAGAGGAGACCTCCAAGATCGAGAAAGAGCTATATCCGAGTGCGGGTATCCTTCACGATAGCTCGGCCCTTGCATTGCTTCATCTGGACAAGCGCACTGCAGAGGTGAAAATCTTCCTCAACCACTTATGCAATGCAGTCAAGGACATCGACAAGGAAGTCGCTTCGGAGAAGAGTCTCAGAATGACTTGGATGCCCTCATCAGCCAATTGCATGACGTTCCACGCCGAGTGCAATCATGGAAGAAGTCTGCAACACGCGCCGGAGCCGATATCGCCCTTTCCCTTGTCCGCGTGCATTGCAGAGGCGTGGATAAGGAGAAGCTGAAGTCGCTCAAGGTCTCTAACAGGAAGAATGCCAAGATTGAGGACTTCATGGAGACATTCTTGCTAGCAGCCACTCGGATCGCAGACTTCATCGATCTCGACACTTTCACGAATGCAGCATCTCTGACTGCGACCGAGTGATCCTCGGGTAAAAAAAATAAGTAAAATTTGCATCGGTATGCCGAGTGGTTTCTGTAACCGTACATTCGCCGTGACTTAGCGGCCACAACTATCTGCACTTTTGCTTTGAACTGCATGTCGTTTGGATGCCTTTATTTAATTGTTTAAGCTCTTCGATCGGTTATCACTCGGAGCGAACTTTCACTTAGACGACCTTCGGATCGTAACTAAGTCTCCGAGTGTAGACGATGTCTTCACTCGGAGTAGTTTCTAACTTAGGCGATTACAAGATCGCAACTAAGCCCCCGAGCGTGGACATGTCCTCGCTCGGAGTGGTTTTTAGCTTAGGCGATTACGGGATCGCCGCTAAGCCTCCGAGTGTGGATGATGTCCTCACTCGGAGTGATTTACTTAGGCGATTATAGGATTGCAGCTAAGCCCCCGAGTGTGGACGATGTCCTCGCTCGGAGTGGTTTTTAGCTTAGGGGATTATGGGATCGCAGCTAACCCTCCGAGTGTGGATGATGTCCTCACTCGGAGTGATTTTTAACTTAGGCGATTACAGGATCGCAGCTAAGCCCCCGAGTGTGGACGATGTCCTCGCTCGGAGTGCTTTTTAACTTAGGAGAAATCGGGTTCGCGGCTAAGCCCCCGAGTGTGGATGATGTCCTCACTCGAAGTAGTTTTTAACTTAGGTGAAATCGGGTTCGCGGCTAAGCCCCCGAGTGTGGATGATGTCCTCACTCGGAGTAGTTTTTAACTTAGGCGAAATCAGGTTCGCGGCTAAGCCCCCGAGTGTGGACGATGTCCTCACTCGGAGTGGTTTTTTAACTTAGGCGATTACAGGATCGCAGCTAAGCCCCGGAGTGTGGATGATGTCCTCACTCGGAGTAGTTTTTAACTTAGGCAAAATCGGGTTCGGGGCTAAGCCCCCGAGTGTGGATGATGTCCTCACTCAGTGTAGTTTTTAACTTAGGCAAAATCGGGTTCGCGGCTAAGCCCCCGAGTGTGGATGATGTCCTCACTCGAAGTAGTTTTTAACTTAGGTGAAATCGGGTTCGCGGCTAAGCCCCCGAGTGTGGATGATGTCCTCACTCGGAGTAGTTTTTAACTTAGGCGAAATCAGGTTCGCGGCTAAGCCCCCGAGTGTGTACGATGTCCTCACTCGGAGTGGTTTTTTAACTTAGGCGATTACAGGATCGCAGCTAAGCCCCGGAGTGTGGATGATGTCCTCACTCGGAGTAGTTTTTAACTTAGGCAAAATCGGGTTCGCGGCTAAGCCCCCGAGTGTGGATGATGTCCTCACTCGGTGTAGTTTTTAACTTAGGCAAAATCGGGTTCACGGCTAAGCCCCCGAGTGTGGATGATGTCCTCACTCGGAGTAGTTTTTAACTTAGGCGAAATCAGGTTCGCAGCTAAGCCCCCGAGTGTGGACGATGTCCTCACTTGGTGTGGTTTTTTAACTTAGGCGATTACAGGATCGCAGTTAAGCCCCCGAGTGTGGATGGTGTCCTCACTCGGAGTAGTTTTTAACTTAGGCGAAATCAGGTTCGCAGCTAAGCCTCCGAGTGTGGACGATGTCCTCACTCAGAGTGGTTTTTGAACTTAGGCGATTACAGGATCGTAGCTAAGCCTATCCATGCACCCACTGGGGGTGAGGAAAAAGAACGAAAGTGATTTTTTTACAAGGAGTAGGAAAAGTAAAAACTTTTATTCATCAAATCCTCTCGGTAACTCATTACAGGAATAACAGAGTGTTTTCTAGATTAAGTGTAGAACTTGCAGAGCAGATCCGCGTTCCATGCTCTGGGTTCTTCCGTGTCGGTGTTGAAATTATACAACCGATAAGCTCCGTTGTTCAGGACTTTGGAGATCGCGTAAGGTCCTTGCCACGGAGGCGCTAACTTGTGTGGCTTCTGTTGGTCCAGTCAGAGAACGAGGTCGCCTTCCTGAAAAGCGCGCCCTCTGACTTGTTTGTCGTAGTAGCCCTCGGATCTTGCTGATAAAGCGTTGATCTGACTAGGGCTAACTCTCTCTGCTCTTCCAAGAGGTCCAAACCATCTTGACGTGCTACTTCTGCTTCATCTTCGTTGTAAAGTTCCACTCGGGGAGCATTGTGGTGTACATCACTCGGCGGAACGGCTTCGGATTCGTATACCATGAAGAAAGGAGTGTGCTTGGTCGAACGGTTTGGGGTTGTCCGAATGCCCCATAAGATAGACAGTAGTTCTTCAACCCAAGCTCTAGCAGCGATCTCCAGATCTCTCATCAATCAGGGTTTCAATCCTTGAAGAATCATCCCATTAGCTCGTTCCGCTTGTCCGTTCGACTACGGGTGAGCCACGGAGGCATAGTTGACCCGAGTACCTTGAGAATAGCAGAACTCACGGAACTCATCCGAATCGAAATTCTTCCCGTTATCAGTGATGATATCATGGGGTACTCCGAATCTGAAGATAATCTGCCGAATGAAACTGACAGCGATAGATGCATCCAAGCTTTTGATGGGCTTCAGATCGACCCACTTGGTAAACTTATCCACTGTCACCAGCAGGTGGGTAAACCCACTCGACCCGGTACGTAGGGGATTGACCATGTCGAGGCCCCATACGGCAAACGGCCAGGTGAGCGGAATGGTCTTCAGTGCAGATGCAGGCTGGTGCGTCTGATTCTTATAAAAATGACATCCGACACAAAGGTCGACCAAGTCCTTCGCTGCCTCGTTGGCTTGGGGCCAATAAAAACCCGCACGGAACACCTTCGCGACCAACGTCTGAGAGGACGCATGATGGCCATAGGTTCCCGAGTGAATATCATGCAGGATCTGCAACCCTTCCTCTGGGGAAATGCATTTCTGAGTTACGCCCATAGTGCTTTTCTTGTACAAATGCTCTCCCATCACCTCGACGGACTTGGACCGTCGGACGATCCGCCGGGCCTCCTCTTCGTCTTCAGGGAGCTCTTGCCGGAGCAAGTACGCCAAGTAAGGTTGGGTCCACTCGGGAGTGATCACCAACATCTCTTGGACGAGATCCACTATGGCTGGAATGTCGACTACAGTCGGGTTGGAAGGCCCGACTGCTTGCGGGGGCTCTTTAGTAAAAGGATCTTCTTTGACTGAAGGAGAATGTAAGTGCTCCATAAATATTCCTTTCGGCATGACCCGCCAAGTGGAACCGATCTTGGCCAGATCGTGGGCCGGCCGATTCTTCGCTCGGGGTATGTGATGAAGTTCCAAGCCTTCAAAGTTCTTTTCCAATTTCCGAACTACGTTACAGTACGAGGTCAGAGCCAGACTCCGGATATCTCATTCCTTCATCACTTGATTGACCACGAGGTCCGAGTCGCCGAATATCATCAAGCGTCGGATACCGAGTGAGATAGCCATTCGGAGCCCATACAGGAGGGCTTCGTACTCGGCCTCGTTGTTGGACGAATCGAAATGAATTTGAAGGACGTAGCTCGGTTGGTCTCCACTGGGGGAAACGAGAACCACTCCGGCACCGGATCCTTGGAGCATCTTGGAACCATCAAAAAACATGGCCAGTGTTTGGGGATACTTGGGGTTGGTTGTTCCTGCTCTATCTACTCGGCCAAGAAGTCCACAAGTGCTTGAGATTTGATCGCCTTCTTGGCTTCGAACCTGGTCTCCAATGGGAGGAGTTTGATAACCCACAAGTATAGGGGATCGCAACAGTTTTCGAGGGTAGAGTATTCAGCCCAAATTTATATATTCGACACAAGGGGAGCCAAAGAATACTTGAGAGTATTAGTAGTTGAGTTGTCAATTCAACCACACCTGGAGATTAAATATCTGCAGCAAAGTGATCAATAGCACAGTAATATGATAGTTTGGTAGCAATAGTGACGGCAGCAGTAATGGTAACAGTAGTAGCAGTAGTTTTGTAGAAGTTGGAACAGCAGCAATAGTAATAGTAACTTAGCAAGAACAATAAGTGAAAAGCAAGTAGGCACTGGATCGGTAACTCGTTGGATGATATTCGTCATGTAATAGTAATAACCTAGGGCGATACAAAACTAGCTCAGTTCATCAATGTAATGTAGGCATGTATTCCGTAAATAGTCATACGTGCTTATGGAAAAGAACTTGCATGACATCTTTTGTCCTACCCTCCCGTGGCAGCGGGGTCCATAAGGAAACTAAGGGATATTAAGGCCTCCTTTTAATAGAGAACCGGAACAAAGCATTAACACATGGTGACTACATGAACTCCTCAAACTACGGTCATCACCACGAAGTATCCCAAATATTGTCACTATGGGGTTGACGGATCATAACGCGTAATAGGTGCATATGACTAGGCAAGATCGGATCAAGAACATAGATATAGAGATGATAACATAAACGGTTCAGATCTGAAATCATGGCACTCGGGCCCTAGTGACAAGCATTAGGCATAGCAAAGTCATAGCAACATCAATCTCAGAACATAATGGATACTAGTGATCAAGCCCTAACAAAACTAACTCGATTACATGATGAATCTCATCCAACTCCTCACCGACCAGCAAGCCTACGAAGGAATTACTCACTCCCGGTGGGGAGCATCATGGAATTGGCAATGGAAAAAGGTTGGTGATGACGAAGACCGAAGATTCCCCTCTTCGCAGCCCCAAACGGGGTCGAGATCTGGCCTCCCGATGAAGAACAGGAGGTGGCGGCGGCTCCATCTCGTGAAACGCGATAATTCTTTCTCTCTGATTTTTTTCTCCAAATTTAGGAATATATAGTGGCGGAGTTAGGTCAAGTGGGGCCACGAGGTGGGCACAACCCACCAGGGCGCACCGGGAGGGGGATGGCGCGCCCTGGTGTATTGTGCCCAGCCTGGGCCCCCTCTCCGGTGGTTTGTGGCTCCAGTATTTTTTATATTTTCCAAAATAAATCTCCAAAAAGTTTCATTCCATTCTGAGAACTTTTATTTCTGCACAAAATTAGAGTCCAAAACAATGGCAAAAGAGTGAGGAAAAGTAGATACGTTGGAGACGTATCAATTCCCCCAAGCTTAAACCTTTGCTTGTCCTCAAGCAATTCAGTTGACAAACTGAAAGTGATAACGAAAAACTTATATGAACTCTTTTGTTCTTGTTTACATATATGCTTAAGTAGCACCCAGGTTTTCAGCAAAGATTATGACTAACCATGTCAACAATAACTCTTAGAAATTATATTTACTCATAACAATAACATAAGCAACTAGCGAGCAACAATAAGATATCTCAAGCGCCAACACTTTGTCAAAACAATCATGATACAATATGACAATAGTGGTATCTCGCTAGCCCTTTCTGAGACCGCAAAACATAAATGCAGAGCACCTCCAAAGTTCAAGCAGCGACTAAACATTGTAATTCATGGTAGAAAAGATCCAGTCATGCTGCACCCAACATCAACTATAAACAATGCATGAGGATGACAATAGTGTTCTCAGGTCTGGCGCTTATTTGAGAAGGTGATGACTCAACATAAAAGTAAATAGATAGTCCCTTCGCAGAGGGAAGCATGGATTTGCAGCGGTGCCAGAGCTCAAGGTTTAAAACACAGATAGATATAATTTTGAGAGGTACACCCTTCCTGTCAATGTCACGACCAAGAGTTATCAATATCTTCCATGCTAAACAAATTAGCGGCGGTTCCCAAGCGATAAAAGTAAAGGTTTACTCCCCCTCCACCAACAATCACACTCCACGGTGAGCCGCATCTACGGGTACCATCCAAACCAACGACATTCTTGGGGGAGTTTTGTTTAATTATTTTTGATTTTTTGATTTTGGGACTGGGAATCCCTATTACCGCCCCTCTCGTGTAAGGACAAGTGAATAAACACTCATCATGAGAATAACTTGCTTAGCATGGAAGATACTGACCGCCCCCTGTCGCTTCATGAGCGGTCCAGGCACACAAAACAGATGTTCATTTGAAATTTTAGAGGTGGCATATGCAAATTTACTTTGGAACGGCAGGGTAATACCGCATATAGGTAGATATGGTGGACTCATCTGGCATAAATTGGTTTAAGGGTTTTGATGCACAAGCAGTATTTCCGCTTAGTACAGGCGAAGGCTAGCAGTTAGATTGAGAAGCGGCCAGCTAGAGAGCGAAAACGGTCATGAACATGCATTACATATAATCAACATTGAATACTAGCATGAGTAGGATATGGACACCATGAACATAAATATCATGAAGGCTATGTTAGTTTTGATTCAACTACATGCGTGAACATGTGCCAAGTCAAGCCACTTGAAACATTCAGAGGAGGATACCATATCATCATACCACATCACAACCATTTTAATGCATGTTGACATCCAAAATAAATCATTATCCACTCCTAGCTACTTAAGCATGGCATGAGCAACTATAATCTCTAATGGTCATTGCAAACATGTTTGATCAGAATGAGCTGAATCAAGAGATACTAGGTTAAACATATTTACAAAAACAAAAAAAAGTTGAGTTCATACCCGCCTTCCTCTGCCACAGTCAATTCATCAAATGTCGTCATTATTGCCTTTCACTTGCACGATCGAACAATAAGAAGATAACAATAGTGCAAGAGTGTTGTGGACTAAGTTGGAATCTGCAAGCATTTTATTCAAGAGGAGAAGACAAAGTAACATGGGCTCTTTGTTAGATAAACGATAATGCGTATGAGAACCACTCAACATTTTCATTATGGTCTTCTCCTTGGTACGACTCAAGTAAACAGAAAAGAATTTCAGAGAAACACACTGAAATATTTTTGGAGTTTTTGGTTTTTCTTGAATAAAGCAAATTAAAGAAGAAAAACAAAAACAAGAAAAACTATTCACACGGGAAAGCTCCCAAGAATAAAAGAAGAAGCGAGAAATCTTTTTGGGTTTTCTTTTGATGCTATAATTAAACTAAGCTAGAAAGAAAAGCTAAAAAGAAGTAGGAAATATTTTTTGGTTTTCTCAAAGTTTTTCAAACACACAAAAAGAAAGCGAGAAAACAAATCAAGCATGGATAATACAATGAAAAAGTATGAACACCGACAACTGGAATGAAATGTGTGAACATGAATGTAATGTCGGTGGAAATACGTACTCCCCCAAGCTTAGGCTTTTGGCCTAGCTTGGTAATCACCATCCGTAGTAGCCATCCGGTCCCAAGTCATAGTGAGGCGGAGGCGGCACCTGAGCATCCCACCCTTGGGGCTCCTCCTCAGTGGCTGCTAGGTTGTTCCGGTAAGCTACAATGTCATCTGGCATAATCCTGTATCTATTCCTGGCAATAGGATCAAACAAAGCAGGTGCAGGCAATGGAATAACATCACGCGTTTCCTGGCTAAATACTAAGTTATAATGAATATCACGTGGAGACTCAGTTATGTCAAGGAATTGGTGAGCATGCAGGGTCTTATAATCAAGGTAAACTTGGGGTAAGAGATAATCATGGGGACGTAATGGGATTCTAAAGTTGTCCGCTAAACGAGTAGCATAAATACCCCCATGTATCTTTCCCTTAGTTTTGTTAAGATGTAAGCGTCGAGCAATAATGGCTCCCATACTAAAGGTGTGATCATCATAAAGTGCACGGTGTAAAATAGCAAGGTCAGGAGCACTGAGTGCGCCGACCTTCTCCCTAGCGGTTAAACACTTAGTGATGACTAAAGAGAAATAATGTACTGAGGGGAACTGCAAACTAGTAGCAGTGGCACTCGACACAACTCTATCCTCACCCACGGTTAATGCGAGGAGAAAATCCTCAAACTCAGATGGCCTAGGTTCACTCAGGTCCCCATCAGAAGGAATCAAGCATATGCTACAGAAGTCGGTTAGCGACATTCTGTGAGTTTCAGCATAAAGGTTAAACTCTACTTTAGGAGGATTGTTTCTCCCTAAATAATTAAAACTTTGCACAAAGGAATTCGTGAGGATGTGATATTGGTCACACTTAGCTACGAGGAACTTGGTTAACCCGGCATTTGCAACGAACTGAGCGAACTCTTGATGGAACCCGGCCTCCCCCATGAAGGCATCATGCGGCCATTCACACGGCCGCACCTCCACCTTTCTTGGGGTGCGAAGGTCGTTGTCCGACGATTCCCCAATGACTCCCTTGGCATTTTTCTTGGAGGAAAACTTCCTAAAGATTTACATTTTATTCCTATAAAAAAATCTGAAAATTTTTAGTCCATGAAAATTTTGTCAACAAAACTTTGTAAGATTGTTAGCAACTACTCCCAAGCATGCATAGAGGCCATATTGAGCATTCAAACTACTTAGAACTTTAAGAATTCAACATGCAAGCTAATTACTCTAAAAATAACCCACTAAAACAAAAACTAATTGGAGCAATGGAGGAGTCACATACCAAGAAGCAATCCCTCCAAACAGTTTCAGAAACGGAGCTTCGAGCAAAGAGATCGAAATCCACGGGTTTGAGAGAAAGAACACGAAAATGGTGGTTGTGGTGATTTTTTTGCTGGAGGTAGGTGGTGATGTGGGCTAAAGAGATAAGTGAGGGGACCCACGTGGGGGCCACAACCCACCAGGGCGCGCGTGGGGGTGCTGGTGCGCCCTGGTGTCTTGTGGGCACCAGGTACACCCCCCTCTGGTATTTTTTGCACCAGAAATTCTTAAATATTCGGAAAAAATATATTAAATTTTCAGGGCATTCTGAGAATTTTTATTTTTGGGCCATTTTTTATTGCACGGAGAAAACAGAAAACAGGATAGACATGGCATTTTATTTTATTAAACTAACTAAAACAGAAAATAAGAAGTGGGAACAGAGAGTTGTGCTTACTATATTTCTCAACTCCATACCTCTCAAAAATGATCCATTAATAAGGTTGATCAAGTCTTATTAACAACCACTACCGATTAGCATGAAACCGATGAACTTTCGTAAAACACTAAGTTACCTCAATGGGAATGTGTATATCCCCAACAATAAGTATATCATATTTCTTTTTGGCAGTAGGTAGAGGTAATTGAAAACTTCCAATAGTGATGGTCGGAGATTCTTCAATAACATTTATACCATTCACTTGGAATTGTTTCTTCAGAAAGTGCACCGTGTGCTCATTACCATTAATATGAAAAGTGACCTTGCTATTATTGCAATCAATACCAGCCCCTGCAGTATTCAAAAAGGGTCTACCAAGGATAATCAACATGTTGTCGTCCTCGGGCATCTCAAGAATAACAAAGTCCGTTAAGATAGTAACATTTGCAACAACAATGAGCACATCCTCACAAATACCGATAGGTATAGCTGTTGATTTGTCAGCCATTTGCAATGATATCTCAGTAGGTGTGAGTTTATTCAAATCAAGTCTTTTGTATAAGGAGAAAGGCATAACACTAACACCGGCTCCCAAATCACACAAAGCAGTTTTGACATAGTTTCTCATAATGGAGCAAGGTATAGTTGGTATTCCAGGATCTCCAAGTTTTTTAGGTACTCCATCCTTAAAAGAATAATTAGCAAGCATGGTGGAGATTTCAGCTTCGGGTGTCTTTCTTTTATTAGTGATGATGTCTTTCATATACTTTGCATAAGGGGCCATCTTCAAGATATCGGTTAAATGGGTACGCAAAAAAACTGGCCTAATCATTTCAGCAAAGTGCTCAAATTCTTCATCATCCTTTTTCTTAGATGGCTTATGTGGAAATGGCATGGGTTTCTGAACCCATGGCTCTCTTTCTTTACCATGTTTCCTAGCCACAAAGTCTCTTTTGTCATACCGTTTATTTTTTGGTTGTGGGTTATCAAGATCAGGAGCAGGCTCTATTTCAACATCATTATCTGGTTCTACATCATTACTAGGTTAAGCATCATCATTATCATTTTCATTTTCACTAGCTGAATGTTCATTACCAGACTGAGTTTCAGCATCGGAAATAGAGACATCATTATTATCAGGAGGTTCTTGTGTCTCAGGTTCACTAGAGTTATGCAAATTCCTATCATTTTTCTTTTTCTTTTTCCTCTTAGAAGGACTAGGTGCATCAGTATTAATTCTCTGAGAATCTTGTTCAATTCTTTTAGGATGACCCTCAGGATAAAGTGGTTCTTGGGTCATTCTACCTCCTCTAGTTACTACTCTAGCAGCAAAATCGTGCATATTATTATTCATTTCATCAAGCAATTCTTTTTGAGACTTAGCAACTTGTTCTAACTGAGTTTGAACCATAGAGGCATGCTTTCCTACACCTCTAACATCATTACTGATTCTAAATAGAAGTCACTCAAGCGAGCAATCATATCTGAATTATATTTCAATTGTTTCAGAACATGGGCATTGAAATGATCTTGCTTCATAATATAGTTGTCAAACTCATATAAGCATTGACTAGGATGTTTATTGTGAGGGATATCACTTTCATTGAACTTTAATAAAGAATTTACCTCTACCACCTGTGGAGGTGGTGGTGTGTCAAGGCCATGTATTTCTTCAATAGGTGGCAAATTCTTAACATCCTCAGCTTTAAAACCCTTTTCCTTCATAGATTTCTTTGCCTCTTGCATATCTTCAGGACTGAGAAATAAGATACCCCTCTTCTTCGGAGTGGGTTTAGGCGGTGGTTCAGGAAGAGTCCAATCATCATAATTCTTCAATATGTTATTCAATAATTCCTCAGCTTGTTCAACAGTTCGTTCCCTGAAAACACAATCAGCACAACTATCTAGGAAGTCCCTAGAAGTATCGGTTAGTCCATTATAAAAGATACAAAGTATTTCATTTTTCTTGAGAGGATGATTAGGCAAAGCATTAAGCAACTGGAGAAGCCTCCCCCAAGCTTGTGGGAGACTCTCTTCTTCAATTTGCACAAAGTTAAATATTTCCTGTAAGGCAGCTTGTTTCTTATGAGCAGGAAAATATTTTTAGAGAAGTAATAAATCATATCCTGGGGACTACGCACACAACCAGGAGCAAGAGTGGTGTACCATGTCTTAGCATCACCCTTTAATGAGAACGGAAATAACTTAAGGATATAATAGTAGCGAATCTTATCGTCATGAGCAAAGAGGGTGGCTATATCATTCATCTTAGTAAGGTGTGCCACTACAGTTTCAGTTTCATAGCCATGGAAAGGGTCAGATTCAACCAAAGTAATTAACTCTGGGTCGACAAAGAACTCATAATCCTTATCGGTAACAAGGATAGGTGAAGTAGCAAACTTAGGATCACATTTCATTCTAGCATTGCGTCTGTTACAAGTAGACCGAAACAATTCTGCATCTACTACTATTACTCCACCAATCGACCGCTATCGAGCATGCATCTATGGTATTAAGTTCATAACAAACAGAGTAATGCTTTGAACATGATGGCATAACGTAGACAAAGTAACACCAAGCAATATGTTCGAACCCCGTCATTTATCGTTAGTAGAAACAATACGAATATGTGCCTCGCTGCTACTCCTATCACGAAGTGAGGCCGCCACAAGATTGAACGTACTACAGTGCACCACTTTCACTAAAGATCTACTCATCAACTTGGCCAAAGTAAACTCATAGATCGGGATAAGTACATAGCTCTAAAATCACACATAATAAATCTCAAAAAATACTCAATACTTTTAATGAATTATCTAATCATAAACCCACAATTCATCGGATCCAAACAAACACATTGCAAAGATTACATTTAATAGGTCTCCGAAGAGATCATTGTATTTAAGATCAAACGAGAGAGAGAAAGATCCATCTAGCTACTTCTATAGACCCGTAGGTGTTGTGGGAACTACTCACACATCATCATGGAGGCAGCAAGGTTGATGAAGACGGCCTCCATGATCGATTCCTCCTCCGACAGATTACCGGTTGGGGCCTCCAAACGGGACCGCGGAAGAACAAAGGCTTACGGCGGCGATAAAATTGTTTCGGATCTGACTCTTAGGGTTTTGGAATATTTACAAATTTATAGAAGTGGAATTAGGTCAGAGGAACCTTCGAGGGGCCCACAAGATCATGTGAGATTATGGCCCTCTCGTAGCTCGTTTGGCCTCCTCCCGAAGCTTCTAGGGTTCCTCTTTGTCCAGAAAAAATCACTGTAAAGTTTCATCGTGTTTGGACTTTGTTTTAGTATGGTTTTTCTACGAAACCAAAAAAAGCAGAAGATAGGAAGTGGCACTGGGTATTGAGTTAATAGGTTATGATATAAAATTGCATATAAAGCATACAAGATTGATAATATAATGGCATGAAATAATCAAAAATTATAGATACGTTGGAGACGTATCAGCATCCCCAAGCTTAATTCCTGCCCGTCCATGAGTAGGTAAATGATAAAACAGAATTTTTGATGTTAAATGCTACCTAACATGTCTTAATCATGTATGATTTTAGGTATGAATGTTAAGACCAATGACTTGGTGAATATCAAAATGATAATATAGATGAATACTAGCTAATAACCATTACTCTTCAAAATAACAATGACACAGAACGTTATCCATACTCATTTAATCAGCAATGGCATAACGGTCTTCCTCGCGTAAAGCATAAATCTTGATACCCCGGTGCCAGACCAAGCATTTGAATCATACTTTTTCATGCGCTTCAGCATTTTCAACATCACTCAATACCTGAGCGTGAGCCATGGACTTAGCACTTTCGGTGGTATAGAATAATGATAGGGGTTCATAAGGGAAGACAAAAATAGAGAAATTCTCACATCAACTCGACAGATTTTTAGGCCATGGAGATGCCTTTCAATCGACATTGATGCAAGGAGTAGGGATTGCCATCCAACGGATGCACTATAGTTGTAAGTGTACGAAAGCTCTCTACCAAAACTAAGTGCGTGTGCATCCAACTTACTTGCTCATGAAGACCTCGGGCATTTGAGGAAGCCCATCATCCGAATATGCAAATAAAATTTTAATAATGTAAAAATGCCCACTAATATATGAAAATCACAAATCACGAGGACTCTCGATATGAAGAACATGGTACTACTTTAAAGCACAAGTGTGGTAAAGGATAGTAATGTTGCTCCCTCTTTCTTTTTCTCTAACTTTTTTGTTGGGATATTTTTAGCCTCTCTTTTTATATCCTTAAAGGTAGGGGCAATACTCTAATGATGATTATCATCACACTTTAATTTACTTACAAGTCGATAAAACTAAAAAATGATATGACTACATATGAATGCCTCTGACAATGTACCATGATGTGCAATGATATTACCGTAACATGTATAACAATGATAAACGACGGTTTGCCTCATATATCATGTCAGCTCTATGATCATGCAAAGCAAAATGACAATGGATGCTCAAGTCATGTGAATAGTAACGGTGGAAGTTGCATGGCAATATAGCTCGGAATGGCTATGGAAATGTCATGATAGGCAGGTATGCTGGTTGTTTTGAGAATGCTATAATAAGACTTATATGTGATAGAGCGTATCATTATCATGGGGTTTGGATGCACCAGCAAAGTATGCACCAATCTCGAGGTGAGAACGGGAAATGCATGGTACCGAAGAGGCTAGCAAAATACGGAAAGGATGAAAGTTCTTATAGTCCGCAAACTCACATTAGTCATAAAGAACTCAGATACTTATTGCGTCATTTATTAGCGCTCGAAGTGAAGTACTACTCGCATGCCCCTAGGGAGGACGTTGGGAGGTGTTAACCATCACGCGCCCCTCGGCCCGGACAGCACAAGGCATCAATCAAGGAAACAAAACACTCCAACTTCTAGGTCATGCTAGGACCGACACTTTAATGAATAGTGAATCACAAACCTTAACACCATTACTCTTACAAATTAATGTTGACAACCTAGTAAGCCTACAAATTACAACTTCAGTCGTCGATCATACGTTTCTCTTTCGGTGATCTACATGAAAGTTTTTATTATATCTCTCTTGTAGACCTATCATTTTTCGACTAAACATGTAAATCGTGCAAATTACCACTTCATATTTAGACTCTCAAAAAGGTATAAGTGAAGCATGATAGTGCATAATGATTTCTATAAAATTTTAGTATCGCCGTGGTCTATATATATCAGTGAAGCACTTGAGCAAATTTCCTTAACTCAAAAGATATAAGTGAAGCATAAAGAGCATTCTAGTTAGAGCATATTTCTCCATGTGTGGTTTTGGTAACTGATGACAATCCTTATGGAGTAATGGTTGCTTTCAGTTTTACTTCAAGGATTTGTCCATAGGCATTTCTTGAAGTCCATTTGTTGGTTTCAAGGACTTTATGTGATGACCAAGGCGGCATCGAAGGATTTATCCAAAGATTGGTCATGTGAGAGTTGAGCTTATTGCAAGCATGTCTTGAACAAGAAGATTGTGTGAACATTCATGTTTACCTTCAAGACATCATCTTTATGAAGAGAATATAAGAGACAAGGTTGATTAAGAAAATAGTACAAAGAGTGGATTCAAGTTGACCAACACAAAAAGCATAGAAGATGTACCGTGTGGGATCAAGTGATCTCACGGTGTGGTAAGCACTATCCATTGCGCTTTGTGTACTAACCCATTATCTGTTTTGTGGTAGTTCTATGAGGGGTTAGGTAATTTTCCATGGGCTTGCATCAAGAGGAAGATCTCATACGTCCCATGGAGGATGACATCAAGTGGTTATCGTCATCAAGGTTGTGTTGTGCAAGTTCAAGTGGAGCATCACGAAGAGATCACACGCTTGAACCTTGTCGTCCATTATGGTGATAATAGACATGTGAAGACGCATCAAAGAAAGGCTCACCCATATTGGAGTATGGGGGAGCTATCTGCTAGTCTTCATCGAGTCGGCGCAATCAAGAAAGGTGGTCCATCTTGAGGAGGAGAAGTTCATCATCATCGAGCTCAAGTGGACTATGCGCAAGGCAAAGGTTTGTCCTTGATAGATTTTCTATTTACCGGTCTCATGGTGTTAGTTGGGAGACCAGGTTATAGGATTGATTGTCGTACTATCAAGGGGGGGCTGTCAAGTGAGTAGCTTGACTGTATCATTCGTTGAGAGCTCAAACCATTGCATTATTGGCATCATCATCTTTCTTGGTTCTAATTTTGGTCTTTGCTATGTGAGTTTTGGAGCTTATGTTCTTCATCGTGACAAGCGCAAGCTCATCGAAAACGGATTTGGTATGCATCATCTTTGTGTTTTCGGTGTTTGAGATTTTGCCCGATACTATTTGGGAAGGTCATCCTCCTTATCCTGGTGGCATTTATTCTCCATTGTTTGTTCTTAATATTACCATGCGCTGTTGGATAACTCTTGTCGTCCTCTATCCAACAAGCTTGAGTTTGCTCAATTCGGAGCTCGTACGCAAAAGTTATGGGAGTTTCATTTTCATGACGTGTTTTCTGTTTTGAGTGGTAGTAGAGTGGTAGTACTGCTCAAAGCGGTAGTACTGCTCCACTAAGCGGTAGTACCACTTGCGTGGTACTTCATCTTCCTTATGAGCTCCTTGCTCTTCCTATCATATTCTTCCATAGCTTTTGTTGTTGTGGTGGTATTTGAGTGTGAGGGACTTGACCACTTCGTGTGTTCTTGCCATTGCATTAGTTGCATCGGTTTGAGTTCTCCACGGTGATACGTGGAAGTGAAAAGTTGAGAAGCTTATTACTCTTGGGTGTTTGGGCACCCTAGAGCTTGTGCCTCTTGGGTGCTTTGGCGCCCTAGATGGTTGGTGGTGTCTTGGAGCTCAATTATTGTGGTGTAAAGCTTCGGGCAAGCGTCGGGGTCTCCAATTTGGTTGTGGAGATTGCCTCGAGCAATTTGTATGGGTTTCGGTGACCGCCCCAAGGGTTACCAAATGGTACGGGTGTGACGCCCCCAATTTCGACCATACGCTAATCATACACGCAATGCGTACGACCAAGATTAGGGACTCACTGATTGATATCACAACACAACACTAGACACAAATTAAAGTCATACAGCTTCATATTACAAGCCAGGGACCTCGAGGGCTCGAATACAAAGCTCGACAAGCACGAGTCAGCGAAAGCAAATAATATCTGAGTACAGACATAAGTTAAACAAGTTTTGCCTTAAGAAGGCTAGCACAAACATAACAACGGATCGAAAGAGGCGAGGCCTCCTGCCTGGGAACCTCCTATCCTACTGCTGGTCGGGGGCAGCATCCACGTAGTAGTAAGCTCCAGCGGTGCTGTAGTAGTCGTCTCCGGCGTACTCCATCTCCTGGGCTCCATCGTCTGAACGCAGCAATCGTATTGAGGGGGAAAGAGAAAGAAAGCAGCGGTGAGTACTCATCCAAAGTACTCGCAAGTCTGACATCAGAACTATACTAAATTATGCATCAGTATCAAAGAATGGGGTACATCTAGACTGACTTCAGAAAGCAAGAATAGGGGGAAAGCCTAGTCATATCGAAGACTAGCATCTTCAGCATCTTGCAGCATTAGAAGAGAGTACACTGGTTTCTCATATATAGCAATATTGTTGTAGCAAATTTTATTAAGTAACCATGCCCAGAGATTCTTCCCCGACTCCCTGCAAGGAAGCAATCTCGGAGCCAACATTCATTTCAAATTAAAGTCACAGTTTAAGTTGTATTAGATCAAGGTACAACTCCAAGTCGTCCTGTTACCGTGGACAGGGCTATTCGAATAGTTGAATTCATCCCTGCAAGGGTGCACCGCATTTCCAACACGCTTGATCACCTCCGGCTAGACACACTTTCCTGGGTCATGCCCGGCCTCGGGATGTCAACACCTCGTCGCCCTACCTAGGCTCAACAGAGAGGCCAGCCCGCCGGTCTAAATCCAAAGCGCGCAGGGGTCATGGGCCCACTCGCCGTTTGCACTCCTGCACGATGCGTGGGCGGCCGAGGTCAGTCCTAGCACACTCTAATCCAAGACCAGTGCCGTCGCGGACCACTCGGGCACGCGCTGCTCCATTGCTGACGTTCGAAGAGCTTCGGTTGATACAACGACGTTGAGTACCCATAACTTGTCCCATGTGAAGGTTTAGTGTGTAAAAGGTCAACCGACCAACTCAGATCAAATACCCAACCCATTAGCATTTTATTAATGCAGGACGAGCGCGACCCATGATGTGCGGTCCCGTTGCCCCGTCTCGAGGATGTGTGGCACGGGCCTCACCTGCCCGGCCACGCCTCGTCATCATCAGACCCTGGGTACCCCTCAGGGCCGACCCATCACCAACATGTTTCGGTAACCAGGTCATAGTAACCGTGTGTATAAAACATCAAGGTGGAAACTAAGGAATCACCCTCATTGGTTCCCGCTCGATGAATCCGTCAAGGTGGACTTAGAGGAATCACCCTCGAGGATCCCACACTTGAGGGGATTGCACGACAGAGTCGATATCGGGAGTGGCAGAGAGGTATCACCCTCTGATTACCACGACCCACTAGCTAGACTACAGAGCTAACATCATGAGTACTTCACGAGGTGTCACCCTCGGTACTCGATGGTAGTTCCGCAGAGTCGTACAACTAAGGGGCTGTGCGGTGATGTGACGGGCCTGGCTCGTCGATCATGAAGATCGAGTAACTGATAATTAAAGCGGGGACCCTGAGGCTTGGGGTCACAGGGGATTCATTGATCAACCTATACTAAGCAGTTGATATGACAGCAGGTACAGTAGCAGTTTGTCAAAAGTAGGCCATGCATCAGAATAGGAGCTAACTAATATAGTACTAAAATCTAATGAAAGAATGAGAGGGAAAGAATTGGGCGATATCGGAATTCTCAAGGGGGGTTGCTTGCCTTGCTGCTCTGCGGCAAAAGGCTGATCGTCAATGGCATAGTCGTACCCGGCAGCAGCGTCAGTCTCGAGGTCTACCGGTAAGAAGAGGGGGGAGAAACAATAAATATAATGCATACAGATGCAACATGATGCATGAAATGGCAATATGCAGAGCTAGGCATGCACTAACACAGTACTATACATCGCAGACGGGTCGGAAGGATATCTAACGATATTTTCCGGGTCTCGGGCTACTAGCGGACAGACGAAAACGATGGAAAAGTTCCACGTTCGTTATGATAGGAGTACGTGACAGAAGAACGGACCGCGTATTCGGATTCGTGGGATTTTTCTGAACAACTTTCATGTATAAAACTTTTTCATCTGAGTTGCAGATTATTTTATATTAATTTTTAAAGTTTTATTAATATTCTGAAATTAACAGATTTAAATTAATTCAATAAATGTAATTATGACATCAGCATGATGTCATGCTGACATCAGAAGTCAACAGGGGGGTTGACTGGTCAAACTGACCAGTGGGGCCCCACTGTCATAGACACAGGTTTAATTAAGTTTTATTTAACTTTTAATCAGGTTAATTAGGGGGGTGGGACCCACCTGTCATCCTCTATTTAGATCAATTAATTAACAGTTTTAATTAATCAATATTAATTAGTATTAATTAACACGGGTCACACCTGCCATACACAGTTAATTAAACAGATTGATTCATTAACATAATTAATCTTTAATCACTAATTAATTAATTAACATTTGTTTATATATAGATTTTTATTTTTATTTTTATTGTTTTAACAAAATCATTTAGGGGGCAGTGGGCCCCCTTTGTCAATCTGATGGGGGGGTGGTTAGTGGGTGGTCAACCCCACTAACAAGATCATGTTAGAGGGGGGGCGAGGCCCCAAGGCTAACGGTGGCCGGTGGTGGTAGTCAGGCCGACGGGATGCTGTGGCGACGGCGATGGTTGGCGCGGCGACGGCTCGGGGAAGGAGGTGCTACGGGGCGGCAAGGGGTTGGCACCGGCAAGGTGGGGTGGCGCGGTGGCGCCGGGGGAGGGCCCGCAGCGTGGCGGGGAATCGGAGGGGCAGGCCGCCGGCGTGGGATCGGGGGTGGGAGCCCGATCCAGACGGAGGGGAGGGGAGAGAGGTCGTGGGGGAGTGAGTGGGGGAATGGGGCGATGGGGGCTAGGGTTCCGGGGGTGAGTTATCCCCAGGGGGCGGTCGGGCCGGTTGGGTGCGGGGGCGATGGGCCGGCCAGTTGGGTCCGGCCCAGTGGGGGGGTTGTGTGCTTCGGCCCAGGAAAAAAAGGGGGGTGCCTTTTCCTATTTTCCTTTTATTTGTTTGCTTTTCTTTTATTAGTTATATTTTGTTTATTTCCAGGACCAATTAGCCTTAGCAACAATGTGAGGATTGTTCCAATAATTAACATGCCATATTCTGTACTGCCACAATTAATTGGGGAAAGCCTAGTCATATCGAAGACTAGCATCTTCAGCATCTTGCAGCATTAGAAGAGAGTACACTGGTTTCTCATATATAGCAATATTGTTGTAGCAAATTTTATTAAGTAACCATGCCCAGAGATTCTTCCCCGACTCCCTGCAAGGAAGCAATCTCGGAGCCAACATTCATTTCAAATTAAAGTCACAGTTTAAGTTGTATTAGATCAAGGTACAACTCCAAGTCGTCCTGTTACCGTGGACAGGGCTATTCGAATAGTTGAATTCATCCCTGCAAGGGTGCACCGCATTTCCAACACGCTTGATCACCTCCGGCTAGACACACTTTCCTGGGTCATGCCCGGCCTCGGGATGTCAACACCTCGTCGCCCTACCTAGGCTCAACAGAGAGGCCAGCCCGCCGGTCTAAATCCAAAGCGCGCAGGGGTCATGGGCCCACTCGCCGTTTGCACTCCTGCACGATGCGTGGGCGGCCGAGGTCAGTCCTAGCACACTCTAATCCAAGACCAGTGCCGTCGCGGACCACTCGGGCACGCGCTGCTCCATTGCTGACGTTCGAAGAGCTTCGGTTGATACAACGACGTTGAGTACCCATAACTTGTCCCATGTGAAGGTTTAGTGTGTAAAAGGTCAACCGACCAACTCAGATCAAATACCCAACCCATTAGCATTTTATTAATGCAGGACGAGCGCGACCCATGATGTGCGGTCCCGTTGCCCCGTCTCGAGGATGTGTGGCACGGGCCTCACCTGCCCGGCCACGCCTCGTCATCATCAGACCCTGGGTACCCCTCAGGGCCGACCCATCACCAACATGTTTCGGTAACCAGGTCATAGTAACCGTGTGTATAAAACATCAAGGTGGAAACTAAGGAATCACCCTCATTGGTTCCCGCTCGATGAATCCGTCAAGGTGGACTTAGAGGAATCACCCTCGAGGATCCCACACTTGAGGGGATTGCACGACAGAGTCGATATCGGGAGTGGCAGAGAGGTATCACCCTCTGATTACCACGACCCACTAGCTAGACTACAGAGCTAACATCATGAGTACTTCACGAGGTGTCACCCTCGGTACTCGATGGTAGTTCCGCAGAGTCGTACAACTAAGGGGCTGTGCGGTGATGTGACGGGCCTGGCTCGTCGATCATGAAGATCGAGTAACTGATAATTAAAGCGGGGACCCTGAGGCTTGGGGTCACAGGGGATTCATTGATCAACCTATACTAAGCAGTTGATATGACAGCAGGTACAGTAGCAGTTTGTCAAAAGTAGGCCATGCATCAGAATAGGAGCTAACTAATATAGTACTAAAATCTAATGAAAGAATGAGAGGGAAAGAATTGGGCGATATCGGAATTCTCAAGGGGGGTTGCTTGCCTTGCTGCTCTGCGGCAAAAGGCTGATCGTCAATGGCATAGTCGTACCCGGCAGCAGCGTCAGTCTCGAGGTCTACCGGTAAGAAGAGGGGGGAGAAACAATAAATATAATGCATACAGATGCAACATGATGCATGAAATGGCAATATGCAGAGCTAGGCATGCACTAACACAGTACTATACATCGCAGACGGGTCGGAAGGATATCTAACGATATTTTCCGGGTCTCGGGCTACTAGCGGACAGACGAAAACGATGGAAAAGTTCCACGTTCGTTATGATAGGAGTACGTGACAGAAGAACGGACCGCGTATTCGGATTCGTGGGATTTTTCTGAACAACTTTCATGTATAAAACTTTTTCATCTGAGTTGCAGATTATTTTATATTAATTTTTAAAGTTTTATTAATATTCTGAAATTAACAGATTTAAATTAATTCAATAAATGTAATTATGACATCAGCATGATGTCATGCTGACATCAGAAGTCAACAGGGGGGTTGACTGGTCAAACTGACCAGTGGGGCCCCACTGTCATAGACACAGGTTTAATTAAGTTTTATTTAACTTTTAATCAGGTTAATTAGGGGGGTGGGACCCACCTGTCATCCTCTATTTAGATCAATTAATTAACAGTTTTAATTAATCAATATTAATTAGTATTAATTAACACGGGTCACACCTGCCATACACAGTTAATTAAACAGATTGATTCATTAACATAATTAATCTTTAATCACTAATTAATTAATTAACATTTGTTTATATATAGATTTTTATTTTTATTTTTATTGTTTTAACAAAATCATTTAGGGGGCAGTGGGCCCCCTTTGTCAATCTGATGGGGGGGGGGGTTAGTGGGTGGTCAACCCCACTAACAAGATCATGTTAGAGGGGGGGCGAGGCCCCAAGGCTAACGGTGGCCGGTGGTGGTAGTCAGGCCGACGGGATGCTGTGGCGACGGCGATGGTTGGCGCGGCGACGGCTCGGGGAAGGAGGTGCTACGGGGCGGCAAGGGGTTGGCACCGGCAAGGTGGGGTGGCGCGGTGGCGCCGGGGGAGGGCCCGCAGCGTGGCGGGGAATCGGAGGGGCAGGCCGCCGGCGTGGGATCGGGGGTGGGAGCCCGATCCAGACGGAGGGGAGGGGAGAGAGGTCGTGGGGGAGTGAGTGGGGGAATGGGGCGATGGGGGCTAGGGTTCCGGGGGTGAGTTATCCCCAGGGGGCGGTCGGGCCGGTTGGGTGCGGGGGCGATGGGCCGGCCAGTTGGGTCCGGCCCAGTGGGGGGGTTGTGTGCTTCGGCCCAGGAAAAAAAGGGGGGTGCCTTTTCCTATTTTCCTTTTATTTGTTTGCTTTTCTTTTATTAGTTATATTTTGTTTATTTCCAGGACCAATTAGCCTTAGCAACAATGTGAGGATTGTTCCAATAATTAACATGCCATATTCTGTACTGCCACAATTAATTGGGGAAAGCCTAGTCCTATCGAAGACTAGCATCTTCAGCATCTTGCAACATTAGAAGAGAGTAGACTGGTTTCTCATATATAGCAATATTGTTGTAGCAAACTTTATTAAGTAACCATGCCCAGAGATTCTTCCCCGACTCCCTGCGAGGAAGCAATCTCGGAGCCAACATTCATTTCAAATTAAAGTCACAGTTTAAGTTGTATTAGATCAAGGTACAACTCCAAGTCGTCCTGTTACCGTGGACACGGCTATTCGAATAGTTGAATTCATCCCTGCAAGGGTGCACCGCATTTCCAACACGCTTGATCACCTCCGGCCAGACACACTTTCCTGGGTCATGCCCGGCCTCGGGATGTCAACACCTCGTCGCCCTACCTAGGCTCAACAGAGAGGCCAGCCCGCCGGTCTAAATCCAAAGCGCGCAGGGGTCATGGGCCCACTCGCCGTTTGCACTCCTGCACGATGCGTGGGCGGCCGAGGTCAGTCCTAGCACACTCTAATCCAAGACCAGTGCCGTCGCGGACCACTAGGCCGCGCGCTGCTCCATTGCTGACGTCCGAAGAGCTTCGGCTGATACAACGACGCTGAGTACCCATAACTTGTCCCACGTGAAGGTTTAGTGTGTAAAAGGTCAACTGACCAACTCAGATCAAATACACAACCCATTAGCATTTTATAAATGCGGGACGAGCGCGACCCATGATGTACGGTCCCATCGCCCCATCTCGAGGATGTGTGGCACGGGCCTCACCTGCCCAGCCACGCCTCGTCATCATCAGACCGTGGTTACCCCTCAGGGCCGACCCATCACCAACAGGTTTCGGTAACCAGGTCATAGTAACCGTGTGTATAAAACATCAAGGTGGAAACTAAGGAATCACCCTCATTGGTTCCCGCTCGATGAATCCGTCAAGGTGGACTTAGAGGAATCACCCTCGAGGGTCCCACACTTGAGGGGATTGCATGACAAAGTCGATATTGGGAGTGGCAGAGAGGTATCACCCTCTGATTACCACGACCGACTAGCTAGACTACAGAGCTAACATCATGAGTACTTCACGAGGTGTCACCCTCGGTACTCGATGGTAGTTCCGCAGAGTCGTACAACTAAGGGGCTGTGCGGTGATGTGACAGGCCTGGCTCGTCGATCATGAAGATCGAGTAACTGATACGTAAAGCGGGGAACCTGAGGCTTGGATTCACAGGGGATTCATTGATCAACCTATACTAAGTAGTTGATATGACAGCAGGTACAGTAGCAGTTTGTCAAAAGTAGGCCATGCATCAGAATAGGAGCTAACTAATATAGTACTAAAATCTAATGAAAGAATGAGAGGGAAAGAATTGGGCGATATCGGAATGCTCAAGGGGGGTTGCTTGCCTTGCTGCTCTGCGGCAAAAGGCTGATCGTCAAAGGCGTAGTCGTACCCGGCAGCAGCGTCAGTCTCGGGGTCTACCGGTAAGATGAGGGGGGAGAAACAATAAATATAATGCAGACAAATGCAACATGATGCATGAAATGGCAATATGCAGAGCTAGGCATGCACTAACGCGGTACTATACGTCGCAGACGGGTCGGAAGGATATCTGACGATATTTTCCGGGTCTCGGGCTACTACCGGACAGACGAAAACGATGGAAAAGTTCCACGTTTGTTATGATAGGAGTACGTGACAGACGAACGGACCGCGTATTCGGATTCGTGGGATTTTTCTGCACAACTTTCATGTATAATACTTTTTCATCTGAGTTGCAGATTATTTTATATTAATTTTTAAAGTTTTATTAATATTCTGAAATTAACAGATTTAAATTAATTCAATAAATGTAATTATGACATCAGCATGATGTCATGCTGACATCAGAAGTCAACAGGGGGTTGACTGGTCAAACTGACCAGTGGGGCCCCACTGTCATAGACACAGGTTTAATTAAGTTTTATTTAACTTTTAATCAGGTTAATTAGGGGGTGGGACCCACCTGTCGTCCTCTATTTAGATCAATTATTAACGGTTTTAATTAATCAATATTAATTAGTATTAATTAACACGGGTCCCACCTGCCATACACAGTTAATTAAACAGATTGATTCATTAACATAATTAATCTTTAATACCTAATTAATTAATTAACATTTTTTTATATATAGATTTTTATTTATATTTTTATTGTTTTAACAAAATCGTTTAGGGGGCAGTGGGCCCCCTTTGTCAATTTGATGGGGGGTGGTTAGTGGGTGGTCAACCCCACTAACGGTGGTTAGTGGGTGGTCAACCCCACTAACCAGATCGGGTTAGAGGGGGGGCGAGGCCCCAAGGCTGACGGTGGCTGGTGGTGGTAGTCAGGCCGGCGGGATGCTGTGGCGACGACGACGGTTGGCGCGGTGACGGCTCGGGGAAGGAGGCGCTACGGGGCGGCAAGGGGTTGGCACCGGCGAGGTGGGGCGGCGCGGTGGCGCCGGGGGAGGGCCCGCAGCATGGCGGGGAATCGGAGGGGCGGGCCGCCGGCGTGGGATCGGGAGCGGGAGCCCGATCCAGACGGAGGGGAGGGGAGAGAGGTCGTGGGGGAGTGAGTGGGGGAGTGGGGCGATGGGGGCTAGGGTTCCGGGGGTGAGTTATCCCCAGGGGGCGGTCGGGCCGGTTGGGTGCGGGGGCGATGGGCCGGCCAGTTGGATCCGGCCCAGTGGGGGGTTGTGGGCTTCGGCCCAGGAAAAAAAGTGGGGTGCCTTTTCCTATTTTCCTTTTATTTTTTTGCTTTTCTTTTATTAGTTATATTTTATTTATTTCCAGGACCAATTAGCCTTAGCAAAAATGTGAGGACTGTTCCAATAATTAACATGCCATATTCTGTACTGCCACAATTAATTGGGGACTTATTTGCACAAGTTGTATTTATCAAAAGATTTAAAGGGCATTTAATAATTGATTTGCCTCTGCTATAATTGTTTTAGGGGCACACAATTACATTATATAATGTCGCTTATAATTTTATAAATGCCAGGGGATTATTTACAACCCCAACATGATTTTAGTTTTCTGATTTGCCAAAATATTTAAACCACTCTTAAATCGAATTTTGAAATCATTAGGAAATCAAATGAGACATGATTCCAAAGTGATCAAACAAGGTTTAGCAAAAGCATTAGCTTAAACCTCATGGTTACTGTAGCTTGATTACACGAATTACTGTGGCTGCAAATCCAGGGCGTCACAACTCTCCCCTACTAAAAAGAATTCTCGTCTCGAGAATTAAGAAGTAGAAGGAAAGAGCCCGGGGTATTCTGCACGAAGATGATCTTCGCGTTCCCAAGTGGCTTCATCTTCAGAGTGGTTTTACCACTGCACTTTGAAGAACTTGGTAACCTTCTGACGAGTCCGACGTTCAGTTTCATCAAGAATGCGGACCGGTTGTTCTTTGTAAGAAAGGTCTTGTTGCACCTCAAGCATATCACGATCCACTGCTCGGATAGGATCCTTGAAGCAGCGACGAGGCTGTGACACATGCAACACATCGTGAACCTGAGAAAGGTTTGATGGTAATTCCAATTGATATGCCTCTTTACCACGCCTTTCGAGAATAGTGAAAGGACCAATATATCGAGGAGCCAGCTTGCCCTTGATCCCAAAACGGTGTGCACCTCTCATTGGCGTGACTTGAAGATAAGCCTTTTCGCCAGGTTGAGAGACCATATCTTTGTGATGACGGTCATACTGACTCTTCTGACGAGACTGAGCAGCCTTCAGATTTGCATGAATAATGCGGACTTGATCTTCGGCATGTTGGATAATATCTGGACCGATAAGTGTACGCTCCCCAGTTTCTGACCAATTCAGAGGAGTCCGACACTTACGTCCATATAACACTTCAAAGGGAGCCATCTTCAGAATAGCTTGATAGCTATTGTTGTAGGAGAACTCAACATACGGGAGAGATTCCTCCCATTTCTTGCCGAAAGAAATGACACAAGCTCGAAGCATGTGTTCGAGAATCTGGTTGACTCTTTCAACTTGTCCCTAGGATTGAGGGTGAAAAGCGGTGCTAAAGGACAAATGAGTTCCCATAGCTTCCTGGAAACTTGCCCAGAATCTTGAAGTGAATATGCTGCCACGGTCTGAACTAATCACCAATGGAATACCGTGGAGTGAAACAACTTTGGACATGTATAGATCTGCTAGCTGACTAGCAGTAATAGTTTTCTTGACAGCCAGAAAATGTGCAACTTTGGACAGCCGGTCAATGACGACAAGAATAGCATCATTACCTTTCTGCGACCTGGGAAACCCAGTGACGAAGTCCATTTCAACATGGTCCCATTTCCATTCAGGACTAGAAATTGGTTGCAGAGTTCCAGCAGGCTTTTGATGTTCTGCTTTGATCCGACGGCAAATGTCACATTCTGAAACATAGCGTGCAATGTCATGTTTCATGTTTGGCCACCAGAATCTTTGACGTATCTCTTGGTACATCTTGGTACTACCCGAATGGATAGACAGAGGTGTATCATGAGCTTCTTTCATCACTTTCTTAGTTACATTCAGGTTTTCCTTCTTAGTTGGAACGAATAAGCGACCCTTGAAGTACACTGTGCCATCATCAGCAATGGTGAAACATGAGGGTTTACCTTCCGCAAGATAGCGTTTAATCTTTTTGACTTCACTGCAATAGAGTTGCATAGTTTTGATGTTGCCCACGAGATCTGGCACAGCAACCAGGTTACTCAGAGAACCCTGGTTAACAACACGAAGGTTCATCTTGTGAAACTCCGGTGGAGGGGGAACAAGATAACCCTGAGGAACAATATGGAGGTTCAGCTTGCGGAATTCTTCTTGAAGAAGGGGATGAACCTTGTGAACCTGAAGGTGGTTGCAGTATGACTTGCGGCTCAAAGCATCAGCCATTACATTAGCCTTGCCTGGTGTATAAGAAATACCCACGTTGTAATCTGCTATGCGCTCCATCCATCTTTGTTGACGGAGGTTCAGATCTGGCTAAGTAAACAGGTACTTCAGACTTTGGTGATCGGTGTAGATCTCGCAACGATTACCAATAAGGTACTGCCGCCACTCTTTCGGTGCATGAATTACTGCAGCAAGTTCAAGGTCATGAACTGGGTAGTTCCCTTCATGAGGACGCAATTGACGAGATGCATAAGCAACCACCCTGCGCTCTTGCATTAGGACACAGCCTATTCCCTGACGTGAAGCATCACAATAAATGACAAAGTCCTTACGAGTATCCGGATGAGCAAGCACTGGAGCAGACGTCAGTTTGTCCTTAACTGCCTGAAAGCTCTCCTGACATTTTTCTGTCCACTCATATTTAACACCTTTGTGAAGTAGATTGGTTAAGGGCTTTGCAATCTTGGAGAAGTTCTCGACGAATCAACGGCAATAGCTGGCGAGTCCGAGAAAACTTCTGACTTGCTTGACATTCTTTGGGGGAGTCCTGGGCAAGGTTGGCCAGTACTGGGTCAAATGCTCTTGACCGATGACGTACTGGGCAAGGTTGGCTAGTACTGGGTCCCTCTCTATTCGTCCACCGGGAAAAGATGCTTCTTCTTCGGGTGCTGCACTACTCGGGAAGTAATAATACCCCCTTTCGCTGGCATAGGGTACTGCGGAGCGAAGACGAGTAATCGTTACGTAGGCAGCAACTTCCATGGCCATTTGCGGAGTCGGCATAGATTTCCCCACGAAGGAGACTTCCGTTGGATCTTGGTTTGGGTTTGCGGGAGGGATGTGCACTACTATCCAATATTTCGAGATGAATGGTGTGATCCTCGATTTGAACAGCTCGTACTGGGGTGGTTGTGGAGAACTCATGGTCCTGCGGGTAAAGTCCCTCAGTATTCTAATAAAGCTGCCTGGGGTTGCATCTGGGGTTCTCAGATGAATTCTAGGGCTCGACATGGAAAAAATGGCTGTGAGGGCTGTGCACAAAGTGGGGGATGCTTGGTAAGGTCACGGAGTGGCCTCTTATATAGCATCAGGGCTGGGTTACCTATTGCGATGTGGGGGCAATCTAGGTTGACGGTTCTGCTCTATGGGGGTCGGGGTCAATGCCACAGATATACATATCTCACAAAAGTGACGTATTACTGTGGGTGTCGTCTGGGGTGGTTTTTGGTAGCTATGCCCGGAATTTAATATGCAACCGAACGCCAACATACTTATGTGTGGCTACTATTCAAAACAATGGCATACATGCAGTCTGCATTTTATTTATGGCGATACAAGGTCACACTATTACATGGCGTAGAATACTAAGACTCGGTACTACTCGAGTGACTTAGTCTACCTCGTTAATATCTAGGCGAGCGTGCCTTCTGGACATCGAGGCTTCTCCTTGGGCTTCACCGTTGGGGTTTGCTGGATTAGGATGGGGTTTTACTGAGTCAGGGTAGCGATGATGGCCATCGCGGGGGTTGGTGGTCACAGTCCCGTTGGAGCGTGTCCCCAAAAGGCGACAAAGTTCCTCCGGGGATACAAATGCATTCCGGTCGGTTGCAGCGGCAGGCCTCGAAGACTCGATCGGTCGTCTGAACAGCACGACAGGGTTGTCGGCGTCGGGCGCCACTTCTCTTCTTGCCGGGGCTCGGCGAGCAAGTTCTCCACGAGCGGCGATCAGATCAAGAGTGACCTGATCGAATAGTGCCTCTAGTGCGCTGAGGTAGCGCACAAGATGCAGCAGTGCAGGGTCCGTCTCGTGGTCTCCGTTGGCAACCTGGGGTGGCCTACTATACCCGTCACGGCTGGGGTAATAATAGAACGAGCGACAGTTAACTCTTGGCGACAAGTGCCGGAGTTGAACTATAGCCTCCCGAGCTGCTAGCTGGATGGCTTGTGGATCAAAGGAAGTTGACCTTCCGGTGAACCTGTAGGGGCGCTCTGGCGATATACCCCTGCCGTAGATGTGCACCGTGGCCCAGAAGTGACGATTCTCATCACTTGTGCGCTCCTGGTACACAACATATTCTGGGCGCTCTTCAAATGCAAAGGCACGACGGGTGAGGTTGGCTAGGACGGTTACAAAACCTCCAAGGTTGGTTGCTGTGGTCTCATTGTGAACAATGGCGCCAGGCATCTTGGCTTGGTTTTGGATGGTCGGCTATGGTGTGCTGGGTTTAGGAAAACGTTTTCTTTTATAGAAGAAAACGGAGTCTTCCTTCGCACGCTTGCGAATGGGACAATTTAGGTGTCGGTCACGGCGCGTGATCGATGGGCTAGGCCTGATAGGTTGGGCACCGACTACCGAAAGGTGTCGGGGTCACTGTGTGGGCTATCGGATAGGATAGGCTTGGCTATGGTTAGGTTAAGGTCTGGTGGGTGGGTTAATCTAGGTTTGTCGACCTGGCTAAGATAGGATTAGCCAATGGTCAGCCTAGCTCTAATACCAAGGTTGTCAGGACCGGTTTTCCAGGATATTAATTTCCCAGAAAAAGGTCCTTGTGCTCACCAGCCCCAGGATTACTGTTAGCTGATGAGGCACATTCTTGATACAGAAATTCCAAGCAAAAATACAAAATATGAAGTACAAGACCATTATGGTCTATGAGTACAAATAAAGGTTTCTAGTGGTTGGTGGCGGAAGCGGTTCGGGGTCATCAGCGTCTATGGGACTCCATTTCCCATAGGAACAGCTGACCTGGATAACTCCTATCTTCGCGAGACTGCTATCTTCGATGCCTAGGCTCCGGGGCTGTCGACATTTCGCTTCTCTCCAAGCAGGAAATCTGGCCAAGACAATAGCCAGGGACAAGCCAGTGAGTACTTTGAATGTACTCGCAAACATAATGGAAACAGGTATAACATAGCAGGTGTCATTCATGCACTGAAATAATCCACGATCACTTAATCAGTCACAAAATAAAATTCATGATGCACGCAAGCAAGTCATTCATATTAAACATGACTAAGTAATCAGAGAATAAAAATAAACTGATCGGGTGTCTGAAGCGACGCCTCGAAAGGATAATAATATAAAACATGCCTTAGTTGGGCGTCTGAGCGACGCCACATAAAGGGCTTAGAAGAAACATAAATAACATGCATGCCACAGTCGGGCATCTGAGCGACGCCACATAAAGGGCTTATAAGAAAATTAAATAACAAACATGCCGCAGTCGGGCGTCTGTGCGACGCCACATAAAGGGCTTAGAAGGAAAAATAAATAACATGCATGCCATAGTCGGGCGTCTGAGCGACGCCACATAAAGGGCTTATAAGGAAATTAAATAACACACATGCCGCAGTCGGGCGTCTGTGCGACGCCACATAAAGGGCTTATAAGGAAAAATAAATACAAGCATGCCACAGTCGGGCGTTTGTGCGACGCCACATAAAGGGCTTATATAATAAAAATCCCAATAAGTATCCAGGAGGTAGAACCATCCCAGGGATACTCGATAAACCAAACAATATAATTGATTAGTCCACAATAATAATAATCATAATCATCATTTCTCACACATCATAATCAATATTCGGGTTTAGAAGTTTTCCTCCGAAGACCGACACTAAGACCGACACTTGACCCATCCCAGACTGTAGTCCTTAACCGCGGACACGGCTATTCGAATAGATATAAACTCTGCAGAGGGTGTACTCTTTACCCAGGAGTAACGGATTCCTTTAGTCCACCGGGACTAATTCCGCTTACGGTCTTTGAATTCAATACACACCTGACCCGCACACACCAGCTTAACTTACCGGTGCCTGGAATCACCCACGACACTCGTTAAGCAAAACTCTAAGTGGGGAGGCTACAACCTCGACTAGCATGGGATCACAAAATTTATATTGTGCGCAAAACAGGGGAGCTACCCCCTCGGACTCACCGGAACACCCATGCCCCCGGACCAAGTGACATGCCTACCAGGGGCCAATGGTATCTTTCACTATTGCCTCTCTGTACGGTGTGTGCTCAGAAAGGGGTTGACAACTTACTGAACCGTACCCTACCGGCGGCAGGGACAAGTGGTAGTACGAAGCAAGTATGGGGGTTACTGGCGCAAGACTCGATCTACGGTCGACTCAGGAGGTTATGTGTTCTCTGCATGATTAGCACAACAAATATATTCCACACCATCGGACAGAATCACCACTCATTATACCTCACCATGCCTTACTGATCATACTCGTCCCAACGAAATGTCAGTATAAAGCTCGTGTCTACCCGAGACAGAAACTTCTCCGAATTCCTTCCGGTAGGCATGAAAGGCATAAGAGGATAAATACTGTCACAAGTATTTCAATTCCAACAGCAAGGAATTCTCATCATGCACTTGTAAACATGATCACATCATCACATGAAATATTGCATACTTCACGTCAACTTGGTGTTGTAGTCACACTAAACAACACACAACAAATATTATACCAAGGTTCAGAATGCTTGCCTTGGGGTTGTAGAAGGGTGGGGGTGGACTCCAATAATTTGAAACTTCAATTCTCCCTCCATTTCCTATTTTGAAATTATTTGAATCAACACCCAATTCAAAAACAGTACTAAAAGTTGTCTTGGCAAATTTTCAAATAAATCCTAAAATAAACTAGTTGAAATTTGAGATTGGTGGGAAAAAGAATCAATTCAATTGGATTTTTATTTTAAAAGTGAGAGCCAGTCAAAGTCTGGTCAAATTTCTGATTTTATATTAAAACTGAAAAGAAAACGTTTCAGAAAGAATACGCTTTCGAGAAGGGGAAATGTACCCGGGCTGAGTACGTTTTCACTAAAATGCTTCGGTGGGCATCGGCCAGTCACTGACAGTGGGGTTGTTGGACCCACTGGTCAGGTTTGACCGAACGCCCGCGCCTCCTTCTTCCTCTGGCCGAGCGGAGGCGGGGCTCCGGCGACCAACGCCGGCGATTGGCGACTCCCCACGGGGCTCCGACGATGGGAATGGGTTCACCGCACTAGGGCGATCCTCCCGGTGGTCGAAAGGGTCATGGAAGCGAAGGGGGTCGCCGGCCGCGAGCTCTGAGGCGGGAGGTGGCTTCGGGAGCTAATGGAGTTTTGGCCTAGGGTGGTTCCCGGTTGAGTCTGAGTGGTGGGTGGATCCATGGGGTCGAGGGGGAGTGTATCGTGGCGCGGGGAAGGATAGGGGGCTCCGGCTGCGGCAAATTTAGCCGAGGGGCGGCGGCGGCCGAAGTTGCCGGAGGCGGGGAGGATGGCGGCTCCAGACGAATTGGAGCAAGGGGGAAATCTCTACGGCTTGCCTGAGGATGCTGACGAGCTCGAGCGAGGTCTGGGGGGCTATTTATAGCCGGGGAAGGTCGGTTCCCGCGGTGGCCGTGGATAAGTCCGGCGGCCGATCACTACTGTGGCTGCAGGCGACGTGGCGCTGGTCGGCGCTAACGGACGAGCTCGTGGATGAGCTCGAGCTGTTCCAGAGGATAGTTAGCACGCGGGGGAGGCTTGGACGGCGCTGCCATGGGTGGGGGCCGGCAGCGGCCGACGGCTAGCCGCCAAGGGGGGGCTCTGCGGCGGCGCTGTGCGGAGGCAGGGGCGGTCGGAGTGTCTCTGCGATGTTGGAGGAGTCGGGGGTGTCCCTACGAGCGGGCTAGGGCCAGGGGGTTGCGGGGTAGGTGGGCGCGGCGACTCGGGCATGCGGCTGCAGTAGACGCGCTCTGGGCGCGCCCAGTGCATGCCCACCAAGTGCTCGGGGAAATGAAAATGCCCTGCAGGCGGCTCTACTACACATGGGGTTTAGCAGGATTGGGGTTTAGGTCAAGGCAAGGCTATTTGACATGGTGGTTAGGTCACTGAGGCTGGTTCAAAATGTAAACCTATTTTCATGCCAATTCTGTTCATGCACACCAGGTGCTCGACAGAATGCCAAAGGCATCTAGGGGGTTGTTCTGGCCACCAAACTTTCGAGGTTGAGGTCTCCTTGGATGCAGGTCATGATGGCATGGTTAGATCGGCCAAATCAAAAACTTCCTAGTGTAAGTTTTATAAAACTTAGTTTCTGGACAGAAACTAAATGTCATGATTTCATGGGCTTAAACTATGGCAAAGTGTCTAAACTCTTGGACTTAAGAGTTTGGTGGGGATAACTACAAGCAGGAAAAATTTCATGGGCAATAGGGCAACATAAATTGGGGTTGCAGTACATAATTTCAAACTGGTCCAGAATAGAAAATAGGATGCTTTGCTCAATTTTTACAAAACACATGGTTGGGTTTTTGCATGAAGGTGATCCAGGGATATCACATGTCATCGACAAATTTTTGTAGAATTTTTATATGAAGTTATCAAATGGTTGTAGTGCAAAAGAGGCTCTTAAAAGAATGAAATGCCATTTTAAAAGAGATAAAGTTTAGGCAAAAATAATATAAAAATGCTTTCACTGATCATATCAAATAAAATGAAATGTTCTTGAGTAGGCACTCAAGTCGAACAATGTTTTTGAAGAGTTTCTACTTGGAGGGAAAATTCCACATTTCAGAAAAAGGAGGGGTTCTGAGTTCAACAGAAGATCCAGGAAAATAGGAGTTTAAATTACCTGGAAAAATCTTAATTAATAAAACATGATTAATTTTTTGGGGTGTTACAACACTACCCCCCTTAAGAAAAAATCTCGTCCTCGAGATTTGCTAAGGACGGTCTCAAAAATATTATTCCTATTACCACATAGTAATAACACGAAAATAATTATCCTACTCACGCGATATGATGTGGCTACAGTGAGAGTGCCGATAATTGGTGCAACTACAGTGGGTTACTGGTGCTGTGAGAGAAATCTACGGTTGGGGAAACCGAGGAATTTCTATTTAGGGCTACGGTAAATTTAGAATTAATAAAATTCTAAATTTCCAAATTACGCTGGTCGTACCCGAGTGCACAGTGCTCTCTCTGGCTGACAGGTGGACCCGGGGCCCATTGTCAGTCTCTTCTTCTACCTCTGGCTCTCCTCTCTTCCTCTCTCTCGCGCGCTTTCCCACGCTTTCTCCACCGGCGGCGTCTAGCGCGTAAGGCATCTAGGCCGTACTGCGGTAGTGCACGGCGTGCTAGCGGCCGGCGCAGCGTGCACTCACCTGGCGGGCCAGTGCGCTGTCGGCACTGCTCGCGGATTCGCCTCCGAACACCGGCGATCGAGCGACGAGCGGCGCTGGTGGACTTCGCTCACCGTAAACCGATCTCGAGCTATAAAATGACCGCTGTGCTTCTCTTTTCTTCCTCACACCTTGCCTCGTTTCTTCTTCTTCTTCTTCCTTCTCCTCCATTTCTGTTTGCAGGAGCTCGAGACGAGGCTCTAATGGCGGAGGTAATGCCGAATTGGTACACGATCCTGATGTGTGGAGGGTTGGCGGCATTGCTTGGGTTCTTGGTGCTCTTGTGCGCGATGATCCGTGATGACCGTCGTGATGCTGCTGCTTGAGTGTTGGCTCTTCGCGGCGGCGGTGATCATGAGGATTAAGTGTCGGTGTTGGGTGCTAACTGTTGTCAGTGTGCTGGAGGCAACTTGCACCAGAATAATTACCCACAAATTTCTCTTTCAGAAAAACTATGGTGTGTTAGTACGGTGATTAGTTAGGTGCAAAAATGTGTACGCCGCTTTGCACTTAGTGTATGTGGTCGAGTGGTTGTGGCTGTGAGCCTGCTGTCCTGGTGCTGCATGAATTTAAATTTATGTCATGAAAAAAAAAATTGTTTCATTGGCTCAAATAAAAATCTCACCTCGAGATTTACTGAGCGAGAAAAGAATTGATTTTAAAATAATCACAGTAGTAAAAATCACTCACATGCTAGTGCAATCAAGCAATTTATTCATAGCACAAACTTAGGATACAACGCATAAGTTGTAACACATAAATAAATGCTAGGCTAACAAACATAATAGTGGCGTCTACGGCGCAAACGTAAAATATGCTGGGTCCTGAGAAAATATCTACGACACTGGGGCACATTCTTCCTCTTCCGGGGGAAGCGAATGAACTAGTCGAAGAACGCGCCTTTCCTGGTCTGGCCTCAGTGGTCTGCCAATGGCGATCTGAGGATTCAAAACAGCGAGGTTCTGGAGATAATCCATTTTGCATCATGCTTTTATATAGATATTTATTGCATTATGGGCTGTTATTACATATTATGGTACAATACTTATGCCTTTTCTCTCTTATTTTACAAGGTTTACATGAAGAGGGAGAATGCCGGCAGCTGGAATTCTGGACTGGAAAAGGAGCAAATATGAGAGACCTATTGTGCACAACTCCAAAAGTCCTGAAAAGTTACGAAGAATTATTTTGGAATATATAAAAAATATTGGGCGAAAGAAATACCAGAGGGGACCAACCAGGAGGTCACAAGCCAGGGGGGCGCGCCCTACCCCCTGGGCACGCCCCTGTGGCTTGTGGGCCCCCTGGCAGGCCTCCGGTGCCCATCTTCTGCTATATGGAGGGTTTTGACCTGGAAAAAATCATAAGAGAGCTTTCGGGACGAAGCGCCGCCGTCTCGAGGCGGAACCTGGGCAGAACCAATCTAGGGCTCCGGCGGAGCTGTTTTGCCGGGGAAACTTCCCTCCCGGAGGGGGAACTCGAAGCCATCGTCATCACCAACGATCCTCTCATCGAGAGGGGGTCAATCTCCATCAACATCTTCACCAGCACCATCTCCTCTTCAAACCCTAGTTCATCTCTTGTATCCGATCTTTGTCTCAAAACCTCAGATTGGTACCTGTGGGTTGCTAGTAGTGTTGATTACTCCTCGTAGTTGATGCTAGTTGGTTTACTTGGTGGAAGATCATATGTTCACATCCTTAATGATAATTAATACTCCTCTGATTATGAACATGAATATGCTCTGTGAGTAGTTACGTTTGTTCCTGAGGACATGGGATAAGTCTTGTTATAAGTAATCATGTGAATTTGGTATTCGTTCGATATTTTGATGAGATGTATGTTGTCTCTCCTCTAGTGGTGTTATGTGAACGTCGACTACATGACACTTCAACATTATTTGGGCCTAGGGGAAGGCATTGGGAAGTAATAAGTAGATGATGGGTTGCTAGAGTGACAGAAGCTTAAACCCTAGTTTATGTGTTGCTTCGTAAGGGGCTGATTTGGATCCATATGTTGCATGCTATGGTTAGATTTATCTTAATTCGTTTTTCGTATTTGCGGATGCTTGCGAGAGAGGTTAATCATAAGTGGGAGGCTTGTCCAAGTAAGGGCAGCACCCAAGCACCGGTCCACCCACATATCAAATTATCAAAGTAACGAACGCGAATCGTATGAGCATGATGAAAACTAGCATGACAGAAATTCCCATGTGTCATCGGGAGCGCTTTGCTTTATATAAGAGTTTGTCCAGGCTTGTCCTTTCCTACAAAAAGGATTGGGCCACCTTGCTTCACCTTTGCTACATTTGTTACTTGTTACCCGTTACGAATTATCTCATCACAAAACTATCTGTTACCGATAATTTCAGTGCTTGCAGATCATACCTTACTGAAAACCGATTGTCATTTCCTTCTGCTCCTCGTTGGGTTCGACACTCTTACATATCGAAAGGACTACGATAGATCCCCTATACTTGTGGGTCATCAAGACTCTTTTCTGGCGCCGTTGCCGGGGAGTGAAGCGCCTTTGGTGAGTGGAATTTGGTAAGGAAAATTTTATATAGTGTGCTGAAATTTACTGTCACTTGTTACTATGGAAAATAATCCTTTGAGGGGCTTGTTCGGGGTATCTTCACCTCGACCGGAAGCACAAAGAGTTGCTTCCCAACCTACTGAACCTACTGAAAATATTTATTATGAAATTCCTTCGGGTATGATAGAGAAACTGGTAGCTAATCCTTATGCAGGAGATGGGACACTACATCCTGATTTGCATCTAATCTATGTGGATGAAGTTTGTGGATTATTTAAGCTTGCAGGTTTGCCTGAGGATGATGTCAAGAAGAAGGTCTTTCCTTTATCTTTGAAGGAGAAGGCATTGACATGGTATAGGCTATGTGAGGATATTGGATCATGAAACTACAACCGATTGAAATTGGAATTTCATTAGAAGTTTTATCCTATGCATCTGGTTCATCGTGATCGGAATTATATTTATAATTTTTGGCCTCGTGAAGGATAAAGTATCGCTCAAGCTTGGGGGAGGCTTAAGTCAATGTTATATTCATGCCCCAATCATGAGCTCCCTAGAGAAATTATTATTCAGAATTTTTATGCTCGGCTTTCTCGTAATGATCAATCCATGCTCGATACTTCTTGTACTGGTTCTTTTATGAAGAAAGATATTGAATTCAAATGGGATTTATTGGAAATAATTAAACGCAACTCTGAAGATTGGGAACTCGACGAAGGTAAGGAGTCAGGTATAAACCTTAAGTTTGATTGTGTTAAATCCTTTATAGACACCGATGCTTTTCGTGAATTTAGCACTAAATATGGACTTGACTCTGAGATAGTAGCTTCTTTCTGTGAATCTTTTGTTGCTCATGTTGATCTCCCTAAGGAGAAGTGGTTTAAATATCATCCTCCCATTGAAGTGAAAGTAGTTGAACCTATTAAAGATGAAGAAGCAACTATTATTTATAATGCTGATCATGTTATTCCTATTGCTTATATTGAGAAACCACCTTTTCCTGTTAGAATAAAGGAACATGCTAAAGCTTCAACTGTGGTTCGTAAGAGTTATACTAGAACACCTACACCCCCTGAACAAATCAAAGTTGAACCTAGTATTGCTATGGTTAAAGATCTCTTGGTTGATAATATTGATGGGCATGTTATTCATTTCTATGATGAAGCTGCTAGAATTGCTAGACCTGATACTAAAGATAAACATAGACCTATTGTTGGCATGCCTGTTGTTTCTGTTAAAATAGGAGATCATTGTTATCATGGCTTATGTGATGTGGGTGCTAGTGTGATTGCAATTCCCTTTACCTTATATCAGGAAATTATGAATGATATTGCACCAGCTGAATTTGAAGAAATTGATGTTACCATTAAGCTTGCTAATAGAGATACTATAGCACCAGTTGGGATTGTTAGAGATGTTGAAGTTTTGTGTGGGAAAGTAAAATATCCTACTGATTTTCTTGTTCTTGGTTCCCCACAAGATGATTTTTGTCCCATTATATTTGGTAGACCTTTCTAGAATACTGTTAATGCTAAGATAGATTGTGAGAAAGAAACTGTTACTGTAAGTTTTGGGGATGTGTCTCATGAGTTTAATTTCTCTAAATTTTGTAGACAACCCCATGATAAAGAATTGCCTAGTAATGATGAAATTATTGGTCTTGCTTCCATTGTTGTGCCTCCTACTGATCCTTTAGAACAATATTTGCTAGATCATGAAAACGATATGCATATGAATGAAAGGAATGAAATAGATAAGATTTTCTTTGATCAGCACCCTATTTTGAAACATAATTTGCATGTTGAAATACTTGGGGATCCTTCTCCACCCAAGGGTGATCCCGTGTTTGAGCTTAAACAATTACCGGATACTTTGAAATATGCCTATCTTCATGAAAAGAAGATATATCTGTTATTATTAGTGCTAACCTTTCAGAGCATGAAGAAAAGAGATTATTGAAAACTCTGAGGAAGCACCGTGCTGCTATTGGATATACTCTTGATGATCTTAAGGGCATTAGCCCCACTCTATGTCAGCATAAAATTAATATGGAGCCTGATGCTAAACCAGTTGTTGATCACCAACGACGGTTAAGTCCTAAAATGAAAGAAGTGGTAAGAAATGAAATATTAAAGCTTCTGGAGGCAGGTATAATTTATCCTATTACTGATAGTAGATGGGTTAGTCCCGTTCATTGTGTCCCTAAGAAGGGAGGTATTACTGTTGTTCCTAATGATAAAAATGAATTGATCCCGCAAAGAATTGTTACAGGATATAGAATGGTAATTGATTTCAGGAAATTAAATAAAGCTACTAGAAAAGATCATTACCCTCTACCTTTTATTGATCAAATGCTAGAAAGACTATCCAAACACACACACTTTTGCTTTCTAGATGGTTATTCTGGTTTCTCTCAAATACCTGTGTCAAAAGAGGACCAAGAGAAGACCACTTTTACTTGTCCTTTCGGTACCTTTGCTTATAGACGTATGCCTTTTGGTTTATGCAATGCCCCTGTGGCTTGTGGGTCCCCTGGCAGGCCTCCGGTGCCCATCTTCTGCTATATGGAGGGTTTTGACCTGGAAAAAAATCAGAAGAGAGCTTTCGGGACGAAGCGCCGCCGTCTCGAGGCGGAACCTGGGCAGAACCAATCTAGGGCTCCGGCGGAGCTGTTCTGCCGGGGAAACTTCCCTCCCGGAGGGGGAAATCGAAGCCATCGTCATCACCAACGATCCTCTCATCGAGAGGGGGTCAATCTCCATCAACATCTTAACCAGCACCATCTCCTCTTTAAACCCTAGTTCATCTCTTGTATCCGATCTTTGTCTCAAAACCTCAGATTGGTACCTGTGGGTTGCTAGTAGTGTTGATTACTCCTCGTAGTTGATGCTAGTTGGTTTACTTGGTGGAAGATCATATGTTCAGATCCTTAATGATAATTAATACTCCTCTGATTATGAACATGAATATGCTTTGTGAGTAGTTACGTTTGTTCCTGAGGACATGGGATAAGTCTTGTTATAAGTAATCATGTGAATTTGGTATTCGTTCGATATTTTGATGAGATGTATGTTGTCTCTCCTCTAGTGGTGTTATGTGAACGTCGACTACATGACAATTCACCATTATTTGGGCCTAGGGGAAGGCATTGGGAACTAATAAGTAGATGATGGGTTGCTAGAGTGACAGAAGCTTAAACCCTAGTTTATGCGTGGCTTCGTAAGTGGCTGATTTGGATCCATATGTTGCATGCTATGGTTAGATTTATCTTAATTCCTTTTTCGTAGTTGCGCATGCTTGCGAGAGAGTTTAATCATAAGTGGGAGGCTTGTCCAAGTAAGGGCAGCACCCAAGCACCGGTCCACCCACATATCAAATTATCAAAGTAACGAACGCGAATCGTATGAGCATGATGAAAACTAGCTTGACAGAAATTCCCATGTGTCCTCGGGAGCGCTTTGCTTTATATAAGAGTTTGTCCAGGCTTGTCCTTTGCTACAAAAAGGATTGGGACACCTTACTGCACCTTTGCTACATTTGTTACTTGTTACCCGTTACGAATTATCTCATCACAAAACTATCTGTTACCGATAAGTTCAGTGCTTGCAGATCATACCTTACTGAAAACCGCTTGTCATTTCCTTCTGCTCCTCGTTGGGTTCGACACTCTTACTTATCGAAAGGACTACGATAGATCCCCTATACTTGTGGGTCATCAGGATACAAATGCATTCTGGTCGGTTGCAGCAGCAGGCCTCGAAGACTCGATCGATCGTCCGAACAACACGACGGGGTTGTCGGGGTCGGGCGCCACTTCTCTTCTTGTCGGGGCTCGGCGAGCAAGTTCTCCACGAGCGGCGATCAGATCAAGAGTGACCTGATCAAATAGTGCCTCTAGTGCGCTGAGGTAGCGCACAAGATGCAGCAGTGCAGGGTCCGTCTCGTGGTCTCCGTTGGCAACCTAGGGTGGCCTACTATACCCGTCACGGCTGGGGTAATAATAGAACGAGCGGCAGTTAACTCTTGGTGACAAGTGCCAGAGTTGAACTATAGCCTCCCGAGCTGCTAGCTGGATGGCTTGTGGCTCAAAGGAAGTTTACCTTCCGGTGAACCTGTAGGGGTGCTCTGGCGATATACCCCTGCCGTAGATGTGCATCGTGGCCCAGAAGTGACGATTCTCATCACTTGTGCGCTCCCGGTACACAACATATTCTGGGGGCTCTTCTAATGCAAAGGCACGACGGGTGAGGTTGGCTAGGACGGTTACAAAACCTCCAAGGTTGGTTGCTGTGGTCTCATTGTGAACAATGGCGCCAGGCATGTTGGCTTGGTTTTGGATGGTCGGCTGTGGTGTGCTGGGTTTAGGCAAACGTTTTCTTTTATAGAAGAAAACGGAGTCTTCCTTCGCACGCTTGCGAATGGGACAATTTAGGTGTCGGTCACGGCGCGTGATCGATGGTCTAAGCCTGATAGGTTGGGCACCGACTGCCGAAAGGTGTTGTGGTCACTGTGTGGGCTATCGGATAGGATAGGCTTGGCTGTGGTTAGGTTAAGGTCTGGTGGGTGGGTTAATCTAGGTTTATCGACCTGGCTAAGATAGGATTAGCCAATGGTCAGCCTGGCTCTGATACCAAGGTTGTCAGGACCGGTTTTCCAGGATATTAATTTCCCAGCAAAAGGTCCTTGTGCTCACCAGCCCCAGGATTAGTGTTAGCTGATGAGGCACATTCTTGATACAGAAATTCCAATTAAAAATACAAAATATGAAGTACAATACCATTATGGTCTATGAGTATAACAAAAGGTTTCTAGTGGTTGGTGGCGGAAGCGGTTCGGGGTCATCAGCGTCTATGGGACTCCATTTCCCACAGGAACAGCTGACCTGGATAACTCCTATCTTCGTGAGGCTGCTATCTTCGATGCCTAGGCTCCGGGGCTGTCGACATTTCGCTTCTCTCCAAGCAGGAAATCTGGCCAAGACAATAGCCAGGGACAAGCCAGTGAGTACTTTGAATGTACTCGCAAACATAATGGAAACAGGTATAACATAGCAGGTGTCATTCATGCACTGAAATAATCCACGATCTCTTAATCAGTCACAAAATAAAATTCATGATGCACGCAAGCAGGTCAATCATATTAAACATGACTAAGTAATCAGAGAATAAAAATAAACCGATCGGGTGTCAGAAGCGACGCCTCGAAAGGATAATAATATAAAACATGCCTCAGTCGGGCGTCTGAGCGATGCCACATAAAGGGCTTAGAAGAAACATAAATAACATGCATGCCACAGTCGGGCGTCTGAGCGACGCCACATAAAGGGCTTATAAGGAAATTAAATAACACACATGCCGCAGTCGGGCGTCTGTGCGACGCCACATAAAGGGCTTAGAAGGAAAAATAAATAACATGCATGCCACAGTCGGGCGTCTGAGCGACGCCACATAAAGGGCTTATAAGGAAATTATATAACACACATGCCGCAGTCGGGCGTCTGTGCGACGCCACATAAAGGGCTTATAAGGAAAAATAAATACAAGCATGCCACAGTCAGGCGTCTGTGTGACGCCACATAAAGGGCTTATATAATAAAAATCACAATAAGTATCCAGGAGGTAGAACCATCCCAGGGATACTCGATAAACCAAACAATATAATTGGTTAGTCCACAATAATAATAATCATAATCATCATTTCTCACACATCATGATCAATATTCTGGTTTAGAAGTTTTCCTCCGAAGACCGACACTAAGACTGACACTTGACCCATCCCAGACTGTAGTCCTTAACCGCGGACACGGCTATTCGAATAGATATAAACTCTGCAGAGGGTGTACTCTTTACCCACGAGAAACGGATTCCTTTAGTCCACCGGGACTAATTCCACTTACGGTCTTTGAATTGAAAACACACCTGAACCGCACACACCAGCTTAACTTACTGGTGCCTGGAATCACCCACGACACTCGTTAAGCAAAACTCTAAGTGGGGAGGCTACAACCTCGATTAGCATGGGATCACAAAATTTATATTGCACGCAAAACAGGGGAGCTACCCCCTCGAACTCACCGGAATACCAATGCCCCCGGACCAAGTGACATGCCTACCAGGGGCCACTGGTATCTTTCACTATGGCCTGTCTGTACGGTGTGTGCTAAGAAAAGGGTTGACAACTTACTGAACCGTACCCTACCTGCGGCAGGGACAAGTGGTAGTACGAAGCAAGTATGGGGGTTACTGGCACAAGACTCGATCTACGGTCGACTCAGGAGGTTACGTGTTCTCTGCATGATTAGCACAACAAATATATTCCACACCATCGGACAGAATCCCCACTCATTATACCTCACCATGCCTAACTGATCATACTCGTCCCAACGAAATGTCAGTATAAAGCTCGTGTCTACCCGAGACAGAAACTTCTCCGGATTCCTTCCGGTAGGCATGAAAGGCATAAGAGGATGAATACTATCACTAGTATTTCAATTCCAACAGCAAGGAATTCTCATCATGCACTTGTAAACATGATCACATCATCACATGAAATAATGCATACTTCACGTCAATTTGGTGTTGTAGTCACACTAAACAACACACAACAAATATTATACCAAGGTTCAGAATACTTGCCTTGGGGTTGTAGAAGGGTGGGGGTGCACTCCAAAAATTTGAAAGTTCAATTCTCCCTCCATTTCCTATTTTGAAATTATTTGAATCAACACCCAATTCAAAAACAGTACTAAAAGTTGTCTTGGAAAATTTTCAAATAAATCCTAAAATAAACTAGATGAAATTTGAGATAGATGGGAAAAGGAATCAATTCAATTGGATTTTTATTTTAAAAGTGAGAGCCAGTCAAAGTCTGGTCAAATTTCTGATTTTATATTAAAACTGAAAAGAAAACATTTCAGAAAGAATACGCTTTCGAGACGGGGAAAAGTACCCGGTCTGAGTACGTTTTCACTAAAACGCTTCGGTGGGCATCGGCCAGTCACTGACAGTGGGGTCGTTGGACCCATTGGTCAGGTTTAACCGGTCGCCCGCGCCTCCTTCTTCCTCTGGCCGAGCGGAGGCGGAGCTCCGGTGACCAATGTCGGCGATTGGCGACTCCCCACGGGGCTCCGACGACGGGAATGGGTTCACCGCACTAGGGCGATCCTCCCGGTGGTCAAAAGGGTCGTGGAGGCGAAGGGGGTCGCCGGTGGCGAGCTCTGAGGCGGGAGGTGGCTTCGGGAGCTAATGGAGTTTCGGCCTGGGGTGGTTCCCGGTCGAGTCTGAGTGGTGGGTGGATCCATGGGGTCGAGGGGGAGTGTATGGTGGCACGGGGAAGGCTAGGGGGCTCCGGCTATGGCGAATTTAGCCGAGGGGCAGCGGCGGCCGAAGTTGCCGGAGGCGGGGAAGATGGCGGCTCCAGACGAATTGGAGCAAGGGGGAAATCTCTACGGCTTGCCTGAGGATTCTGACGAGCTCGAGCGAGGTCTGGGGGGCTATTTATAGCCGGGGAAGGTCGGTTCCCGCGGTGGCCGTGGATAAGTCCGGCGGCCGACCGCTACTGTGGCTGCAGGCGACGTGGCGCTCGTCGGTGCTAATAGATGAGCTCGTGGATGAGCTCAAGTTGTTCCAGAGGACAGTTGGTGCGTGGGGGACGCTTGTACGGCGCTGCCATGGGTGGGGGCCAGCTGCGGCCGACGGCTAGCCGCCAAGGGGGGGCTCTGCAGCGGCGCTGTGCGGAGGCAGGGGCGGTCGGAGTGTCTCTGCGACGTTGGAGGGGTCGGGGGTGTCCCATGAGCGGGCTAGGGCCAGCGGGTTGCGGGGTAGGTGGATGCGGCGACTCGGGCATGCGGCTGCAGTAGACGCGCTCTGGGCGCGCCCAGTGCATGCCCGCCAAGTGCTCGGGGAAATGACAATGCCCTCCAGGCGGCTCTACTACACATGGGGTTTAGCAGGATTGGGGTTTAGGTCAAGGCAAGGCTATTTGACATGGTGGTTAGGTCACTGAGGCTGGTTCATAATGTAAACCTATTTTCATGCCAATTCTGTTCATGCACACCAGGTGCTCGACAGAATGCCAAGGGCATCTAGGGGGTTGTTCTAGCCACAAACTTTCCAGGTTGAGGTCTCCTTGGATGCAGGTGATGATGGCATGGTTAGATCGGCCAAATCAGAAACTTCCTAGTGTAAGTTTTATAGAAGTTAGTTTCTGGACAGAAACTAAATGGCATGATTTCATGGGCTTAAACTATGGCAATGAGTCTAAACTCTTGGACTTAAGAGTTTGGTAGGGATAACTACAAGCAGGAAAAATTTCATGGGCAATAGGGCAACATAAATTGGGGTTGCAGTACAAAATTTCAAACTGGTCCAGAACAGAAAATAGGATGCTTTGCTCAATTTTTACAAAACCACATGGTTGGGTTTTTGCATGAAGGTGGTCCAGGGATATCACATGTCATCTACAAATTTTTGAAGAATTTTTATATGAAGTTATCAAATGGTTGTAGTGCAAAAGAGGCTCTTAAAAGAATGAAATGCCATTTTAGAAGAGATAAAGTTTTGGCAAAAATAATTTAAAAATGCTTTCAATGATCATATCAAATAAAATGAAATGTTCTTGAGTAGGCACTCAAGTCCAACAATATTTTTGAAGAATTTCTACTTGGAGGGAAAATTCCACATTTCAGAAGAAAGGAGGGGTTCTGAGTTCAACAGATGATCCAGGAAAATAGGAGTTTAAATTATCTGGCAAAATCTTAATTAATAAAACATGATTAAATTTTTGGGGTGTTACAATAACCCAACCTCAAGTCGAGCTTTGAAAACACTAACGAACCAGCAAGTTGATCATACAGATCGTTGATCCGAGGAAGCGGATATTTATTCTGAATCGTTGCTTCGTTGATGGGACGGTAATCTTGGACCAATCGATTCGTACCATCTTTCTTCTTGACAAAGAGGGAAGGTGCTCCCCAAGCAGAGGAACTTGGACGGATGAACCCTTGACGAAGCGAATCATCGATTTCTTGTTTCAGTTCAAGGAGTTCATGAGGAGGCGTCTTATATGGCCGCTTAGCAATAGGGTGGTGCCTGGCACTAAGTCAATGACAAACTCGACAGCTCTTACAGGGGGGGTCCCTGGAAGTTCCTCCGTAAAGACATCTTGGAAATCCCGGACAACTGGAATGTTTTCAATCCCTTCAAGAGGTGCCACATTTAATGCATTCAAGGCATACAGCCGGGCTTCAGCATTTCGAACAAGATGAGCATGATAGCTTACAATCTCATTCGAAGGATGTAGGAGGTGGACAGTTTTGGTGTCACAAACAATTGAAGCGGTATGTGCTTTCAACCAATCCATTCCAAGAATGAGATCGATATTGGAAGACTTTAGCATTATGGGGGAGGCAAGGAATTACAACCCTTCAATTTCAATGTTGACATTGTGACTAATAATGGAGGTCCGACATTGGCCTGCGGGGGTGTTTTCCACTATTGGGACGTTCATCTCTTCACATTTAATGTCATGCATGTATGCAAAATCTTCAGACATAAAAGAATGCAATGCTCCTGTATCAAACAATACAGAAGATGGTACTGAGTTGACGAGAAGAGTACCCATCACAGTAGCAGGTTGGCCTTGAACTTCATTCAGATCAACATTCTTAGCCTGAGCACGTCCCTGAGCAGGCCTGGCATTGTTGTTGCGGGGCTGGTTGGAAGGCAGTGCCAGTTGATTCTGATTCTGCCTGCATTCTCTAGCACGGTGTCCTGGATGACCACACTTGAAGCACAACCCATCCTCAGGACGAGAAGGGGGAACAGGAGCTCGTGGTGGCGGAGCTGGGAGCCTCGGCTGCCTAGGTGGGGGTGGAGGCAGACGAGGTGCAGCATAGGACGGCCTCGGAGCAGGAGGCGGTGCATGGTACATGTTGTGGGGGATCCAGATCTTGCGCTTCTGAGAAGATGGGCCCGAAGATGAGCCCATGTCACGGTTGCGCTTGTTGTTGTCCTTGTAGTCCTGCAGACCTGTTTCCACTTGAATGGACTTGTTCACCAAGATGGCGAAGTTGTCAAAGTCCTGAACAAGGAGCGCCGGCTTGATATCAGGGTGAAGGCCTTCACGGAACTTCTCCTGTCTATGAGCATCAGTTGCAACGTCTTCTTCAGCATAGCGAGACAAGTCCAGAAATTCCCACTGATAAGCATCCACAGTCTTGTTGCCCTGGACGAGATTGTGGAACTCCCGCTTCTTTTTGTCCATCGGTCCATGAGGAATGTGACGAGCACGGAATGCAGTTTGGAACTCCAGCCAGGTGATGATTGTTCCAACAGGCTGTGAGCACCTGTGACTGTCCCACCATTGAGCAGCGGGACCCTTCAGAAAGTACGAGGCAAAGGTGACATAGTTGCCACTGGGGCGCCTGAAGACTCCAGCTCATAAGTGATGTCACGGAGCCAGTCATCTGCGTCAAGCGGCTGAGTTGAGCTGCGGTAGATCGCAGGGTTGAGACGCATGAAGTCCTGTAGAGTCATTGGGGCTGGCTGCTGATTCATATTCGGCCTCGGGAACTGATCAATGATCCCTTGCATAAACTGGCGGTTCAGCTCAAACTGCTGCATCATTCCAGCCATGTATTCAGGTGGCGGTGGTGGTTTAGGCGCACCACGACCACGGCCAACTGGCCTAACCATTCTGTCAATTTTTTAACAGTGGTAGTTTAGCATTGGGTAATTGCAAAGACAATGAATCATTCATGAAGTAAATTGCACAAAGAAGGAAGTGCAATAGATTCAACATAGTAGTTCGAATTCAACATACAGATCCATACATAGTTCTATTACAAACCATAAGTCCGTTACTAATTAGACGATAGGTCCGGCATGAAATAACTTAGACAACTAGCCGGCACGCAGGCACGCGGTGGAGAGATACAACAACGGGACATAGCGATAAGCTACATCAACATCGGGGAGAACGAAAGAAGCCACGGAACTGCATGTGGCCCTGAATGTGAAACCTGGGGGTAGGGTTCTGCATCCCGTGCACACTCTGATGTAGAATCTGGTGCCCAGCGGGGAGCGCAGGTCCACGTGCCGGAGTACGACCACCAACAGTAGGCCACTCAAGACCTGGTGGAATCTCAGTCCGGCGCGGGTGAAGAATGTACTCCGGATGTATCCCCGCACGGACTGCTGGCAACAACTGCTCCATAGCGTGATAAAGATGAGCACGGGTGGCGTATAGCTCGACGTTAAGAGCCCTGATAGTGCGATCCAGTGCCTCAGTGTACTGAACCAGAACCTATGGGTCGTAACGATGACTCACGTAGGGGGTGCAAACAGCAGTGTAGGATCGGTCGTTGCGCTGCCGAACGAAAGGGGTGTTGACCTCAGCGTCGTCTGCAGTATCAACTCCAGCAGGAATATACGGGATGTATCTGAATGTCGTCTCCTCCAAGCAAGGGTTCGCTGCACGGAGACGAACAATAGCAACATAGGCAGCATCTTGTACTGCCATCTCAACGGTCACTCCAATGCCACGAAAGGTGTGCAGCTCAGTGATGGAGAGGTCCCACCGATCCCAGATAACCATCTCAACTTCATACTGTTCCTGGTTGAACTCGCGGTAGTCCTCGTAAACAGTGTACTCGGGGTACCAGCGATATCCCAGCCAGATCAAGAGGTTGACCTGAATGGCCGGGAACCCAGTCGTGTCGTGATCCAAAGTCAGACGAACGCTCTGCCTAGCGGGACGCATCTGTAACAGCAAGAATCAAGATGTCAAATGACAGTGTGTGCATCATATCTTCAAAGGAAACAATTGTCGACGAAACAAATCTCCGGTGGATGTGATCATGAGAGCCTAATGTTAGAGTTAGCAAAATCTTTAACCCGAAATGATATGGGGTGTCCCGATCTTCTCAGTAAGCGGCGGTGGTGATGATGATGGTGTAGGATAACTTGTATGTCGCCGATGAACTCTCCCTCTCTTGATCCCTGATGCCAATGCAAAAGGTCTCAACCCGTTGGATATTCACAACGTCACACACTTGCGCACGCAGCCGTCGACCACGAACGGTTAGAATTGCAATATACTAATTCCCAATGGAACAGCAGATCACACTTGACTTGCAGTATATAATCACCAGATCGATACGAATTGGTGATGAGGATTCAAGATGAATGCTTACAAGCAATCTCATGAACTAGGGTTTATCTTAAACGTGGTCTAACTCTAACTAACCCTAAGGAAGAGTATTTATATCCTAAGATAGATCGAAGGGGTACATGGGCTGTCAGCCCGAAACTCTGCGCGCAGGCAGCACGGTAGTACCGCTGATGTCATGCGGTACTACCGCTCCAAGCGGTACTACCGCTTCAGTACCGCTCTACTACCGGTTAGCGCCAAAAGATGCCAGTAGTTTTCACGGTAGTAGGGGCGGTAGTACCGTCTCAAGCGGTACTACCGCTGGTGTAGGGCGGTACTACCGCCCTGGAAACTCCAAGATCCTTTTCCCAGCCCAGCTGCATTGCCTCCTTGTTCTCCTCCTTGCTCCCTCGTGCCATGCCTTCCTCTCCAATGTACCTAATGACACATACACACAAGGATTTAGGCAGTATAAAGCTCTCATTAAAAGAAATAGCATTATCAACTAAGAGAGAATTCACCTGTTGTTCTAGTAACTTAGCACGAGCTCTTGTAGTTGGTCCAATCCTGATTTCATCATTGGACGTCTTCTTTGCAGCAACAGGTTGTTCATCTTCAAGGGATGGAACCATAGTAGGGATGTCCTCATCACGAAAGAGAAGAGAGATCAGAACCCAGAGTATAGACGAGGAATAAAAGATCCTAATACCACCCGATTGAGATGTGGGCCCGTAAGCCACACAACTATGTTAGTAAAAGTTTTTCAAGTACTAGACTCAACTTCGGCCAAGGAGTTGGAAAGGGGGCTACCTACAGGCAGTCGGCTCTGATACCAACTTGTGACGCCCCCAATTTCGACCGTACGCTAATCATACACGCAATGCGTACGACCAAGATTAGGGACTCACTGATTGATATCACAACACAACACTAGACACAAATTAAAGTCATACAGCTTCATATTACATGCCAGGGGCCTCGAGGGCTCGAATACAAAGCTCAACAAGCACGAGTCAGCGGAAGCAAATAATTTCTGAGTACAGACATAAGTTAAACAAGTTTTGCCTTAAGAAGGCTAGCACAAACATAACAACGGATCGAAAGAGGCGAGGCCTCCTGCCTGGGAATCTCCTATCCTACTGCTGGTCGGGGGCAGCCTCCACGTAGTAGTAAGCTCCAGCGGTGGTGTAGTAGTCGTCTCCGGCGTACTCCATCTCCTGGGCTCCATCGTCTGAATGCAGCAATCGTATCGAGGGGGAAAGAGAAAGCAAAGCAGCGGTGAGTACTCATCCAAAGTACTCGCAAGTCTGACATCAGAACTATACTAAATTATGCATCAGTATCAAAGAATGGGTTATATCTGGACTGACTGCAGAAAGCAAGAATATGGGGGAAAGCCTAGTCATATCGAAGACTAGCATCTTCAGCATCTTGCAACATTAGAAGAGAGTAGACTGGTTTCTCGTATATAGCAATATTGTTGAAGCAAATTTTATTAAGTAACCAAGCCCAGAGATTCTTCCCCGACTCCCTGGGAGGAAACAATCTTGGAGCCAACATTCATTTCAAATTAAAGTCACAGTTTTAGTTGTATTAGATCAAGGTACAACTCCAAGTCATCCTGTTACCGTGGACACGGCTATTCGAATAGTTGAATTCATCCCTGCAGGGGTGCACCGCATTTCCAACATGCTTGATCACCTCTGGCCAGACACACTTTCCTGGGTCATGCCCAGCCTCGGGATATCAACACGTCGTTGCCCTACCTAGGCTCAACAGAGAGGCCAGCCCGCCGGTCTAAATCCTAAGCGCGCAGGGGTCATGGGCCCACTCGCCCTTTGCACTCCTGCACGATGCGTGGGCGGCCGAGGTCAGTCCCAGCACACTCTAATCCAAGACCAGTGCCGTCGCGGACCACTCGGGCGCGCGCCGCTCCATTGCTGACGTCCGAAGAGCTTCGGCTGATACAACGACGCTGAGTATCCATAACTTGTCCCACATGAAGGTTTAGTGCGTAAAAGGTCAAACGACCAACTCAGATCAAATACCCAACCCATTAGCATTTTATTAATGCGGGACGAGCGCAACCCATAATGTGCGGTCCCGTCGCCCCGTCTCGAGGTGTGTGGCACGGGCCTCACCTGCCCGGTCACGCCTCGTCATCATCAGACCGTGGGTACCCCTCAGGGCCGACCCATCACCAACATGTTTCAGTAACCAGGTCATAGTAACCGTGTGTATAAAACATCAAGGCGGAAACTGAGGAATCACCCTCATTGGTTCCCGCTCGATGAATCCGTCAAGGTGGACTTAGAGGAATCACCCTCGGGGGTCCTGCACTTGAGGGGGTTGCACGACAGAGTCGATATCGGGAGTGGCAGAGAGGTATCACCCTCTGATTACCATGACCGACTAGCTACACTACAGAGCTAACATCATGAGAACTTCACGAGGTGTCACCCTCGGTACTCGATGGTAGTTCCGCAGAGTCGTACAACTAAGGGGCTGTGCGGTGATGTGATAGGCATGGCTCGTCGATCATGAAGATCGAGTAACTGATAATTAAAGCAGGGCAACTGAGGCTTGGGGTCACAGGGGATTCATTGATCAACCTATACTAAGCAGTTGATATGATAGCAGGTACAGTAGCAGTTTGTCAAAAGTAGGCCATGCATCAGAATAGGAGCTAACTAATACAGTAGGAAAATCTAATGCAAGAATGAGAGGGAAAGAATAGGGCGATATCAGAATGCTCAAGGGGGGTTGCTTGCCCTGCTGCTCTGCGGCAAAAGGCTGATCGTCAACGGCGTCACTACTAGAAAAACGGCTATAGCTAATATGGACATTAATGGCGCACCATGTATGTGGTGCGCCACTGCTATATAGCAGTGGCGCACCAGATATGGGTGCGCCATTAATGTCCATATTACTAATGGCGCACCTGGTGTGTGGTGCGCCACTGCTAAGTTTCTCCTGGGCACACCCCCCTCCCCAGACTTACCAGTGGCGCACCGGGGTGTGGTGCGCCATTACTAGTTAAAACTAGTAATGGCGCACCACACCCCGGTGCGCCACTACTAACAATTTTTTTTCAATTTTTTTTTCAAAACTAGTAATGGCGCACCGGAGTGTGGTGCGCCATTAACTAGTAATGGCGCACCACACCCCGGTGCGCCATTACTAACAATTTTTTTTTCAATTTTTTTTTTCAAAACTAGTAATGGCGCACCCGCACCAGGTGCGCCATTAGTAACCCTGGATACCAATGGAGCATTCTTAGGAGGTGCGCCATTACTAGCCTGAGAGCAGCTAGATATTTTTGACAGCCACCTAACACACTCACTTTCCCCACTTCATTCTCTCCACCTCTACCAAGCTTGGTCTCGGCTGCCTCCTCCTCCTCACCTCATTTGCACCATAGATTCACCCAAATTAAGTGGTTAAATTTCCTTTTTTTGATAGGTAAGTAAGGGGAAAGCTTTCTTTATGTTCTAGATCTACTTTTTTCTCCCTCCAACGTACACACTTTTTATGGCCTAGATCTACACTTTTCGGCGAGAATTTGGCACTATGCATTCTTTTTGGTCCTATTTTTAGGCAAAGTCATGCCAAATTTTTTTTTGGTTCTAAAATATCGTTTTGCTCTACCCCGCAGGCGACCATGGTCCGCACGATGCCCGAAGGCATCGTGAATAGGTTTTTGAGCTCCGCGAAGGCCGAGATGCTTCAAAAGAACGAGACGGAGATAAGATGTCCGTGTCGAAGATGCAAGCTGAAGAGCCTTATGGACCCGGATTCCAGACAGGTGCGGGACCACCTGCTCGTGCGTGGTTTCATGGATGGCTATCGGTGGCAAGGTGATGAAGATGATTATGAAGTCGTCCATGGGGGCCGGGCAAGAAATAAGGAAGGGCAGCAAGACAATAGCGGCGAGGGCGGCCGGCGAGAAGACGAAGAATCTCCAGGACATGATCACGAAGTAGATGCAGGACACAGTCATAATGTAGAAGATGCCGGACATGATGATGAGGAAGATCAAGACGAAGGGCATGATCATGAAGATGAAGATGCCGGAGCAGACGACGATGGACCATCGATGGGCTGGGTGCAGGACCCTCATATTCAAGAGCTGCTTCTCAAGCAGACGGGTAACGCAAGAGCTGCCGCCCGAGAGAAAGCCAAGCTGGATCAACTGGAGATAGACGCGGTTACTCCATTGTATGAAGGATGCAGGCCCGAGGATACCCGCCTGAAAGTAACGCTCATGGCTCTGGAGATGAAGGTAAAACACAAAATGACTGACGCATGCTTCGACGAGAACATGTCATTCTGGCACGAACGTCTTCCCAAGGGGAACAAGTGCCCGACCAGTTTCGAGGAGGCGAAGAAAATCGTGTGTCCTCTGGATTTACCGCACGTTAAATACCATGTGTGCATGAACGATTGCATCATTTATCGGGACGAGCACGCGGAGTCTACCATATGTCCGGTGTGCGGCGTCACTCGATACAAGAAGAGGAAGAAAGCTCCTCGAAAAGTGGTGTGGTACTTTCCGATCACTCCTCGTCTGCAGCGGTATTTCGCGGACCCTAAGCTAGCAGAGCTCCTGCGTTGGCACGCGGATAGGAAGGAGAAGAAGCGAGAAGATGACGAAAATGATATGGAGATAAATAAAAAAGACAAGATGCTGAGTCACCCTAAGGATGTGAGCCAGTGGCAAGCATTGAACTTCGAACACCCAGAATTTGGGGACGATCCAAGGAACATCATGTTGGGCGCGAGCACCGATGGAGTCAATCCGTTTGGCAGCCAGAGAAGCACACATAGCACCTGGCCTGTGTTTGTGTGGATGTACAACCTTCCCCCCTGGATGTGCATGAAGAGGAAGTACATTCACATGAGTATGCTAATTGAAGGGCCGAAACAACCAGGGAACGACATCAATCTATATCTGGGGCTGCTGAAAGAGGAGCTAGACACGCTGTGGAAAACACCAGCCAATACGTGGGACGCCGCAGCGAAAGAATACTTCCCTATGAGAGCCGCACTGCTCACGACAGTGCACGACTATCTCGGTTACGGATATGTCGCGGGGCAGGTGGTCCACGGATTTTGTGCATGCGTCAGGTGCATGGATGACACAACGTATCGCCAGCTAGATAAAGATCCCGGGTCTTCGAAAACCGTGTTCATGGGACATCGAAGGTGGCTTCGCGACGATGACGCATGGAGAAAACGCAAGGATCTGTTCGATGGTGAAACCGAACCCCGAAGACCCCCAGGTACGAGGAGCGGCGAGGAAATAGACGAGCTATTGAAAAATTGGAAAGAGTGCCCACCGCCGGGAAAGAAGCGAAAGGCGCCAGAGCCGCTGCTGAAGGTATGGAAAACGAGGTCTCTTTTCTGGGACTTGCCGTACTGGAAGATCCTCCGTGTGCCTCACAGCCTTGATGTCATGCATATCACGAAGAACGTGTGCGAGAGTCTTCTTGGTACCCTGCTCAACATGCCAGAGAGGACCAAAGATGGGCCGAAAGCAAGGGCAGACTTGCAATCAATGGGCATCAGGGAGGAGCTTCACGCAAAACGCCCTAATGATGATGATGATGATGATGATGATGATGAGGCGAAGGACACGGAAAGTCGTCGCAAAGGCAAAAAGGCCAAGAAGATCGAATATGACTGCCCTCCCGCGTGCTTCACTCTAAGTCAGAAGGAGATCAAGCAATTTTTCACCTGCCTCGTAGGAGTAAAACTTCCTTACGGTTACGCGGGGAAGATAAGCAGATACCTAGACTCAGCGAAGCAGAAGTTCAGCGGGATGAAGTCTCACGACTGTCACGTGCTGATGACGCAGATACTTCCAGTTGCAATCCGTGGGATCATGGACGCGCACGTCCGTGAAACGCTATTTGGCTTACGCAACTTTTTCGACGTCATCTCTCGGAAGTCGGTTGGCATGAGGCAACTCAGAAGGCTACAGGAAGAGATCGTGGTGATACTATGCGAGCTTGAGATGTACTTCCCGCCCGGATTCTTCGACGTTATGGTGCATCTGCTGGTCCATATCGTGGAGGATATCATCCAACTCGGGCCGATGATCCTGCACAGCATGATGTCGTTCGAAAGGATGAATGATGTCATCAAAGGATACGTTCGCAACAGGGCACGTCCAGATGGAAGCATAGCCAAGGGCTTTCTGACCAAAGAGTGCATCTCCTTCTGCACGAATTATCTAGGCATCGAGAACCCCGTTGGTCTGCCCGTCAACAGGCACCTCGGCAGGCTCGCTGGATGGGGTCACCGCGAGGGTCGCCGCGAAATGCATGTTGACTTCAAGGGTCGACTCGCCGACTTTGAAAGAGCAAACCTAGTCGCGCTACAACACATAGACGTGGTCGATCCTTGGGTGGTAGAGCACAAAACCTTTATTGAGAAGACGTACAATGACCGAGGCCAACAGAGGACGGACGGAGATATAATCAAAGAGCACAACTCATGTTTCACGCGTTGGTTCAAGGACAAGCTTCTGTCGTACCCTTTACATGAGGATTCTTCCGCGGAAGAAAAACTCATATTCGCCTTGTCACAGGGCACCGAGCACAACCTGATGACCTATCAGGCGTACGATATCAACGGCTACACATTCTACACCGAGGAAAAGGATATGAAGAGCGATTATCAGAACTCCGGGGTAACGATGGAATCCTACACCGGTAACGACAAGGACAGATACTACGGAAGGATCGAGGAGATCTGGGAGCTGAGCTACGCTGGAGAGAAGGTCTCGATGTTCCGTGTCAGATGGGCCAAGAGCGTCCTAAAAGAAGACCGGTATTTCACCACCATGGTTATTCCCGAAGCCAAATACAAGACCGCGGGCGCAAACGTCACCGCGAAAAATGAGCCATGGGTACTGGCTTGCCAAGTGGACCAATGCTTCTTCATTACTGACCCGTCAAAGCCCAGTCGTGTTGTCGTGAGGAGAGGCAAAAGGAACATCATCGGAATGGATGGAGTCGCCAATGAGCAAGACTTCGACAAGTACGGCGACCCGAAGATGGAAGATGACGACGACGATGAAGTACCATAGACCACAAGAAGAAGCAGGACCACCCTACCTAAAGGACGTCCGTTCAAGAGAATAATTCAAGGGGTTCCGGGGCTAAATTATTCAACCGCGAGAAAGAAGGGCAAGAAGATTGTGAAAAGATAGCTAAGATCGAATCACGACGTGTCGGCCGTGTGTGTGTGTCAGTGGCAAGCTCAATCTTTGATGACTGTTAATTATTTCATGTCACTTGATTTCAACCATGTCATCTAATTCTAAATCTTTGCACAATGGTTTTATCACTCCATTTGCATTTTCCTTTTCTTTTATCTCAAATCTTAAATTATTACATGCAACTAAAAATTCAAAAAAATAAAAAAAAGTTAGTAATGGCGCACAAGGAGAAGGTGCGCCATTGCTATCACAGTGTTTATGGCGCACCTCTAAAAGGTGCGCCATTGATATACCAATTTTTATGGCGCACCCCTAAAAGGTGCGCCATTGCTATCCTTTTTTATGGCGCACCCCTCCGAGGTGCGCCATTGCTAACCCTCCCCCACTACACAGCTTCCCCTCTCCCCTGCCTCGTCTCCCACCCCGATCCCTTTCCTCCCCTCGTCCTCCCACGTCGTGCCGCCATCCACCTTGTCGCCTCCCAGCTCGCCGCCGGACTCCACCCCCTCCCTCCCCTCTCCTCCCCATCGAACACTGTCGCCGCCCGACCCCGCTCCGTCGCCGGTCGCCGCTCGACCCCGCCCGGACGCCCCCTCCCGGCTGCGCCGCAGACGACGCAGCATCACCGCCGCACGCCGCCCGACCCCGCCCCACCTCGCCGCAGGACGGCGGCCACCTCGCCGCTCGACCTCGCTCCGTCGCCGCCCCGACCCTGCCCGTCCCCCGGACGGCCCCTCCTGGCCGCCGGTGAGCTCTCTATCTCCTCTCTTTCCCTCTCTGTATCCTTTGCCGTATGTGAATGGATGGATGGATTGCTGGATAATTTTTTTGCTAGTGTGGATGGATGCATATGAACTGGTATTTGCCTCAAATTTTATAGTTAGCTGGCAGATTGATATGAAGATGCATATGAACTGTTGCCTCAAATTTGCATACTGTATTTGCCTCAAAGCTAGCTGGTATATACTACTGGAGTAGAATTCTAATTTACAGATAGCTAGGTGCGTGTAAATATTTAGAGCTGAAACAATAATACTGTTATGTTCAGAAGTGAGATTAACTGAGACAGTTTTTGTCCAAGAGTCAATAACTGTCTTTTGTCACAGTAGAAATGGCTCTCTTGTATATAAACAAATGATCTCATCATAAACATCTTTTGTCTAAGCTAGTACAGTACAATGCTTAGAAATTTTTGTAATTTTTGCATGTACAATGCTGTAAAATAATTGAAATGTAATGAAGCAAGTCTATGTAGACATTTGGTGTGTGAATATATTGACTGGATGGTGTGATTGCAACGTGAGATGAGAAATACTGACTGGCTGAGATGAGAAGATGAAAGCATTGTATCAACTGTTAGAATTTTGAGATGACTCCTTACTGTACTTTTTAATATTACTCCTTGCTGTGCATTCAGGCTCATAATTCAGAGGGGTTAGAATTTAGAGAAAGTCGTAAACCAATTAAGCAGATGGAGTTGAGTTGAGCTTAGGCGATGGAGTATACCTTACGGTAATTAACAGTATTTATGTATGTGTGGAGTACTGATACAGTGTGGAGTGCTGATGTTAATTTAGCCATCAACTAATCACAAGTTTCTGCACTAACTTGAGAGGTCTTTTTTCCTGAAAGTCTTGTACTCCTGAAACTGGAAACCTGTAGTACAGTACTGAGAGCAGCACATAACTAGTGTAGTACAGTACTCCTATGGGATGAAACCATAACAGTTCAGTGATTGTAGACACTATGTGCTATCTAAATTTAAGTTACAGATCACAAATACTCCAGGGAGTATCATGGAGTAGTACAGTATTGAGAACAGCTCCATAAATGAATTTTGACAGTTTTTAACTGCATTTATAGGACTACAGCATCCTATATCTGCTAGTCATTAACAGTTAACTAAATTTCTTGTTCTGGTGGTCTGACAAGTGTGTTGTTCATTTCTCTTGGTATCTTGGCTACTCCAGTGGCACGAAGCGGACAAGAGGCTGCTGTGCTTGCTAGAGAAGGAGTGGAAACATCGGTCCGAAAGAAAGCACTCCGCCAGTAATTCCACCAAGGTAAAAACACCAACCAACCATAAAAGCTCAAGTCTGTATATGAAGACATGAGTTGGCACTCTCGTCTGTCACACACGTGGGTGCTTGTTCATGTGCTCCCGTGAACCAATACTGTTGTTCTGGTTGCTGTGGTGATGACAGCTCGCTAGGTTCTTCACCCCTGCTCCTACGGCTGTGTAGTGCATATCCACTGGATTGGGCTCCCTTGCTGGGCTGTATCCTTTTGGTTTGGGGTTTATGTGCAGGTACATTGAGTTGCCAATGTTTTGCCGGAACGTTGATTAATTTCCGTCCGGCAAATTTCTGGCACTCCGGCATGACCTTTTTTAGCAAAGGTCATGCCGAATTTTTCCTAGAATTTATGTCAATGAAATTACCCCTGTCATGCTCTATTAATAGTTTTAGGACACTATTCTTTCTTGTCATGACACTTATTTTGAGTGTACTTCAGATATCTTGGAATGTTGTTCCGAGGATAGATACAAATTAAAGTAAAACAAGAGGTTCTTTTTTTTGTGAAGTCAAATTAAAATAAGAATGTTTTTTTAGAAAGAAAATACCCGAGCATTATCAGGTCCCAACAAAGCAGGAGCAATGTGCTTAAGATCACCATGGCACTAATTATTAGCCATTTTTTCCTATTTAGAGCGAACATGGCCAACAACGATGAGGCCGGCGGTTCGGGCAAGCCATTCTGGGAGTTGTCCCAGGAGATGGAGGAAGAACCTCACCGCTATGAGGACGCCGTGGAAGACACCGATCCTGACTACACAACCCCTAGTGGCGTCGGGGATGACACCACTGATGGTGCCGCCGGGGATGCCACCACTGATGATGGCAACGAACGCACAGATGGCAGCCAACCGAAGAGGCAACGGAAGGACCGGAGCCCGAACGTGCTCGGCACCGTCAAGGAGGAATTTACTGAAGTGTCCTCCAGTGGGCATCCAACGGCGCCCAAAGAATTAGTCGGTGGGTACGCGGGACAACTCGGGTGCATTCTCCGGAGCACCGTCTCGATCAACACCGAGAACCTAAGCCATCGTGACCGAGGGAATTTGCGCAACCTCCTCTTCACGAAGCTGCACAAACGATACAAGTTCCCCGGTGACTACGCAAACACACGCCTCTCAGGGAATAAAGTGAACAGTGCCGCCCTCACGAAGATGAGCACAGCCCTGGCTACTTGGAGAGCCGCGGTGAAGAGAATGATTCTAAGAGGTGATAGTTATGAGAAGATCAAGGAGAAAAATCCTTCGATCAGCGAAGCTGACTACCTGGAGTTCAAGATCAAGTGCGAGAGCCACGCATCCACGGAATCAAGTCAGTGGGGGAAAGATATGCGGGACTTGAACTTAGGGGTCCACAAACTCGGTCCCGGCGGTTACAGAGTGGCGGAACCTAAATGGGACAAGGAGGACGCGGAGCGTGCCGCGCAAGGCCTACCGCCCCTCTTCGATAAATACCATGAAAAGCAGACCAGGAACTATGTCAGGGCCCGGTACAAGGTGGACCCGGTAACAAAGGAGCTTACCACGGATCCGAAGGTGAAGGATCTTGAGCGTGTTCTGGTAAGGAATACACCCCCGCGTAATTAGCTCCATGTGGTTGCATTCTAATTAATGAAGCCAAATTTCTAAATGGTTCACGTTCCTTCCGCAGGAAACTGAAAGCAGTAGCGCGGGGTCTCAGAGCTCCCAGTCTGCCCCTTGGGACACCACTTTAAATAGGGCGTTGAACGTAATGAAACACAAGGATAAGTTCAGTAAGCCGTCGTCAGCTGGTCGTGTGGCCGGCGAAGGCTTGTCCACGAAATGGTCGGAATACTATAAGGCTGGGCGAAAGGAGAGAAAGACCAGCTCGGAAAGCCAGGAGCGCGAGGTTAAAGAACTCAAGGCACAAGTGGCGCGGATTCCGGAGATAGTCCAAGAGCAAGTGCGAGACCAACTGGGAGCGACGATCACCGCCATTATGCCTACCTTGCTTGAGGGGCTGCGGGGGTGGATTGCGGGCGGCCAACAGGGGCCGCCCCCGATTCCCAGCTTCACGGGCAGCAACTCTCACAACGCGCCGGCATTGGTGTCTCCGGCGGAGGCGGCATTGGTGTCTCCGGCGACGGCGCCGGTATTGGAGCTTAATGCACCCGGGTGTGGGAAGAATACGCCGGCCGGCACCTCGGCAGCAAGCGGCCCCTCCGTCACTTGCACGCCCGCCGTTGGCGGTGCCTCGACATTAGCTGAGCTCGACGCCATCACGGTAACTAAGCCTCGGCCGATGACTTCATCTCCTTGCCTTTGACTGGGCATCCCTGACGCCCTACATGTTTTCGCAGGGCGCCGCCAACGTTCCATGCACTCTCCTGCACTTCGTGGACAGCGAGTTGATCGATGTCGCCAAGGCCAAAATCGTTGAACCGGATAACCGCGTGTTCCACGGTAATCCGATGCCACCCACCGTGTATAGGGTTCAACTGGTTCGGGTGCTGCGGGGCTGCGACGACTTGTTACCTCCGTATCGACCCCCTGGGGCCGACGAAGATGATGTGATGACCCTCAGCGCCTGCTTAAACTGGTCCATGCTTTGGCCGAAGAGCCAGATTCGTTTGGGGGCGGGGGACACCACCCCACAGACAACACCGCCAGTCGTGCCGGCGCCAAGCCATGGCAAGACCGCCGCAACGCTACCGCTGTCAGCTGATCCGGACATGCATATGGCACAGGATCCGGACGACAACGACGGTACATTTTCCAACGTCGATAAGTACATCAACAAACATGGGTACGGTGACGAATTCTTGGGGCCTCGTTCTCAAGAACCCAACCCTGCAAAAGACGATCGCGATCTAGCTGGTACCGTGGAGAAACCCAATTGCAACAGGCGTCGTCTGTTCAGTTCTGAGGAGACGCCTCCAGATGCCGCCTTCACCGAGACTCAAACAGCCGAGGTGCGAATTATTATCAGCCCCAACACACTCAAGAAGGTGGTCTCTGAGCAGAACTCGATCCCATTACAGCAGAAGAAGCAGAAGGAACGGAAAAGAAAAAATAACAAGGGTGCGAGCCAGCCGGCACCGAGTACGATCCGTGCTCAGGACGGGCCACCAATACCTAAGGATATCTCGAGGAGGGTGCATGTGGCGGGTAGGCCGATGCTATCGACTAATCTGCTCAATGCTACAACCGGTGCTATGCGGAGTCTGCATGACGGTGTTCTTTCTATGGAGAAGCGGCGTCTCTCCGAGAATGATGTGGCATAACCGGTTTTCGTGGCCAAGGTGCCAGAGGGCAAGGGCTTTGTCGATATCCCCATCGGGCGTATGATCGTCCTGCGGTTTGATGACATCTTCGCTATGTTTAACCTTTATCCGCTGCACTACACCTTCATTCGGCTATTTTCGCTCAGTATGGAGATGCGGATCATTAGAGACAAGACCCCGGACATCGTGATAGTCGACCCCTTCTACATGCGTGCCAAGATCTTGGGCAGCGCTGGGGACCGGCAAGTCACGAGTTCATACCTCGAAGGCGTCATTCTGGCGAACCCAGATAAGGATAACTTCCTCGTGCCTTACTTTTCCGAGTAAGTCATCCCCTCACCGCCCCGTAACATATGATTTCTTAGATTTCGATCGTTCTTTTTTTTTCTAACATTCCATGTTTTGTGCAGTGACACACATTGCACACTCATCCTCTTAAGCCCGAAATATTCCATGGCCACGTATTTCGACTCGGACCGTCAGTCGAAGAAAAACTACACAGATATCAAGAAAGTTCTTGATGATGCTCTCCCCGGCTACGCCAAATCTGGAGGCACCTTCAGGAGGCCAATTTATAGGTACGGCAAGCACGTGTTCACCCACGTAACGACGTTCCCCTGCGTCAAGCAGCCGCCTGGCAGTCAGAAGGATGCCTACTACGCCCTCCATCACATGCGGGCGATCGTACGGAACCATCATCAGCGTATGCTACCAAATGATCTCAAAGAATGGGCCGCACGCTTGTCGGCAATCCAGGACGAGGACATCAGACAAGAATTCTTTCGCATCCACTCGGAGTTAGCGGACATCATCTATCAAGATGTCCTTCGTACCTCGGGGCAGTTCTACCTCAACTATCAACCGTCCAACAGTGAAATAGAAACAACGCTACAAATGTAGGTTGACAACGACCGCACATTCATGACCATCACGAAAGACGGCGGCTTCATCCATGCTCCGGTCCCTGAGTCGAGTCGAAAGTATTGATGCTATGTAGTTCTGAAATATCGATTAGCTCATGTTGTAATTAAACTTTAATGAACTTGTATGTCTCTTTAGTTTGGACAGTCGTTCAACTTATATGTAATCGATGCTATTTATTAGTAGGACCATGAACCGTGCTATTAATGTGTTGCTTTTCTCTTCCGATCCTTTTGTTGCATACTTATATATTGCTTATATATTATCTGTGAATTGCTACTAACGTTTTGTTTGTCTAGTGCATAGAGATGCTGTCGTATGTCGTGTACAAGGGTGAGGTTCCCGGAGTCTACGACGACTGGGAGGAGTGTTGGAAACAGGTTCACCGTTTCAGCGGTAACAGTTACAAAGGGTACACCACTAGGGCGGAGGCGGAAGCTAGATACGCGCGCTATCTAGCGGGAGAGAGGAGGGAGCGGAGGAGGAACCGGATGAAGACCAGTTTCATCGCGATGATGCTCATCGTGACCGCAGCTCTCTTCTATGTGATGGTAGTTTAGATGATATCGACATTGTAATGTGACGACAAACTCGCTACTCGGTCTCGAGACCTAAACTTGTCTAATATTTGAACTTTGTTCGCTATTTCGAATTCGGAAACTAATGTGATGAATTGTATTATGTCCTGTTTATACTTGACTAATTGTGGTGCTGTATTGTATTGTATATTCTGTGTTGTATAATTAATATATTCTGTGCTGTGCAAATATCAAAAAAGCAAAAAATAAAAAAATCCTATAATTCATAGTAGTGGCGCACCTGCCAGCACATTAGTGGCGCACCTTGCAAAATATCAGTGGCGCACCTATAGAGACATCAGTGGCGCACCTGTTGGCTACCAGGGCCCCCTCATCTGCATTAGTAGTGGCGCACCGGTAGCCATAGTAATGGCGCACTACAAGGTGCGCCACTGTTATATTGAATACTAATGGCGCACCAGGGGTGCGCCATTAGTATTTGTTATTAGTGGCGTGGTAATAGTGGCGCACCTATGGTGCGCCATTAATACCCAAATGTGGTGCGCCACTAATGTGCTTTTTTCTAGTAGTGCGTAGTCGTACCCGGCAGCAGCGTCAGTCTCGGGGTCTACCGGTAAGAAGAGGGGGAGAAACAATAAATATAATATAGACAGATGCAACGCGATGCATGACATGGTAATATGCAGAGCTAGGCATGCACTAACACAGTACTATACATCGCAGACGGGTCGGAAGGATATCTGACGATATTTTCCGGGTCTCGGGCTACTACCGGACAGACGAAACGATGGAAAAGTTCCACGTTCGTTATGATATGAGTACGTGACAGACGAACGGACCACGTATTCGGATGTGTGGGATTTTTCTGAATAACTTTCATGTATAAAACTTTTTCATCTGAGTTACAGATTATTTTATATTAATTTTTAAAGTTTTATTAATATTCTGAAATTAACAAATTTAAATTAATTCAATAAATGTAATTATGACATCAGCATGATGTGATGCTGACATCAGCAGTCAACAAGGGGGTTGACAGGTCAAACTGACTAGTGGGGCCCCACTGTCATAGACACAGGTTTAATTAAGTTTTAATTAACTTTTAATCAGGTTAATTAGGGGGGTGGGACCCACCTGTCATCCTCTATTTAGATCAATTAATTAACAGTTTTAATTAATCAATATTAATTAGTATTAATTAACACGGGTCCCACCTGTCATACACAGTTAATTAAACAGATTGATTAATTAACATAATTAATCTTTAATACCTTATTAATTAATTAATTAATTTATTAATTTATTAATTTATTAACATTATATATATATATTATTTATTTATTTATTTATTTAACAAAATCGTTTAGGGGGCAGTGGGCCCCCTCTGCCATTCTGATGGGGGGTGGTTAGTGGGTGGTCAACCCCACTAACCAGATCAGGTTAGAGGGGGGGCCGAGGCCCCAAGGCCAACTGTGGCCGGTGGTGGTGGTCAGGCCGGTGACGGCGGCGACGCACGGCGAGCGCGGCGACAGCGCAGCATGCGGGGCCGCGGCGAGCAGCGACGGTGAGGGATCACTAGAAGAGTATCTAGAGGAGGGGGTGAATAGACTACTAGCAGGAATTTAAAACCTAACCTTTTCCCAAGTTAATTTGTTTGCAGATTTTAACAGTTATAGCAAGTCTAGCAAGTCTAACAGCCCTACACATGCATGTCAACAAATATGGCAGCGGAAAGTAAAGACATTGCACATGAAGTAAAGAGTAGAGATATGGAGATCAAACACAATTGGAGACGCAAGGATTTTTCCCGTGGTTCCGATAGTTGGTGCTATCGTACGTCCACGTTTATGGAGTCTTCAACCCACAGAGGGTAACGGTCGCGAGAGTCCACGGAGGGCTCCACCCATAAGGGTCCACAAAGTAGCAACCTTGACTATTCCATAACGGCTTCCGTCCACGAAGGACTAGCCTCACTATGGGTAGATCTTCACGAAGTAGGCGATCTCCTTGCCCTTACAAACTTCTTGGTTCAACTCCACAACACGAAGTAGGAGGCTCCCAAGCGACACCTAACCAATCTAGGAGGCACCACCCTCCAAAAGGTAATAGGCTCGGTAATGTCGATGAACTCCTTGCTCTTGTGCTTCAAGATGATAGACTCCTCAACACAAAATCAGTCTCTCACAGATTTGGCTTGGTGGAAGAGATGGGATTGGTGGAAAGCAACTTGGGGAGGCTAGAAATCAAGATCCATATGGTTGGAGTGGAAGATCTTGACCCCAACACAAGAATAGGTGGTTCTCTCTCAGAAAACTGGATGGGGCAAGTATGGAATAGTTCTGAGTGCTTCACTTTCGAGTAGGTGGTGGTGGAGGGGTATATATAGGCATCCCCAAAAATCCAACCGTTACACACAAAATGACCAACTCGGTGACACCGATGTGTAAATCTCGGTGGTACCGAAGTGACCAAAAGGTGGCAACTTTTGAATCTCGGTGAGACCGATATAGGAAACTTGGTTGCACCGATAACGTGACCAACGGTCAGATTGACATTTTCGGTGACGCCGATCCAACAATCTCGGTGGTACCGATATTGTGAATTTGCGTAACAGAAAGTTGGCAACCTAAACTCGGTGGCACCGGGATTGAATCGGTTGCACCGAAGTGGCTAGGGTTTGGCTGAGTCTGTCTATGATTGAGAATCGGTGGCACCGGGATGGAAATGTTGGTTGCACCGATTTTGAGTATTTGGCTTTGGACAGACTTTGGTGGGAGAGCTTGTGGGTGTTTTTGGTGAGTATCACTTGTGCACGTATGAGCATTTTGTTCACCAACAAAAACTTACCCCCTTTTAATAGTATTGGCTTTCCTATGGACTCAAAGTGATTTCTCACAAATGTAAAATGTAGAGTCCTCTTCCTTGAAGCTTTGCCAACCTATTTCCTTGCATCTTGGGGTATTCCACAATCTCCACAATCCTTTTGCCAACCCTCTCTGTGGACTTTATCTGAAATACGCTAGGTAAAAGTATTAGTCCAAGAGACAATGTATGTTGTCATGAATTATCAAAACCACCAAGGGAGCATGTTGTGCTTTCAATCTCCCCCTTTTTGGTAATTGATGACAACATACAACCAAAGCTTCAAATAAAGATATGCATGGATATAATGAAGACTTTGAGATACACATGACTTAGATTTGCTCGCCCTAAATGTGTGCAGTCCTTTAAAGGATAGTTGCTTTGGAATGCATGGACACACATATGGATGAAGGGATATAATAAGTCATGTATATCTTGGCTATATGCATCAAATATATATGAATGAGATGTATCCTTGTTCAAGACTTCACTCTTGCAAACAATATGTGCAATAAGCAAGAGATCATCTTGATCAAGGGTATGATGCATATACTTACCTTGAGTTCTTGAGCATTCTAGTAGTAGAAACACACTTGAGAAAACAATGTTAGGAAACACAAGAGTATTCTACCAATCAAAGGCAATAGAACTCAAAAGTACCAAGATATGGAGAACATATAGAAGATAGCATTTCTTAAGATTGATATGTCTCCAAAATCATTTCTTTCTCCCCTTAGATATGACAATAGTAGAACATCCTCTCCCCCTGAATCTCAGCATGTAGATATTGGGATTGGATAGGGTGAGAAAGGTAAACTTCCAAATTTGTCTTCTCCCCCTACTTTGATATTCTCCCCTTGTTTAAGTGAGTATGAATATTGATATTGGCTCTCCCCCTTGATCATATCTCCTTTGCATAAGCATGTATCTCCCCTTTAGCATGAAGCTTTGTTCTTCTCCCCCTTCGGCATTAATTTCCAAAAAGGTCAAAAACAGGGATAGATACAGGGATCATTGACTGAGAAGGGATCCTTGAGAACAAGGGTCACTGAATGTAGGGTTCATAGAAATGAAAACTGAGGGAATCATGGAAAATAGTTTCTCTCCCTTTGAGATGTTGTAAGATTTTGTTATTCTCCCCCTTCTTCCGTTAAGGTAGGGATCCTTGAATAAAGAAATTCTCTCCCTAAGATTATCTTTTGTTATTCTCCCCCGAATTTTTTTTAACGGGATCATCGAAGTAACAGAAGTATTGCTTGTAGGATTGCAAAAGAAACATAGATTTGAAAAAAAAAACACAAAAATCGGTGACTCCGAGACAGATTAATCGGTGGTACCGAAGTTTTGTAGTGCAGTTTAGCTGCAATTTTGGTAGAACCGAGAAATATGTATCGGCGGCTCCGAGGCTAAAACAGCAACAGAGATAAGGGAACAAGTTTCTGTTTTCAAGGCGTCAACAGAGAACTTTTTCAAAGGGAATGCAAAAGTTTTTACAGAAAAATATCAACTAGAAAAGATTTGAGTGGTTTCAAGAAATCTTTGCAAAATAGAGAATGAACCAAACAAGATACTTAACTAGATGATGGGCGGTGACTAGGTCACCTATATTAGAGTATATTGACTTAGGAGCCAAGTAAGAATACTTGATCATAGGTCATACTCTACGTTAAGCTCAAAATGGGGTTACCATTTTTCGATTAAGCATTTTAATGTCTTCATATCACTTGAGTTGCTTTAGCTCATGACTTGGAGCAAAGCCTTTTCAAGGATATGAGTACATACCTTTGAGTGATGTTGATGACGTTGCTCGTAGGTGAACTTGTCGAGGATGCTCAAGGTTGATGAAGATCATCTTGAGTTGGGAGCAATCCTTCTCGTTTTAGTACACATGTCACCTACAAAGGTTAGTCATGCAAGGAAGGGCAATAGATATATCCATTTGACATGATACCAAATTAAGAATTATAAATGTATGTCAAGGATATGGTTGAGGTGTCTTCTTCCTTCCATCATCAAGAGGGGTTGTGGATACTTGGTCATGACAAGATTGCTTATGATTGGAGTTGATGGCAATCTTGTGGAATGAAGTTCTTCCAAGTACCTACAAAAGGGTTAGATGCAATACAAGGGAGCATAGAATTCCATGGCATAAGATAACATGTTAGAGATATCATGGAAGTATCAAGAAAGCTCATGCCCTTGCATGCAACCGAGTGAGACTAGCTCAAGTTTGAAGCATCAATGATGTTCAACTCACTCCTCAAATAGCAAAATGTTTTCTCATCAAGTGCCTTGGTAAAGATATCGGCCAATTGCTTGTTAGTGCAAACATGCTTAAGATCAATATCTCCTTTGGCAACATGATCACGAATGAAATGATGTCTAACTTGAATATGTTTAGTTCGAGAATGTTGCACAGGATTATAACCAATTTTAATAGCACTTTCATTGTCACAAAGCAATGGAACATTTCTAACATGGATTCCATAATCCTTAAGCGTTTGTGTCATCCATAACAATTGTGCACAACAAGATCCAGCAGCAATATACTCAGCTTCGGCAGTAGATAAAGATACCGAGTTTTGTTTCTTCGAGGACCAAGACACAAGAGATCTACCTAAAAATTGACAAGTACCCGAGGTGGATTTTCTATCAACCTTGTCACCGGCATAATCCGAATCGGAATAGCCAACAAGGTTAAAAGAAGATCCTTTGGGATACCAAATGCCAAAGTTTGGTGTTTGTATCAAATATCTCACAATACGTTTCACGGCCAAAAGATGACATTCTTTAGGTGCAGCTTGATATCTAGCACACATGCAAACACTAAGCATAATATCGGGACGAGAGGCACATAGATACAGCAATGAAGCAATCATAGATCGATAAACTTTTTGATCAACCGGTTCATCCTCCTTGGTAAGATCAACATGTCCGCTAGTAGGCATGGGGGGTTTCATACCTTTGCACTCTTGCATGTTGAACTTCTTGATCAAGTCCTTGGTATACTTAGTTTGAGAGATGAAAGTTCCTTCTCTCGTTTGCTTGATTTGCAAACCAAGAAAGAATTTCAGCTCACACATCATAGACATCTCATACTTCTCGGACATCAACCTTCCAAATCTTTCACTAAATTGTGGGTTAGTAGATCCAAAGATAATATCATCCACGTAGATTTGGCATACAAATAATTCACCATTAACTCTCTTAGTGAACAAGGTTGCATCAATTTTACCAATTTCAAAACCTTTTTCAATGAGAAACTTAGTTAAGCATTTGTACCAAGCACGAGGGGCTTGCTTAAGACCATAAAGGACTTTACAAAGCTTGTAAACATGATTAGGTTTCTTAGGATTCACAAAACCAGGTGGTTGCTTAACATAGACTTCTTCTTCAATCTCACCATTCAAAAAGGCACTTTTAATGTCCATTTGATAAAGCGTGATATCATGGTGATTAGTATAGGCAAGAAGAATGCGAATAGCTTCAAGTCTAGCAACGGGGGCGTAGCTCTCACCGTAGTCCATACCTTCGACTTGCGTATATCCTTGGGCTACGAGACGAGCCTTGTTGCGCACGACTTGACCGTCTTCGTCTTGCTTGTTCCGAAACACCCATTTGGTTCCGATGATGTTTTGCTCATCCTTGGGCTTCTCCACGAGTGTCCACACTGCATTCCTCTCGAAGTTGTGAAGCTCTTCATCCATCGCGTTCACCCAATCCACGTCTTCAAGAGCTTGTTCTACCTTCAAGGGCTCAATGCTAGAGATGAAACAATAATGCTCACAAAAGTTAGCTAGACGAGTTTTAGAGCGAGTGATTCTCCCGGTTTGGATGTCACCAAAGATTTGGTTTAGGGGATGGTTCTTGGTCACTTGTGCTCGAACTCGGGGTAGCTTGGGCTTGTTAGATGGTGGAGCTTCTTCTTCTTCATCATCATCTCCTTCATATTCGTTGTTGTTGAAGGTGTCGTTCCCTTGAGGTGGTGGTGAGGGTGGTTGTGGTGGATCTTCATGATGCACTTCCTCCTCTTTATCATCTTGTCGTGTACCGCTTGTGGATGCCTCCATGTCATGTTGTGGTTCACCTTGACGTGAAGTAGGGGCTTCCACTTGCATTGATGAAGTACTTTCCTTCACCTCCATGGGACAAATCTTGCCGATGGGCAAATCTTGGATAGCTTCCGAAGGGTCCTTATCACCTACATCATTTGGCAATTGTTCGACTTGCGAACCATTAGATTCATCAAACTTCACATCTACCGTCTCTTCAACTTTTCGAGTGAAGTTGTTGTAGACACGGTAAGTGTGAGAGTTCGATCCGTAACCAAGTAGGAATCCTTCATGAGATTTAGGAGCAAATTTAGTACGACGATGCTTATCAAGAATGTAGCACTTTGAGCCGAATACCCGAAAGTATCCAACATGGGGTTTGTTACCGGTGAGTAGCTCGTATGCCGTTTTACCGAGAAGCTTATGCAAGTAAAGTCGGTTTGTGGCATGACATGCTGTTTCCACGGCTTCTGCCCAAAAGTGTCTTGGCGTCTTGTATTCGTCAAGCATCGTTCTTGCCATCTCAATGAGCGTCCGGTTCTTCCTCTCAACAACTCCATTTTGTTGAGGCGTGTACGTAGCCGAGAACTCATGTGAGACACCTTCTTCGTCAAGGAAGGTATCCACATGGGTGTTCTTGAACTCCGATCCATTGTCGCTCCGAACCTTCTTGATCTTCACTTCAAACTGATTTTGCGCTTTGCGAGCGAAGTTCTTGAAGATCTTTTGAACCTGCGACTTATCATCAAGAAAGAAAACCCACGTAAATCTGGAAAAATCATCAACTATAACTAGACCATAGGAATTTCCACCGAGACTCTTGTAAGCGTTGGGACCAAAAAGATCCATGTGTAGTAACTCGAGTGGTCTCCTAGTAGTCATGATATTCTTAACGGGATGACTTCCACCTACTTGCTTTCCATCTTGACAAGCACTACAAAGTCTATCTTTGTCAAAGATAACATCTTTAATACCAAGTATATGATCACCTTTGATAAGCTTGTCTAAATTACGCATGCCAACATGTCCTAGTCTTCTATGCCAAAGCCAACCTTTGGAAGATTTTGCAATAAGACAAGTACGAGGTTTGGATCTCTTAGTGAAATCGACAATGTATAGATCACCTCTACGGAAACCGGTAAAGACCATTTTATGATTATCTTGATGAAACACTTGGCAATCTACTTTCGTGAATAGCACATTAAAACCAAAGTCAGCAAGTCTAGATACGGAAAGAAGATTGTAGCCAAGAGATTCAACAAGCATAACATTTTGGATAGAGCTATCATGGGATATGGCCACCTTACCAAGACCAAGTACCTTACCCTTGGAGTTGTCTCCAAACGTTACGTACCTTTGTGGTCCATGGTTTGGTGTGATCTCTTCAAATATCTCTCTATCTCCGGTCATATGATCGGTACATCCGCTATCGAGAATCCACTCTTTTCCTCCGGACATGTAATCCTTGAAGTTTGCCATGAGACTTAGATTCTTCATGATCTTCTCATACTCGATGTCGAACAGCTCATCTTCATCATAGTAGCCATGTTCCACATTGTCATCATCAAGTGGGAAATCCTCATCATAAAGAACAAGAGATTCGTTAGGAAGGTTATCATGACAATGTTCAAGTTTATGAATGCGAAGGACTTCTATAATGATATTGTTGATAGTAGTGACATCTCCTTTAGCACGCATGAGGTCTCTAAGCTCAAAAAGACAATCATCAAACTTAGGATCACTAGGCGTCATTTTGTGGAAGACAATAGTTTTATGAAGAATTTCATCAAGATTACTCAATTAATAACTTGGATATCGTTTCTCCAAGTCATTCCACAAAGTGTAAGCACATACAAAATTCTTCATTTGATTGAGCACATTTCTAGGCAAAGCTCTAACAATGAGATTGACAGTTCTAAGATTGCATAGCATATCAACTTCCTCTTCGTGTGTGGGATGCAAGGGATCAATGGGAGGCACATAGGGGCTCTTATCAAATTTGCTCAATTTAAATTCATTAAACAGCTCAAGCATCAAAGTTTTCCATTGACTATAGTACTCTCCATCAAGAATAGGCACTCTACAACTCAAACTCCCTATACTAGACACATCCATCTTCCTCCTCGGTGATTAGACCGAAGCAATGGAGACCAAAGCTCTGATACCAATTGAGGGATCACTAGAAGAGTGTCTAGAGGGGGGGTGAATAGATTACTAGCAGGAATTTAAAACCTAACCTTTTCCCAAGTTAATTTGTTGGCAGATTTTAACAGTTATAGCAAGTCTAGCAAGTCTAATAGCCCTACACATGCATGTCAACAAATATGGCAGCGGAAAGTAAAGACATTGCACATGAAGTAAAGAGTAGAGATATGGAGATCAAACACAATTGGAGACGCAAGGATTTTTCCCGTGGTTCCGATAGGTGGTGCTATCGTACGTCCATGTTTATGGAGTCTTCAACCCACGGAGGGTAACGGTCGCGAGAGTCCACGGAGGGCTCCACCCATAAGGGTCCACGAAGTAGCAACCTTGACTATTCCATAACGGCTTCCGTCCACGAAGGACTAGCCTCACTATGGGTAGATCTTCACGAAGTAGGCGATCTCCTTGCCCTTACAAACTTCTTGGTTCAACTCCACAACACGAAGTAGGAGGCTCCCAAGCGACACCTAACCAATCTAGGAGGCACCACCCTCCAAAAGGTAATAGGCTCGGTAATGTCGATGAACTCCTTGCTCTTGTGCTTCAAGATGATAGACTCCTCAACACACAATCAGTCTCTCACAGATTTGGCTTGGTGGAAGAGATGGGATTGGTGGAAAGCAACTTGGGGAGGCTAGAAATCAAGATCCATATGGTTGGAGTGGAAGATCTTGACCCCAACACAAGAATAGGTGGTTCTCTCTCAGAAAACTGGATGGGGCAAGTATGGAATAGTTCTGAGTGCTTCACTTTCGAGTAGGTGGTGGTGGAGGGGTATATATAGGCATCCCCAAAAATCCAACCGTTACACACAAAATGACCAACTCGGTGACACCGATGTGTAAATCTCGGTGGTACCGAAGTGACCAAAAGGTGGCAACTTTTGAATCTCGGTGAGACCGATATAGGAAACTTGGTTGCACCGATAACGTGACCAACGGTCAGATTGACATTTTCGGTGACGCCGATCCAACAATCTCGGTGGTACCGATATTGTGAATTTGCGTAACAGAAAGTTGGCAACCTAAACTCGGTGGCACCGGGATTGAATCGGTTGCACCGAAGTGGCTAGGGTTTGGCTGAGTCTGTCTATGATTGAGAATCGGTGGCACCGGGATGGAAATGTTGGTTGCACCGATTTTGAGTATTTGGCTTTGGACAGACTTTGGTGGGAGAGCTTGTGGGTGTTTTTGGTGAGTATCACTTGTGCACGTATGAGCATTTTGTTCACCAACAAAACCTTACCCCCTTTTAATAGTATTGGCTTTCCTATGGACTCAAAGTGATTTCTCACAAATGTAAAATGTAGAGTCCTCTTCCTTGAAGCTTTGCCAACCTATTTCCTTGCATCTTGGGGTATTCCACAATCTCCACAATCCTTTTGCCAACCCTCTCTGTGGACTTTATCTGAAATACGCTAGGTAAAAGTATTAGTCCAAGAGACAATGTATGTTGTCATGAATTATCAAAACCACCAAGGGAGCATGTTGTGCTTTTAGACGGCGAGCGGGTGAGGCGGGCGCGGCAAGCGGGCGCGACGAGGCGTGGTTAGGGCAACGGCATGGGCGCGCGCGTGCGGGCACGGGCGGGATGCAGGGGAGGGGCGTGAACACGGCGGCTCACCCGCGGTTGCGGGGGAGTGGCAATGGGCTCAAGGAGGCCGGCGGGATGCAGTGGCGACGGCGACGGTTGGCGCGGCGACGGCTCGGGGAAGGAGGCGCGACGGGGCGGCAAGGGGTTGGCACCGGCGAGGTGGGGCGGCGCGGTGGCGCCGGGGGAGGGCCGGCGGCCTGGCGGGGAATCAGAGGGGCAGGCTGCCGGCGCGTTGCGGGATTGGGGGCGGGAGCCCGATCCAGACGGAGGGGAGGGGAGAGCGGTCGTGGGGGAGTGGGCCGATGGGGGCTAGGGTTCCGGGGGGTGAGTTATCCCGAGGGGGCGGTCGGGCCGATTGGGTGCGGGGGCGATGGGCCGGCCAGTTGGGTCCGACCCAGGGGGGTTGTGGGCTTCGGCCCAGGAAAAAAAGGGGGGTGCCTTTTCCTATTTTCCTTTTATTTGTTTGCTTTTCTTTTATTAGTTATATTTTGTTTATTTCCAGGACCAATTAGCCTTAGCACAAATGTGAGGACTGTTCCAATAATTAACATGCCATATTCTGTACTGCCACAATTAATTGGGGACTTATTTGCACAAGTTGTATTTATCAAAAGATTTAAAGGGCCTTTAATAATTGATTTGCCTCTGCTATAATTGTTTTAGGGGCACACAATTACTTTATAGAATGTCGCTTATAACTTTATAAATGCCAGGGGATTATTTACAACCCCAACATGATTTTAGTTTTCTGATTTGCCAAAATATTTAAACCACTCTTAAATCAAATTTTGAAATCATTAGGAAATCAAATGAGACATGATTCCAATGTGATCAAACAAGATTTAGCAAAAGCATTAGCTTAAACCTCATGGTTACTGTAGCTTGATTACACGAATTACTGTAGCTGCAAATCCAGGGCATCACAACGGGTTCAGTGACCGCCCCCAAGGGTTTCCATTTGTACGGGTTCGGTGACCGCCCTCAAGTGTCCCTTAGTGGAATCATGGCATCTTGCATTGTGCGAGGGTGTGAGGAGATTATGTTGGCCCTAGTGGCTTCTTGGGGAGCATTGTGCCTCCACACTGCTCCAAACAGAGATTAGCATCCACAAGGGTGTGAACTTCGGTATACATCGTCATCTCCGCGTGCCTCAGTTATCTCTTACTCACGCCCTTTACTTATGCACTTTACTTCATGATAGCCATATTGTTTCATGTTATATATCTTGCTATCACTTAGTTGTTTATCTTGCTTAGCATAAGTTGTTGGTGCATGTAGGTGAGCCTAGTTGTTTTAGGTTTTGTGCTTGACAAATTAAACGCTAGTTTTATTCCGCATTTGTTCAGGCCTAAACCGTAATTATCATAAAGCGACTATTTAGCCCCCCCTCAAGGCGACATCCACGTCCTTTCAATTGGTATTAGAGCTAGGTCTCTTTTTATTAGGCTTTACCTCCTAGAGAGTAAGGATGTCGACTAGGGGATTAGGATTCTCATACACTCTTAGTTTCGATGGTACAAATTTTGATGTTTGGGTAATTTGCATGCTTAATCTCTTTAGGGTCATGGACCCAAATTGAGAACGAATTGTAGATATGGGTATTTCTCCTCCAAAGGATTCTCAAAACCTATCTTTAGAGGATGAGAAAAATTCTTATCTCAATGCTCAAGCTTCTAATGTGCTTTTTGATGCTTTGAGCAATGTAGTTATATTTTCTACTCATGCCGTTCTGGGATGCTCATGAGTTGTGGACAAAGCTTCAAGATAAATATGGTGTGTCCAAGATTTGTCGGATGATTGTTCTCCCTCCACCTCCGGTCGTGTTGTCTTCTCAACTTCATCTACTTCGCCTACATGTGGATTGCCACAAGGTACTGATATGGTGAGTACTGTTGTTCATTGCAATGATGATATTGGGCTTATTGTTGATGATCCGTCATCACTATCTTGTTGCAATGCTTCATCTTTGGACTTTAACACTTCGAGCACCCTAAATGTTCCAGATGCTTGTGTTGATAGTCCATGCATATCATGTAGAAATTGTTTAACTAAATCTCCTGATGATATGCTTGCTATGTCTTGTTGCCATGATAAAACTGCATCAATTTCCTCGAGTTGTTGTGCTAACAATGTAGAGGAAACCCAACACTCCATGGAACAATATGTGATCTTGAATGATGCTTCAAGGGATCTTACATCATCATCTATTGTTTCTCACTTTTGTCTTATGGATAAGGCTTCAAAGGTATCTCCTACTTTGAACCCCAATATTTCTTATGATGATTATGTTTATAATAATGAGGATGAGATTATTGATGAAGAGGATGATAATATTTCTTCCTTAAAAATTAAGGATGAAATGATTTTTAAGGCTCTTCATAAGAATAAAATTCCTCGTTCCAACTTCATGAAAATCATGTCTATTGCCAATTGAGGGCAAGAAATACATTGAGGAGTTGGAAGCTCATCTAGAGGAGCATGAGGTCACCATTGAGAAAATGGAAGGTCATGATCGTGAGTACGCAAATGAGATAGCGGATCTTTCTCAAGCTCTTAAGGAAGAACAAACAACCAAGGAATCTCTTGAGGAGACTTTTGCTCTAGAATTATCTAGAGTGAAGGAATGTCATGATAGAGCTCTTGTGGTGGTTAATGATTTTAGAAATAAAAATTATAAGCTTGAAGTTGGCCATGCTAAACTCCTTGAGGACTTTGAGCACCTCAAAAATGACTCAAGGGTCATTAAGAGTTCGCTCATCGAACTCACCGTGTCTCATGCACAACTTGAAACTTCATATTTAAAAGAGCTTGCGAGGTTGCCTTATACTCTTGCTGTTAATCATCAAAAGCTCTATAGCTCTCATGGTTATCTTCTCGTATCCCATAATGTGCTACAGTTAGCTCATGAGGCTATTAATATCAAGGTAACATCAAGTGAGCCTCATGTGGATATTAGCACTACTTCTAGTCAAAATGCTACATTGCCATGTGCTAGTCCATGTAATTCATCAACTCACAATGTTGGCACATCTTGTGATGAATTACTTTCCTTGCCTTGTTGCTCTAACAATGACGCTTATACTTCCTCTAGTACTTGTGTTGATACTAACCATGTAGAGGTAATCAAAGAGCTCAAGGCCCAAGTCACTTCTTGAAGAAATACTTGAAAAAGAGTCATGAAGGGAAGTCCACACTTGACAATATCTTGTGTGGGCAAAATCCCCAAATGACAAGGGTGGACTTGGATTCAACTCCAATAAGAAGAAGTCCAAAAGCTACAAGAAGAAGGGACAAGAACAAGTCAAGAATTCGGCCAAGATTATTTGCTTCAAGTGCAAAATAGAAGGGCACCATGTTAGATCTTGTCCATTGAAGAAGAATCCCCATAGTGACAAGCAACAAGGGAAGCGGCCACAAGTTCAATCTCATGCTCAACCTCAAGTTGAAGAAAGGCCTCTTCCCAAGAAGACCCAAGTCAACGCTCCTCAAGTTGAGAAATCAATTGAGAAGAAATTAAAGGGTATATGTTTATACTTATGTAGTGAGAAGGTCCACTTTGCTTCTTCATGCACTAATGGTAACTTATCCAACCCAATTATTATTAATGATATCTATTCTCTTAGGAAGGATAAGGTTGTCAATGTGTTTGGCAAAGTTGTTGGTACTCAAAGTCGTGTTATGAAAAGAACCATTTCGGTAGCCAAGCCTATTGTGACTAACCTATTAGGACCCAACCTAGTTGGGGACCAACACGCTCAAACTTGATCAATAGGTGTTGTTGGAGGACACTGGAGACTTGGCTACCTCATGAAGAATTAAGGGATCTTCATCACTTATATTTTCTCAAGCCAAGTCATTTGGATTATTATGTGTCTATCTTAAATCGAATGTTCCTCCTTGTGGTAACTTGTACTTAAATTGTACATTCAAAGTTACTTGCCCCTTTGCATGTTTTAGTTTTATACCTTCCATGTGTTTGTATATGTTGTGCTTCCAATTTTCTTATCTTGGTTAATCAAGTATGTGTAAGATTGGTTTGCACATCATGTACGTGTGAGTCTTGTGTTGAGCCTTTTTGCATCTTGTTCATGTCATAGTTGGCTCTTTTGAGAGATTAATGGATTATCCCATTTTGGGGGAGTGGTGTGCTTTGCGCACATCATAATCCTACAAATGTGTATACATGAGAAATACCACTTAGTATTGATATTACAATATTATCTAGTCTCTATGTGGTATGTCTTGCTCATGAGAAATTCAAATTCAAAATGGTCCATGAATTATCTCTTGTTGGATTTCATTTGCCACTTGTTAATAATTTTGTTGGATCACATTATGGGGGGGGGGGTAATATGCTATGTGCACATTGCAAGCCTATAAAATGTGTACATTTGAGGTATTGCCACTTAGAATTGATATTGTAAATTATCTTGTTCCTATGTGGCATGTTGGCTCTACAAGTATCATTTGCTTATGATTTAGTTGTGAAGATGATGTTGGATATCTTTGCAATCTACCAATTGGAATTATTTCCAAATACTTCTTGTCCTTTCACAATTGGTATTCTTGTGTGTGGTAGAAATTGCTAATCATCTTTACATTGGGTTTTGTTTATCTGTTTGTCTTCCTTGCCTCTTGTGGATCTTTTTGAGGATGTCTAGTGTTTCTATAGATATAGGAAAAGTGACGATCCCATCTCGTGCATTTTGTATTCAAATGCAAATTATATATAATGCACATCTCTTGGGGGGGGACTATCCTATCTTCTTCACAACACTCTCTTTATGTGTTTACCATAAAATCTTTTGATCCCTATCAAGTGTGTGTTGGTGGAAGGCAAGCCTTTTCGTTTTGGTGCTTTGTGCCATCATGAAAATTTGCCAAGGGTTTGGTTTGTTTGGAACCTAGCTCTCTTTTGGGAACTTGATACCTCTTGTTTGTTTTCTTTCAATTGGTATCTTGTTTTCTTTTATTTGGCATATGTCAATGGATATCTCATTCCTTGATGTATCTTTTAATTGGTATCCTCCAAGTGATAATTTCTTCATTTGGTATATTATTTTCACTTGGTACCTTTGACTTGGTATCCTATGTGTTTATTTTTTTTCTTGAAAGTCCTGAGCATGCATATTTACCACATGTAACTTACTTTGGCATGCTCTCTTTCTTTGACCCAATATATAGGGGAAACTCCATCAAATCCTCTTTGGCTAAGATGTGCATTAAATTCAATTTCATATCTATGTGCACATACTTGTGTGGAGTTTGTACTATGTATTGCTGGTTATCTAACTCTTTGGTCCCAATGAGTTTGGGTACCATTTTGTTTGTGTTGTTGTTCTAGGAACAATTGGAGAAGCATTGGATACTCGGCTCACTCACGAGGAAGATGTTGTCACCATGTGCTTATCGGAGCCAAGCTAGGATGATCAATGAACCATTATCTACTACATCACTCCAATGCTATGTCAATAACAAGTATCATTACCTACTTCATGCGTACACTTCTTGCACTCAACCTTGTGTAGGTTGCATCATGGCACGGAATTCATTCCTTCTTGCGATACTTTTTTAATTTCTCAAAGCATCCCAACAATGATCTCTTGTTCTAGTTGTGATGTCTTTGATGTTTGTGTGTTTGGACTTCACTGATATACAATAAGAAAATGTTTAGCCACACATGCTATGCTTTCAAACAAAGATCTTATTGGTATATTTATGACTTCCGTTTGGATATCATGTTCTTGCTTTTTATAACTATTTCGTGTGTACATCTTTATTTGTGGATATATATCATCATGATTCTTATCTACCTAGAATCTTATACACTTGAGACAAATTACATATCTAGTTGATATCCTCTTTCTTTCGCGTCCACCTTTTCATTATCATGTTATTAGTTCCTTGGTGGCTTTGCTAAAGAATTTGCCTTGAGTGCGGGTCTTATATCTTTGTTTCTTGATGTACTCTTTCTTGGTGAAGGTTGTTTTCCTCATGCTTGTCTTGACGAGGCTTTTGCCATTTCGATTGGTATCCCTCCTCTTGACAAGGCTATCATTTTCTATCTTCACCATGGGTTGTCACAAGCTTTGTTGTTAATTTGCATTTTAGTGAGCTTGTGAACACATTTGCTAGTTGTGTGTGCGGGGGAAAGATATGTCTTGCACTTTGTGCTTCATTTCATCAAGACTATGTTGATGCTTAATGCTCATCATTATATTAGTGTTATCAAGTGCTTTGGCGTGACTCACACACATCATTTTGGTTGAGCCTATTCTTAAGTTGTCTCTTACAATTTGTTCAACCATATGTTTGGTGCAAGTGCTATGCTTATTTTCTTATCTACTTACTTGCATTTTTTGTGTGTTTCTATTGTTTTTGGGGGAGCGATGATCCTATTTTGCGCACTTTGTATCCAAATACAAAGTTTGTTAATAGTGCACAAATCATGGGGAGCTTCTCTAGTTTCTTTAAAACACTCCTTTACCTGTATCATAATATATTTTATTCGTGTGGCTCGTAGGATCACGTGATTGATTGTTTCAATTGGTATCTTTTGATTGCTTGTTTCAATCTTTAGTATGTCTTTGTGTCATGTCATCCTTTTTGCAATCTTTGGATCCTTGATATAATTTGTCTTCCTCCAACTATTTATCATTGGATGTGTGTATCTCATTGCACTCATATTTTGAGAAATACATACTTTATGTAGGAACACATATTATATTGGCCTTCTAAGTTTTTCGCAAATTTTGGCAATCGATGCCAATGGGGGAGAAGTTTCGAGAGTTTTGTTGCATACTTCGGATTTGTTCTTAAGCATTTGCATCTCATCCCATGCATTATTAGTTGTTTCTTTGCATGGGTGTGCTTGGTTGTGCTTATTTCCTTATACAAACTCTCTTGAAAGTGATTGTCAACAATTACCAAAATGGGTGAGATTGTTAGAGCATATTTCTCCATGTGTGGTTTTGGTAATTGATGACAATCCCTATGGACTAATGGTTGCTTTGAGTTTTACTTCAAGGATTTGTCCATAGGCATTTCTTGAAGTCCATTTTTTTGGTTTCAAGGAGTTTATGTGATGACCAAGGCGACATTCAAGGATTTATCCAAATATTGGTCGTGTGAGAGTTCAGCTTATTGCAAGCATGTCTCGAAGAAGAAGATTGTGTGAACATTCATGTTTACCTTCAAGACATCATCTTTATGAAGAGAATATAAGAGACAAGGTTGATCAAGAAATAAGTACAAAGAGTGGATTCAAGTTGATCAACACAAAAAGCATAAAAGATGTACCATGTGGGATCAAGTGATCTCACGGTATGGTAAGCATTGCGGTTGCGATTTGTATACTAACCCATGATATTTTTGTGCGATAGTTCTATGAGGGGTTAGGTAATTTTCGATGGGCTTGCATCAAGAGGAAGATCTCATATGTCCCATGGAGGATGACATCAAGTGGTGATCGTCATCAAGGTTGTGGTGTGCAAGTTCAAGTGGAGCATCATGAAGAGATCACATGCTTGAAGCTTGCCGTCCACTATAGTGATAATGGACATGTGAAGATGCGCCGAAGAGAGGCGCACCCATAGTGGAGTATGGGGGCAATCTACTAGTCTTCATCAAGTCGGCGCAATAAAGAAAGGTGGTCCATCTTGAGGAGGAGAAGATCATCATCATCTATCTCAAGTGGACTATGCGCAAGGCAAAGGTTTGCCCTTGATAGGTTTTCTATTTTACCGGTCTCATGGTGTTAGTTGGGAGACCGGGTTATAGGATAGATTGTTGTACTATCAAGGGGGGCTCTCATGTGAGTAGCTTGATCGTATCGTTCGTTGAGAGCTCAAACCATTGCATTCTTGGCATCATCATCTTTCTTGGTTATAATTTGGGTTTTCTCTATGTGAGTTTTGGAGCTTATGCTCTTCATCGTGATAAGCTCAAGCTCATCGAAAAGGGATTTCGTATGCATCATCTTTGTGTTTTCGGTGTTGGAGATTTTGTCGAATCATATTTGGGAAGTTCATCTTCCTTATCATATTTGGGACGGCCATGTTCCTTATCTTCGGTGTTGGATAGCTCTTGTCGTCCTCTATCCAACAAACTTGAGTTTGCTTAATTCGGAGCTCGTATGCAAAAGTTATGGCGGTTTCATTTTCAGGACAGGTTTTCTGCTTTAAGCGGTAGTACTGCTCCATCGAGTGGTAGTACCGCTTGCACGGTACTTCCACTTCCTTCTACCGGAACCACTTCCGCTTATTTTATGCTTCTGTTGCCCAATCCGCTCGAGCGGTAGTAGAGAGAGATAGTATTGCTCTAAGCGGTAGTACTGCTCCCCCGAGCGGTAGTACTGCTCAAGCGGTACTACTGCTCCCCCGAGCGGTAGTACTGCTCAAGCGGTAGTACTGCTCCCCGAGCTAAGCGGTAGTACCGCTTGTTCATGACTTGTGGGCATAACGGTTGGGTTCGGGGGGGCTATTTAAGGGGGCCTTCTTCCCCAATGGTCCTCATCCTACTTCCCACATTGTTGACCTTCTTCGAGCTTGCTAACTCTCAATCCCTCCAATCATTCTTGCTCTTTTTAGGGAAAAGAGAGAGGAGATCTAGATCCACATTTCCACCAATCATCTTCTCCTCTAAGTGAGGGGAACCCCTTGGATCTAGATCTTGGAGTTCTTTGTAAGCTCCATGTTCTTCCTCTCATATTCCTCCATAGCTTTTGTTGTTGTGGTGGAATTTGAGTGTGAGGGACTTGACCACTTCATGTGTTCTTGCCATTGCATTAGTTGCATCGGTTTGAGTTCTCCACGGTGATACGTGTAAGTGAAAAGTTGAGAAGCTTATTACTCTTGGGTGTTTGAGCACCCTAGAGCTTGTGCCTCTTGAGTGCTTTGGCGCCCTAGATGGTTGGTGGTGTCTTGGAGCATAATCATTATGGTGTAAAGCTTCGAGGAAGCATGAGGGGCTCCAATTAGGTTGTGGATATTGCCTCGAGCAATTTGTACGGGTTTCGGTGACCGCCCCCAAGGATTACTAAAGTGTACGAGTTTGGTGACTGCCCCCAAGGGTTGCCATTTGTAAGGGTCCGGTGACCGCCCTCAAGGGTCCCTTATTGGAATCACGGCATCTTGAATTGTGCGGGGGTGTGAGGAGATTATGGTGGCCCTAGTGGTTTCTTGGTGAGCATTGTGCCTTCACACCACACCAAATGGAGATTAGCATCTGCAAGGGTGTGAACTTCGGGATACATCGTCGTCTCCGTGTGCCTCAGTTATCTCTTACCCAAGCCCTTTACTTGTGATAGCCATATTGTTTCATGTTATATATCTTGCTATCACTTAGTTGTTTATCTTGCTTAGCATAAGTTGTTGGTGCTCATAGGTGAGCCTAGTTGTTTTAGGTTTTCTGCTTGATAAATGAAACGCTGGTTTTATTCCGTATTTGTTCAAGCCTAAACCGTAATTATTTTAAAGCGCCTATTCCCCTTCCCTCTAGGTGACATCCACATCCTTTCAATTCTAATAAATCGTGATGAGTGTGTGTCTCTCATAATAGGTGTGTCCAGCAAACAATGATTGTGGCAAACTAAAAGCAAACAAAATAACACTATAGCACACGACGCTCCAAGAAAAACACATATCATCTCATGAATAAAAATATAGCTCCAAGTAAAATTACTGATAGAATGGAGACGAAAAAGGGTATGATTTTCAAGGCATCCCCAAGTTTAGACGCTTGGGTCTTCTTGGAATATTACCTTGGGATGCCTTGGCCATCCCCAAGCTTAGGGCCTTTCCGCTCTGTATTCCTTCATCCATCGTGACCTCACTCAAAACTTGAAAACTTTAGCACACAAAACTTAATAGAAAGTTTGTGAGATCCGTTAGTATAATCTAATCATCATTCACCTTAGATATTGTTATAAATAGATTCATAATTGATCTTGAAGAATGCATACTGTATTCTAACTTGTCCATAACCTATACCCCCCCCCCTCCCCGATATAATCCATAGCATCATCAGAATAAGCACACTCTGCAATAAAAACTGAATATGTCTAAAACAGAACGTTACGTAATGATCTGGACTAAAACCATACTTCTCTATCTCATAGAATGCTGAAAAAATAGCACAATGCGGGAATTTTTTATCTCAATACCGTATGAAAAGTTCAGCAATTTTTTACGTTCCAGTAAAAATTAAAAATTAAATACTGGGCGTAAAAGTTTTTGTTTCCGCACCGTATCAATTCAACAATCATCCACATCATCCTAAAGGTTTTACTTGGCACAAAACTCAAAAAAAGATGCAAACATAATAATTACAGTATAAATCATCATGTTTACTCAAGAAAATAAAATAAAGCAAAAGGATAAATATTGGGTTCCCTCCCAACAAGCTCTATTGTTTAATGCCCCTACCTAGGATAATGCATAGTTTCAAGTATTGTCATCCTTCTCCATTACCTTCTTATAAATAACATCATCATAAGCATTCCTCACACGTTCCCTTTTATCAGTAATAGACTTTCTATCCAGGGAACTCAAGTAATGAAAAGGACTATCCTCGGTAATATTAATTAATATCAATGGGATCTATTTCTCGAGGAATATGGTCATCAAAGGACCTCTCATAAGTAACTGTAATTTGATCCTCTAAAAGGATCTTAGCATTTTCAAAGCAATACTAATCAAATCCTTGTTCGTTCCCTTTAATAATCCAAGCATATTGATCATTGGTACTATTAAATAGGTGTTGTATTAAAGGTAGATGTGGAACTTTCTTCTTAACATTCTCTCTATAAGCATCATGGTTTTCACCGGCATACCTACTCGTAAATTCTCAATCATAGAGAATTTCGTCTATCAAAGGGCATTCATAATTCATATCATAATGGTCAAATATTTCCATAGCTTCTTGAATTCTGTAATCGAATTGTTCATGAGAATAATTGTGGCAATTCTTAGCCCTAGGATCATTAGTGTTGGGTAACTCAAAGAACAATCATTGCAAAGTGGGATGAGTGTGAAGAAACTTTCTTTCAAGTTTAACCACGAGCGCGGAGATAGCATTTGCATAATTTTTTGTTCTCTTAAGAATAGATACTTCATTAGTTGCAATAGCTCCCGTGCATGTAAAGTATTCCTGAATAACACTCTTCCCAATAATATTCCCACTCCCAACGTAAAAGGTTTTAGTGTCCGAATTCCAAGGTGGTCCATTATCATAAGGTTCATTATCAAGATTAACTAATTTAGGCCTTTCCTCATATGTAGTGCTAGAACTATCACTAGCGCTTTCAACAACAACTTTCTCAAATTCAGACATGATAGCAACTTCAAGCAAGATAGCACACAAGATATTTTTGGTATTATTGATTATCATTTTTGTAACTGAAAATAAAATCAAGTAAAAAGTAGAACAAGTAAATATTATTGTGTATGAAGGGACCTTGCATTTGCTTGATAATCTACCCGGCAACGGCACCATAAATATTCTGCTACTTGTGATGGCGTTGGGATTTTCCCACATGAGGAAGGGTGATGTGGTACAGTAGTGAAAAGTATTTCCTCAGTTAAGAACCAAGGTTTATCGAACCAATAGGAGATCACTAGCAAATGGTTGATAGTACCTGCACACACACAAATAAATACTTGCACCCAACGCGGGCAAGAGGGTTGTCAATCCCCTTGTACTCGTTAATTGCAAGGATTAATTCTAATAATGGTAGGTTTATAAATTGCAAAAATAAATAAAAGTAAATAACTGCACCAAAGAAACTTTTAGGGTTTTAGTAAATATAATATGTGAATGGAACCGGGGGCCATAACTTTCACTAAAGGCATCTCTCTCATGAACATAGCAACGGTGGGTGCACAAATTACTGTTGGGCAATTGATAAAAAGAGAATAATTATGACAATATTCATGGCATGACTAATATATAGGCATTACATCCTTGACAAGTAGACCAAAACGATTCTGCATCTACTACTATTACTCGACCAATCGACCACTATCAAGCATGCATCTATGACATTAAGTTCATAACAAACAGAGCAATGCTTTGAGCATGATGACATAATGTAGACAAAGTGTTGGGGATATAACCTGCCCAGGAGGGGCCGGGTTAGGAAGTTGGTGGCTTAGCAGTGAGGCCTTAAGCAGGCCGGAAGACTAAGACAAGGCCTAGTAGTAACTTGCCAGACGGGCCGGGCGGAGGCCCAGAGCTGGAAGGCAGTGTGTGACCCGGAGGTGTAAGCCGCCGGGAGATGACTTGCCAGATAAGGCAAGTCGATTTAGAGATAGGGTCGGTTACTAGATGTAACCCGGTCCGGACTCTTATAAGCCCAGGGCCTCGACCTATGTATATAAAGGCGGGTTCCCTGGGTGGCTTAAGACACGAAACCTTTGATCGAGAGCTAGGTCAAGCGAATCCGCTCCCTTGTAATCGATACCCAATCAATACAACTCAAAGCAGGACGTAGGCTATTACCTCCTTCGAGAGGGGCCGAACCTGGGTAAACTTGTGTCTTTCGTCCCGACCAACCCCTTCGAGTTAACCACCGTAGCGATGGCTTCACCCCTAAGTCCTTGCACTAGGACATCTGCCGTGATAAAACCACGACAGTTGGCGCCCACCGTGGGGCAGATGCACGGTGGTTTTGAGTACTCGAAGGGCTCTCTCCCAGGGATCGAGGGATACGCCGTTGGCAGGATGACTAAGGGTCGCCGCGGCAAGCTCTACATCGACGACGCTGGCTGGGGCCCCGAGGCCGACTCAATCGAGTACGGGTACCGGGTCCCCTTCGGCGGAATTCACGTTTTCATCGGGAAGATCGGCGGATCTAAGTCCGGGCCGGACATCTGCACCAACCTCGTCGAGTCGTCCCGGCGCGTGCAACCCGCCCGAATTCAACCCGGCCGGAGGCACATTTTCGTCGGCTTCACCCAAGGCGCGGTACTTGTGGAAGATTCTGTGTCAGGAGGAGAAACCCTCGCCTGCTCAGAAGATGGATCTTCGAGCGGGGAGGCGGAGTCAATCTACCAGCTTCATAACGGCGGGCTTGGGGGCTATTTCGAGGGCGACAGTGTCCCAGAGCCATATGAGCCGTCGAGCCAAGCCGTCGTCTTCATGGCAGGATCGGCTCCGGCTTCTGGCGGCACGGCGGCCGGGGCGGCAGCTGCCGGCGCGATAGGATCCGGGTCAACCAGGCTGCCAGCTCAAGTTTTGCTGGATCTGATGAATGAGCTGACAACTCTGATGGGAACTGAGGTTACAGCGGAAAATCAAGCAGGTCGTAATGCGGAGATCGCGAGGCGGAAGGACCAGATGGTCAGGGCCCAGGAGGATATCAATGCATTGCAGGCTCAGATGGATGCTGAGTCGGAGCGTCTCAGGGCCGAGGCTTTTCGCCTTAATCTGGATCAACAATCATCAGAAGCGGTTTTTCAGATGAGGCACCAGACCCGCGTGCCTCAGCAGTATGAGCCCAGGAATCTTTTTAATACGCCAGGGGCAGGGCCGAACGCACCTCTGACCGTGACCCGGACGGCGGAAGTGCCTGGAAATAGGGCGGAGACTCAGCATCCGCAGCCAGACCGGCCCCGTAGGAACCAGACCCCGCCGCAGCATTTTCTAACACCACCTGGTCATTATTCTAACCCGGTGGAGAACATGATAGCAGCGGCTGCCAGGCTCAATGCGCTCCCTCTCACCGACGGAACACCTTTCGCCGCTTAAGCACGGAACGCCATTGCGTTATTGCAGACAGCGGTGGCCCAACAGCAGAAGTATACATATAGCCGGAGTCGTGTGCACTCAACCCCCATCCCAAGCCGCAGTTATAGCCGGCGTTTGGAGTCACCGGTGGTCTCCAGCAGTGAGCGACGTCGGAACCCGCCCCGTGATGACCCACCCGTTGTTGATGCTCACGCGATCGTGGATAATGCTAGAGCACAGCGGGAGGTGGCGGCCGCAGCGGTGTATCAAGAGCCACCCCCGGTGACCCCTTCAACTTCGGTGGGAGCCGGAGTCACGTCCAGGGCTGTTGGAGTGCCGTGTTTAGCACCGGCTCTACAGAACGAGCGCCTGCCAAAGGATTTTAAGGGCCCGCGCAAAGTGCCTAACTATACAGCTGATCTACCTCCAGAAGCCTGGATCGAGAGTTATGAGCTAGACATGGAGATGTTGGATGTCAGTGATGCCGTCTATGCGAAGTACTTCATCATGATGTTGGAAGGACCGGCTCGTACATGGTTAAAGGGTCTGCCTCCCAATACCATTAATTCCTAGGCCGAGTTGAAAGCACGATTCATCAAGAATTTTCAAGGGACGTGCAAACAACCTATGACGATCATTGATTTAGATCATTGCGTGCAGCGGGAGGATGAGTCAGCCCATCATTGGGTCCGGCGGGTCTCAACCATTATCCACTCGTCTGATAATATCACGGCGGCTCAGGCGGTTCTGATTCTGGAAAAGAATTGTCATTTTTTGCCCCTTAAGCAGAAGCTTGGACGGCTCAAACGTTCTTGCCAGGACATAGGTGAGCTCATGGCAGCTCTCACTAAATATGCAGATTCTGACAGCACGAAGGATCCTGGTTCCGATGATGACAAGTCGGCTAAGGGTAAGAAGAATGGTAACGGCAAGGGTCAACAGCAGAATGGAACAAGAAATAAAAACCCAGGTAATGGCGGTAAACGGAAGAACCCAGATGGCGGGTCAGATCTGGTGGCCAATACCAACACTAGGAACAACCGCGGCAAGGGTAACGGTAAACCACCCTTTGGAAAGGGCAAGCCTTTCAACATGGAAGCAATGCTCAACGACCCCTGCCCGAAGCACAGTCTTCCCAACAAGCCGTCCACCCACGCTTGGAAAGATTGTTATATCATGCGGGAGTTTTGGAATTATAGCCTTAACCAGCATCACGGTAACGGCAATGGACCGCCCGGCGGGTCAGGGTCCTGCTCTCATGGGTCAGGTTTTGGTGCAGGCGGCTCAAGCTATGGTTATCAGAGTCAAGGTAACCATGGAGGTCATAATCAGCAGCCTGGCAATGGTGGTCAGCAGCAAAACAATCAATCAGGGTATCAGAGTAACCCGAAGCAGCTTAATGGAGGCCAGTATCATGTCTTCACAACAAGTCTTGATAAGCGTGATCAGAAGGTGTGCAAGAGGGCGGTTAACGCGGCAATGCTGGCTCTTCCGCAATACTTGAAGTGGTCTAAGCACACGATATCATGGAGCAAGGAGGATCACCCACCGCTAGTTGATAACCCGGGACACTTGGCCCTTGTGGTAGCCCCTCAGGTAGGAGGCTACATGTTCACCAAGGTACTGATGGATGGTGGCAGCAGCATCAACATCCTTTACTATGATACTTTCCGTCGGATGAACCTGGTTGATAAGGATCTCAAGCCATCATCCACAGTTTTCACGGTGTGGTGCCCAGCAAATCGGCTTATCCAGTTGGAAAAATTGCCCTTGAGGTGGCCTTTGGTGATGAGTTCAACTACAGGGTCGAGACCTTATGGTTTGAGGTGGTTAAAATCAAGAGCCCATATCACGCTCTGTTTGGACGGCCGGCTTATGCCAAATTCATGGCCCAGCCCTGTTACGTTTACTTGCAGCTCAAGATGCCAGGTCTGAAGGGGACAATTACGGTGCATGGTGATCGAAAGATCGCTCTTGAGTGTGAGGAAGGCGATGCTGCATATGCAGAGTCAAGTTGTGCTGAGGGGGAGCTTAAATTTTATAAAGACAATGTTGACCCGGCGGATATGACCCCGTTGAAGAAGCCCAGCACAGAATCTGACCCGCCCCTGAAATTTGTGGCAAAGGATACCAAGTTGGTGGACTTTGTTCCTGGCGACTCATCGCAGCAGTTCACTATCGGGGCCAATATGGACCCCAGATAGGAAAGCGCGCTCATCGAATTCATCCGTGAGAATTGGGACATTTTTGCATGGAAGCCTTCTGACATGCCGGGTGTACTGAGAGAATTCGCTGAGCACCACCTTAATGTAGATCCTAAGTTTAAGCCAGTCAAGCAATTCCTCCAACGTTTCAATGAAGAGCGACGTAAAGCTATTGGGGAAGAGTTAGCCCGGCTCTTAGCAGCAGGGTTTATCGTGGAGGTTTTTCACCCGGAGTGGTTGGCTAACCCCGTGCTCGTACTTAAGAAGAACGGCACGTGGCGCATGTGTGTAGATTACACAGATCTCAACAAGGCATGTCCGGTTGATCCATTTGCTCTCCCCCGTATCGACCAGATCATTGATGCAACGGCGGGTTGCGAGAGTTTATGTTTCCTGGACGCTTATTCGGGTTATCATCAGATCAAGATGGCAGTCAAAGACCAAGAGAAGACGTCTTTCATCACGCCTTTTGGAGCTTTCTGCTACGTGTCCATGCCTTTTGGACTCAAAAGTGCGTAGGCGACTTATCAACGCTGTGTGCAGAACTGTCTTCATAGTCAAATTGGACGCAATGTTCATGCTTATGTGGATGATATTGCGGTCAAGTCAAGGAAGAAGGAGACTCTGCTTGACGACTTGAAGGAAACTTTCGATAACCTGCGGGTTTACAAGATGATGCTTAACCCGGCTAAGTGTGTTTTTGGTGTACCTGCAGGCAAGCTCCTGGGATTTTTGGTTTCAGAGCGGGGCATTGAAGCTAACCCGGATAAATAAAGGCCATCACCTCATTATCTAAGCCGGCATGTATTAATGACGTCCAGCGCTTGGCGGGTCATATTGTCGCTTTAAGCCGGTTCATAAGCCGTCTGGGCAAGAAGGCTATCCCTTTATATCAGATGATGAAGAAGACAGATGATTTTGTTTGGAGTGATGCTGCCAATGATGCTTTTGAAGCGCTCAAAAGGCAGTTAGTTGAGCCGCCTGTCTTGGCCGCTCCCGTAGAAAAAGAGTCATTGCTCTTGTACGTGGCGGCTAATAACAAGGCCGTCAGCGCTGCAGTTGTTGTGGAACGCAAGGAGGCAGGCAAAGAGTACCCGGTCCAGAGGCCGGTTTACTATGTCAGCGAGGTTTTGACAGAGTCCAAGCAAAGATACCCGCATTGGCAAAAGCTGGTGTTTGGAGTGTTGATGGCGAATCGCAAGCTGAAGCATTATTTCCTTGGACATCCAATCACGGTGGTCAGCTCTGCTCCTTTGGGAGATATCATTCAAAATAGAGAAGCCACCGGCAGGATTGCTAAGTGGGCAATTGAGCTTGGGCCCCTTAATTTGAAGTATGTACCTCGAACGGTTGTCAAGTCTCAAGCCCTGGTGGATTTTATCAATGACTGGAAGGAGTGTCAAGCACCAGAAGAGAAGCCGGACAATACTTATTGGACAATTCACTTTGATGGATCTAGACAGTTGGAAGGCTCGGGGGCTGGAGTTGTTTTGACTTCCCCTAGAGGTGACAAATTTTGTTATGTATTAAGGCTAATGTTTCCTTGTACTAACAATGCGGCTGAGTATGAAGCTTTGCTTCATGGGCTCCGTGTAGCCAAGGAGATGAACTTGAGCTGGGTCAGATGTCTAGGCGACTCAGACCTGGTGGCCCAACAAGTCTCAAGCACATGGGATTCTAAAGACCCTCGTATGGCGGCTTATCGCCAGGCGGTTGATGTCATCGCTGGCCACATCAAGGGTTATTAGGTGGATCACATTGATCGTCGGAAGAATGAGGCGGCCGATGCATTATCACGACTGGGGTCTCAGTGTAAGCCGGTGCAACCTAATGTGTTCTTGGACGTATTGCATCACCCATCAGTCAAATTACCTTCTGAGGAGGATCTTGTTATACCTGACCCAGAGGGTCAATTGGTGGCGGCTCTTCGTGCTATTCCTGATTGGACGCTGCCTTATCTGGCGTATCTGACTCGCGGCGAGTTACCCGAAGACGTGACCTTGGCACGGCAAATCATGAGGCGGTCTAAGTCCATGACTATTGTCAATGGCGAGTTGCACAGGTGCAGCGTGACTGGCGTTTTTCAACGCTGTGTTTCTCTAGAGGAGGGCCGTGAAATCTTGCAAGAGATACATGCCGGCGACTGCGATCATCACGCCGGGTCAAAATCTTTGGTGGCTAAGGCTTTTCGGCATGGTTTTTTACTGGTTGACAGCTCATGCAGATGCAGAGGATTTGGTCAGTAAATGTGATGGGTGTCAGAAATTTGGACGACGTGCCCATGTGTCGGCTCAAGAGTTGCGGATGATTCCGATCACCTGGCCGTTCGCGGTCTGGGGGCTTGATATGGTTGGGCCGTTTAAGAGGTCCAAAGATAAGAATACCCACCTCTTGGTGGCGGTTGATAAATTTACTAAGTGGGTTGAGGCAGAGCCGGTCAGTAAGTGCGACGTAGCAACAGCAGTTCAGTTCGTCAAGAAGCTGATTTTTCGGTTAGGTTATCCTCACAGTATCATTACTGACAACGGTACAAATCTGTCCAAGGGGGCTATGAAAGAGTTCTGTGACAGTGAACACATCCGACTTGATGTCTCCTCCGTGGCTCATCCACAGTCTAATGGTCAAGCAGAGCGTGCTAACCAGGAAATTTTGAGAGGGATAAAACCCCGGCTTATGGTTCCTCTGGAACGAACACCGGGTTGTTGGGTGGAGGAATTACCTTCAGTTCTTTGGAGCATCAGAACCACCCCTAACAGGTCAACAGGCTACACGCCTTTCTTCATGGTTTATGGCGCAGAAGTTGTTCTCCCTAGTGATATCCGTCATGACTCGCCCAGGGTGGCGGCTTACGTGGAAACTGACAATGAGACGGCGTGTCAGGACGCATTGGACGCCTTGGATGAAGAGCGGGATCTCGCAGCCGCACGATTGGCGATTTATCAACAAGATCTGCGTCGCTATCATAGCCGCAGAGTGAAGACCCGGACGTTCCAAGAAGGCGACTTAGTGCTGTGTCTGATTCAAGATCAGACATATATGCATAAGTTATCTCCACCTTGGGAAGGACCTTTTGTGGTCAGCAAGAATCTCAACAATGGGTCATATTACCTCATTGATATACGGGAGAGCGGCAAATCACGCACTTCCGGAGAAGAGACCAGCAGACCGTGGAATATTGCTCATCTTCGGCCTTACTATACTTGAGTCATTGACTCTCATCAATGTACATACCTCTGTCATTGTATATACCTCTTTTCAATATAATAAAGCAGGCATCACTATAATTTGGGGCCTCTGCCGTTTTCATGCGACAGTTGATGGTGCAAAGAATTGATTATTCATAAGGTCACTTGGGGGCTCCCAACCCACTGAGTTTAGCTTTCATACCCTCTTGACCGGCTTAAAAGCCATATTTGAGTTAAACCTGCCTGTTTGCAACTTGCTACTCCGCCAGGTGACCCGCCGAACGTTTGACAGTCAATCTTTTTCAAGACCCTGAACTTGTCAAAGTTAAAACAGCGGCTTATGTCACGTGAGAGCCAGCTTACAGAGAGCGAGGATAAACTCACCTATCTGTTGTAGTCTCTCCGCTAGCTGTAGTCTCTCCGCTATGTGGCCCGTTCGTACTCTTAACAGTCAATCTTTTTTAAGACCCTAAACCGGTTAAGGTTAAAACGACGGATTTATGTCACGTGAGAGCCGGCTTATGGGATTTTGGGCATTCATGCCTAGATTCTTTGAAGCAAAAAACTTGAGTTTTTTCTCAAAATATAAACAAGAGTTGACCTCTTTGGGCTATGCCTTCAAAGCCGGCTAAACCATAATGCAAACTATACATATGTTTTATGCTTGTTATTTTGCAGGAGTTTTGTCATGATAAGATTCTAAGTCCTTGGATGATAATTTATCCCGGCTTAGTATTGCTCATTGATCAAAGGCTTTGGCCGTTATGACCCGCCAACGGGCATCAGGAAATATGATTGCATCAAAACATGCAGATGATGGATAAAATTTATAACACCAAAGCTGCCAGAATACGAGTTGTTAAAGCTCAAAACGTGCACGAAGGCACGGCCCAGGTAATCAGTTTTAGCTATGGCTATTACAAGGCTCTGTAGAGCCCAAAATTTGTGGACTCAAGTTTTTCACAAAAGTTATAACCCGGTCGATCAGCATGCCCGGGTTAACTTCATCTGAGGCCAGCTCCTCGCCTAACTCGCTGACGGGTCATCCTGCGCCGGGTCTTCTATCTCCTAGATCTGAGGGTTGTCCACATCCCAGTTGCAATTGATTAAGGCTTCAAATTCGGCTTCGTCATGCAAGATTGGAGACGAGTCAACATCAGGGGCAAAGATGTGCTTACGGCGTTGGGGAGTCAGGTTTTTCGGCTCAAAAGTGGGCGCTCGGACTCGCACATTGTTGTCATCATAAGCCGCCTGATATGCTGTCAGATCAGCTTCGGCGGCCAACCGGCTAGCCAATGCTCGTGATGCCTTGATGAAACGGGCATAGTCTTCTTGAGTGAATTCTGACCCGTCGTCCTTCAACTGTGGAAAGTCGCCACTCATCTCTTCTGGGTTAAGCTCGGGTGCGTAAGCCAACGCCCGGCTCAAAGCAGCTATTGTGCCTTTACGGGCGGCTGATTTCTTCAATTCTTCAAATTGCTTGGGGATGGTGGAAAGGCACTTCAGCACATCTTTGATAAGTTTTGGCGTGCCCTTCTCGCCCATGAAAGCCCTGATGGTGAAAAGGCTTCCAGCGTACAATTGTTCAGTGAAAGCATATAAAGCTTTCAGCTTCAGCAAGCTGTCATCTGGAAGCTGGCGAGTTCGTCGGCCTACAAGCAGATCAATTTTATAAGTCGTCGGGCGAGTCTTTATAAGACTGTTTGAAAAAGAATGATCATAACATAATCAGTAAACACTTACCAAAGACGGCTTCAGTCATCCGAGCTACATGGCGTTTCAGGCTGGTCAGCTCTTCAGTAACAGGCTTAAGTTGGCCTTCGGCATCTTCTGCGCATTCGACCAAGGCAGCTCGTTCAACTTCAACGGATTGCTTGTAGGCTTCAAAATCTTCCTTGGTCTTTTCCAGTTCTGTTGAGGAGAGCTGCCACTTTGCGTCAGCTTCAGCTCGGGCGTCTTGTTGCAAGGCCAGATTTTTCCTAAGGTCAATCAAACTATACTCGGCCACATTTAAAGCTTCCTGCACAATATAATTGTCAAGTATAAGTTTATCAAATTTAAGCCGCCAGCACGGTTCATAATGAAACCTGGGGGTACTGAAGAAGGTTGTTACAAGTCTCAAGCAGATTGCAAGCAATATACTTGACACTTGGGGGCTAATGTGTATTAGTTCTTTCAAAGTCTACGATACAAATAAGACCCGGATCATCTTCACAAAGATAACCCGGCCCTTGGGGGCTACACATTGCTCCTCAAGTATATATGGTCAGATCTACAAAAAGTTCCGGCTCATTATTTACATAATGACCCGACCCTTGGGGGCTACACTTGGCATTTTCTCTCATACAATAAGTGCCGGCTCATTATTTACATAATGACCCGACCCTTGGGGGCTACACGCTGGTCTAATTCTACATATTGCTGAAGACCCGGCTTATCTTCAAGAAAATAAGCCGGCTCTTAGGGGCTTAGTAAGAATATATGGAAGACAAGGAAGGTTGAGTACCTCATATTTCTTTTTCATCATGCCAACTAAGTTGGCCTCCATGTCCCGGCTCGCGGAGAGGCGGCTTAGGTATCCAGAGTGTAGCTCGTCAGCACTAAGCTTCTCAAGATTAGGCAGGTCAAGCTTAGCCCTCTCCTTCTCAGGCGAAGCCGCCTCATCCTTACTAATATGCTTGGTCAGCACATTGGAAGGGGCGGAAGCTGTGTACGCTGCTCCGGTGATGGTAACCTCTTCTTCATGAGAAGTCACATCTTCAGCTGTTGGCAGAGGGCTGGGCGGCTTAGGATCAGCTTCAGGATTGGCCTCAGGAATCACAATGTCAACGTCCACCAGTTCAGTAGGCTGGGGAGTTTCATCATGGGCTCCTTGATCAGCTTCAGAAGGCTCGACTTGAATTTCAGGAGTGCCAAGCTTCGGGTTCTCCGACTCTGGGGCGTCAGGATTGGCAGATGACCCGCTCAATTTCCTCTTTTTAGCTTGGGCCCTATGAGCAAAGATTTCATTTAAGTCATATGCAAGGACAAAATATTGATAAACAGTATGAGATGCAAAGAAGTTTACCCTGGGTTGATAACAAGAGGAGGCAATTTCGAGGCGGTTGAGTCGCCAGAAGAAGGAGGTGCTTCCTGGAAGGTCAAAATTGGGAAATATGAGCAAGTTACAGCATGAGACTAATGTGCAGAAGAAATGAAAAAATAAGCTATGAAATACCTCATTACGGCGCTTCCGAGGAGCTGGTGTATCGGGTAAGCCGGCCACTAGGTCTTCAGAGCTGCCGCTCCGGGTCTGACGCCTAGCATCATGTTGCTGTTTCTTCAAAAGAAAGTTGGGATCCAAGTGAGCAAGAGGGTGTGAAAACTTTACTTTCCGGGTGACCCGCCGTATTTTCTCTGTCGGCAAAGGTTCTGAGTCGGAGGAGATGATAGTTACCTCTGCGGCATCGGCTTGGCTTGCCTCCGCTTCACCCTGAGAGGAGTCAGCGTCAATAAGTTGCATGAAAAGAAGGCCAAGGGAATCAAGTTCTACCTCTGAGTCATCTAGCTCGAGCAGGTCCTGAGCCGACGGTTTCTTCTTACGAGCCGGAGCCCGGGTTTTAGTTGCCTTTGTTTTCTTCTTCTTTGAAGTGGAGGTGGTGGTTATTCTCTTCTTCCAGAAGGGAGAGTCGGCCTATATATGTTTGCAGAAAGGTTAAATGAGGCATATGAAGTGCAGCATCTAAAGAAAGAAGAGCGAAGATTGAAAGAAAAAGTTTTCACCTCAGGAGCCGGGTTAAGAGCATAAAAGGGACTTAACCCCGTCTTGTTGCAGACCTCTTGAGGTTCTCCCAGCAATGATTTGATGATCAAATTGAGGTCCTTGTCCGTTAGGGACGTCTGATTAAAGCGTTGAGGGTCATTCACTTCACCAGTGTATTCACACATTAAGCCGCCGCGTCAGCTCAATGGTAGGATTCTCCAGGAAACCCAGCAGCGGGTTAAATCAACACCAGTCAGCCCGTTGGCCAATAAAGCTCTGATCTTTGAAAATTTCTGAGCGTATTGGGAGCGCTCTATGGCAGAAAGCTGGTCTGAGAGCTCGGTGGTGGTGCAGAGCCGGTAGGGACGATAACCCGGCAATGGATTTTCTCCTTCTGGGGAGGTATCTTTACAATAGAACCAGGTGTGATTCCAGTCCTTGGGATGGCTAGGCAGAGTCGCCGCGGGAAAGGACACATCTCTCCGCCTCTGAATGGAAACACCACCAAGTTCAAGGCTTGGTCCATCTGCAATTTCCGTCTGGTGGTTGATATAGAAAAAATCTTTGAAGAGTTCGACGGAGCGCTCTTCTTGCAGATATGCTTCACAGAATATTTGGAACTGGCACAGGTTGGTGACTGAGTTGGGGCCAATATCTTGAGGATGAAGCTTGTAAAAATGCAGGGCGTCCCAGAAGAACTTTGATCCGGGCGGTGAGAAGCCGCGGAGAAGATGGTCTGTGAAGACGATAACCTCCCCTTCCTTGGGTTCGGGAGTGATCTCATCACCAGGAACCCGCCAATGGATGACGTCCTGAGCCGGCAAAACTCCCATGACTACGAAATCATTGAGAATCTCCTCGGTAAACCCGGAGCCTACCCAATCGCAAGAGGCGGGGACTTTAGCCATAACGGCGGGTTAAAGGCTGTGGAAAGACATGGAAATATGGCGGGTTAAGAATGCTACATGACCAGAAACGGCTACGACCCTAAGACGGCAATCCTGCTGGACGGATCATTATTAAGTTATGTGTCGCTGCCAACTACAGGTATGAAGCGGATTATATCTTGCCAAGTAGAGCCGGCAGCATGATAGCGGGTCAAATTGACAGTGAATGTTGAAAATATTGCTAAGAGTGGACAAACATGTTCCACCAACTACAACTGCAGTTACAAGATCTACGGGCGAAGATAAAAGGGAAATATTTTCTAAACCTAAAAAACGTCCGTGGAAGAACAAGCAGTTGATACACGGGACCCAGGGAAGGAATGATCTACAATGAATATGGAATACATATTGAGCGGAGCACCGCGTGATTTGGCTAGCGGTTTGAAGCCTAAAGGCGTTTCCCTTACCAATCTACGGTAAGAACTTCGACGAGCGGTGGCGAACTCGGAAGAAACCCGACGAGCTAATGCGGATCTAGGAAGAGAAGGAGAATGGAAACTGGAAGATGCAGGGGATGCAGGCGTGCGCCGGCGAGCTCTGGACACGATCAGGGTGATGCAGCGGCCTTGTTGAGGACGGCGGCGTGGTCCGGACGGCGCGGCGGAGCTTCGGTTGCACGGGCGTCTGGAGGAAGAAGAAGAGAGAAGCGGCAGTGGGGGAAAAGTGAAAAGGATGGGACCCCTCCCCCCCCCCCCCCCCCCGCGCGCCTATTTATAAGGGGGAGATGGAACAACAACAGTCCAGCGTGGGAATCGAGGAGACAAGATGATGATTGACCAAGAAAACGCCTCGATTCTTGGGTTGACCCATGAATGCAGAGATCCGTTGTGATGTCATTAAGATCTTTTGGATTTGCCAGAGATGACGTCATCCATTTTTACATGGCGGGTCATGAAGATTTATTTCAGGTCAGATGATTATAAGGGACACAAGACTCGCCAACCAGAAGACTGAAGATTGACATGAACAGGTTCAAATCAATCTGGGGCCTAATATTGGGGATATAACCCCAGGATATAACCCGCCCAGGAGGGACCGGGTTACAAAGTTGGCGGCTTAGCAGTGAGGCCTTAAGCAGGCCGGAAGACTAAGACAAGGCCTACTAGTAACTTGCCAGACGGGTCGGGCGGAGGCCCAGAGCTAGAAGGCAGTGTGTGACCCGGAGGTGTAAGCCGCCGGGAGATGACTTGCCAGATAAGGCAAGTCGATTTAGAGATAGGGTCGGTTACTATATGTAACCCGGTCCGGACTCTTGTAAGCCCAGGGCCTCGACCTGTGTATATAAAGGCGGGTTCCCTAGGCGGCTTAAGAAACGAAACCTTTGATCGAGAGCTAGGTCAAGCGAATCCGCTCCCTTGTAATCGATACCCAATCAATACAACTCAAAGCAGGACATAGGCTATTACCTCCTTCGAGAGGGGCCGAACCTGGGTAAACTTGTGTCTTTTGTCCCGACCAACCCCTTCGAGTTAACCGCCGTAGCGATGGCTTCACCCCTAAGTCCTTGCACTAGGACATCTGTCGTCATAAAACCACGACACAAAGTAAGACCAAGAAATATGTCCAAACCTCATCCATTTTATCGTTAATAGCAACAATACAAATATGTGCCTCGCTACTCCTCCTGTCACAGAGTGAGGACACCGCAAGATTGAACCTACTACTATGCACCACTTTCACTGAAGATCTACTCATCAACTTGGCCAAAGTAAACTCGTAGATAAAAAGAATTGCAACTATAAAATCACACATAAAAAATCTCAGAAAAGACTCAGTTATTTTTAATGAATAATCTGATCATAAACCCACAATTCATAGGATCCGAACAAACACATCGCAAAGATTACATCGAATAGGTCTCCAAAGAGATCATTGTATTGAAGATCAAAGGAGAGAGAGAAAGAGCCATCTAGCTACTGCTATGGACCCGTAGGTGCTGTGGGAATTACTCACACGTCATGATGGAGGCAACAAGGTTGATGAAGACGGTCTTCGTGATCGACTCCTCCTCCGAGAGATTACCAGCGGAGGTCTCCAGATGGGATCACGAAAGAACAAAGGCTTGCGGCAACGATAAAATTGTTCCGAGTCTCACCCTGAGAGTTTTGGAATATTTGCGAATTTATAGAAGTGGAATTAGGTCAGGGGGCCTCCGAGGGGCCCACAAACTCAGGTGGCGCGCCCCTAGGGGGCACGCCATGTGAGCTTGTGGCCCTCTCGTAGCTCGTTTGGTCTCCTCCCAAAGCTTCTAGGGTCCCTCTTTGTCCAGAAAAAATCACCGTAAAGTTTCATCGTGTTTGGACTTTGTTTGGTATGATTTTTTGCGAAACCAAAAACAAGCGGAAAATAGGAAGTGACACTAGGCATTGAGTTAATAGGTTAGTTCACAAAAATTGATATAAGATTGCATATAAAGCATACAAGATTGATAATATAATAGCGTGAAACAATTAAAAATTATAGATATGTTGGAGAAGAATCAATGGGTGGCACCACCGTCTTGTCCTTGTTCTTCGTGTCGATCTGCATTATGACCAACACGAAGTTCTGCATTATGAATAGGAGAAAGTTCAAAGGTTGATCGGCATTAAATCCTATCGTCGAAGCCCCTATATTTACCCCACCCCGCCCACTCCTAACCCACCATTGCGCTCAATTAACCCTCTTTGTCTCTAACTCCTCTTCCACCTCCTCATCCTCATGAACTCCGACCCCTTTCCCTGGGGCATTGGATGGAGAGTTTTCTTCCTTGGATGCTCGCTCGGTGACCGCACCAAATTTGAGAATACCATGAAAGTGTGCTCAAACTTCAGCATCATCGAAGACATGCACAAGGAGGCTGACGTTATGGTCTAGAAGATGACGATGAAGGAGTTGAAGACGCTGATTCTTGACCCATGTTAGTGGACATCCTGCGTTAGGCCATGAATCAGGCAGACTCTGATGATGTTGAACACAAAGCAAGATGGGCCAGGTACAAGGAGTACAGTCTCCTCAAGAACAGTGTGCCACAACGTTCTGGAATAGGACGTTGGTGGCGTCGGGGACCATCGATGTGGAGCCGGTGGAGAAAGAAGAAGCGGTGGAGGTGGTGGTTAGGGCGCTGGAGCCAGGCCACCGTAGCATGCCAATCCATCTCGACGATAACGAGGATGATGAGACGGTGCATGCTACGATCAAGCCAGAGGACAACTACGCGGTGGAGGGGGCCTGCCGCTCCAAGCGGCTCCAGGATAGCCACGGGTGGGATTACCTTTACTGTGTAAGATTAACCCCGAATCCCCATTCCACTTGTACGCAATCCGGATCGAAGCCCTCAAATTCGTCGCTATTTGAAGAAGTGCTAATCGATCCTATGGCTATTTACCCCAATTCCCCCATTCTAGAACGCGGACAGATTACGTGGTCCGAATCTAAACGCGGATCGAATGTGGAATAGTAAGCGAGGAGGTGAAAATAGGGCTTACCGCCATTGTCGAAGTGTTGTGGGTGATGTGTTGGTGCCGGTGATGGAGGCCGGCGGTCGCCTTTCTATTCTCCGATCCTGTGAACATCGCCGCCAGTGTGAGAGTGGGAGAGTGGAGAGAGGGGAGCGGTGAGGAAAGTTGAGGGTAATTATCGCCGATGCTTGGGGAAACAACGCAACTTTTCGAGTGTGGCTCCTCGCGTGCGGCCGCCGCCACCCATGTGCATCCCGCGGGTCTGGTTGTAGAAAAACTGTCGATTTCTACGTTTCTAGCGGGCCTAACTGAAAGCTGCTTTAAGTTCCATGCGATGCACGTCCAACGGTAAACACACAAGTAAACAATCAATTTTCTTCTCGTAAGGATATGATTGGTCTCTATGGGATCTATCAAACACGCCCTAAGTAATTGGCGAGAGACGCTCTAAGTTGTTTCAAGCTGTGTGAAAAGAGGAGGAAAAGGAGAAAAAGCATGGCAGCTCGTATGCAGCGCCAGCGAACAGCCATGCCCATCAGGCCACGTCCCCCTGGAGCAGACGTGCACTGCTACCCGACGCCGAGTCCAAGGATGGCGATGCCTCGGCTTGGCTGGTTGTTTAACCGTGAGTGGTTTGTGTGTACTCGTCTAGAACGACCCGGATGTGTACGTATTAGCTGAACCACGGAGATTTACCGATGAAGTGACGATGGAGAGCCGGTGGCCAGCTAGCCAAGACATGTCCGCCTCCTGTGCGACTGCGACGATGAGAAGACGCTCACGCCATTTCTTCTTCCTCCGATCCAATCGTCGTCCCTGTCCGTTCTTGCCCTCACGCTTGCCATGCTAGGCGTCGTAGGACGAGGAGAGCCGCCGCGCCTGCCTGCGAGGGGTAACGCGACGGCGACCGAGGTTACTTGACAAGACGCGTCGTTTCCCCTGTTTACACTGTTCCGTGAAACAGAGATCAAGTATTCAACTTGATCACTTGGTGGTTCGTGCGATTACGGAGGACTGTTGATGCGTGCATGCGGTTGCAACTCTCAGCCTGTCTTGATTCGCTGTTTTTGTTTTTCCCCGCACTGGTTTTGCGAAGATGAAGAAGAGCTCCTGCGGTTGGGCCGACGTGGACCAGAAAACCGCTTTGACTTTGGAGGTTCGGCGTCCATATTCCATCCACCATCCGGCCGTTCCGGGGCCGCATCACACACAAGTCTCGGCGGGCGGGCGGGCGGGCGCGCTACCGACGAACAAGGCTAGTTAGGTGCAACGGCGCAACGTCATCCGTCCGTCCATCCGTTCCATCATTGCCGGCGCACGCCGTCGCCATCATGATCGATTGCGCGACGTCGCCGGCGCCACCGCCACTTATGATGATCGACCGACGTTGCGTAATAACCCGGACACGACATGGGGAAAGCACCAGCCCGCGCCGGCCGGAATTATTGCCCGCACGAGCCAGCCGAGCTCGCTTCCAATGGTCGTTGGGCGCCGCGCCCTTCCGCCTCAACAAAGAGCCAGGCTACCACTCCTCCTGCCTCCTGGACTGGTCCGGTCCAGAGGTAGCCAGAGCACGCGTGCTCCGCTCCGTCCACCAACGGCAACAGTCCGGCCGGGTCATTCTCACCGCATGCAACGCGCAGTTTTACTTGGTGTCCTCCCGATCGATCTTTCGTCGACGCCATGATATGATAAAAATTACTAGTACTACTGTGGGCTTCGCCGCCGGCCTGGCCACGCCGGGTTAATTCCATTTAATAACCCCGTGCGGAAAGCCATGGATCGCGGCGAGGTGTCAGCGCAGGCGGACCGGGGGTCGAGCCGGCCGTCGGGCCGCGTCCCCATCTCCTCCTGTACGCACCTCAGCAGGATCCATACGCGCGCGGGTTACGAGGCCCACGGGGGGCAGCGGCACATGGCGCGCCATCACTCTCGCCCCGCTCGATCAGCCGCGCCCCGCGCCGGCGCTGGGCCTGCTTTGGTTCAGCCACGGCGTAGTAGACCAGCGGTAGTCGATCTCAGGCACGCCACCGCTCTGTCTGCTACTACGATCGCAGCGAGCAGATGCTATCAGATTATCGGGCAGGGCAGCGGCCTGGGTGGGGTGGGGTGGGGTGGATTCTTTACTTGTTCACGGCGGTTTCCCGGTGCCGGTGGGCGGTGGTTGGGCTGGGGCGCTGGGCTGGGCAGGTTGGTTAACCAACCGGACGACGCCTCCCCTCGTTGGACGGACCAAGGCGGGAAAAGCAGGGGCAAAGGCATACGTATCCGTCTTTGAACGCAACACTCTCGCGGCCGGAGCCAAGACTAGGGATGGGGCGCGGGAGAGAAGGAAAAACGAGCGAGCCAAAGGGAGAGGGGAATGGAAAAAAAAAAAGCAAAGTCAAACGGAGAAAGGCAGAGGGGAAAACACACTGCTGCCGATGAGCAGGCCTCGTACAATGCAAGGTGCTTAAGGAAGGTGCTTAGAAAAATAAATCAGGCTTTTCGTAAGCATCGGTGCTTATTTGTACAGAGTAGACGCTTAATTAGGCACCTCTTCTATAGAAATAGGACGCCGATAAGCACCTGACGTTCAGTCTGGGAACCTCCCAGACCGAACGACTCGTTCGCTCGGGGATGCTGGCTCTACCGAACAAAATTGTTCGATGGAAGAACCTCTCCAGCCCGAACGACCCACACCCGCACTATCTTAAAAGGCCTAACAGCCCATTTTGCTGGGCCTCTTCCCAGACGTGAATAAAAAACACAAAAGACAGAAAAAATAAAAATAAAAAGTAAAAAAAGAAGAAGAAAAGGAACTCCTTGCCATAAAAAAATAGTTTAGTGTAAATTTGCCATGGTTGCTGATCCACTTTCAGTTGACCATACAAAATGGGCAGAAAATAAACCTTCAGCTGGTTATCCACTTTCTCGCTCCCGTCGTCCTCAGTAATGAAAAATGTTATGGATTTGCCATGAGACCTTGAATGAATTTGCCATATGACCATAAACTAATTTGCCGTGTAATGAACAAATAATCTATAGAATGAAAATGTTAAGAATGTGCCATGGGACAATAATAGAATTTGTTGTATGAACAAAAAAAAATTGCCATGTAACAGTAATGGAATTTGCCGTATTAACAAAAAAAAATTGCTATGTTATGAAGACACAGAAGAATAATTTGCCATTATACATGGCAAAACCTGTATGACATCCTACACAAATCATGGCAAAAATGTCATGGGTGAGAAAAACTAAAGTGGAACACAAATTCGCCATGGCAAAAATCGTCTTTAGTTGATGTTGTGTCGTTACAAAAATTTCAAGAATTATCAGGGCAACAAAATTATGTTCGGAAAATTAGGACCAAAATTGCCATGGCAGATGCATATTTAAAATTACCATGCTTGTATAAAAGAAAATTTCCAAGTATACAATGTACCACAAGTTATGATTAAAAAAAGCCATGGCAAAATGTATATTAAAATTGCCATGGCATTTTAAAATAAAATGCCATGTTTTGTAATGGCATTTTAAGTTAATTTTCCATGCATTGCAAATGTTGTAAGATTTTGCCATGGCAAAATTTGTTTTGGTAACAGGGGAAATTTTGTATTGATGACATGGCAAAAGTTGTAAGATTTTTGCCATGGCAAGATTTGTATTGGTGAAATGACAAAGGTTTAAGATTTTTTGCCATGACTACATTTGCCATGTTATGAAGTATGAATTTGCCATGCCCCGTAAACTACAATTGCCAAGCCCCGTAAGTAAAATAAATTTGCCATGTTATGAAGTATTAATTTTCCATGTTCAAATAATAAAAATGCCATGGTCAGGAAGATGTCTTTGCCATGGTTAATTAAGTAAATTTGCCATGGCAACAAATTTGCAAGATCAAACTTTTTGTGTTCTCAAACTAATTGGTAATTGCCATGGCAACATTCTTCGTATGGACATGGCAAAAGACACAACGAATCATGGCAACACATGCTTTTAGTTGCCATGGCAAAAAAAACACATCTATAAAATTACTGATTTTAGTTGCCATGGCAAGTTTGCCATTTTTTTGAACATCTTAAGTTTACATGGCAAGGTTGCCATGTTATTGAACATCTTAATTAGAGAAGTTTGCCATGTTTTTGAACAACTTAATTAAAGAAGTTTCTCAAACTAATTGGTAATTGCCATGGCAACATTCTTCGGATGGACATGGCACACAACGAATCATGGCAACACGTGATTTTAGTTGCCATGGCAAAAAACACATCTATAAAATTACTGATTTTAGTTGCCATGGCAAGTTTGCCATTTTTTTGAACATCTTAAGTTTCCATGGCAAGGTTGCCATGTTTTTGAAACATCTTAATTAGAGAAGTTTGCCATGTTTGCCATGTTTTTGAACAACTTAATTAAAGAAATTTCTCAAACTAATTGGTAATTGCCATGGCAACATTCTTCGGATGGACATGGCACACAACGAATCATGGCAACACATGCTTTTAGTTGCCATGGCGGAAAACACATCTATAAAATTACTGATTTTAGTTGCCATGGCAAGTTTGCCATTTTTTTTGAACATCTTAAGTTTCCATGGCAATGTTGCCACGTTTTTGAACATCTTAATTAGAGAAGTTTGCCATGTTTGCCATGTTTTTGAACATCTTAAGTTTGCCATATTTTTGAACATCTTAAGTTGCCATGTTTTTGAACATCTGAAGTGCCATGGCAAGTTTGCCATGTTTTTGAACATCTATAAATATGCCATGTTTTTTAACATCTTAAGTTGCCATGAAGTTTACGTATATATGGATACAACATGGATACAACTACAAGATGGCAAATATATGAAGTTGACACTACGAAAATTGCCACCATGGCAACATATGCAAAAAAGGTATGGCGAAAAAAGTTTATCTATACACATGGATAATTTGAAAAATGGAGAAAACATCTTAAGTTGTAGTGATATCGTACATGTAATCGCCGTGGCAAAACAAATTTCAAAGGATCATACTTTTTGCCATGTAAAACAAATTTGAAAGATCAAACTTGCCGAGTTCTGAAACTAATTTGTAATTTTCCATGGCAACATTCTTCAGATGGACATGGCAAAAGACATAATAAATCATGGCAACACATGCTTTTAGTTGCCATGGCAAAAAAAACATCTATAAATTTACTGATTTTAGTTGCCATGAAACGATGCCATGGCAAAAAAAAATCTTAAGTAAACATGGCAACATTCTTCGAATATATATGGCGAAGACACTACGTAAAGTTGCCATCATGGCAAAACATTAGTTTTGCCATGGCAAATGTACATATCTTGTACTAGTCACATGACAAGTTTATGAAAAAAATTGTTTATAGAAAACAACACTAGTGAAACTAACTGAAGAATATAACTACATGTCATAACCTCTATCAGTTGGCAAGACCTACTAGACCAGAACATGTGAGCATTGCAGTGTTGACATAAATCCAAAAATGGCAAACATAACACTGTGATGGCAAAACATGAGCTAAGTAAAAGACAGTGAGATGTAGTTTAGAAGGATCACCAATGAGAGACTGAAGAAAAGAGCTATTCTGCCTGCCAATCTCGAGCCCAAGCATCTCAACGAGCTGGTCTTCGAGCCGCCCAATCCCTTTGCCCCCCCCCCTCGGCATCCTCCCATCATCGATCCATCCAAACAGGAGCATGTGCCGAAGTGGATGACGACCACCAATCCTCTCTGCACAGCGGCGGCCGACGGAGGCGGGTGTTGACGCTGCCGCTGGAGTGGTAGGCCAGGTCAACCCGGAACTCGTCGTCCAGGAAGATGGCGGCGCCGAGGAGCGCGCCCGCGGAGCCCTCGACCGTCGGCGGCGTGGAGCCATAGCTGGAGAGCTCCATCTCCTCCATCTCGTCCCCCCCGGTCGACCGCCCCCTCCGGCCTCCGCCGTCCTACCTCCCACCGCCGCCGTCGCATCCATAGGATTAGGGATTTGAGAGTTCGATTTGGGGATTGGCTGATCTGACCCCGCGCGAGGCTCGCTGCCGGTAGCCCGAAAGACTCCACCCGCCTCTTCCCCCTGCTCCTTCCCTCGTGGCACCGACCACCACCACGACGAGCAGCATCCACACCCCAATCACCACCGCGCCTTGGCTGCGGCAACAAAAGCTAGGCGGGCCGCCACCGCCATTCGGCTTGGCCAGACGAGCAACGAAGGTCGCTCTCCTCCATGTCCCGCGACGAGGAAAGGGGTGACGCAATGGAGCCCGGTGTAGTGGGGAAGTTGCGATGTTGGGCGGCGGGGAATGAGGAGAGGAGTGGAGAAAATGGGACACTCGCAAGAAAAGGGGGGAGTGAGCGGAGTGGACGGAGTGGTCGCAGCCTCGCACGCGTTCGTTGTGGGACGCGGTTAGCACGAACGATTCCCTTCATCTGACGTGGCAATCTGACATGCTCTAAGATTAGTGTATAAAGATCGACGGTGATTAGCGCGTTCGGGACGAGCAGTCAGAAACCTGACGTTCGGTAGTTATCTATTCCGTAGAAATAAGCATCGGTGCTTAAGAAAAATCTGGTTTATTTTTCTAAGCACCTTTCCTAGGCACCTTGCATTGTACAAGGCCTAAGGATCCATGGTACTTTCAGTATATTCCCTCCGTCCTTAAAAGAGTGTACTTTTAACTTTGTTGGAGGGTTAAACTATCTTAAAGTTTGACCGAGCTTGTGGAAAAATATATCAACTTTTGTGAAACCAAATAGGTATATGATGGAAATATATTTTATCATGAATCTAATGCTACTAATTTGATGTCATAAATGTCGGTGTATTATTGTATAAATACTGCCAAACATAAAAATGTTTGATTTTCCAACAAAGTTATAAGTACATTCTTTTAAGGACGAAGGGAGTAGCTGTATAGTACTGTAATTTTTAGGACAGTAAAAAACACCTAAATCGAGCTTCCAACAATTTCGACCGTCGGATTTCGCATTGAGATTATTTCTGGCCGTCGGATATTCGTTTCAGCTCCAATTTACCGCAACCTGACCCGTCTGTCCTAATGGGTCGCTATTCTCGTGACATTTTTGACACATGTGGTTAATTAGGCTTTATTCAGCTGATAGCCAAGCCTACAACATGTCAGATATCGCTTCACTAATTCCTAATGTTGTTTGTCGGTTCTATTACTTATTATGAGTAGTGCAATACTTTTCAACTATTTGCACCATCTAAATTTTAACAACACATTTATATATATCTTTCAACACTTTATTTATGCGCAAATGTAGGAAAATTATATTATTCTATCGTAAAAATAGACGGGCCCGACAACGCGCGCCATCAACGATCGGGTTCTTAAGAGAGTCAGCACGTGACTCCGCCTCGCCATCCACTCCCCCCCCCTCTCTTCCTCGTCTCGCAGTCTCGGCGGCAACAAAGGAAGTGGAGACTTGTCCGTCCAGCTTTCCTTTTTTATAGCGACGTCAGTGAGGTGGTGATGGCGATGGCGTGTTGAAGTAAGATTTGTGAGAGTTTATGTCCTCAGATTTGTTGGTTCCCTTCGCATCTTGGCGGTTGGTGTGTCTTTCAAGTAGAGCTATTGGTGCTTCTACTTCAACATGTTCTTTCATATTGCTATGTGGTATGACCTGATTTCTCTAACCTGTTGGAGAATTAGGCAATTTCATGATTAATTATAGAATATAAATCATGATTAAAATAATTACTAACATGCAATTTCCTAGCATATCAGATGAGCACAAAAACATGTACAACAACATCACACATATAACACCAACAATAATTAGAGACATGAACATGCCACGACGCATGTATTGCTCGTTTGTAGCCGCGGTTATTGCATGAGCGATGTTGTTGACGACGACATTGGTGAAGACTGGTTGGAGCAGATGATGTTGGAGACGTTGGTACGCGACGCCACCCGACTTGGATAGAAAACGACACGTGGTGATGAATTTGAGCAGTCACGCAACTGTTGGGGAACGTTGCATGGGAAACAAAAAATTTCCTATGCACACACAAGATCTATCCATGGTGATGAGCATCTACGAGAGGGAGAGTGGATGTGACGCCCCCATTCTCGACCGTACGCTAATCAATCACGCAATGCGTACGACCAAGATTAGGGACTCACTGATTAGTACCACAACACGACAAAAGACACAAATATAAAGTCATACAGCTTAATATTACAAGCCAGGGGCCTCGAGGGTTCGAATATAAAGCTCCGACAAGCACAAGTCAGCGGAAGCAACAATATCTGAGTACAGACATAAGTTAGACAAGGGTGCCTTAAGAAGGCTAGCACAAACATAGGTAGCGGATCGAAAGAGGCGAGGCCTCCTGCCTGGGGACCTCCTAACTACTCCTGAGCGTCGGCGGTCTCCACGTAGTAGTAAGCTCCATCGGCGGTGTAGTAGCCGTCTCCAGCGAACTCCATCTCCGGGGCTCCATCCTCTGAACGCAGCAACGTATCGAAGGGGGGAAAAGGGGGAGCAAAGCAGCGTGAGTACTCATCCAAAGTACTCGCAAGACTTATATCAGAACTAAGCTAGATATGCATCATACTCAATGAAAGGGGGGTATCTCTGGACTGACTGCAGAAAGCAAGAATAGGGGGGAAGACCTAGTCCTATCGAAGACTAGCATCTTCAACATCTTGCAGCATGAGAAGAGAGTAGACCTGCAGCTCATGCACATATCATATTGTTGAGCAATTTTAATTAAGTAACACGCCCAGAGATCCTTCCTCGACTTCCCCGCGAGGAAGCAATCCCGGAGCCACAATTCATTTTAAATTAAATTATGATTAAAGTTGTATAAGGTCATGGCACCTTTCCAAGTCGTCCTGTTACCGTGGACACGGCTATTCGAATAGATATTTCATCCCTGCAGGGGTGCACCACATATTCCCCAACGCGCCTGAGTCACCTCTGGCCGGACACACTTTCCTGGGTCATGCCCGGCCTCGGGATATCAGCACGTCGTCGCCCCACCTAGACTCATCGCAGAGGCCAGCCCGCCGGTCTAAATCCTATGCGCTCAGGGGTCATGGGCCCAATCACCCTTTGCACACCTGCACGGTGCGTACGCGGCCGGAAACAGACCTAGTACACTCCACTCCAGAGCTGTACGTTCCAGCCCAATCCGTCGCGCGCCGCTCCATTGCTGACGTCCGAAGAGCTTCGGCTGATACAATGACGCTGAGTGCCCATAACTACCCCACGCGAAGGTTAGTGCGTATTAAGGCCAATGACCTAACTCAGATCCAGCACCCAACCCATTAGCAATTTATTAGGTGCGGGGCAAGCTCGAACATATTGCAGCTCGTCGCCCCGCCAAGAACACTCGAGTGCCTTCCGGCGCACCCCACCAAGTCTCCGGATGCCTTGCGGCGCATCCCACCAATATCTCTCGCGGGTACCCTTGGGGCCGACCCGTCTTTAACATAATCAGTAACCCGGTCATAGTAACTGTGTGGTTATACGCCAAGTGGAGATCCGAGGAATCACCCTCGATGGATCCCGCTCGCGATAAGAGTAAGACAAGAGTCGTTACCGGTAAATGGAAAGGAGGAATCACCCTCGATACCCATTACCGATAACTACGCTACAGAATTAACATCGGGAGTGCTAAGTGAGGTATCACCCTCGGCACTCGATGGTAGCTCTGCAGTGCCCTACTAAAGGGGTGTGCAGTGATGTGAGGGGTCTGGCTCGTCGGTCAGTTGACCGAGTCTTCTGTCGTCAAGTCCTCGGTGTCGTCGATGATCAAGCAGAGGCAACGGGGACTCAGGGGGTCTCAAGGGTTCACTGATCCACCTATACTAGGCAGTTGATATAATCAACAAATACAGTAGCAGTTCATCAAAATCAGGCTATGCATCAGAATAGGAGCTATCTAATACAGTAGCAAAATTCTAATGCATGAATAAGAGGGAGAGAGATGGGTGATATCGGAATGCTCAAGGGGGTTTTGCTTGCCTTGCTGCTCTGCGGCAAAAGGCTGGTCGTCAAGTGCGTAGTCGTACCCGGCAGCTCCGTCAGCCTCGGGGTCTACCGAAGAGAAGAGGGGGAAGAAACAATAAATACAATGCACACAGATGCAACACGATGCATGACATGGCAAAATGTTTAGCTAGGCATGCACTAACGCGGCACTACACGATACCGAGAAGGGGGGAACCCATCCGGGAATGTTTTCCCGGTTCCGGACAAATGTCAGACAGATGACCGGAGGGGGGGCAATGTCCCAGGCTGCGATGTTAGAAGCATGGGACAGCTAGAAGGTAGGTGCAGGGTGATACACTGCCTATCTAAGTGCTCTAGTTAATTTAGGGAATTATCTGGAATTATTTTATTAAAATCGCGCACTATTCACCCGCCAGAAACAGGCAAAAAGTTACAGGTTTGCTATGCTAGGGGCATCTGACAGACTAACGGACAGTGTAACCGGATTCGTCTCGTCGTTCTGAGCAACTTTCATGTTCAAAGTTTTTTAATCCGAGCTACGGTTTATTTTATATTAATTATCTAAGTTTTATTAATAATCTGGAATTAATTTAATTAATTAATTCGAATTAGTCCCGAATTATCCAAAACAGTAATTATTACTGTTTAATTAACCTAAACAGTAATTACTGATTAATTAAACTAATTACTTAATTAATTAACCATTTACAATTAATAAATATATCTTTTTATTTATTTTTATTTTTTATTTTATTTTTTTTTATAATTGAAATACGTATTATTATACGTATGTATGTGTATGTATATATATACATATACATACACACACACGCACACACAGACACACGCATGCACGCACGCACGCGCGCCGGCCGGCCGGACCGGGCCGGCGGCTGCGGCCGTCGGGGGGGGGAGGAAGGCGCGGCCGGGAGCTCACCGGGGGAGCGGGGGCCGGCGATGGCCGGCGTGGCGGCGGAGGGAGGCGGCGCCGGTGGCGGACGGGAGGCGTCGGCGGACGGCGCGGGCGGAGGCGGCCGGGAGGCGGCGGCGGCGGGGTCGTGGCGGAGGCGGCCGGCGGCGACGGGTCCGGGCGCGGCGGCGGCGGCAGATCCGGGCGGCGGCCGGTGGCGCGGTCGATGCGGGCGGCCGGGCCGCGGGCGGGGGCGGAGCGGCCGGGCGCGGCGGTGCGGCTGGTGCGGCCACGGGTCCGGGCGGCGGGCGGCGCGGCGCGGCCGGCCCGCACGGTCGACGGGGGGGAGGGGGGCAAACGCGGGGGCGCAGGGGAGGCGCTGCGCGCGCGGCGGCGGTCGGGGGGGGAATGAGGCACGGGAGCGCTAGGGTACGCCCCGGCCTCTTATACGGGCGGCCTGGGCCGAGCCCAGTTTCGTCCAAAACCGGTCCAATTCGTAGTCTAAAATCCCTACGATCCGAAAACATGTTTTAAATACTTTTGGAGGTCCAATTAAATTCTAAAAATTTCCGTTTTAATTTTATTAAACATTACGGAATATTTGCAATCCATCCAACATTTTTAATTTTAGTTTCGAACAACTTTATCATCCGCCTTTTTCGGACGATTTAAATTGCAACGAAAATCAACGGGGTTTGCACGGACGCGAGTTCAACAACAGTGATCGCGGCAACAGTGATTGCGGTGACGTGGCATCACTAACGTAGGATTACTGTAGCTTAATTACAAATATCACTGTAGCAAAAGCCCAGGATGTCACAGTGGATCTACATACCGTTGTAGATCGCTAAGCGGGAAGCGTTAAGAAACGCGGTTGATGTAGTCGAACGTCTTCGCGATCCAAATCGCTAGCCGTCCCGCGATCCAATCACGATCTAGCGCCGAACGGACGGCACCTCCGCGTTTAGCACACGTACAGCTCGATGACGATCTCCGCCTTCTTGATCCAGCAAGAGGGAGCAGAGAGGTAGATGAGTTCTCCGGCAGCGCGATGGCGCGGCGACGGTGGTGGTGAAATAATCCGGCAGGTCTTCGCCGAGCTCCGCCGAACTAATCTAGAGGAGAAAATGATCTAGAAGGAAGAGAGGCAGCCGTGGCTTTTTGGGGTGAGGGATGCCCTCTAAAACCTCTAGTATATATAGGAGGGAGGGAGGAAGAGGCAGCCCTAGGAACCCCTAGGGGTTCGGCCGAACCTCCACCAAGGGGGGGGAGTTCACCTCCCACATGGGAGGTGGAATCCTAGTAGGACTCCTCCCCACTTGGCCTCCTCTCCCACCCCTTGCGCAAGGGCCTCTAGGGGCTGGCCGGCCAGCCCACCAGGGGCTGGTGCGCCACCTCCTAGGCCCATGTGACCCTTGGGGTGGGTGGGCCCCACTTGGTGAACCACCGAAACCCATTCGTCACTCCCGGTACACTACCGGAAATGCCCAAAACTTTTCCGGAGACCAAAACGGGACTTCCTATATATCAATCTTTACCTCCGGACCATTCCGGAGCTCCTCGTGATGTCCGGGATCTCATCCGGGACTCAATACTACCGAAACGCCACCGAACGTTAAGTGTGCAGACCCTGCGGGTTCAAGAACTATGTAGACATGACCGAGACACCTCTACGGTCAATAACCAATAGCGGGACCTGGATGCCCATATTGGTTCCTACATATTCTACGAAGAACTTTATCGGTTGAACCTCTATGTCAAGGATTCAGTTAATCCTGTACGCTGTTCCCTCTGTTCTTCGGTATGTTACTTGCCCGAGATTCGATCGTCGGTATCTCTATACCTAGTTCAATCTCGTTACCGGCAAGTCTCTTTACTCGTTCCGTAATACAAGATCCCGTGGCTAACTCTTTAGTCACATTGCTTGCAAGTCTTAGTGTGATGTTGTATTACTGAGTGGGCCCTGAGATACCTCTCCGTCATACGGAGTAAGAAATCTCAGTCTTGATCCATGCCAGCTCAACAGATACCTTCGGAGATACCTGTAGAGCATCTTTATAGTCACCCAGTTACGTTGTGACGTTTGATACACACAAGGTATTCCTCCGGTGTCAGTGAGTTGCATGATCTCATGGTCATAGGAACAGATACTTGACATGCAGAAAACAATAGCAATAAAATGACATGATCATATGCTACGTTTATAGTTTGGGTCTTGTCCATCACATCATTCTCCTAATGATGTGATCCCGTCATCAAATGACATCTCATGTCTATGGCTAGGAAACCTTGACCATCTTTGATCAACGAGCTAGTCTACTGGAGGCATACTAGGGACACAGTGTTGTCTATGTATCCACACATGCAATTGAGTCTCCAATCAATACAATTATAGCATGGATAATAAACGATTATCATGAACAAGGAAATATAATAATAATCACTTTATTATTGCCTCTAGGGCATATTTCCAATAGTCTCCCACTTGCACTAGAGTCAACAATCTAGCTCACATCACTATGTGATTTACATTGTAATGAATCTAACACCCATACAGTTCTGGTGTTGATCATGTTTAGCCCTTGGAAGAGGTTTAGTCATCGGATCTGTGACATTCAGATCCGTGTGTACTTTGCAAATATTTATGTCCTCCTCCTTGATGTAATCGCGGATGGAATTGAAACGTCGCTTTATGTGTCTGGTTCTCTTGTGAAACCTTGGTTCCTTGGCCAGACCAATGGCACCAGTGTTGTCACAGAACAGAGTCATTGGGTTTAGTGCACTGGGCACTACTCCAAGATCTGTCATGAACTCCTTCATCGAGACACCTTTCTTCGTCGCCTCCGAGGCAGCGATGTACTCCGCTTCGCATGTAGAATCAGCTACCACGCTCTGCTTGGAACTGCACCAGCTTACCGCACCCCCATTAAGAATAAATACGTATCCGGTTTGAGACTTAGAGTCATCCGGATCAGTGTCAAAGCTTGCATCGACGTAACCCTTTACGACGAGCTCTTGATCACCTCCATAAACGAGAAACATGTCCTTAGTCCTTTTCAGGTACTTAAGGATATTCTTGACCGTCGTCCAGAGTTCCATTCCCGGATCACTTTGAATCCTTCCGGCCATACTTATGGCAAGGCTGACATTGGGTCTTGTGCACAGCATTGCATACAAGATAGAGCCTATGGCTGAAGCATAGGGAACGACACTCATCTTTTCTCTATCTTCTGTAGTCACTGGGGATTGAGTCATACTCAACTTCACACCTTGCAATACAGGCAAGAACCCCTTCTTGGACTGATCCATTTTGAACTTCTTCAAAACTTTGTCAAGGTATGTGCTCTGTGAAAGTCCTATTAAGTGTCTCGATCTATCTCTATAGATCTTGATGCCTAATATGAAAGCAGCTTCTCCTAGGTCCTTCATTGAAAAACTCTTGTTCAAATATTCCTTCACGCTTTCCAACATTTCTATATTGTTTCCAATCAGCAATATGTCATCCACATATAATATTAGAAACGCTATAGAGCTCCCACTCACTTTCTTGTAAATACAAGCTTCTCTGTAAACTTGTATAAACCCGAACGCTTTGATCACCTCATCAAAAGCAAAGATTCCAACTCCGAGATGCTTGCACCAGTCCATAAATGGATCGCTGGAGTTTGCAAACTTTGTCAGCATTCTCTGGATCGACAAAACCTTATGGTTGCATCATATACAGCTCTTCCTTAAGGAAACCGTTAAGGAACGCTGTTTTGACATCCATCTGCCAAATTTCATAATCGAAAAATGCAGCTATTGCTAACATGATTCTGACGGACTTAAGCATCGCTACGGGTGAGAAGGTCTCATCGTAGTCAACTCCTTGAACTTGTGAAAAACCCTTTGCCACAAGTCGAGCTTTATAGACGGTGACATTACCGTCCGCGTCCGTCTACCTCTTAAAGATCCATTTGTTCTGAATGGCCTTTCGCCCTTCAGGTAATACTTCCAAAGCCCATACTTTGTTTTCATACATGGATCCCATCTCGGATTTCATGGCCTCTAACCATTTCTCGGAATTCGAGCCCATCATCGCTTCTCCATAGCTCGTAGGTTCATCGTTGTCCAACAAGAAGACCTCTAAGACAGGGTTGACGTACCACTCAGGAGCAGTACGCGTCCTTGTCGACCTACGAGGTTCAATAGCAACTTGATCTGAAGCTTCATGATCATCATCATTAACTTCCTCTTCAGCCGATGTAGGCTTTACAGAAACATCTTTCCGCGTTGCGCTACTTTCAGGTTGAAGTAAAGGTTCAACAACCTCATCAAGTTCTATCTTCCTCCCACTCAATTCTTTTGAGAGAAACTCTTTCTCAAGAAATGTTCCGCTTTTAGCGACAAACACTTTACCTTCGGATCTGAGATAGAAGGTATACCCAACTGTCTCTTTTGGGTATCCTATGAAGACGCATTTCTCCGCTTTGGGTTCCAGCAGGCTGAAGCTTTTTGACATAAGCATCACATCCCCAAACTTTAAGAAACGACAACTTTGGCTTCTTGCCAAACCACAGTTCATATGGCATCGTCTAAACGGATTTCGATGGTGCCCTATTTAAAGTGAATGCAGCTGTCTCTAATGCATAACCCCAAAACGATAGTGGCAAATCGGCAAGAGACATCATAGAACGTACCATATCTAATAAGGTTCGATTACGACGTTCGGACACACCATTACGCTGTGGTGTTCCAGGCGGTGTCAATTGTGAAACAATTCCACATTGTCTTAAGTGACTGCCAAACTCATAACTCAGATATTCTCCTCCTCGATCAGATCGTAGGAATTTAATCTTCTTGTTACGATGATTCTCAACTTCACTCTGAAATTGCTTCAACTTTTCAAACGTTTTAGACTTGTGTTTCATTAAGTAAATATACCCATATCTACTTAAGTCACCAGTGAAGGTGAGAAAATAACGATATCCACCGCGTGCCTCAATGCTCATCAGACCGCATACATCTGTATGTATGATTTCCAACAAGTCACTTGCCCGTTCCATTGTTCCAGAGAACGGGGTCTTAGTCATCTTGCCCAAGAGGCATGGTTCACATGTGTCAAGTGATTCAAAATCAAGTGACTCCAAAAGTCCATCAGCATGGAGCTTCTTCATGCGTTTTACACCAATATGACCTAAGCAGCAGTTCCACAAGAAAGTGGTACTATCATTATCAACTCTATAATTTTTGCATCAATGTTATGAACATGTGTATCGTCACTATCGAGATTCAATAAGAATAAACCCCTCACATTGGGTGCATGACCATAAAAGATATTACTCATATAAATAGAACAACCATTATTCTCTGATTTAAATGAGTAACCGTCACGCAATAAACAAGATCCAGATATAATGTTCATGCTTAACGCGGGCACTAAATAACAATTATTCAGGTTCATCACTAATCCCGATGGTAATCGATGAGCGAGCGTGCCGACGACGATCACATCAACCTTGGAACCATTTCCCACGCGCATCGTCCCTTCGTCCTTTGCCAGCCTCCGTCTATTCCGCAGTTCCTATTTTGAGTTGCAAATGTGAGCAACCGAACCGGTATCAAATACCCAGGCACTACAACGAGAGTTGGTAAGGTACACATCAATAACATGTATATCACATACACCTTGTTTGGTGTTGTCCGCCTTCTTGTCAGCCAGATACTTGGGGCAGTTCCGCTTCCAGTGACCAGTTCCCTTGCAATGAAAGCACTCAGTTTCTGGCTTGGGTCCAGCCTTGGGTTTCTTCACGGGAGGGGCAACTGCTTTGCCACTCTTCTTGGAGTTACCCTTCTTACCCTTGCCATTCTTCTTGAAACTAGTGGTTTTATTGACCATCAACACTTGATGCTCCTTCTAAATCTCAGACTCAACGACTTTCAACATCGCAAACAGCTCGGCGACTGACTTGTTCATCCCGTGCATGTTATAGTTCAACATGAAGCTCTTGTAGCTAGGTGGCAGTGATTGAAGAACTCTGTCAGTGATCGCCTCTGGCGGAAGGGGCATCCCCAATTCAGCGAAATGGGTGGAATACCCACACATTCTGAGTATGTGTTCACTGACAGACCCGTTCTCCTCCATCTTGCAAGCATAGAACTTATCGGAGGTCTCATGCCTCTCGATCCGGGCATTCTTCTGAAAGATAAACTTCAACTCCTGGAACATATCATATGCTCCATGACGTTCAAAACGTCTTTGAAGTCCCGGTTCTAAGCCATACAAGATTGCACATTGAACCATTGAGTAATCATCAGAATGTGCCTGTCAGGCGTTCGCAACGTCTGCAGACTCTACTGGAGCGGGTGATTCACCAAGCGGTGCATCAAGGACATAAGCCTTTTGGGAAGTCGTAAGGATAATCCTTAGATTACGGGCCCAGTCCACAAAGTTACTTCCATCATCTTTCAACTTAGCTTTCTCTAGGAACGCATTAAAATTCAGGGGTGCTACTGCGCGAGCCATTGATCTACAACATAAATTTTGCAAAGACAACTTAGACTATTGTTCAAGATAATGAGTTTAGTTAATCATATTACTTAAAAACTCCCACTCAAATTGACATCCCTCTGGTCATTCGAGTAACACATGATCCAAATTCACCAACTCAAGTCCGATCATCACGTGAGATGAGGTGGTTTCAATGGTGAACATCTTCATGTTGATCATCTCTACTATATGACTCATGTTCGACCTTTCGGTCTCTTGTGTTCCGAGGCCATGTCTGTACATGCTAGGCTCGTCAAGTTTAACCCGAGTGTTCCGCACGTGCAACACTGGCTTGCACCCGTTGTATGCGAACGTAGAGTCTGTCACACCCGATCATCACGTGGTGTCTCGAAACGACGAACTTTCACAACGGTGCACACTCGGGGAGAACACAATTTTAGCGAGGGATCACCTTATAATGCTACCGTCGTCCTAAGCAAAATAAGATGCATAAAAGGATTAACATCACATGCAAATCATAAGTGACATGATATGGCCATGAACTTGTGCTTTTGATCTCCATCTTCAAACCACCGGCATGATCTCCATCGTCACCGGCATGACACCATTATCTCCATCATCTTGATCTCCATCAACATGTCGCCATGAGGTTGTCGCGCCAACTGTTGCTTCTACGACTATTGCTAACTCATAGCGATAAAGTAAAGCAAAACGGCAAAAATAAATTAAAGACAACCCTATGGCTCCTGCTAGTTGCCGTACTCATCGACATGCAAGTCATGATATTCTATACAAAACATGATCATCTCATACATCACATATATCTCATCATGTAATTGGCCATATCACATCACAACATACCCTGCAAAAACAAGTTAGACGTCCTCTAATTGTTGTTGCATGTTTTACGTGGCTGCTACGGGTATCTAGCAAGAACGATTCTTACCTACGCAAAAACCACAACGGTGATACACAAATTGCTATTCAACCTTCTCAAGGACCGCCTTTGTCGAATCCGATCCAACTAAAGTGGGAGAGACAAACACCCGCCAGCCATCTTTATGCAACAAAGTTACATGTCAGTTGATGGAACCGGTCTCTCATAAGCGTACGAGTAATGTTGGTCTGGGCCGCTTCATCCCACAATACCGCTGAATCAAGAAAAGACCAAGGAAGGAAGCAATCTGAGCATCAACACCCACAAACTCCTTTGTGTTCTACTCGTGATCTCATCTACACATAGACTTAGCTCATGATGCCACTGTTGGGAACGTTGCATGGGAAACAAAAATTTTCCTACGCACACGCAAGATCTATCCATGGTGATGAGCATCTACGAGAGGGAGAGTGGATCTACATACCCTTGTAGATCGCTAAGAGGGAAGCATTAAGAAATGCGGTTGATGTAGTCGAACGTCTTCGCGATCCAAATCGCTAGCCGTCCCGCGATCCAATCACGATCTAGCGCCGAATGGACGGCACCTCCGCGTTCAGCACACGTACAGCTCGATGATGATCTCCGCCTTCTTGATCCAGCAAGAGGGAGCCGAGAGGTAGATGAGTTCTCCGGTAGCACAACGGCGCGGCGACGGTGGTGGTGAACTAATCCGGCAGGGCTTCGCCAAGCTCCGCCGAACTAATCTAGAGGAGAAAACGATCTAGAAGGAAGAGAGGCAGCCGTGGCTTTTTGGGGTGAGGGCTGCCCTCTAAAACCTCTAGTATATATAGGAGGGAGGGAGGAGGAAGCAGCCCTCGGAACCCCTAGGGGTTCGGCCAAACCTCCACCAAGGGGGAGGAGTCCACCTCCCACAAGGGAGGTGGAATCCTAGTAGGACTCCTCCCCACTTGGCCTCCTCTCCCACCCCTTGCGCAAGGGCCTCTAGGGGTTGGCCGGTGTCGGTGTCAAAACCGGCGGATCTCGGGTAGGGGGTCCCGAGCTGTGAGTCTAGGATCGATGGTAACAAGGGGACGGGGGAGACGATGTTTACCCAGGTTCGGGCCCTCCTATGGAGGTAAAACCCTACGTCCTGCTTGATTATATTGATGGTATGAAGGTTACAGAGTTGATCTACGTCGAGATCGACTAGCTAAAGCCCTAGATGAGTTTCTCTGCCCTACAATCTAAAACCCCCTGGCTTATATAGACGCCGGGGGTCATTAGGGTTACACATGCTCGGTTGTTCACCGGAGGGATAAAACATGCCTAATCTACTACCTTAAACTTGAAAGACACGCCATGACTCCTGAGGTCTCTTTCATAGCGACGGGGCCTTCGATCAATCCCATCCTCAACGAGCGGCCCATGAGCCCGGCCTATGAGAAATAGGCCGGCAGTCCGAGGATTGTCCTCACTGCTGCACAGAAGGCTTATGTCCTTAATGCACCGCTCAGTGAAATACCCCTACGGCTTCGTCTGAGGACGTTATGAACGTCTGGCAGACAAGAAAAGATGACTACTCGATAGTTCAGTGCGCCATACTTTACGGCTTAGAACCGGAGCTCCAAATATGTTTTGAGCAACACGGAGCATATGAGATGTTCCAAGAGCTGAAAATTTGTTTTTCAAGCTCACACCCGGGTCGAGAGGTATGACACCTTCGACAAGTTCTATAGCTACAAGATGGAGGAGAACAGCTCCGTTAGTGAGCATGTACTCAGAATGTCTGAGTACTTCAAACACTTGAATCAAGTGGGAGTTAGACTTCCGAATAAAGTGGTGATTGATAGAGTTCTCTAGTCACTATCACTAAGCTACTGGATCTTCGTGATGAACTATAAACATGCAAGGGATAGAAGATCCTTAAGCTATTCGTGATGCTACAAGCTGCGGATGTAGAAATCAAAAAGGGAGCATCAAGTGTTGATGGTTAATAAGACCACTAGTTTCAAGAAGGGCAAGGGAAAGAAAAGGGAACTTCAAGAAGAACGGTAAAACAGTTGCCGCTCACGCGAAGAAACCCAAGGCTGAACCAAACCCGAGACTTAGTGCTCCCATTGCAAAGGGAAATGTCACAGGGAGCAGAACTTCCCCAAAAGTAACTGGCAGATAATAAGACTGGCAATGTCAACAAAGATATTTGATATACATGTTATTGATGTGTACCTTACTAGTACTCGTAGGAGCACCTGGGTATTTGATACTTGTTCAGTTGCTTGCAACTTGAAACATGGAGCTTCGGAATAAACGAGGGCTAGCTAAGAACGAGGTGACGATGTGCATTGGAAGTGTCTCCAAGGTTGATGTGATCACCATCGCCACGCTCTCTCTACCTTCAGGATTAGTGATGAACCTAAATAATTGTTATTTGGTGCTTCCGTTAAGCATGAACATTATATCTGATAGTGTTTATTGCAAGATGGTTATTCAATTTCAGAGAATAATTGTTATTCTATTTATTTGAATAATATCATTGATGATCATGCACTTAAAATGAAAGGTTTATTGAATCTTGATCGTAGTAATACACATGTTCATAACACAAATGCCAAAAGATAATGATAGTACCACATATTTGTGGCACTGCCGCTTAGGTCATATCAGTGTTAAACACATGAAGAAACTCCATGCAGATGGGTTTTTGCAATCTCTTGATTATGAATCATTTGAGACATGTGAACCGTGCCTTATTGGCAAGATGACTAAAACTCCGTTCTCCGGAACAATGGAGCAAGCAACCAACTTATTGGAAATAATACATACCGATGTATGCGGTCCGATGAGTGTTGAGGCGCGCGGTGGATATCGTTATGTTCTCACGTTCACTGATGATTTGAGTAGATATGGTTATGTCTACTTGATGAAGCATAAATCTGAAACATTTGAAAAGTTCAAAGAATTTCAGAGTGAAGTAGAGAACCATCGTAACAAGAAAATAAAGTTCTTACGATCTGATCGTGGAGGAGAATATTTGAGTTACGAGTTTGGCAATCACTTAAGACAATGTGGAATTGTTTCACAGCTCACGCCACATGGAACACCACAGCGTAATGGTGTGTCCAAACGTCGTAATCGTACTCTATTGGATATGGTGCGTTCTATGATGTCTCTTACCGATTTGCCACTATCATTTTGAGGTTATGCATTAGAGACAGCTGCATTCACTTTAAACTAGGGCACCGTCTAAATCCGTTGAGATGACACCGTATGAACTGTGGTTTGCAAGAAACCTAAGATGTCGTTTCTGAAAGTTTGGGGATGCGATGCTTATGTCAAAAGGCTTCAGCCAGATAAGCTCGAACCCAAAGCGGATAAGTGCGTCTTCATAGGATACCCAAAAGAGACCGTTGGGTACACCTTCTACCACAGATCCGAAGGCAAAGTTTTCGTTGCTAAAGAATGGATCCTTTCTAGAGAAGGAGTTTCTCTCGAAAGAAGTGAGTGGGAGGAAAGTAGAACTTGATGAGGTAATTGTACCTCCTCTGGATAGTAGTACACCACAGAAAGAAATTTCTATGACATCGACATAGACCAGTGAAGAAGTTAATAATGATGATCATGAAACTTCGGATCAAGTTGTTACTGAACTTCGAAGGTCAACCAGGACACGTTCCGCACCAGAGTGGTACGGAAATCCAGTCTTGGAGGACATGTTGCTAGACAACGATGAACCTTCGAACTATGAAGAAGCGATGGCAATCCCGGATTCCGACAAATGGCTTGAGGCCATGAAATCCGAGATTGGATCCATGTATGAGAACAAAGTGTGGACTTTGGTAGACTTGCCCGATGAACGGCGAGCTATTGAAAATAAATGGATCTTTAAGAAGAAGACGGACGCTGATGGTAATGTCACCATCTATAAAGCACGACTTGTTGCTAAAGGTTATCGACAAGTTCAAGGAGTTGACTACGATGAGACTTTCTCACCCGTAGCGATGCTAAAGTCTGTCAAAATTATGTTAGCAATTGCCGCATTTTATGATTATGAAATCTGGCAAATGGACATCAAAACGGCATTCCTTAATGGATTCCTTAAGGAAGAATTGTATATGATGCAACTGGAAGGTTTTGTCGATCCTAAAGGTGCTAACAAAGTATGCAAGCTCCAGCGATCCATCTATGGACTGGTGCAAGCATCTCGGAGCTGGAATACTCGCTTTGATGAAGTGATCAAAGCGTTTGGGTTTATGCAAGTTTATGGAGAAACTTGTATTTACAACAAAGTGAGTGGGAGCTCTATAACATTTCTAATAAGTATATGTGATTGTAAATGATGTAGAATTTCTGGAAAGCATAAAGAATTAATTGAAAGGAATTTTTCAATAAAAACCTGGTTTTGAGTTATCCATAGATTGGGCATCGAGATCTATGGAGACAGATCAAAACGCCTGATAAAAGTTCACACATCTTGATGATTTTTTGAAGAAGTTCAAAATAGGATCAAGTCAAAGAAATGAGTTCTTGCCTGGTGTGAAGTGGAGTAAGACTTGAAAATCTAGGTAAAGGTTGTTTTACATGTTAGGCATCAAAATCTATAGATATAGATTGAGACGCCTCATAGGACTTTCACGAAGCACATACCTTGACAAGATTTTGAAGAAGTTCAAAATGGATCAGTCAAAGAAAGGGTTCTTGCCTGTATTGCAAGGTGTGAGATTGAGTAAGACTCAAAGCCTGACCACGACAGAAGACAAAGAGAAGATGAGTGTCATCCCCTATGCCTCAGCCATAGGCTCTATTTTGTATGCCATGCTGTGTACTAGACCTGATGTATGCCTCGCTATTAGCTTGGTGGGAAGGTACCAAAGTGATCCAGGAGTAGATCACTGGACAGCGGTCAAGAATATCCTGAAGTACCTGAAAAGGACTAAGGAAGAATTTCTCGGGAATAGAGGTGATAAAGAGTTCGTCGTAAAGGGTTACGTCGATGCAAGCTTTAAACACCGATCCGGAAGACCATGAGTCTCAGACCGGATACGTAAAGTGGGACAGTCGGTTTTGGAGTAGCTCCAAGCAGAGTGTGGTAGCAGCATCTACATATGACATAGATATTTGCCAAGAACACACGGATCTGAATATTGCAGACCCGTTGACTAAAACCTCTCTCACAAGCAAAACATGATCAGCCCTAGAACTGATTGTATGTTAATTACATGGAGATGTAAACTAGATTATTGACTCTAGTGCAAGTGGGAGACTGTTGGAAATATGCCCTAGAGGCAATTAATAAAGTGTTTATTATCATATTTCTCCGTTCATGGTAATAGTTTATTATTCATGCTAGAATTGTATTGACCGGAAACTAAATACATGTGTGGATAATAGACAAATACTACGTCCCTAGTATGCCTCTACTAGACTAGCTCGTTGATCAAAAGATGGTCAAGGTTTCCTGACCATTGACATGAGTTGTCATTTGATAACGGGATCACATCATTAGGAGAATGATGTGATGGACATGACCCAACCGATAGCATAGCAAATGATCGTTCAGTTTATTGCTATTGCTTTCACTATGTCAAATACACGTTCCTCTGACCATGAGATCATGCAACTCCCGGATACCGTAGGAATACTTTGGGTGTATCAAACGTCACAACGTAACTGGGTGATTATAAAGGTGCACTACAGGTATCTCCGAAAGTGTTTGTTGAGTTGGCATGGATCGAGATTGGGATTTGTCACTCAGATTATCGGAGAGGTATCTCTGGGCCCTCTCGGTAATACAACATTACAGAAGCCTTGCAAGCACCGTGAGTAAAGAGTTAGTTGCAAGATGATGTATTACGGAACGAGCAAAGAGACTTGCCGGTAACGAGATTGAACTAGGTATTGGATACCGACGATCGAATCTCGGGCAAGTAACATACCGCCGGACAAAGGGAACAACGTATGTTGACATATGAGGTTCACCGATAAAGATCTTCATGGAATATGTAGGAACTAATATGAGCATCCAGGTTCCGCTGTTGGTTATTGACCAGAGAGTCGTCTCGGTCATGTCTACATCATTCCCGAACCCGTAGGGTCCGCACACTTAAGGTTCGATGACGATATAGTATTATATGAGTTATGTGATTGGTGACCGAATGTTGTTCGGAGTCCCGGATGAGATCACGGACATGACGAGGAGTCTCGGAATGTCCGAGAGGTAAAGATTCATATATTAGAAGGTGGTATTCGGACATCGGAATGGTTCCGGAAAGTTCCGGAATATTATCGGAGAGCCGGAGGGTTATCGGAACCCGCCCGGGGAAGTTATGGGCCTACATGGGCCATAGGGGAGAGGAGAGGCAGCCCACAAGGGGTGGCTGCGCCCCTCCCCCTAGGGAGTCCGAATTGGACTAGGGGAAGGGGGCGCACCCCCCCTTTTCCTTCTCCTCTTCTCTCTCCCTTCCTTCCCCCTTCCAAGAGGGAATCCTACTAGGACTTGGAGTCCTAGTAGGACTCCTCTCTCTCCCTTGGCGCACCTCTAGGGGGCCGGCCAGCCTCCCTCCTTTATATACGGAGGAGGGGGCGCCTCTAGCATAGAAGAACAATTGTTTCAGCCGTGTGCGGCGCCCCCCTCCACAGTTTTACACCCCGGTCATATTTTCGGAGAGCTTAGGCGAAGCCCTGCCGGAATCACTTCACCGTCACCGTCGCCACACCGTTGTGCTGACGGAACTCATCTACTTCCTCGACGTCTTGCTGGATCAAGAAGGCGAGGATCGTCACCGAGCTGCACGTGTGTAGAACTCGGAGGTGCCGTACGTTCGGTACTCGATCGGTGGAGCTCGAAGGATTGTTCGACTACATCAACCGCGTTGTGAGACACTTCCGCTAACGGTCTACGAGGGTACGTAGACACACTCTCCCCTCTCGTAGCGATGCATCTCCATGGATAGATCTTGCGTGAGCGTAGGAAATTTTTCGAAATTCATGCTCCGTTCCCCAACACCTCCCGCGGGGCCTAGGGTTCCCCATTCATCCTTTCCTGAGGGGATTACTGGAGTTCTATGGGATTTAGCTCCATCATCTTACCCCTGGATCTATTCTGCATATCTCGGGTTTTGTTGCCCTTTGCGAAATGTTCCTGGGCTGCGAGGCACACTTCGAACTATGGAGGAAGTACTTCTGCCTCGTCCCCCGAACTCGGGGTGAGACAATTCGGGAAGTCGGAGGAGCCGAAGTATGTCGCATAGCCGGGACAGGATACCCAGTGGGGACACCGAAGAAGGAATACGAAGAATGGTCTTCATAATGGTTCTACATCGAGGACGTTCCCCTATTCGATCCAGCTCAGAGGGGTTTGCCTGAATACTCTGACGCCCCTTTGAAGAAAAGGTACAATTGTGACCGAAGAGTTCGTCCCAAGAGGACGGTGCTGAAGTTCAACGCTTGGCCGCCCACGTAAGGATACTGGCTCATCACAAGCTGACCATGATTGACGTGATGGCCGTCGCAATTACCCGATGCGTTCAACCTCTTCAGCAAAGGATACATCCTTTGTGGCGTTACAACGGAACGAGTGACACCACTCGTTCCCGACGGCTGGGCCCTGCCAATCAGGCGGCCTTGGCAGCCGCACTTGCCGACTTCTACAAAGGAGAAAAAGAAGACTTTGTTCGGTTACCGGTGAAGGAGGGCTACGCGAGTTACAACCCCATCGAATGGGTAAGCCTTTTGACTTTGTGACCTGAGTATGGTTTTTATTCGCCCTTTTTTGACTAACGCTTTTAATCTGCGTAAACAGGAATGGAGGAGCTTTGTCAAGACAGTCAACTGTCTGGCCCCCCAACCAGAAAACTACTCCCGTGATGACGATCCAGGATTCCATGACGATCCGGAGCTGTCAATTGAGTACGAAGACGGGGTCTTTTACCAAGAGAGCCTTGATCGATCCAAGGTAGCTATCATAGCCGATCACCCCGGATCACTCCCTTCCTCCTCTACAGGCAAGAAGAAAAATTCTTCCCGTAAAAGGCAAACATCCTCTGTCGATCCAAACGTGCCGGTTTCTGCCCCCAAACATCGTCGGTCCTCGCGACGAACGTCGGCTGCAGCAGCAATGCCCGGGCCGGGCATCAACAGGAGTCCTTCACGTGAGACGGACGTGGAGGCGACGCCGACCACTTGTTCAAGCAAAAGGTACTTCGTTCGGCCGATTAATTTATTGTTATTATGATCGATAGGATCTCACAGAAGATCTCATATCGAAATACTCAGGAAACGAGTACAACCATCTTCTGCCGAGGACGTTGCCAAGAAGCCTGGCAACACTCATGAATCAAGATCTTCTGCTCATGTTGAGCCTGCCGCGGAGACCCCTGTGGTCAATCCGGCCCCTAAAGATTCCGGGGACGCGGTGTCAGTCACTAAATCCGAAGTAGAGAGCGCGATGAACCACCGGCAGCGACAAGAAGCCCTGCGCCACCCGGCGTTTTCCGATCAAGAATTCAATGCTCTATGCTCGGTAGACGCACACATCGGAGCTGCCCGAGCTGGGCTTGGGGAAGCCGTGAAACTGATATCATCCAGCCTGAAGGTGAGTGATTGATTTTGAGAATCCGAACACATATGTAAACCCAGTAGCCCCCGAGCCTTGAATTGGTCGGGACGATCGAGTTAAGGGTCCGAATAATGTTTGATGGATGATGCAGGCCTCAAGGCAGCAGAACGAGCAATTGGCCAATGAATTGGAAGCGAGCCGAACACAGGTGGAAGCCGTGAAGGCCGAACTTGAACAAGTGAAGAAGTTTACCCGGGAGGCGCATGGTGAGTATATCTATTCTGCTGATCTTAGTATATAATCCCATGCTGACGCGAGGGTACTTTTTAGCAGCTGAATCTATAGGGCAGTTGCAAAAAGATTTAGATGCGGCCCGAGAATCTCAGAGGTACGCCGAGTCCCAATATGAGGCCGGCTGCCTTTCGTTGCAACGAAACCTGGAGGAGAGAAAACGCCTCCAGGCGGAAAACAAGCAGCATGCCGACGAAATTGAGAGTTTAAAGACTCAATTGGCCCAGTCCCACGAAGAGAACCAGAAATTACAGAGGGGCATGTTCGGTAAGTGTGAATATACGTCGAAGGGTATCTCTCCTACACGAAGTGTAATGGACATGCCTTGTCTCATGTATAGGTCTTCTTACCGGGTGGCCTGAAGAGGAGATCGGATCCTACCGGGGGAGCCTTCTGAAGGAACTGTCCGCCGTACATGAGCGGGCTCGGAAGGCTATGAAGAGCATGATAAAAGCGCTATGGCCTGCCGAGAAGCCTCCGGAAGGGATGACCGAACTAGCTGATCGGTTCAAGGAAGCCCGGAGTCGGTTCGAGCTATGAAAGACATCGGCCTGCCGGGAGGGAGCATGAGAGGCGTGGGCCATGATCAAGACTCGTTATACCGGTCTTAACCCCGAGCATATGGCTCGGGTTGGGCCAGCAGGGCCTGATAGGCAGGAAGTGCCACTTCACTTGGTGTATGACCAAGTGATGCCTGCCGCTCGTCTCTCGCAGGAAGATTGCGCCCTGTGTTGTAAACTCTGTCTTAACCGGCTATCGGCTTCGACCTCCCGTGCTACGAGCTTGGGAGTGTTCCTTATAAAATATCCCTTGATAAGAGGGGAATCTTTCAAGGAACCAGGCAATCCGGCCATTTGGTGCGAACAGACAGAAGGTGCACAGGTAGATATGTTATATTACTGCTTAGCGTAAGAAACATCTTCCAAAGAAAATAGTACCTCTATCGGTGCCTTCCTTTAGGTTGCTACGGCAATCGTGGCTAGTAAGGCCGTATACTGCTAGTATGGCCTTTTTTGGGAAAAGAAGCCCAAGTAATGGTAATAACAACCATAATTTTATTTGTTGCTTCCGCCGTAGCCGACCAATTTTCTGCTAAAGATAGCTAGCTTTTGGCTTCACCCGTCTGAGGTACGTATCCAGATGACCCGGCCGTAGCAATCGCAGAGGTGCTCCCTTTACTCTCTAGCCAAACAGTCGGGAACGTAGAGGGTAAACACAGGAGCGAGGCAACCCAGCTTGGCAAAAATCTTAGTTCGAATTGATGCATATAATGGCTTTACAATCGACAAAGGAAACATGCATACATAATAAATTTCAATAGATGCTTAAAATATATAATCATCGGCTTCGGGAAGAAGCCCCCAGGTGTTCTATTCGGATTTGACATTTGACGATGTATGCCGAAAATCTTAACACTAGCTCGGTTTAGCCGAACGTAGACTTGGGAAGAAAAAATCCGAACCTGCCAAAATCAAAGTGGGAGGGAAGGGAAATGAAAAAGAAAGAAAAGAAAAAGGAGTATAAAAAGTAAGATGACACCGGTCTAGCCGTAGAAGCGCCGAAGGCGAGCTGCGTTCCATGGGTTCGGTTCGAGGCGGTTATCCGGCGGGTTTCGAAGACGGTAAGCCCCTCCTGCGAGTACTTCGTCGATTATGAAGGGGCCCTCCCATTTGGGATTGAGTTTATGCTTCTCCTTCTCCGGGAGCCGTAAGACGAGTTCGCCCACGTTATACGCTTTTGCCCTGACCTCCTTGCTCTGGTAACGCCAGGCCTGCTGTTGGTAGAAAGTAGAGCGAGCCCGAGCTATGTCGTGCTCTTCTTCTAAGGCGTCCAAGTCGTCCTGCCGATCTAACTCGGCCTCCTTTTCTTCGTACATGCGCACCCTTGGTGCGTCGTGAATAATATCACAGGGAAGGACTGCTTCCGCCCCGTAAACCATGAAGAACGGTGTGTATCCCGTTGATCGATTCGGGGTGGTACGCAGGCCCCACAGAACAGAGTCAAGCTCCTCTACCCAATGGCAGTCGGACTCATGAAGAGATCGGACCAGACGTGGTTTAATATCACTCATGATGAGGCCGTTGGCCCGTTCGACTTGTCCATTGGTCTGCGGGTGATACACCGATGCGTAATCGATCTTGATGCCCATTTTTGCGCACCAGTCCTTTACGTCCTGGGCGGTGAAGTTGGATCCATTATCCGTTATTATACTGTGCGGGACGCCGTAACGGTGTACCACGCCGGATATAAAGTCGATTACTGGTCCGGACTTGGCTGATTTGACAGGTTTTGCCTCGATCCATTTGGTGAACTTGTCAACCATGACCAGTAGATATTTATTCTTCTTGGTCCCCCCTTTAAGTGGTCCGACCATATCCAGCCCCCAAACCGCAAAAGGCCAGGTGATTGGGATAGTCCGAAGAGCGGTTGGGGGCATGTGACTTTGGTTTGCAAAGAGTTGACATCCCACGCAATGCTGGACAAGTGCCTGGGCGTCTGCTCGAGCGGTGGACCAGAAGAAACCAGCCCGAAAGGCCTTGCTTACTAAGGCCCTTGCCGCGGCATGATGGCCGCCCATTCCTGCGTGGACTTCGGCCAAGAGCTGCTTTCCTTCTTCCTCAGATATGCACCGCTGGAGTACTCCGGTGGTGCTTTTCTTGTATAACTCACCCTCGTGGACTTTATAGGCCTTGGATCGCCGAATTATGTGTCTCGCCTCTGTCTGATCGTCGGGGAGTTCGTGGCGAAGAAGGTAAGCGAGGAAGGGCTCGGTCCATGGTGCTATTATTGCCATGACCTCATGAGCCGAAGGCGTTTCGTCCATGACGGAGCCACCGATAATTTGGTCGTCTGGCTCGTTTATAGGGGGAATGACCTCTTCCGCGCTGATGGATCCGGCGCCCTTATTATCGTCCTGCCAAACCACCGATGGCTTGAAGAGCCGTTCAAGGAAAGTGTTTTTCGGGACAGGGTCGCGTTTGGCCCCCATGCAGGCCAGTATGTCAGCGGCCTTGTTGTTGTCTCTAGCGACGTGATGGAATTCCAGCCCCTCGAACCGTGCGGATATTTTAAGGACGGCGTTTCTTTATGCCGCCATCTTCGGGTTTTTGGCATCGAATTCGCCGTTAATTTGAGAGATGGCCAAGTTCGAGTCTCCCCGTACCTCCAGCCGTTGTATGCCCATAGAAGCTGCCACCCGAAGACCGTGCAAAAGTGCCTCGTATTCGGCTGCATTATTGGAATCGGCATACATGATTTGCAACACGTACCGGACGTTGTCGCCTGTGGGGGATGTGAGAATAACTCCAGCCCCCAGTTCGGCCAATGTTTTGGATCCGTCGAAGTACATTGTCCAATGGAAGTATGTGATGTATTCCCTGGGGAGCTCGGCCTCTGTCCATTCAGCGAGGAAATCTGCCAACACCTGAGATTTAATAGCTCGTCGTGGCTTATAGGTGATTTCGAAAGGAAGGAGTTCAATGGAACATTTGGCTATGCGGCCGGTGGCGTCCCTGTTATTGATTATATCGTTCAGGGGTACTTCGGATGCCACCGTGATCGAACACTCTTGAAAGTAGTGTCTTAGTTTCCGTGACGCCATAAATACTGTATAGGCTATCTTCTGGTAATGCGGGTATCTGGACTTGCATTGCATTAGCACTTCTGACACATAGTAGACCGGCTTCTGTATCCGGAATTTGTGACCCTCCTCCTCTCGTTCGACGACGAGCACTGCGCTAACCACTTGGTTGGTGGCCGATATGTACAATAACATTGGTTCACCGACTCCTGGTGCTGTGAGTATGGGGTTGATTGCCAGCAGTGTTTTAATTTCCTCTAACGCGGCAGCTGCTTCATCGGTCCATTTGAAATTGTTGGTCCGTTTCAGCAACCTGTAGAGCGGTAAAGCCTTTTCTACGAGACGGGAAATAAAGCGGCTTAACGCCGCCACACAACCCGCCAACTTTTGGACGTGCTTTAGCTCTGTGGGAATTGCAAGCTCTGATAGGGCGCGGATCTTAGCCGGATTCGCTTCTATTCCTCTATGGGAAACAATGAATCTGAGCAGTTTACCAGCGGGAACTCCGAAGACGCATTTCTCCGGATTGAGTCGTATATCGTACTCACGTAAGCTGGCAAAGGTTTGCCTTAGGTCGTTGATCAACTGGCTGACGTGTTTGGTTTTAATGACCACGTCATCCACGTATGCCTCGACTGTTTTACCAACCTGTTTCTCGAGACAGGTCTGGATCATGCGCTGGTATGTAGCCCCAGCGTTTTTTAGCCCGAAAGGCATTGTGTTGAAGCAAAATGGCCCGTAGGGGGTGATGAATGCGGTTGCAGCTTGATCGGATTCCTTCATTTTGATCTGATGGTATCCGGAGTAGGCGTCGAGAAAGCACAGGGAATCGTGTCCGGCTGTGGCGTCAATAATCTGGTCTATGCATGGTAGGGGGAAAGGGTCCTTAGGGCAGGCCTTGTTGAGGTCTTTGAAATCGACGCACAGCCGCCAGGATTTATCTTTCTTTGGTACCATCACCAGGTTTGCCAACCATTCGGGGTGCTTGATCTCCCGTATGAATCCGGCCTCTAGCAATTTGGCTAGTTCTTCACCCATAGCTTGCCGTTTAGGCTCGGAAAAGCGGCGTAGAGTCTGTTTGACGGGCTTGAAGCCTGGGATTATGTTCAGACTATGTTCTGCCAGCCGCCGTGGGATTCCTGGCATATCAGAAGGATGCCAGGCGAAGATGTCCCAGTTTTCTCGTAAGAATGCTCGCAGCGCCTCGTCCACCATGGGGTCCAGCTGAGCTCCGATGGACGCTGTCTTATTAGGGTCCGTTGGGTGTACTTGAAAGTTAACAATTTCTTTTGCAGGTTTGAAGGACGTGGGTTTGGGCCTTTTGCTAAGGATCACATCGTCCTTGTCCACTGTTGACCAGAGTGCGGTCAATTCCTCTGCAGCAAAGGTCTCAGCTAGTGCCTCGAGGGCGAGCGCTGCCATTTTGTTCTCGGCTCGAAGGGCTGTATTCGGATCACTATTGATTGTGATTACCCCGTTGGGGCCTGGCATCTTGAGCTTCATATACCCGTAATGGGGTATAGCCTGGAATTTTGTGAAGGCGTCACGCCCCAACAGGGCGTGGTAGCCACTGGGGAAGGGCACGATATGGAAGAGAAGTTCTTCAGATCGGTAGTTTTCGGGCGTGCCGAACACTACGTCCAGGGTAATACATCCTGAACAACGGGCCTCTTTCCCAGGGATGATCCCCCGAAAGGTTGTGTTGCTGTGCTCGATGCGAGATCGGTCGAACTGCATTTTTTCCAGGGTGTCTTCGTAGATGAGGTTTAAACCACTACCACCATCCATTAGCACCTTCTGTAGTCTGAAACCATCGACGATGGGGTTTAGGACCAGTGCGGCTGGTGTTTGACCGGGACGGATGGTTGGTTGATCAGTGTCTCCGAAGGTGATGGGTATGTCTGCCCATGAACTTGTTGCCGCCACATGGTAGACCTGTTCGAGTTCTCTAAGAGATTGTTTCCTCCTGTTCTTAGAGGGGAACGTTTCATAGATCGTCAGGACTTCAGCATTGTATTTTGGTGGCGTTGTGGAGCGCCTGTTCGGCGGTAGTGCTTCGAGGATGGCCTCTCCACTTTTTGCGACCTGCCTGATGACCCAGCAAGCTCTGAGGCTGTGAGTCGGGCTTGTGTTCAGCAATACAGAATGTATAGGGCATGGCTTGTCCAATAGTCCGTCAAGGACAGTTCTGGCCCCTGTAGGGGGTCTATTTCTTTTCTCGGCGGGTCCGTGTTCGGCTAGCCGCTTCAGAGGTATCCGCTTTTTCCGATCTCCTCTAGGGTGTTTGGTAAAGTCCGATTCCGAAAGTAGCCGTTCGGCTTGCCAGGTGCTCTCCATGGCACAGTATTTTTGTACCAGATCCGATAGCTCGGTGAAGCCGCGAATGTGTCGACGGGATAGGGCATCCCTTCATCATGACAATTGCGACTGAAGGTAGCCATTATCTCCTGGTCACTAGAGCCTGGTACTCTATCTCTAACAAGGAGGAGTCTAGCCCAAAAATGATGAACCGACTCTCCTGGTAATTGTTTGACGTCCCGTAAGTCCGAAGACTTGGATTCTCCTGTGATGTTTGAGTGCTTGACTTGGGTGGTGGGTGGGAAATTTTTTGGTTCCGTGCCACGATGCGAGTCCGGAATCATGGGTTTCGGCGCAGGGTTTGAGTTGCGCGCCAGATCGGGGACCGATCCCGAACTATTTCCGGAGCAAACTCCAGAGTCCGGGTTACAAGAGAGATCTTGGTGATCGGAAATTGGGAGGTAAACCATTTTTAGTTCCGGTTGTTGGAGGGACGAGCCTCCAGCTGGGCACTCGACGGTGGCGACTAAGTGAGTGACCGAGGGGGTGTGGATCTCCCTATCATCGGGTTTAAGCCCGATCCGGTCATAGACCGGGGTCTGGTCGTCGGCCGCGCCCATGGCTCGAATCCGATCCAGTAGCTCGTTTAGAGACGAGACATCGGCGGAGTGCGTGTCGACGAAGCGCACGGGGTCAATCCGCAGCGCCGTGGTTGCTGAGCCGCTTGACAGCGAATCCAGATTATGTCCGGCCACGACGGGTCCGGGCATGATGACAGGATTGGGCGTTCTAGACAGCCCGGGGGTAGAGGCCGCCTCAGAGGTGGGGCCCGACGCTCCCGGCGTCGAGGCGTCGGGATCTGCGGGCCCCTCCAGGAGAGCTGAGGGTTCCATCCAAACAAGCTCTCCCCATGAATCAGCGACGAACTCTAAGGTTCCGAATCTGATTTCTTGATCGGGGGAGAAACTTCCTATCTGGCCGAGATGGCCAGTCGGGTCGGCACGCGACAAGATGTTGCCGCCTGCGAAGATCTGACCAGGGATGGGGCCATCCTGGCTACAGATCCCATTGCTTATGACAAGGTGAGCCATCGATTCTTTTGGTGATCACAACGGAACTCTCATTGAAAGCACCAATGTCGGTGTCAAAACCGGCGGATCTCGGGTAGGGGGTCCCGAGCTGTGAGTCTAGGATCGATGGTAACAAGGGGACGGGGGAGACGATGTTTACCCAGGTTTGGGCCCTCCTATGGAGGTAAAACCCTACATCCTGCTTGATTATATTGATGGTATGAAGGTTACAGAGTTGATCTACCTCGAGATCGACTAGCTAAAGCCCTAGATGAGTTTCTCTGCCCTACAATCTAAAACCCCCTGGCTTATATAGACGCCGGGGGTCATTAGGGTTACACATGGTCGGTTGTTCACCGGAGGGATAAAACATGCCTAATCTACTACCTTAAACTTGAAAGACACGCCACGACTCCTGAGGTCTCTTTCATAGCGACGGGGCCTTCGATCAATCCCATCCTCAACGAGCGGCCCATGAGCCCGGCCTATGAGAAATAGGCCGGCAGTCTGAGGACCCCTTAATCCCGGACTCCCTCAGCTGGCCAACCCACCAGGGGCTGGTGCGCCACCTCCTAGGCCCATGTGACCCTTGGGGTGCGTGGGCCCCACTTGGTGGAACCCCCGGAACCCATTCATCACTCCCGGTACAATACCGGAAATGCCCAAAACTTTTCCGGAGACCAAAACGGGACTTCCTATATATCAATCTTTACCTCCGGACCATTCCGGAGCTCCTCATGACGTCCGGGATCTCATCCGGGACTCCGAACAACCTTCGGTCACCAACAAAATAACTCAACTATACTAATCGTCACCAAACGTTAAGTGTGTAGACCCTGCGGGTTCGAGAACTATGTAGACATGACCGAGACACCTCTACGATCAATAACCAATAGCGGGACCTGGACGCCCATATTGGCTCCAACATATTCTACGAAGATCTTTATCGGTCGAACCTCTATGTCAAGGATTCAGTTAATCCCGTATACTGTTCCCTTTGTTCTTCGGTATGTTACTTGCCCGAGATTCGATCGTCGGTATCTCTATACCTAGTTCAATCTCGTTACCGGCAAGTCTCTTTACTCGTTCTGTAATACAAGATCCCGTGGCTAACTCTTTAGTCACATTGCTTGCAAGGCTTAGTGTGATGTTGTATTACCGAGAGGGCCCTGAGATACCTCTCCGTCATACGGAGTAACAAATCCCAGTCTTGATCCATGCCAGCTCAACAGCCACCTTCGGAGATACCTGTAGAGCATCTTTATAGTCACCCAGTTACGTTGTGACGTTTGATACACACAAGGTATTCCTCCGGTGTCAGTGAGTTGCATGATCTCATGGTCATAGGAACAGATACTTGACATGCAGAAAACAATAGCAATAAACTGACACGATCATATGCTACGTTTATAGTTTGGGTCTTGTCCATCACATCATTCTCCTAATGATGTGATCCCGTCGTCAAATGACATCTCATGTCTATGGCTAGGAAACCTTAACCATCTTTGATCAACGAGCTAGTCTACTAGAGGCATACTAGGGACACAGTGTTGTCTATGTATCCACACATGTAATTGAGTCTCCAATCAATACAATTATAGCATGGATAATAAACGATTATCATGAACAAGGAAATATAATAATAATCACTTTATTATTGCCTCTAGGGAATATTTCCAACAGCAACTTAATCGACCTCTCTCGGTGCAGGATCACAAGAGCGAGAGACCTGCTCTCCTACTCATCGGCATTAGAGGTGGAGTACACTACGATGATAACACAAGTAGCGAGAGAATGCCAAATCCTAGTTTTTTATTATATTTTTTTCCGCAGACGATGAGTAGTATATGTAGAAAGGCCAATCCGGTATCGTATTGCAATCACGATCTCAGAAGGACGTGGTTTCCAAGTCATGAACTTACTAGACAAGTAAACAATCAACTTGTGTGTCAAGACATCAAAAAATAAAATGGCAAGAAAGCCGCGCTCCTGCTAGGCCACAGACAGATTTTGACGAACCATTCACGTGCATATCGAATGCCCGCGCCCATCGCCCTAGCCCGAGCCGACCAGGCGAAGCTAGCGAGCGCGTGTAGTGTTCTCTTTCACTCCTCACACCATCACGTAATGTAGTGGGGGATAACTCATCGTATAAAGAGGTCTAACACCTCCTCCACTAGCAAGATGAGACTATATTTCAAAACCACCACTTTCCATTTTATACATGGACCCTTGATTTTTTACTTTAGAAATTTTAGAATTTATACATGGCCTAGCCCATTATTCTAACAGCCCCCATCAGATCTCAAATGTCCGCTTAAATATTTGCCTGATTTTGCTACTTGTTTAATATATTGGTGGTTCAGTAGTGACGTTGAAATTTTGCTTAGAGTTTTAAGCTATGTCCATTGACAATGGACCATGCCTTATATTGCAAGTTTCGTGCGAACATGTTCCACTCAAAAAGTCATAACCAGTGTCTGCCTGTCAGTAGCCTACCCCTTGGGTGGAGCATATACGCCATATTCCTTGGTCTTCGTGAGGTTACTAGAGAACACCCATGTCTCATAGACTGGGCATTTAACAGTCGTGGCTCATATAGGTGTGTTCTTTCAAGAATGTTTTGTAGGACAACATCGTTGTTGCATATAGTCAATAGAAACACATTAAGACATGTTGCCAACCTGGCTTATAGTTCTCTTACAGTTCTGAGAGTTTTGCATCTTCACATGGAGAGGGTTACGGTTACCCTCTTCCGTTAACCAATAGCTTGTTCTTGCATGTCCTAATTCATGGGATCTCCTATCACAAAGTTTGGGTTATTAGGTGTAACACATGCAGATCTCATACCCATCTCCCTCGATGCATTGTGTATCATATTTCATGATAGTTCCTTTGCAAAGGGATTTGTCAAGTTTTTGTCTGCATGAATATACATAACAATTATTACTCTTGAGTTTTTCAACTTCCTGACAAATTCAAACGTATCTTCGTGTGTGTTTATGACTTCACATTATCCTTAGAATTGTTTACTTTGGCAATAACTATTTGATTGTCACAATTCATAAGAATAGTCAACACTGGTTTTTCAACCATAGGCAAATCCACCAAGAGCTCACGCATCCACTCTGCTTCACCGGTGGTTGTGTCTAAAGTAGTAAGTATGCTTTCATGGTTGACCTCGTCAAAATTGTATGCTCAGAAGACCTCCATGATTTGTGCCGCCTCCATGAGTAAATACATACCCATCTGTGGCCTAGAGCACATCAACATCAGAAATTCAGTTTGAATACTATATCCTTTCTAGCACAACAAGGTGCCTTGAATAGTGAAATCTATAACTCACTATACCTCCTAGATGGCACAAGACCCTATCAAGTTCATGCCAATAATCATCGCTCGGATTTGACATGAACCTACTCTGTTTGCTCGTAGCAAAAGATATATTTGGCCGTATTGCCCTAGCTAAGTACATGAGTGAACTAAGAATTTGAGAGTATGTCCATTGATATCCCATTTCTTTCATGTTCTTTCAAAGTATCACAATGAGATCATAAGGTGTTGGAGAAGGCTTTCTATCTATAAAGTCAATCCGGCTCATGACCTTCTCAACATGTTGAGATTGCGTTAAAGTAATCTCACTCTCACCCTTAATCAACTTCCTGTTTAGAATCACATCTGCTTCTCGTAGATCTTTCCTATCAAATATTTTTTATAACAAGACTTGACCTCACTGATCATATCAATGTTTGTACCAAAACTCACTATGTCATTCACATACAAACATAATATAATATTTTCAACCCCATCATGACGCTAATAAAACACACCTATCAGCCTGATTAATGACAAAGTCTGAAGAAGTTAATGTTTTATCAAACTTTTCATGCATTGCTTAGGTGCTTGTTTGAAGCCATGCAAGGATTTTTAGCAACTTGCATAGCTTTCTCTTCACCATTTACCACAAACTCACCAGCCTAATCCATACAGATTTTCTCTTCCAAGTCGCCATTTAGAAAAAAGTTGACTTTACGTCCATTTGATGAACAATAAGACCATATGAGGAAGCCAAGGAAAGTAGTACTCGAATTGTGCTTAGTCTAGAGGCAGGTGAATATGCGTCAAAATAATATTTGCCTTCTTTTTGAGTGTAGCCCATGGCCACGAGTCATGCATTGTACTTCTTAATAGTGCCTTTAGGCCTTAGTTTTTTTTTGAACACCCACTTACAACCCACAGGTTTATAACCATAGGGTCGTTCATTTAGTTCCCAAGTCCTGTTAAAAAGAATCGAGTCCATATCATCATGGACAACTTCTTTCCGGTCATCTACATGTGGAGATGCATATGTCTCTGCTATAGACTTGGGAGTATCGTCCACAAGGTATACAATGAAATCCTTACCAAATGATTTTGCAATCCGTTGACTCTTTCTCATCGCAAGAGCTTCATTATGATCCTTCTCAAGGACTTCCCCATGTGGTTGTTAGAAATACTCATAAGATGTATTGGATTCATTAATTATTTCAGAAGAAATTATAGCAATGTTATGCATATCTTTCATATGAGGCATATTCTCAAAAAATATTTCATCACGAGATTCCATTATAGTATTAACATGCATATTAGGCACCTTGGATTTAACCACTAAAAATCATACCGACACTTAGAACCTTTGGTAATAGTGAATTTTAGAATTAAACTCTTTCTAGATATACGAGACATTAAACTAAATTACTGTGACATAAACAAGAGTGCCAAACACTTGCATCATCAATAATCGTAAAATTGAACTATTGACTTGTTGCAAAAATATGAAAGGGAAAACCAGAATAAGCCTCCGCACTCATAGCCTTTGTCTATAAATTATCCATATCTCGACACAGTTACTTTATTCGAATCTAAAACTAGCTTAAACCTATCTCTACATCGAGGGGAGCCGCTAACAAGATTTTTGTTCACAGCAGGGACATGCTACACGTTCCTTAGCTACATGATCTTCCCCGAAGTGAACTTCAGATCCACCATGCCAATGCCACGAATAGAAGCATATGAATCATTCCTCATTAGGACAGGACAATCCCGTGCGGCCTGATAAGAAGTGAACAAAGAGACATCGACACACATGCGAATGTTGGCACCCGAATCAATCCACCAAGATGATGAGCGAAATACTGAAATAACAATATGTAAATTACCATACCAATCGGTATTGCGAGCGGTCACCATGTTGACACTCTTGGAGCTCATTTTCCCGCTGCGATCTGCATGTTCTGGGCTTTCCTTGAAAAACTTTCTTAGTTTTCCACATGTGTAGCACTCTAGCTCAGCCTTGTTCATCATCTTGTTCTCGAAGGTAGTAGTTTTTGTCAGTCTTGTTGAAAATAGGCTTGTTCTTCCCTTTTGTTCTTGTTTTGTGGGTACCTCCGCACCATATTGACGCTAGGATGAAACTCGTCTCCTTTCTTAGTAGCGTCTTTAGCCTGAGCTTTCTCCTCAACACCAAGAGATGCTATTAGATTTCCAACTGATATCTCATGTCTCTTATGTTTCAGAGTTATGGTGAAACTCCTCCATGCATGAGGCAGCTTTGCAATCTAAATTAAATCACACTTAAGGAGGTTGAATTCCTTTACAATGCACTTTATCTCATGAGCTTATTCAACTATAGAACGATTTTTCACCTCTTGTTGTCGTGGAAGCTCTTCATGATGTACAGTTCACTCCCCACATCTATTGCACAGAGTTTAGGATTCAGTGCATCCCATGTTGTCTTCATTACATGGACGGTTAGCAAGGCACTCAGAATGAATCCCACAAAGATAGTATTCCCTTCCTGGAATTTCCTTTGATCTTCATCAGAAATTCCCTTTGTCATGCTAGTACTAGCATAGAAAACTTTTAGAGAAATAAGCCAGAGCATGGACTTCACTTGCCCCCTCTTAAAATGCACATCGGTAAACTTACACACTTGCCATATAGCATATAGTAGATGAACAGAAAAACATGTACATCATCAACAAACATGTAACAACAACCATAATTAGAGACATGAACAGATCACTCCCCCCCCCCCACGCACACACGCACGCGCACGCACACGCGCGCGCACACACACACAATGCATTTGTAGCCGTAACTGACGCGTGATCGTTGTTGCTGACGACGAGTTGGTGAAGACTAGTTGAAGTAGACTACATTGGAGATATCGGTACGCGGCGCCGTCCGGCTTGGATGGAGGACGAATCGTGGTGACTGACTCGAGAAGTCACGCCGAGCGCTTCCCAAAAACCCAATTTACCCTCTCGCAGTGCGGGATCACAAGAGCGATAGGTTTCGTAGACCTCCTCTCCCGCTCACCGGTGCACGTTGGTGTTCGGGACGGAGTAGACTACGGTGACAATGCAAGTAGTGTGAGGAGGCAAAACTCTAACTCATTTTTTATTTTCTTTGGCCATGGTCGATGAGTAGTATACATAGGAGGAGCAAGGCGGGATCGTGTCATGATCACGATCTCTAGCTGACATTGTTTTTAAGTCTTGAACTTATCGAACAAGTAAACAATCATCTTGTCTGGTAAGACATCAAAAAATAAAATGACGAAAGGTAGTCACGTTCTTGTGAAGCCATTGACCGGATTTCGTCGGATCATTCATGCACATGTCGAATTCCCGACCCATCGCCCCGAGTCGAGCCAGGCGAGGCAAGACGAGCGCATGCGTGTGGTGTTCCCTTTCTTTCCTCACAGTATTACACGGTGTGGTGGGGAGAACCCGTTATATACAGAGGCGTAACACCTCCTCCTCTAGTGATATGAGACTAAATTTTAGAATCACCACTTTCCATTTTATACACGGGCCATTGAGATTTACTTTAGGAATTTTAGAATTTGTACATGGGCCTGTCCCATTATTTTAACAAAGCCTTTTCTACGTGGCGTGATGCTTCAGCTGATCCCGCTTCAACTATTTATAGATCTAGTCGCAAGGGGTGGGTGGTTATTGCAGTCTTCAAAGACTCATATGGCGTCGACATTTGCAGGTGTCCTTTCTTTTACTGACGATTCAACGTATTTTTCAGCCTCCAACGGACGACGTACGCTCGAAATAAGAAAAAGGCTAGTATGATTTTCGTTGTAATATTTTCACTAGTCCTTATGTGTCAAGTTGTTTGTCCATTGGATTAGCTTTTGTTTTGCTTGATTTTAATCAGATCTAAGATTTCTTTTTGGGTGTCTTCGGTGAAAAAAAGGAATCTAAATTCTTAGGAATATTTCTTGCATGGATCAGTTAACTCTCAAGATTACAGTCTTTAGAATAAGTTTGTAAGATTGCTTACACATTATTGTGAATAAAAATATATCAGCTGAAACCATCACTATGGTCGGCTTGTTTTCCAGTTCTAGTGGTTTTCTAATCATATACTCCCTCCGTTCTTAAATATAAGACCTTTTAGAGATTTCATTATAAACTATATACGGATGTATATAGACATACTTTAGAGTATAGATTCATTTATTTGGTTCCATATGTAATCTATAGTGGAATTTCTATAAGGTCTTATATTTAGAAACGGAGACAGTATAATCTAAAATAAAAGGACATCCACTTAAATCATGCGTCTTTACAATTCGAGCCATTTGATAATCATGTGAATCATAGGATTTAAAAGTTTTTCTCGAAGAATACATGTGTATATCTAGTTGTTCAATGTAAAATACTAGAAACCTATCAAGACCGATTATTAAGCCAACAACTTATATATTATTTTTGATGTTCAAATATGTTTTTACGTCTATGTAAATTTTATATCAATTCAAAGTTGTGATGTTAAAATATGTTTTTTACGTCTATGTAAATTTTATATGTTACTTTTGCATCGTTTCTACCTATACACGATGTTTAACCCTGGCTTTCAGGGGACTCTAACTTGGACAAATTTTAAGCAAAAACAACACGGGACTATGCGCCACATAAATTTTGCTTAACCAAAGAAGCAAATCTTCAGAAGAAATAAAACAAGCAAACCTTCCAATTTACTCCTCCCCACCTTCCCATCCTCCTCCTCCTCCTCCTTCCCACCTTCCCCAAATCTCAAATTCCCGATTCGCGTTTCAACCAGCCCTCCTGCCTGCGCCATAACGAAGCTCACGAGCACACGCCACGCGATTCCGATCCCGCTGGTAGAGGGATCCCGAGGCTCGGCTTTGCCGGCATGCGGCGGGGCGGCGGCGCTGCGACGGCCGTTGCGGCGGCGGCGGAGGCGGAGGGGGACGCGGGGGCGCGGTTCCGCGGCGTGCGGAAGCGGCCCTGGGGCCGGTACGCGGCGGAGATCCGCGACCCGGCCAAGAAGGCGCGGGTGTGGCTCGGCACCTTCGACTCCGCCGAGGACGCCGCCCGCGCGTACGACGCCGCCGCGCGCATGCTGCGGGGGCCCAAGGCCAAGACCAACTTCCCCCTCTCCCTTCCCCATCACCACCAACTGCCGCCCAGCTACTCGCCCTACCCCGTCGCCGCCGCCGCCACCGCTGTCCCGACGTCGGTCGCCGCGGCGGCGGCCAGGCCGGCCTGCAGCAGCCTGAGCTCCACCGTCGAGTCCTTCGGCGGCCCGCGGGCGCGGCCGGTGCTCCCGCCGCGGCCTCCGCCGCCGCCGATCCTCGACGGCGACGACTGCCATAGCGACTGCGGGTCCTCGGCCTCGGTGGTGGACGACAATTGCGCGGACGCCGCCGCCTCGCCGTCCTGCGGTGTCCTCCTCCAGTTCGACCTCAACCTGCCCCCGGAGTGTGGCGGTGTTGCATGCAACGACGACGACGAGCTGAAGCTGACGGCGCTGCGGCTCTGAAGTCTGAACCACCGGGTGGTGGTTAGAGAAAAAGGATAAGGAGAAAAATATTTGGTTCTTCCCTTCTCTCCATAGCCAGCACGATCCACCTCCATGCTCTTGTTGCTGTTGCCGTTTACGTGATCTGAGGATGATTAATATGGCCTGATCTACGAATCGGCCTGCTTGTTGCCGCTGGTAGCGGTGATTATTGCCGACTACCGCTGGTAGCGGTGATTATTGCCGACTACCGCTGGCAGCTCGCCGTGGTTGTTGTAATATAGCAACATTTTACTTGCTTCCTCTTGTGAGGAAGTAGACACCTAAAGTAACTTATTTTCTTTTTTAGCTACATGTGTTACTGTTACTCATTTAGGCTCATTTGTTTCGAATTGAGAACAATGGAAAACAAAGTTTTGTTTATGAGAATGATTACAGGCTGCTTAAATTGCTAGAATGAGAATGATTACAGGATGCTTAAATGCTAGAAAACTCTAGCTAAAAGTTGTTGTGTGACCTTGAACTAAATTTCAACCTTGGTGTCACCTTATACCTGAACACTCCCATTATTCTCTGAGTGCTGTAAATAGACTAACCTTACCATGGTTCTCATAATGCTTATGTTGCTAACATTGATTTATTGTGATATGTAGTTTTGGTTCTTAAATCAAGTTTCACACTGATGTAGATGTCTGTCAGAGAAAGAGAAGTTTACTTTGGCTGCTCAAGATGATTCGATGTTTGTCCTATTCCAATTCATATAAAGTAAGTTCACAAACTAATTTGTTGTGGACACCGTCAGCTATGATTAATCCGGCATAATTTAGGCCGAATCATTACCTTGTATAAGTGGGCATACTCATGAGCTTAAATCAGCAGACAACCCAACTGATCATGATGACACAAGATGCTGACAAGATTAGTTCTTACAATTAGCAAAGTTATGCTAACAGCAAACTGTGATGGAGTAACATGAAAGTAAAAGAATTTTGAATATACTCTTGTATGTGGCGACAGAGTTCCACACGAATGGTAATTCGACTACTGTATTACATGCATAGCACTCTTTGTGATATTACCATTTGGATGAGTTGATTTTGTTGTAGAAGCCATCTGGAACTCCACGTTCTTCTGGATATTCCAGTTTCCTGTTTTTTGCATCCATTAGGACAAATTGGATGACCATTCAGATGGTAAATTTATGATAGCAGGTGCATAGGGTTTGCCTATGAATATATGCTTGGATACATACAAGAATGCAATTCATCCTTTCCCTTAGTAACCGTGTTGTTTTAGTTGATGTGGAATTTTTTCCGGGTGTCTTCTAGAAAACATGCTCTGCAATTTTTTATTGTAACAAATCTGATTATGCAAGCGGTTAATTGTTATTCACAAGTACTCCCTCTGTAAACGCTCTTATATTTCTTTACGGAGGGAGTAATTTTCATGCTATTCTCCTAAGCAGCAGTGACGGACCATGGCTGCCGTGTTCAAGCAGTGTTGCTCAGTTGCTAAGTATGTGCTTCTGGTCTTTTTCCAGTCATATACTTTCTACAGTTGATGCTTATAAGGTGGTTTGAAATTCCTTATTGTGCTATTAGTTTGGCAAATTCTATGGTATCATGAAATTTATCTTATTACGTGTCATCATGCAATTTGGCCTTGTCGTATGTCGCATCACCTCTTTAAAGTACTGTGTTTGTGAACAGGCATTAAGAAAAATAATTCAGAATCATGTGAGATACCTCCCGATATGCGCAACATTATATGTTTATTACATGGGAAGCTTTGGGGTTCCAGTGGCAAAATATTTACAGTGCACTTTGTTATTCCTTTCTTCATGTTTGGTACATTCAGCAAGGGATACTGTACCTAACCAACCTGAAGTATTGAGGTGATGTTTTGAAGCCAGCAGCTTCGTGAATTACTCTAACCAAGTAACAGTGCCAACAACAAAGCAGTGGACATCCGCTGCATCTTGGGAGTGATCTGTGCCTGGACAGCAGGGTGTGGAACCAACTAAGGTACATGTGGGATGTTGCCAATTTGTGAGTGCTTCTTTTCTAGCTGTCAACAATTGCACAGAGGCTATTTATTTTTTGTTGTGAACACAGTACTCTAATATGTTGATGCTGTTGAGCGAAGTTTAATTCTCTAAAATTGGGGTGTCGTTAGGAATATAGTATCAGGGCTATAACTGAGTGTTTTTGTTTGTATTGTCGGCTGCCTAAAGATGTGCAAGTATGGATATTTTCTTAACTTCTCTTATGGGTGGCTGATGGCTGAATTTGTTGATGAATTGATTGATGCATGCTTGATCTGTGCCAGCTCTCAGTTTCATTGAGAATTGAGTACAGATTCAGCAAGTAGAATGCAGATTCTATTCCAACAAGCAGACCACTGTTTTTTTTTGACACTTAAATCTTCTTTATTCATTGGACAACAGGGTTACATCATTTACAATATCTAGCTAAACCTGCTAATCCGTGGCCACTGTTTCTTGCCGGTTGCTACCGTCGAATGCTTGAGAAAAGGCCAAGTCTGAATCGTTTTTCCACACCCGTGCGTTGCTAAGTGCACCGGTTTGGCCTTCAGTCCCTGGTGTCCCTTCGATCAGAAACGAACGATGGGTGCATGTTACGCCGTGAGTCAAGTCACTGGATCCCAGTCCTATCTCCAATCCTTTGTTAGCCGGACTGCCTCTTTATACTTTAGGACATCAGGGCGCATCCTAATATTACTGACATTCTAGCAGACACACTGCTAGTTACAATGGTAGCAAGAACTATTTTTACTGCCAGATTCAAGTTCACTTAACCAATTCTATGAGGACAACGATAACCGTCGGACAATCAATTTACTAACTTGCGGTACTCTTCCTTGAACCATCTCTCTTGTGGCAGGAGTATTTGTCGGGAGGACTGGATGTATAACAAGAAAAGAAAGAATAGCAGTGGTGCCTCAACCTGGCAGGGTCGGGTGAACCTCTACCAAACCCATCCCTATGAAACTATCGGGTCCTTCCCTCCATCGGGTAGGTCTGACAAGGCTATGTAAAATTTGCATTTTGCATATGACGTAATAGCACTGCATGTCCTGCAACTTGTTCGGAATGCATATTTACATGTTCTAAAACCAATTCATCACATCAAGACAAGTTGTAGGACCTGCAGTGCTATTACCTCTTTGCAGATCGGAAGGAGTGGATGAGGTGATGATCCAGCAGTTTCTGCTTTATAGGCAGACCTCCCCTTCCCATGCGCTCGCGTAGGCGAGGTGGTACTAAAGGATTGCAGACGACTTGAGCGGTAACCCTGTGTACTGCAGCCTGCATCCAGCGATTTTGCTTGCATGGGCCAGGCTGAAGTCTAAATTGGGCCATACCAAGCGTGTGAATTGGCCTAGTGATGGATTTGCTCTCGTATGGTTCCACTCTCTCTCAGCTAGTTGTGACTTGTTCCTTGTTCCTTTTTTAATGCCATTGCTAGTGAGACACTTTACGTTAGTGTATTTAGATTTATATTAGATTAAAAACATCAAATACGATGGAGAATAAATCAATTATTTAATTAGTACTACTAATCGGGTGACATCGGGTAACCCACGGGCATAAACTTGAACTCATATCCTACCCACGACTAATCGGGTTACCCATGGGTAAGACCCATGGGTGAAGTCGACAACCCATACCCTACCCATTCGGGTCGGATGCCCATGGGCGGACGAACCCCTGGGTCGGATTGCCAGGTTGAGTGGTGCGTGTGTGCAAACAATCTTTAGAACCGGGCTCCTGTAAAGCTTGGTGTACCTAAGCTCAAAGCCCATATCTCAGATGCATGCCCATTGGAATAGCCCATCACTAGTATGAAATTATTCATTTAGCGCACTTCCCCTTTCCTCTCTTATACCAACTTCACATCCTAAACACCAAAAGGAAGGGCGAAGCAAGCTCGACCTGGTGGTTTTTGATCATTTTATTGATGCGATTTTCAGTGAAAGCGGAGACGGGACAAGTGTGAAGAGTTAACTATTGTTCTATTTATCTTATGTCTCTATGCTAAATTGACACTTTGATGAGGATTAGTCAAGCAAAGAATACCATGTCATTCTCATTTTCTCATACCAGTTTCTATTTGATTGTAGATTTAAGGGGGGAAAAGTGTAATGTAGAATATCTGGTAGGCTATAATTAAAAGCCAAAAATGTCATATTACTGTTGATGGGACGAATAAGATATTGTTCTCTTGGGATTAAGTGTCTTCAGAAAACACGAAATATCCCGTGACCCCCGTATCTGGCTCATCTCAATCTTGTCATTCAGAAGATCTGTAAATTCTGTAATAATTGTCATTTGGAGTATTTCATAATTATCCAGAACAGTGACTTTGCTCATAGGCTCTGGATTATTCATATATTACTTTATACCCCATGCAAAAAAAATCGGTGCATGTGGTCACATGCCTGCTCTTATTTTCTCTTGGGGGCATCTACGTTGCTCTCTCTCCAATCTAAATTCCTCGGAGCATGCAATGATTGTTGGTGTCACATGCATCTGGTTTTGTGTATAATTTGATCTACTATTGTTGATGGCACTTGTTCCACCAGACCCGACCACTGATTTAGCACTTGTTTCTTCTGATAATACACATACGCAGATTGTGTTGTATATTTTTGTACCGTATATCTGGTATTTCCTTGTATTCTGGTATCATCAACTATTGAGCGGCAGTGGTCATCGTGATGACCATTTCATGTTGTATCTTTCATGTCTGCCAAAGGAGATGTTTGAAGATTCTTATTTTTTTTTGAGAATCACAGGGGGAGGGGTTCTCTCACCTGAATATATATTGCTAAAAAGCGGCCAAAACCAAGAGTCACCCCTTAGCCTTTGGTTGATCCACTTTATAAGGAAATCTGGATCGCAAACCTGAACAAGTTGGTCCTGTCTATGAGGAAAACCATGCCAAAAACCTTTTATAAGGAAGATGCTTATGGTCATGGTGATATTTTCTCGTTGTTGTCAATAATGCCCACCATGTGTTATTCCAAAATACGTTTGATTTATTTGTCTCTAAAACGTAAAGTTAGCTACTGTACTTGCTAGCCACCAAAGGTGCCCCAAAGTTTGGGCTTTTACACCAAGCACCCTTTTTCCGTGATAATATGGACGCTTATGCAGGGTTAGCTGCGCACCACCAATACTGACATCCTTATCGCGGCATCTGCTCCGACATTGCTGCCACTAATCCATAAATGGTGATCTTCTGATTAGATTTTTCCTTGTTGACTAAACTATTGGTCTCTGTTTCAGCTGCCCCAGATCCTGCGCGCTCGGTGTCTGCTGATGAGCACGCAGGGCAAGAGTCTCTCATGTGACGTGCCCGATCCCGCGCACAATTCCGTGTGCTGATCGTCTGACAGAGACGGTGGCGATCAATCGTGTTTGTGGATTTCAGCTTTTAGTCTGGCTCCGTTTCCAGCCATGCTGAGGTTCTCGGTGCGTCCTTCCTCCTCTCCATCGTTCGTCCGTCTCTCCCTTTCCCATTATGTTTACCATTAATGCGTCAGCTGTTCGTTGATGAAATGTGAGCCAGCTAATGGCGGGCCTCTGCACTCTGTAGTGCTAGCTGCAGTTTTGCTGTGCCGAAAGGGGTACCGCTCCGTTGCTTAGAGCATCTCCAACGGCCTTTGTATATTTGCACTCATTTACTATTTTACAAATCTTGACCAAAAAACCTTCTTCAACAACCTTTGTATAAGTGGTCCCCATCAATTTTTTTTTACAAAGTTTGCTATATTTGCACCCACACTTTGCATATTTGCCAAACCAAAGGCCACTTTGTAAATTTTTAGCAAGCCTCCTAAAGCCTCACTTTGTCTCAATGACAGGTGGGTCCGTGTACTAGTGTGTGTGCTGCGCGTGCACTGTGTGTGCGTGTGTGTGCGCGTGTGTACGTGTACGTGTTTTTTGTGTGTACGTGTACGCGTGTGTGCTGCATGTGTACGTGTGTGTACGTGTGTGTGCTGCATGTGTACGTGTGTGTGTGCTGCATGTGTGTAAGTGTACACGTGTCGGCGTGTGTGCATGTGTACGTGGACGCGAGTTGTGCTAGTATACATATACATGTACGTATGCTAGTGTGCAATGTGTCTAAGTCAAACTGTTCCCACATGTCATTGTGTGTTTTGTGCAAATATAGCAATCCAATATACAAGCGCTACCAAAGCAAAAAACATGTTGGCTTTGTAAACCTTCTCTCTCCTCTTGCTATAACAAGTTTTTAGCAATCCAATATACAAAGGCTATTGGAGATGCTCTTACTTTGTATCTGAGCGATCAATTCCATCTGCCACAAACTTGTTGATGTTACCTACAGCTCATATACTAAACAAAACAGAGAACCCAGAAAAGATTTGGTTGACAACACAAGCCTGTCACACGATGTTGGCTGCGAACCTGAAAAATAGTAATCTCCGAGGAACAACTCAACATTGATACACTTGTATTATACTTACATACTAGAATAATAACAAAGTAAGCTGCTGCAGTTTTGCTGTGTCGGAAGGGGTATCGCTCTGTTGCCTTGCACATAAATTTGTCACTTAAGTCTTCCCTTTTTTGCTCGCTGTGAAATACTAATACGCTAGAAGTATGATGTGTCTTATGGCTGCATGCATCAGATTGATGCAGAGGCCGAGGCTCCGTTCCTCTTTTTTCAAAAAAAAAAGTATGATGCGTCTTGTTAAAGCTTAGTCATGTTTTTTTTTGTCAAAAAATAATAATAATAGTCATGTCTTTTTTGAACGTTGAAGCTTAGTCATGTCTTGAGCAAGCTTTGATCTACTATCTACTCCATACGCTGGAAGTCTGTCCTCGTTCGTCCTTTGTCCACAGTAGTAGTAACAAGCAAGCTACGTTTGGTCCGAGCGATCAATTCCATCTACCACGAACTTATTTGCTGTTATCTACAGCTCGTTCAGTATATAAAGAAAAGAGAGAGAACACATAACAGATTCGGTTGAAAAACAGAAGCTGGTCATACGATGTTGGTTGCGAACCTGGATTCTGTTTTTCTCCTGTCGGAACAACTCAACATAGATACTTCAATAACAAAGTAAACGATGGATGGCGTATGGCAGAGAGATAATCTCAAGTTGTTTTGCTGCCTTGACCAGGTCAACCATTGGAGGAAGGACGGATGATACTGGCAACTTGGCGAGGAGGATTCATTTAAGAAGCGGCCATGGCCGCAACAACCACCGTCCTCCCTCCTGCCCTCTCCCCTCCCCTCCCCTCCCCTGTGGTTAAGTTAGGTGGGAGATTGGGTTTTTGTTAAGCTTTGAGCTGTTCCTTTGGCTCCATCCTCCTTTCCAGTCCATAAAACGCACAGCACATTCCCAACTGCCACCTTGCTCCGCCGCGTTCCGTCGCCTCTCCACAGCTGTGTATCCTGTCCCGAGCCCTTTAATTAGGCCGCTCTCAGCTCCAGCAGGCTTCTGAAAGTCCCCAATCATAAGAACCATCCTGCCCTGCGCGCGCATCCATCGCTCCTGCCTGCCTTCCGGCTGCTGCTGCTGCTCCCTCTCCTCTCTCGTTTCCTCTTGTGAATTGTGATCAAGAGGAGAGGGGAGCGAGAGAGAAGAAAGGGCGGGGAGGAGAAGGAAGGATCGCCCGACAGGCTCTGTGATCAGTTCATCCACAGGCATCATCATCATTTCTTAATGGCCGTGAGTATCTATCTATCTCACCACGTTTACATCTCCCCTTTTGTGGTTACCCATGCTTTACTGTCTACTCAGTGCATCCATGCATGCATGACTATGGCCGCTTGATTATCATGCATTTGTTTTGTTTTTATAATTTTGGCTCATGATTGCTGCGTTTGCATAATTGTGATCAATAGTAGGGGAGTACTCCCTCCGTTCCTAAATATAAGTCTTTTTAGAAATTGCACTAAAGACTACATACAAAGCAAAATGAGTGAATCTACCCTATAAAATATGTCTATATACATCCGTATGTAGACTTTAGTTAAATCTCTAAAAGGACTTATATTTAGGAACGGAGGGAGTAGTATGTATGTATGTACACGTATGGCCGTATGGAATTGACCATGGTTGGGCATGGGACGATCAACGATGGTGGATCATGGGCGGTGCCGCCGTTCCCATGTGCGAGCATCAAGTTGGCAACACATGGTTATTGTTAGGCAGCAGCGGCAGCAGCAGACAAGGATCATGTTAGGGCTCACGGATCTGGGCATGATCTGAGGCTCGGGCGGGCACATGGCATGCTCTCAGATCCATCTAACATGATCGCTCTCGGTCTCTGTTCGCATGAGCGGAAGGATTCTTCAGAATGTGGAAAAGGAGACCAAGCTTTGCTTTGCTTTGCTTGGGATGGACGATTGATTGTTTAGAATTACTAGTATAACGTCCGTGCGTTGTCACGGACTAATAAAATATGTGTACGAAGAAAAATTTCATGTGACATGAGAGTCATAGACTATTCACATGGGATGACATCTCATGGTTCTCAAGTGGTAGATAAATGCATCTCCTCATTATCGTCCTCTCACCTCCCACTTATCGTCCATCACAATGACAGTATTCCACTTCCTTCCACGATCCTTTCTCCTCCATGTTTTCTTTCCTAGCCTTGACCTTGCACGATAGCACCAAGTGTCTTGTCCAACTCCGGTTGACCATCCCTAATAAAGATAATGAAAAGGGTTACCAAATGTCTGGCGAGAGATGAAAATTTATGGCAATATCTCATACTATGCAATCAATTATTAAGATAAACTCTTTGTGACTTCTATCAATATTGTCACATGGGTACATTCCACACACTAAAATGTGATGGTACTTCAATTATACAATATTCAAAATGCAGCTCTAGTCCATCCTGAGCGACTTCACCCGTGCGATTGAACGTGCTTTCTCTGAAAATACATTTGTATTGAAACATAATTCTCTAAATAGTAGCTTAAAGAAATTGGAAAATATATGTTGTATAAAAATGCTAGAAATACTGATATCATCTCAATAGGACATATTTTCCTTGATGAATTGCATTATCAATAAGGGAGCGAACTGACATCCATATTCTGCACAACTTGCTAGCCCGTCTCTATTTACACTATGGAGAAAACAATGAAGCATATTTGACAATGAAATATGTGATATGCTTGTAGGTCTGATCAAATATAACATACCATAAAGTGTTGTCCACAACTTTATTTGTACTGAATTTTAATAGAAGAGACCCCTCAAACAAAGAATAGTATTGTTTTTCTCCATGTGATCAACCCTTGCAAGGTACACAACATCTTGTAAGTTGCAGATACATATTGAAATCTTCAAAAACTCAACATTTGAAAGAGTTTCACTGTCTAAATTCTAATTCCTGGAAACTTCGAAAGATAAAAGTAATGCTGACATGCTAGTGGAGAGCATAGTGAACACAATACTTCTGCAGACATCCTCCAACGATCTTCTCTAGAATATGGTTATAACATCATCTTGCATGTATACAACATGGCTATTTTTAGACACTGGACGAAATTCTACATGCACCGACGTGGTTTATTTGATGTTCTTAACTGATTAGTGTTAAAAAGGAATAAGTAAGAGTACTAACAGCCTAAACATAAGAATGTGACTGTAGAAGAAGTAGAAGAACATCTAGTGTAGTTATTGATAGAAACATAGAAGTAACTACTATAAGAAAATGGCAAGAGCCATCAGGGATGCCAAGAAGAGGGAGATGTCTAGTATACACCGGTGCAAACAACTGGGTTGCCACTGCTTTTACTTTTCAAAAAATCTAATGTGCTCGGGGGCATTCGCAAATATCTTGGTGCCCATCCCTCCTTTTATGGAGGAGACTTTTTGGTGATTCAAATTGATTGTAAATGCCTGAAAATTGTATGTTCAATAGAATTAATAGAAATCCTGAACAACTAAAGGAGAATTGGTTTCCTTAGTGTTGTTTGAATACTTCTCATACCGAGTAACGCTACTACCCTTCAACATCCAAGTATCACTATAACAAACTGTTATTTAACATACACCAAGTAAAAGCTCTGCAATAAATAATGTAATTAAGTGATGTGCTGTTTAGTGAACAGAAAGCAGCTGATCTAGTGATAAAATGTGCAAAATTGTCACATAAGAGCTTTTTTAATTTTAGTGTAACAGTTCTGTTGATGTAATTAAGCAAGAAGGCATGTTGTGCAGGAGTACATATACACCATTAAAATGAAAAGGAAAAATTCTATAACGCCTGCTTAGTTCATGAAATTAGGGAAGCGGATTTGTAGCACTTGGGTGCTCCACACCCCTATATGAACATTAAACTCAAAAAAATACCGAGAAATTCGAAAAAAATCTGGGATTTGGGGATATCAAACATGGGTTCCCAATCTACTCCCGTATGAAATTACGTGAAAAATACCAGGAAAAGTATTTGTGGCAAACAACACAAAAAATTCCAACGTATAGAAAAAAACTGTTTGGATGGATTTTTTTTCGAACAGAAATTCCTTCACCACGGATACGTTTTCTGGTATTTTGTCACGAAACTTGACACGGGAGTAGATTGAGAACTCTAGTTCGCTATCCCCAAATTTCAGTTTTTTTAAAAAATAATTAAAATGGGAATTGTATGCATAAGGAAGAAATGAGCGAGCAAATGTGGCAGTGGCAAGTTACTGCTGCTTGGTTGTGCTTCTTGATCATCCACTTACGGAAGCTCCAACGCTCGATACTTAGCACGTGAGCCAGGATCAGAAACCTGGCCGATTTGGCAGCTATCCCTCTGAATCTCAGCATTAGGTGTCGGCACAAGACATTTCATCGAGCGCATGATTGTTTTCCTTCCCACATCGATGTAGTTTCATTTTCCCATTTTCATATAACCGTGACATTAACATGTGACTCCTTCAAGAAGCTAGAATGAGGACATGTTTCGAGAGAAGAATATACCACATACATGCATTATGTTAAATAAAATAAAATTATAAGCGAGTAGACATATAAAATAGGGGAAAACTGTTTTGTTGAGTTTGATCAGCAGTCACCGATTTCACTCCACAAAACAGCTAATTACATTTATCAACAGAATATCAAGAGAAATGTTGTCATGGAGAAGCACAGTTACAACACAGTACTAATTTTCTTTATCTGATGGAAGGGACTTTTCACATACGTACACGCAGTGGATATTATCAAAGTCATCCCAGTTGTCTCTTCCACAAGTCGAAAGAATTACAAAGGTTTATCTCACATACAAAGTTTTCAACCTTGTGAAATTCTGAACCAGCAACATATTGTCACTCACCTACTATTTTTTATTATGAAAACACAAAGATAGTCCTGCCCACACACATTTGGGATTTATCAGTGGACGCAATCAATGTATAAGTCTTCTATTTCTAGGATCAGGCCCCATCTACATTAATATGTGAACAAATGTAGCTCTAATGTTTTTCTTCTAATTAATATGATCAAAGAGTGTGGTTACATTTTCATATTTTTAGGGATAGTTGTTATAGTTTACAGAGACGCAGGGAAAAGGAGATGTCGACGGCCCAACAAACAGTGAGGAAGTTACTCACGGAATATGGGTATAAGCTCCAGATCAGCCACAATTAGGGAGGCAGATTATCAGTATAAGCTCCATATCAGCACATGCAACTCTCACTTCATAATATCAATGTTACACAATAAACAAGAAAAAAAAGAGGTCAATCACTTCATGAACTCAAAGCTCTAACGGCAATATGTCATTTTCTCTAAATTCTCAAGCAGGCATTTTCGCCTAAAAACTTAACGTATCTTACAAAAATTACGTATGGTTGACACCTGCAACTGATCATCGGATGCCAGCAACTGGTAAAAACATTTAACTTCTTTTAGTTTCTTTGCTTGCTTTGGTGTATCATTGTATATCAAATTCTGTAGGATTATTTTTCCTGGATAAAATCTGTATGCGGACATAAACCAAAATCACAAGTGCAAAGAGAGATAACAGAGAGGAGAGAACAATTACCAGTACAAAATTTGTTGCTCCAAGCAACATCTCTCCGGAATCCCTATCTCTGGCCAAAACTCTACTACAAGATGGCTGCTCCCTAGCCTCTCCAACTTGCCACATGCAGACAATCGTTGAGAGAACAATGTTCAGAGGAAAATCTCTGCCAGCCAGCGCCTCTTTTGTGCGTCCTTATCACACACCAAGTACACCTGCAGCGCTCTGCCTTGCCCAACCGCCGCACGCCCTGGCATCTGCTACCCCGCGTGCCCCCAATCTCCCACTGTGGAGAGAAGGGTCCCCGCAGAGAAGCACTAATTGGGTCGCCGTCGCCAATAGCAAAGTTTCGTCTGTCGGCCCTACATTTTATTCTGCAGCCGCTTCAGGTAAAACGGATGGGGCGGCGGACCTCGAGTGGATGCACGCATATGCCTCTTAAACATCTACAAGTCATCAGTAATCAGTATCCTATTTGAATGTGTGTCAGAAGTCAAAAAAATGAGGAAATGGCTTCCTGGAGTAGGGTGAAAGCTTACAGAGTATGGAGCCACCCTTACTCCTATCATATACGTATTGAAGTGAAGCCATCAGAGTACAATGGAGAAAGCATGAGGCGGAAGTTGCGGCTCCATTATGAAGACGATGTCATTAGCTATGTGAAACTTTTAACTCCAGCATAAAGAACAGGATAAACAACTCTAAACTCTATAAGATCATCCGCTATAAAATTAGTCAATAAAAGGATCAAATCCATATAGTATTGTCCATCCATACATGTTCCCAAGTTTTAACCTTTTTTGGGAGCTTCAAGAGGAAAGTGATTCGGATCTCCATTCTTAGTGGTAATCATCAGGCGTTCCCAAGTTTTACCTGGATAACAAACATTTTATTAGATTGGTACTAATCATAATCTAAACAAAAGAGCCACATGTCTAATACTCTATATACAACCATCACTAATATTCCAGTTATATCGATGTCATAAAAAAATCAAAGTGCAATTGTATTTACACATGATTTCTCTTTCTCCTTGGAGCGCCTCTCATTCATATCCATTTTTGTTAAGACACATCCAGAGTAACACACGGACCACAAACAAATCGAGCAAGATAGGTATGATCAGTTCTCTTGAAAGCAAGAGGATGTACTGTAGTGAAAGACAATACTATATGCCACTGTTTCAGTTTCCAGAAAAAGACGAAACTTTGAATTTGACCTTCCAATTGCAGCTATGAGACTAATGGCTACACCAGAATTCAGAACCCATAAAAAATTGTAGAGGGATTGCAGCAAGAATTTAATGTACAATAACTTCAAGAAATTTAATGGAACAAAATCATTAGCATTGTAGTTCATTTTGGTAAATTTTGCACCTTGGAATAAACTCCAGATCGAACAACTCCATTATTCTTCTGCATATACCTGAATAATGAGGAGAATCTTTGGCCCCGTTTGGTTTCACTTTTTCAGCCGGATTCTGCTGCGTGGCAGCCAAATCTTAACCAAAGAGTGAATTGTTCCAAATGAGATGTGAAGGATCAACACCTCCAAACCAGGCTAGGTACCGCTAGAGATTATGACACCAAAAAGAATAAAACGATTCCAACAATCCAAATCAAGCTAGCAAATAGTCTTACATGTGATGCATCCTGGAAATTAGTCTTTCGTAAGGAATCCAAAGTAAAACTATGTATATTATCCACCGTCGTTACCTAGGACTTCTGCTGACAAAGCATATACCAATCTCACCTCCGTTGTGAAACTGTAAACGTGCAAATGACAGTTGATGCTATCATTCCTACATATGTCACCTGTGATGTAGTGCACTGGCAGTGCCCTCTGCACTCTCCTATCTCGGTCATGCTCCTTGTTGTTTCTACCACCATATCCCCAACAGTAGATGATATCTTATTTCTGTATGTGCTTACGTACAACAAATGATCTTAAGCTATACATTTCAAAGAATAACAATTTTGAGAATTCTCGGTAGGGCGTATCCAAGCATTATGCACAACAAAAGATAGTGAACTGAACATCATGTTTGGATACGAAGTGAAACTAAATGCATGAAAAATCGCAAAAATACTAAGAGAAGCATAGCAACCACGTGCATAAGAATTAACTAGAACAAATCATTGCTAAGAACCTGAGTATCTATACACACACAAAGAATCAGAAAGAGCTCTCTAGCTTACTATATAGGGCATAAATTGCATATCCTCACCTGAAACGGATTAATTATCTCTCAGAGCTACTAAACACTTAGACAATTCTTTGCATCAGTTATGAAGATCCATGATTAACCCTTTCTCTTTGGATAGAGGTTGTTGTTGGGGAACGTTGCATGGGAAACAAAAAATTTCCTACGCACACACAAGATCTATCCATGGTGATGAGCATCTACGAGAGGGAGAGTGAATCTACATACCCTTGTAGATCACTAAGCGGAAGCGTTTAAGAAACGCGGTTGATGTAGTCGAACGTCTCCGCGATCCATATCGCAAGTCGTCCCTCGATCCGATCACGAACTAGTGCCGAACGGACGGCACCTCCGCGTTCAACACACGTACGGCTTGATGACGCCTTCACCTCCTCGATCCAGCGAGCGATGATGAAGTAGTAGATGAGTTCCGGCAGCACGACGGCGTGGTGATGGTGGTGAGGAACAATCTCTGCAGGGCTTCGCCAAGCACTACGGAGATTATGACGGGAGAACTAGAGGGTTAGGGTTGCCGACACACGGCTTGGGAAATCTTAATGTGTCCTGTGTGCTAGCCCTGCCCCTCTATTTATATGTTGAGCCTTGGGGTCTAAACTTGGAGTAAAAGCCTCCTCCAGGTCGGTTTTGCCCGCACAAGGTCGGTTTGGCCCGCAGGGAAAGAGTCCAACTCGGATCCCTGCAGTACCGCGCACAAGCGGTAGTACCGCTTCACCCAAGCGGTAGTACCGCTTATGCGGTAGTACCGCTTCACATAAGCGGTAGTACCGCTTACGCGGTAGTACTGCCTTACCAGCGGTAGTACCGCTTAAGGCAGCAGCAAAACTTCCTTTTGCACTTTCCAATACCTCGTGGGCTTTACCCCTTTGGCTCATATAAAGTGTTGCTGCACCCGAACACTTCGGTAAACATCCGGAACCCCTTCCGGTGAATTCCGGAACTCTTCCGGAGATCAAAACACTATTATCACACATATATCAATCTTTACCTCCGGACTCTTCCGGAGATCCTCGTCATGTCCGGGATCTTATCCGGGACTCCGAACAACCTTCGGTCACCAACAAAATAACTCAACTATACTAATCGTCACCAAACGTTAAGTGTGTAGACCCTGCGGGTTCGAGAACTATGTAGACATGACCGAGACACCTCTACGGCCAATAACCAATAGCGGGACCTGGACACCCATATTGGCTCCTACATATTCTACGAAGATCTTTATCGGTCGAACCTCTATGTCAAGGATTCAGTTAATCCCGTATGCTGTTCCCTTTGTTCTTCGGTATGTTACTTGCCCGAGATTCGATCGTCGGTATCTCTATACCTAGTTCAATCTCGTTACCGGCAAGTCTCTTTACTCGTTCCGTAATACAAGATCTCGTGGCTAACACTTTAGTCACATTGCTTGCAAGGCTCATTGTGATGTTGTATTACCGAGTGGGCCCTGAGATACCTCTCCGTCATACGGAGTAACAAATCCCAGTCTTGATCCATGCCAACCCAACAGACACCCTCGGAGATACCTGTAGAGCACCTTTATAGTCACCCAGTTACGTTGCGACGTTTGATACACACAAGGTACTCCTCCGATGTCAGGGAGTTGCATGATCTCATGGTCATAGGAACAGATACTTGACATGCAGAAAACAATAGCAATAAACTGACACGATCATATGCTACGTTTACAGTTTGGGTCTTGTCCATCACATCATTCTCCTAATGATGTGATCCCGTTATTCAAATGACATCTTATGTCAATGGCTAGGAAACCTTAACCATCTTTGATCAACGAGCTAGTCAACTAGAGGCTTACTAGGGACACAGTGTTGTCTATGTACCCACACATGTATTTGAGTTTCCAATCAATACAATTATAGCATGGATAATAAACGATTATCATGAACAAGGAAATATAATAATAACGAATTTATTATTGCCTCTAGGGCATATTTCCAACAGTCTCCCACTTGCACTAGAGTCAATAATCTAGTTCACATCACTATGTGATTTACATTGTAATGAATCGAACACCCATGCAGTTCTGGTGTTGTTCATGTTTAGCCCTTGGAAGAGGTTTAGTCATCGGATCTGCAACATTTAGATCCGTGTGTACTTTGCAAATATTTATGTCGTCCTCCTTGATGTAATCGCGGATGGAATTGAAACGTCGCTTTATGTGTCTGGTCCTCTTGTGAAATCTTGGTTCCTTGGCTAGAGCAATGGCACCAGAATTATCACAAAACAGAGTCATTGGGTTAAGCGCACTAGGCACTACTCCAAGATCTGTCATGAACTCCTTCATGCAGACACCTTCCTTCGCCGCCTCCGAGGCAGCGATGTACTCCGCTTCGCATGTAGAATCAGCTACCACGCTTTGCTTGGAACTGCACCAGCTAACCGCACCCCCATTAAGAATAAATACGTAACCGGTTTGTGATTTAGAGTCATCCGGATCAGTGTCAAAGCTTGCATCGACGTAACCCTTTACGACGAGCTCTTGATCACCTCCATAAACGAGAAACATGTCCTTAGTCCTTTTCAGGTACTTCAGGATATTCTTGACCGCCGTCCAGTGTTCCATTCCTGGATCACTTTGAAACCTTCCGACCATACTTATGGCAAGGCTGACATCGGGTCTTGTGCACAGCATTGCATGCATGATAGAGCCTATGGCTGAAGCATAGGGGATGACACTCATCTTTTCTCTATCTTCTGCAGTCACTGGGCATTGAGTCTTACTCAACTTCACACCTTGCAATACAGGCAAGAACCCCTTCTTGGACTGATCCATTTTGAACTTCTTCAAAACTTTGTCAAGGTATGTGCTTTGTGAAAGTCCTATTAAGCGTCTCGATCTATCTCTATAGATCTTGATGCCTAATATGAAAGCAGCTTCTCCTAGGTCCTTCATTGAAAAACTCTTGTTCAAATATTCCTTCACGCCTTCCAACATTTCTATATTGTTTCCAATCGGCAATATGTCATCCACATATAATATTAGAAACGCTATAGAGCTCCCACTCACTTTCTTGTAAATACAAGCTTCTCCGTAAACTTGTATAAACTCGAACGCTTTGATCACCTCATCAAAGCGAAGATTCCAACTCCGAGATGCTTGCACCGGTTCATAAATGGATCGCTGGAGTTTGCAAACTTTGTCAGCATTCTCTGGATCGACAAAACCTTCTGGTTGCATCATATACAACTCTTCCTTAAGGAAACCATTAAGGAACGCTGTTTTGACATCCATCTGCCAAATTTCAGAATCGAAAAAGGCAGCTATTGCTAACATGATTCTGACGGACTTAAGAATCGCTACGGGTGAGAAGGTCTCATCGTAGTCAACTCCTTGAACTTGTGAAAAATCCTTTGCCACAAGTCGAGCTTTATAGACGGTGACATTACCGTCCGCGTCCGTCTTCCTCTTAAAGATCCATTTGTTCTGAATGGCCTTACGCCCTTCAGGTAATACTTCCAAAGTCCACACTTTGTTTTCATACATGGATCCCATCTCGGATTTCATGGCCTCTAACCACTTCTCGGAATCCGGGCCCATCATCGCTTCTCCATAGCTCGTAGGTTCATCGTTGTCTAACAACATGACCTCTAAGACAGGGTTGCCGTACCACTCAGGAGCAGTACGCGTCCTTGTCGACCTACGAGGTTCGATAGCAACTTGATCCAAAGCTTCATGATCATCATCATTAACTTCCTCTTCAGCTGTTGTAGGCTCTACAGAAACATCTTTCTGCGCTGCGCTACTTTCAGGTTGAAGTAAAGGTTCAACAACCTCATCAAGTTCTATCTTCCTCCCACTCAATTCTTTCGAGAGAAACTCTTTCTCAAGAAATGTTCCGTTTTTAGCGACAAACACTTTGCCTTCGGATCTGAGGTAGAAGGTATACCCAACTGTCTCTTTTGGGTATCCTATGAAGACGCATTTCTCCGCTTTGGGTTCTAGCTTTTCAGGCTGAAGCTTTTTGGCATAAGCATCACATCCCCAAACTTTAAGAAACGACAACTTTGGCTTCTTGCCAAACCAAAGTTCATAAGGCGTCGTCTCAACGGATTTTGATGGTGCCCTATTTAAAGTGAATGCAGCTATCTCTAATGCATAACCCCAAAACGATAGTGGCAAATCGGCAAGAGACATCATAGATCGCACCATATCCAATAAGGTTCGATTACGACGTTCGGACACACCATTACGATGTGGTGTTCCAGGCGGTGTCAACTGTGAAACAATTCCACACTGTCTTAAGTGACTGCCAAACTCATAACTCAGATATTCTCCTCCTCGATTAGATCGTAGGAATTTAATCTTCTTGTTACGACGATTCTCAACTTCACTCTGAAATTGTTTGAACTTTTCAAATGTTTTAGACTTGTGTTTCATTAAGTAAATATACCCATATCTACTTAAGTCATCAGTGAAGGTGAGAAAGTAACGATAACCACCGCGCGCCTCAATACTCATCGGACCGCACACATCAGTATGTATGATTTCCAATAAGTCACTTGCCCGTTCCATTGTACCAGAGAACGGCGTTTTAGCCATCTTGCCCATGAGGCATGGCTCACATGTGTCAAGTGATTCAAAATCAAGTGACTCCAAAAGTCCATCAGCATGGAGCTTCCTCATGCGTTTTACGCCAATATGACCTAAACGGCAGTGCCACAAGAAAGTGGTATTATCATTATCAATTCTACATCTTTTGGCATCAATGTTATGAACATGTGTATCATTACTATCGAGATTCAATAAGAATAAACCCCTCACATCGGGTGCATGACCATAAAAGATATTACTCATATAAATAGAACAACCATTATTCTCTGATTTAAATGAGTAACCGTCTCGCAATAAACAAGATCCAGATATAATGTTCATGCTTAACGCAGGCACTAAATAACAATTATTCAGGTTCATCACTAATCCCGATGGTAATCGAAGAGCGAGCGTGCCGACGGCGATCACATCAACCTTGGAACCATTTCCCACGCGCATCGTCACTTCGTCCTTTGCCAGCCTCCGTCTATTCCGCAGTTCCTATTTTGAGTTGCAAATATGAGCAACCGCACCGGTATCAAATACCCAGGCACTACAACGAGAGTTGGTAAGGTACACATCAATAACATGTATATCATATATACCTTGTTTGTTGTTGGCCGCCTTCTTGTCAGCCAAATACTTGGGGCAGTTCCGCTTCCAGTGTCCAGTTCCCTTGCAATGAAAGCACACAGTTTCTGGTTTGGGTCCAGCCTTGGGTTTCTTCATGGGAGGAGCAACTGCTTTGCCACTCTTGAAGTTACCCTTCTTACCCTTGCCATTTTTTTTGAAACTAGTGGTTTTATTGACCATCAACACTTGATGCTCCTTCTGAATTTCAGACTCAGCGGCTTTCAGCATCGCAAACAGCTCGGCGACTGACTTGTTCAGCACGTGCATGTTATAGTTCAACACGAAGCTCTTGTAGCTAGGTGGCAATGATTGAAGAACTCTGTCAGTGATAGCCTCTGGCGGAAGGGGCATCCCAAATTCAGCCAGACGGGTGGAGTACCCAGACATTCTGAGTACGTGATCACTGATAGACCCGTTCTCCTCCATCTTGCAAGCATAGAACTTATCGGAGATCTCATATCTCTCGATCCGGGCATTCTTCTGAAAGATAAACTTCAACTCCTGGAACATCTCATATGCTCCATGACGTTCAAAACGTCTTTGAAGTCCCGGTTCTAAGCCATACAATATTGCACATTGAACTATTGAGTAATCTTCCGAACGAGCCTGCCAGGCGTTCACAACGTCTAGAGACTCAACTGGAGCGGGTGGATCACCAAGCGGTGCATCAAGGACATAAGCCTTCTGGGAAGCCGTAAGGATAATCCTTAGATTACGGGCCTAGTCCACAAAGTTACTTCCATCATCTTTCAATTTAGCTTTCTCTAGGAACGCATTAAAATTCAGGGGTGCTACTGCGCGAGCCATGATCTACAACATAAATATAGTAAAGACAACTTAGACTATTGTTCTAGATAATGAGTTTAGTTAATCATATTACTTAAAAACTCCCACTCAAATAGACATCCCTCCGGTCATTCGAGTGTAACATGATCCAAATCCACCAACTCAAGTCCGATCATCACGTGAGTTGAGGTGGTTTCAATGGTGAACATCTTCATGTTGATCATATCTACTATATGACTCATGTTCGACCTTTCGGTCTCTTGTGTTCCGAGGCCATGTCTGTACATGCTAGGCTCGTCAAGTTTAACCCGAGTGTTCCGCACGTGCAACATGGCTTACACCCGTTGTATGTGAACGTAGAGTCTATCACACCCGATCATCATGGCGTGTCTCGAAACGACGAACTTTCGCAACGGTGCACACTCGGGGAGAACACAATTTTATCTTGAAACTTAAGTGAGGGATCACCTTATAATGCTACCGTCGTCCTAAGCAAAATAAGATACATAAAAGGATTAACATCACATGCAAATCATAATTGACATGATATGGCCATGAACTTGTGCTTTTGATCTCCATCTCCAAAGCACCGGCATGATCTCCATCGTCACCGGCATGACACCATGATCTTTATCATCTTGATCTCCATCAACGTGTCGCCATGAGGTTGTCGCGCCGACTGTTGCTTCCACGACTATTGCTAACTCATAGCGATAAAGTAAAGCAAAACGGCGAAAATAATTAAAGACAACTCTATGGCTCCTGCCAGTTGCCGTACTCATCGACATGCAAGTCGTGATATTCTATACAACACATGATCATCTCATACATCACATATATCTCATCATGTAATTGGCCATATCACATCACAACATACCCTGCAAAAACAAGTTGGACGTCCTCTAATTGTTGTTGCAAATTTTACGTGGCTGCTACGGGTTTGCAAGAACCGTTCTTACCTACGCAAAACCACAACATGGTGTAGTGATTGCTTTTTGATCTTCTAAAAGAACCCTCTTCATTGAAATCGATTCAACTAAAGTGAGAGAGACAGACACCCGCTAGCCATCTTTATGCAACGAAATTACATGTCAGTTGAAGGAACCTGTCTCGCGTAAGCGTACGCGTAATGTCGGTCCGGGCCGCTTCATCTCACAATACCGCCGAATCAAGTATCAACTAGTAACGGCAAGCAATATGTATAAACCCATGCCCACAACTCGTTTGTGTTCTACTCGAGATCTCATCTACGCATAGACCTAGCTCTGATACCACTGTTGGGGAACGTTGCATAGGAAACAAAAAAAATTCTACACACACACAAGATCTATCCATGGTGATGAGCATCTACGAGAGGGAGAGTGAATCTACATACCCTTGTAGATCGCTAAGCGGAAGCGTTTAAGAAACGCGGTTGATGTAGTCGAACGTCTCCGTGATCCAAATCGCAAGTCGTCCCTCGATCCGATCACGAACTAGTGCCGAACGGACGGCACCTCCGCGTTCAACACACGTACGGCTTGATGACGCCTTCACCTCCTCGATCCAGCGAGCGATGATGAAGTAGTAGATGAGTTCCGGCAGCACGACGGCGTGGTGATGGTGGTGAGGAACAATCTCTGCAGGGCTTCGCCAAGCACTACGGAGATTATGACGGGAGAACTAAAGGGTTAGGGTTGCCGACACACGGCTTGGGAAATCTTAATGTGTCCCGTGTGCTAGCCCTGCCCCTCTATTTATATGTTGAGCCTTGGGGTCTAAACTTGGAGTAAAAGCGTCCTCCAGGTCGGTTTTGCCCGCACAAGGTCGGTTTGGCCCGCAGGGAAAGAGTCCAACTCGGATCCCTGCAGTACCGCGCACAAGCGGTAGTACCGCTCACGAGCGGTAGTACCGCTTGAGCGGTAGTACCGCTTCACCCAAGCGGTAGTACCGCTTATGCGGTAGTACCGCTTCACACAAGCGATAGTACCGCTTACGAGGTAGTACTGCCTTACCAGCGGTAGTACCGCTTAAGGCAGCAGCAAAACTTTCTTTTGCACTTTCCAATACCTCGTGGGCTTTACCCCTTTGGCTCATATAAAGTGTTGCTGCACCCGAACACTTCGGTAAACATCCGGAACCCCTTCCGGTGAATTTCGGAACTCTTCCGGAGATCAAAACACTATTATCACACATATATCAATCTTTACCTCCGGACTCTTCCGGAGATCCTCGTCATGTCCGGGATCTTATCCGGGACTCCGAACAACCTTCGGTCACCAACAAAATAACTCAACTATACTAATCGTCACCAAACGTTAAGTGTGTAGACCCTGCGGGTTCGAGAACTATGTAGACATGACCGAGACACCTCTACGGCCAATAACCAATAGCGGGACCTGGACGCCCATATTGGCTCCTACATATTCTACGAAGATCTTTATCGGTCGAACCTCTATGTCAAGGATTCAGTTAATCCCGTATGCTGTTGCCTTTGTTCTTCGGTATGTTACTTGCCCGAGATTCGATCGTCGGTATCTCTATACCTAGTTCAATCTCGTTACCGGCAAGTCTCTTTACTCGTTCCGTAATACAAGATCTCGTGGCTAACACTTTAGTCACATGGCTTGCAAGGCTCATTGTGATGTTGTATTACCGAGTGGGCCCTGAGATACCTCTCCGTCATACGGAGTAACAAATCCCAGTCTTGATCCATGCCAACCCAACAGACACCCTCGGAGATACCTGTAGAGCACCTTTATAGTCACCCAGTTACGTTGCGACATTTGATACACACAAGGTACTCCTCCGATGTCAGGGAGTTGCATGATCTCATGGTCATAGGAACAGATACTTGACATGCAGAAAACAATAGCAATAAACTGACACGATCATATGCTACGTTTACAGTTTGGGTCTTGTCCATCACATCATTCTCCTAATGATGTGATCCCGTTATTCAAATGACATCTTATGTCAATGGCTAGGAAACCTTAACCATCTTTGATCAACGAGCTAGTCAACTAGAGGCTTACTAGGGACACAGTGTTGTCTATGTACCCACACATGTATTTGAGTTTCCAATCAATACAATTATAGCATGGATAATAAACGATTATCATGAACAAGGAATATAATAATAACGAATTTATTATTGCCTCTAGGGCATATTTCCAACAGTTGTTTCACTAATTCTCTTGATCGGTTCATTTTTCAAAGGAAGGAACAAGGTAGTACCATGACAAAAATTAAAAGAAAACACTCCATCATTACCACGAAAAATATAACGTACCACCAGGAACTGATCACTGGATTATCGGAACATACCATTCCCCTTGATGGGCATTCAGAGGCGTGCACATCAGAGGATACCACCAATATGACCAACCTCGCCGATTCCAACACCAAATAGCTTACCCGACCCATACTTTATCTTCGGAAAGATGGCAACTTCTTGGACATACTACAAGCTTATAAGGATGTATAAAAAAAGTGGTCATAATCAACTCTAATTCAGAGCTTGTACATTGAATATTTAAGTGTTGATAATCTGTTTGTAATTCAGAGCTAGATACGGAAGTATTCTATTCTGAAATTGCACATGAAGTTGTACACAACCTGTACATTGCACGGACAAATTTCAGCATCCATTGCTCTAAAAATATCACACACCGTGCCCTGCTACACAACTAATTGCTGCACAAATTTCATTCATCACACATTAGCCTGCTGCATTACTACTGCTGAAGCCACTGAGAACTTTGAAGGAACAATCAACAAGAACACCACAAAGTCGTGAAAGAGGGAGTCAAGGTGAAAGAGAGCTTCGCCACCTGAATTTTTAATTAAATAGAAATAGGGAATACAGAGCGATCAATTAGAAATATCACAAACTGAAGATGTCACAAAGGGAATTGCGAATTAGAGTACAGATACAGTACATAGACCAAACTGAAACTAAAATTAATTTTCTCCTAAATTCAAGCAGTGCCAATCCAGTCCATCGACCAAACTGAAACTAAAATTATTTTCCCCCTAAATTCAAGCAGTTCCAAAATCCCTAACAAAGTCAGAGCATTTTGACTTGAGAAATGACATTAAAACTGAACAATTGTGCATTGTGTAAGGAAAAAAGAGGGCTACACACGCACATAGACGTACCTAGTAGCAGGTGACGTTCTGGAGGCAGAGGAGCTCCTGCGTGAAATCAGGGAGGCCGATGGTGTGGTGGAACATCTGGTTCCTGCCGTAGTCGTTATTGTTGGGGGCCCCGACGATGCAGACGACGAGGAGGCTCGCCCTAAAGGCGTTGATGGCGTTGAGCCCTCCGACGGTGAAGGTAACCGCACAGAAGGCGACCCGGCGGCCGCGCGCGCGAGAGTAGCCTTCTACGGCGTTGAATCACCCGACGAGCCGCACCCCTCCGCCGGACAGCTGCTTGGCCTCGAGCTCGTCTAGCAGCGCCAGGTTGAAGTCCCCCGGCACAGTGAAGACGTTCCCAGGCGCCGGACGAGGTGGCGCCCCAGCGTGGCCTCCGGCGGCATGGCAGCCGCCGAGGGGGCCGCGGTGGACCTGGGAATTGGGAACGCACCGAGCCGAGGGGGCCGCCATGGACCTATGAAGGCGGCGGCGGATCCTATAGGACATCGGCGAACGGATCCGGGATGGCGGCGTAGGCCTTCGGGATCGAGGCGATCTGGGGTTCGGGATGGAAGCGGTGGAATGGCGGCGCGGATGGAGCGTCTAGCGATGGGGTTGTTTTCCGAATTTTTTCCCTTACGTACATGGGAGCCTCGATCGTCTTTTTTTTCGTCCGCTTTTTTTTTACGTACGTGGGAGCTTCCTTCGACCGGTTTACTTTAGCAACCTGTAAAGGGATTACGTGGGAAGGCTCTTGGTTTGTAGGAGGTGGGAGGGAAGACCAAATAAACCGGACGAAGGTGGGAGGTAAGACGGAAAAAACCCCAAAACGGAAGCTACCAAGTCCCCAATTAAGAGTAGAGATTAGAATTAGACGTTGAAGCCACTCCTCTCATGCCTACTAATCCGGTGCATTTGGCACTGCCAGGTCTAGTTTGGTACTACTCGCTAGCTGTCGTTGGGTTTGGCATATCTGTAATGTGACAGTTGACGCAAGCAGCATGGTGTTCATTTCACTTTCCGATGACGCGTGCCTTGCTTGGTCTTAGCTGGGAGCTTGCTCACATACCGTATATAGGTGTCATACCTAATTTTTCCTCTTGATATTTAAGCGCCGCTAATTACCACTTGAAATTTTTAAGATTCGACTTGCCTAAATTTTCAAGCGACGAGAAAATGTCCAAGTAAATGAGAAATGAGGTCAAAACTAGATTAATTTGGACTTGTGAATTATATCTGGTTATTAAGATTTGGCGTGTGCGTGTGCAGGGGAAAGGGCCGGTGGTTCCCAAGTTCGGGTCGTGGGACGCCGAGAACATCGGCTACACCGTCTTCTTCGAGAAGGTGCGCGAGAACAAGACCGCGCCCGTGCCGGGCACGGCGCCGGCGGCGCCGCCTGCGCCACCGCCCAGGGGGCACGACGACCAAGAGTTCGACCCCTACGAGTACTACGAGAACCTCAGCCGGAACGTGCCCTCACGCCCGCCCAGCTCGCACGGCCACGGCCACCAGGCGCCGGCGCAGCACTACGACCACCTCGGCGGTAACGTGCCCTCTCGGCCGCCGAGCTCCCACGGGCACGTCCACCCTTCGCCGGCCCAGCACTACCCCGCGCAGCACTACGACAACCTCGGCGGTAACGTGCCCTCGCGGCCGCCGAGCTCCCACGGGCACGGCCACCCGTCGCCGGCGCAGTACTACCCCGCGCAGCACGGCCACGGGGGCTACCACCGGCGGAACGGGAGCAACGGCAGCAGCGCGGCGTCCGAGGCCAGCAGCCGCGCCAGCAAGTTCTCGCCGCCCAGGCCGTACCAGCCGCGGTACGGCAACAACGGCGGCAGCTACCACCAGCCCCAGCAGCAGCAGGGCGCCGGCGCGTACGCCGCACCGGGGCCGAGGCACCACCAGCAAGCGGCGCCGGTTCCGAGGGTGACCGCATCCCCGCCACGCCACGCGCCCCCGCCGGCGAACGAGCGCCATGGCGCGCCGCAGGCCCGCGCCGCCAAGGCCCCGTCGGCCGTGCCCAAGTTCGGCGTGTGGGACGAGCAGAACGCGGACGCGGCGGCGCAGGGCTTCACGGTGCAGTTCGAGAAGGTGAAGCGGCACCGGGAGGTCGCCAAGGCCGCCGCGCCGGACGTGCCGCCGCTGGCGAAGAGGCAGCTCTCGCCGGATCGGGTGGCGCCCACGTGGGGCCACCCGCGAAGGAAGCCCAAGAAATCCTTCCTGTCCAAGGTTCGTGTGCCAAATAACGTTACGAGGACTACAGTTTACTGCGAGCATAAAATTTGATTTCACTTGTCTTGTTTTGTGCAGGTTTACGGGTGCCTGTTCCCAGTGGTCAGACAGTGACGGAGCAGCTGGTCGATAGTATTAATCCGACCGTAGTTGCTGGTGCTTTTGATCTTATACGTGTTTTCTGAAAGGAACCCTTGGTTGATAATGTATACAGTACAGTATTTCATTTGTTCTTTGGTTGTTCGTTATTACTGTACTATATGTATACTCCTGGTATTAATAAAGGGAAACGTTTCCCTACGGACGACCGGCCGAGCGCTCGGCCGGTCGCCCCTCGCTGGCTCGCTCGCTCGCCTTACTATGCAATAGTAGACTGGGCCAGGTGCGTTCGTGGGCCTCAAGCAAATATTTATTTTCTTATCTTTTTCACACATTTTTTTCTTTTTTCTCTCTGTTTTTCTTCTTCCTTTTGCCTTGTTGTTTCTTTCCTCCCTCTCCTTACGCAACCCAGCCATCCCTTGCTCCTTCGTCATCCACGGGCAAAGCGACAATCGACAACTCCCGATGCTGCAACCGTCGTCATCCTTTGCTATGACCAGCGATGGAAATTGCTGTAACCATTCATGTTGATAGCGACAATGACAAATTTTGCTTCAACCGGCGTCGGTCTTTGCTACATACGGCGATGAGAATTGGTACAACCATTCATGTCGATGTCGCGACCTACGACCCGCGATGACGACGGCGATTTTGCTTCAACCTTTGTCGGCTTTTGTTACGACCAGCAATAAGAATTGCTACAACTATTCATGTTGATGATGCGACCCGCAACGACAGCGACAATGATTTTGCTTCAACCTTCGTCGGATTTTGCTACGACCAGCGATGAGAATTGCTACAACAATTCACGTTGAATGCGATCCGTGACTGCGGCGGCGACAATTTTGTTGCAACAGTAGTCTAATTTTGCTACAACCAGCGAAGGAAATTGCTACAACCATTCACGTTGAATGCGACCCTTGACTGTGACGGCGACAATTTTGTTGCAACAGTAGTCCGATTTTGCTACAACCGGCGAAGGAAATTGCTACAACCATTCTTTTTTTTCTGCTACAACCATTCATGTCAATGACCGGTGGTTTCCGTCGTTCACGAAAAATCAAGAAAAGCTGCAACGGTGGTTGCAGAAGCTACGACCGCGAGCTCCGCATGCTAGAACCGGCGTCGAGGGAAGCTGTGCTTTGCTCTCGGCCGATGCCGTGACTGAGCATTGGGAGGAGGAGATGGGGCCGGACGGCGTTGTTACAACAGGAGGTACGACCAGCGGCGATGCAGAGGGAAGCGGGGAACTGCTGCTCTCACGCGGGAGCGCGCAGGTGAAGATTGGAGGGCACGAACTGCTGCGTTGACCAAACAGGGAACGAGATGATTGGGAAAGGAGGCATCCGACGGCTGCAGAAATCCAAATCGGAGGGCGCGCGCGTGACCGGCTGGGCTTTCGGCCGGTCCGCCGGCGCGTATCACTCGCCATTAATAAATCATGGCAAGATAAACGGATTGCTAAATCTCACTTGATAGTATATTCACGAGATCTTCACATGGAGATGCGTGCATTCTTTTTTGTAAACGTTTGGGTACGGAGCGCCGGCCGAAGCTTTGGCCGGCCGCCCGCTACTACGCACTCCTGCTTCTCCCTGCCCCCACCACTGCAACGAGGACGAGCGGCCCCGGCGAGGCCGCTGTCTACCCCCGCATCGATGGCGAGCTGCGACGGCGAGCGGCCCCGGCGAGGCCGTCGTCTTCCCCGTTCCCGCGCGCACGACTACCTCTTATCCGCAGCTCCGGCTATTCCAGCGCAATGTCTCTAGCTCTGGCAATTTCCTAGCTCCGACGGACGAGCTGCATAACTGCGACGGCGAGGCACACCCACGATACTTGGATGCTGGAACCAACATCAAATTTTGCTGCAACCGGCAAATCTAGAGCTAGAACCAACATGTAGCTTTGGTGCATCGCCTAGAGTGTTTTCTACGTCGCCGTCGACGGCTACCCCATTTTGTTGCAAACGACAAGGCAAAAGCTTCTACCGGCAAGATTTTTTTGCTACCATGACGACCGGCAGAAGTAGCGACCAACATGCATCAAAGGGTTTTTGTCCCGGCAAAGTGAGAGCTGTAAACTGTTTTTGTTTTTGCTACAACCGGCAAAGCCAGAGCTGGAACCAACCGCATTTTTTGCCGGAATCAGAGAAAGCAGGGGCTTCAATGGACATACTTCAGAGCTGCAACCAGTGCTGAAAAATGCTACATCCGGCAACCAAGAAAGCTACAACCAACTTTGAAAAAAGTTTCAACTGGATACGGGGTAGCTGGAGGTCGGCCACCATGCAGCCATAAAAAGCTGCAACCGGCATCGAGAAAAGCTACAACACGCTTCTAAAAAAGCTTCAAACGGAGAACAACTAGCTAACACTGGCGAGCGGCGGCGAAAAAGCTGCATGGCGGTGCTGCGACGGGCGCGCGGCGAGAAAGCTGCATGACAGTGCTGCGACGGGCACGCAGCGAGCTATGGCGGCGGGCTGCGACAATGCTGGAACCCTTCCGGCGGTGCTGCAACTAGGGAGGACACGCCCGGCCCGGCGGAGCTCGGGACGTCTTTCTCTCGACCGGCCCGACGGAGCTGCATACTGGAGAGCGATCCCGGCGAGCGTCCCCGGCGAGCTGCGTCGGTGAGCGTCCTCGGCGAGTTGCGACGCGGTGGCCAAGGGCGAGCACGAGGAGGCTTACCCGCGCGAGATCCCTTTTTTTCTGTTTTGCGCGTGCGTGCGCAAGGAGGACGATGTCTTGGTCGCGACAATCTTCGTCGTTCATGCTTGCAAATCGAACGCGTGGCATTTGGGCCGGTGCACCGGCGCAGAGTACTGCCCTTCTTTTTTCCTTTTTATATGTTATGTCACTCTCAGTCAACTAAGATCTAGCCACACCCCAGGATAAAAGCACTTGACGTATACGTATTTTATGTGCCAATGTCTGTGTACTAGTATATGCATTTGTTTTGTCGGTTGAGTCTCAAAGGCTGGCGCTGTTGCAAGACAAACGAAGAATCTGCTATTTTGGGCGTGTTCCGATCCTCTCCAACTTCACAAAACTTAACAAATTCGACTTCTCCTTGCTTCTTGCTTTAGGTAGCGATCCCAGGAGCATTGAGCTCCATCGGTAGCTTTTCCCACACATGCAGCCCAGATGGGAGGGATCCCAACAAACACACCGCAAAAGAAGATTACATCGAATAGATCACCGTGAAGATCGTGATGAACTTTGTATTGAAGATCAAAGAGAGAGAAGAAGACATCTATGTACTAGCTATGGACGCGTAGGTCTGTGTGGACTACTCACGCATCATCATGGAGGCAACCAGGTTGATGTAGATGGACTCCATGATCGAATCCCCCTCCGATAGATCACCGAAAAAGGTCTCCGGATGGCCTCCCGTCGGAACAGAGGCTTGCTTCGGTGGAAAAAGTGTTTCAGGTGGCTCTCTATTGGTTTCCCAATATTTGAGAATTTATACAAGTGGAATTAGGTCAAACGGAGACACATGGGGCCCACAAGGCATCAGGACACGCCGACCCCCCCCGGGCGCGCCCTGGTGCCTTGTGGCCTCCCCGTGCGGCTTCCCGGCTCCTCCCGAAGTTTCCTGGGTCTCTTTTGTCCAGAAAAAAATCATCAAAAAGTTTCGTAGTGTTTGGACTTCATTTGGTATAGATTTCGTGGAAAACCAAAAACAGGCATAAAACAACAACTGGCACTTGTCACTGGGTTAATAGGTTAGTTCCCAAAAATGATATAAAATGGCATATAAAGTATCCTAGATTTATAATATAACAACATGGAACAATAAAAAATTATAGATATGTTGGAGATGTATCAGTGGGTAAAATTTAAACCACTTCTCCTTAGGGAGATCAACATGAGTAGCAAAAGATTCACAGAAAGTAGCTACTATCTCAGAGTCAAGTCCATACTTTGCGCTAAACTTATGAAAGGTTTCAGTTTCTATAATTTTTTAACACAATCAAACTTAAAAGTTATACCCAACTCTTTACCTTTGTAGATTTCCCAATCTTCAGAGTTGCGTTTAATTCTTTCCAAAAGATCCCATTTGAATTCAATAGTTCTATTTATGAAGGAACCAGTAGATGAAGTATCGGGCATTGATTAATTATCATGAGAAAGTCGAGCATAAAAGTTTTGTAAGATTATTTCCCTTAAGAGCTCATGATTGGGGCATGTGTGCATCATAGATTTAAGCCTCCCCCAAGCTTGAGCGATACTTTCTCCTTCACGAGGCCAAAAATTATATATATAATTTTGATCACGATGAACCAAATGCATAGGATAAATTTTCTGATGGAATTCCAGCTTCAATCGGTTAATCTGATAAAATTATATATCCCATGTATCGGCATCATCCAATACCCTATACCATATCAATGCCTTTTCGTGCAAAGATAAAGGTAAAACCTTCTTCTTAATCCATCTTCGGATAAACCCGCAAGCTTAAATAATCCACAAATTTCATCTATATAGATCAAAAGCATATCAGGATGTATCGTTCCATCTGCTGCATAAGGATTAGTGAGTAGTTTTTCTAACATACCCGAAGGAATTTCATAGTAAATATTTTCAGTAAGTTCAGTAGGTTGAGGAGCGGCCTTTTTCCACTTCCGGACGAGGTGAAGATACCCCAAACAAGCCCATCAAAGGATTATCTTCCATAGTAACAAGTGACAATAAATTTCAGCACGTAACAAAAGTGTTTCCTTACCAAATTCCACTTACCAAAGGCGCTTCACTCCCCGACAACGGTGCTAGAAAAGAGTCTTGATGACCCACAACTATAGGGGATCAATCGTAGTCCTTTCAGTACGTAAGATTGTCGAACCCAACGAGGAGCAGAACGAAATGACAAGTGGTTTTGGTATGAAAATTCCTGCAAGCACTGAAAGTAACGGTGGTAGATAGTTTGGTAGCAAGGCAATTCGTAGCAAGTAACAAGTAACAATAGTAGCAATGGTGAATTAAGGTGGCCCAATCCTTTTTATAGCAAAGGACAAGCCGGAGCGTACTCTTATATGAAGCAAAGCGCTCTTGAAGACACATGTGAATTTCGACTAGCCATGGTTAATCATGTTTAGTTGATTCGCCTTCCCTACTTTGATAATTCGATATGTGGGTGGAACGGTGCTAGGGTGTTGTTCTTACTTGAACAAACAACCCACTTATGATTACCCCCTCTCGCAAGCATCCGTAGCTACGAAAGAAGAATTATGATAAATCTGAACATAACATTAAATGTGTGGATCCAAATCAGCCCCTTACAGAACAACTCACAAACTAAGGTTTAAGCTTATGTCACTCTCGCAACCCATCATCTACTTATCGTGCGCCAATGCTTTCATTTAGTCCCAAATATGATGATGTGTCATGTAGTCGACGTTCACACGACACCACTAAAGGAAAAGCAACATACATATTCATCAAAATATCGAACAAATACCAACATCACATGATTATTTAGGACAAGCCTTCTCCCATGTCCTCAAGAACGAAAGTAACTACTCACAAAGAATCAAAATGTTCACGATCAGAGGTGTAACGAATATGATTAAGGATCTGAACATATAATCTTCCACCAATTAAACCAACTAGGATCAACTACAAGATGTAATCAACACTAGTACCAATATGAGGTTTGGAGACAAAGATTGAATACAAGAGATGAACTAGGGTCTGGGATGAGATTGTGCTGGTGAAGATGTATATGGAGATTGATCCTTCCACAACGGAGGAAGCGTTGGTGGTGACGATGGCTTTGATTTCCCCCTCCCGGAGGGAAGTTTCCCCGGCGGAATCGCTCTGTCGGAGAGCAAAAGTGCTCCTACCCAGGTTCCACCTCGAGACGGCGGCGGTTCGTCCCAAAAGTCCTCTCTTGATTTTTTTCTAGGTCAAAACCCCTCATATTGCAGAAGATGGGCACCGGAGGAGGCCACCTGTGGGACCCACAAGGCATCAGGGCGCCTGGGGGGTGGGGTGACCGCGCCCTATTGCCTTGTGGGCAGGTGGTGCCCCCCTCTGGTATTTCTTTGCTCCAGTATTTTTTATATATTCAATAAAAATCTCCATGAAGTTTCAGGTCATTTGGAGTTCTGTAGAATAGGTATTTCGGCTTTAGCTTTTCAGGTCTAGAATTCCAGCTGCCAGTAATCTCCCTCTCCATGTAAATCTTGCTAATTAAGAGAGAAAAGGCATTAGAAGTGGAAGAATGACCAAAATATATATAAATAATAGTAGAAAATCATGATGCAAAATGGACGTACCAGGGGTGTCCATGGGCCAGGTCACCAAGATCTTGCTTATGTTACACTATGCATAATTATTTGTCTGGCCATGTCATGAATTGTAAGTTGACATACAACCACAAATACATTGAGCGTCTTTCACTTTTCTACATAGTTCGTAAGTTCATGATTTTCTTAATCTGTAGCAATCAATGGATCTTGGTAGTCATTGTTCCAAAGCGCAACACAGTTTACTACCTTGATTCTCTCAGAGTGTCAAAAAAGCCTCAGGATCTTACGCTGTTACGCATCTTTAGGAATCCCTAGATGGTTATTGAATTCTTTGGTGTTGAAATTTGCTTTCATATCTGGTTCAAAAATGAGTATGTGAAAATTCACCTTTATTTTCAGTATATTGTCAAAGTACGTAACTAAAGGTGTTGGGGAACGTTGCATGGGAAACAAAAAATTCCTACGCACACGCAAGATCTATCCATGGAGATGCATAGCTACGAGAGTGGAAGTGTATCTACATACCCTTGTAGATCGCTAAGCGGAAGTGTATATAACGCGGTTGATGTAGTCGTACTCTTCACGATCCAATCGCGATCCAATCCGATCTAGCGCCGAACGGACGACACCTCCGCGTTCAGCACACGTGCGGCTCGATGACGTCTCCTCCTTGATCCAGCAAGAGAGGGAGGAGAAGTAGATGGGATCTCAACTAGCATGACGGCGTGGTGGAGATGGTGGTGGAGCAATCCCGGCAGGGCTTCGCCAAGCGCTACCGTAGATGCGATCTGAGGAGAAAACGATCTAGGGAGAGAGGTAGGGCTACCACCGGGGAGTGGGATTGTTGTATCCAGCCCTCCCCCTCTCCTCTACTGTATATAGGAGGCAAGGGGCAGGGTTTGGTCGCAGCCCTAGGCCCCTCCTCCAAGGAGGACCGGCGGCTAGGGAGGAAACTTGCCTCTCAAGGCAAGTGGACTCCCTCCCACTTAGGGTTTCCCCTTCCCCTTGCGCATGGGCCTTGTGGGGCTGGTGCCCCTGGCCCAATAAGGCTAGGGCGCCCCCTACAGCCCATGCACGCCCTAGGGGCTGGAGGGATCCTTCCGGACTCCTCCAGAACCCTCCGGAACCTTCCTGAACCTTCCGGAAGCTTCCCAGTACAATACCGGCAAAACCCGAAACTTTTGCGGTGCCAAAATATGACTTCCCATATATAAATCTTTACCTCCAGACCATTCCGGAGCTCCTCGTGACATCCGAGATCTCATCCGGGACTCCGAAGAACATTCGGTCACCAACGTACATATCCCAATACTACTTTAGCGTCACCGAACGTTAAGCGTGCGGACCCTACGGGTTCAAGAATCATGTGGACATGACCGAGACACCTTTCCGGTCAATAACCAATAGCAGGACCTGGATGCCCATCTTGGTTCCCACATATTCCACGAAGATCTTTATCGGTCGAACCACGATGCCAAGGATTCAATCAATCCCGTATGTAGTTCCCTTTGTCCACCGATATGTTACTTGCCCGAGATTCGATCGTCGGTATCTCCATACCTAGTTCAATCTCATTACCGGCAAGTATATTTACTCGTTCCGTAATACAGTACCTCGTGACTAACTCCTTAGCCACATTGCTTGCAAGCTTCTTGTGATGTTGTATTACCAAGTGGGCCCAAAGATACCTCTCTGTCATACGGAGTGACAAATCCGAGTCTTGATCCATGCTAACCCAACAGATACTCTCAGAGATACCCGTAGAGCACCTTTATAGTCACCCAATTATGTTGTGACATTTGATACACACAAGGCATTCCTCTGGTGCCCGGGAGTTGCATGATCTCATGGTCGTAGGAACAGATACTTGACATGGATAAAGCAGTAGCAATAAACTGACACGATCAAATGCTATGCTTACGGTTGGGTCTTGTACATCACATCATTCTCCTAATGATGTGATCCCGTTATCAGATGACAACTCATGTCTATGGTCAGGAACCTTGACCAGCTGTGATCAACGAGCTAGTCTAGTAGAGGCTCACTAGGGACATGGTTTTGTCTATGTATCCACACATGTATCTGAGTTTCCGATCAATAAAATTCTAGCATGAATAATAAACGATTATCATGAACAAGGAAATATGATAATAACCAATTTATTATTTCCTCTAGGGCATATTTCCAACAGTCTCCCACTTGCACTAGAGTCAATAATCTAGTTCACATCACCATGTGATCAACACCCAATGAGTTCTAGGGTTTTATCATGTTTTGCTTGTGAGAGAGGTTTTAGTCAACGGGTCTGCAACATTCAGATCCATGTGCACTTTGCAAATCTCTATGTCATATTGTATATGATGTACTACGCCCCACTTGGAGCTATTCCAAATGTCCGCTCCACTATACGTATCCGGTTTGCTACTCAGAGTCATCCGGATCGGTGTCAAAGCTTGCATCGACGTAACCCTTTACGACAAACTCTTTATCACCTCCATAATCGAGAAACATTTCCTTAGTCCTCCAGTTACTAAGGATAATTTTGACCGCTGTCCAGTGATCCACTCCTGGATCACTCTTGTACCCCCTTACCAGACACGCGGCAAGGCACACATCATGTGCGGTACACAACATGTCATACCGTATAGAGCCTATGGCTAAGGCATAGGGGACGACCTTCGTCCTTTCTCTTTCTTCTGCCGTGGTCGAGCTTTGAGTCTTAATCAACTTCACACCTCACAAATCAGGCAAGAACTCCTTCTTTGACTGATCCATTTTGAACTCTTTCAAAATCTTGTCAAGGTATGTACTCATTGAAAGTCTTATTAGGCGTCTTGATCTATCTCTATAGATCTTGATGCCCAATATTTAAGTAGATTTATCCAGGTCTTCCTTTGAAAAACTCATTTCAAACAACCCTTTATGCTTTCCAGAAATTCTACATTATTTCTGATCAACAATATGTCATCCACATATACTTATAAAAAATTCTATAGTGCTCCCACTCACTTTCTTGTAAATACAAGTTTCTTATAAACTTTATATAAACCCAAAAGCTTTGATTACCTCATCAAAGCGTATATTCCAACTCCGAGATGCTTGCTCCAGTCTATAGAAGGATCGCGAGCTTGCATACCTTTTAGCATCCTTAGGACCGACAAAACCTTTTGGTCGTATCACATACAACCTTTCCTCATGGAAACCGTTAAGGAAACTCTGTTTTGACATCCATCTGCCATATTTCATAATCGAAAAATGCAGCAACTGCTAACATAATTCCAACAGACTTTAGCATCGCTACGGGTGAGAGAGTCTCATCATAGTCAACTCCTTGAACTTGTCGGAAACCACTTTGCGACAAGTCGAGCTTTATAAATGGTGACAATTACCATAAGCGTATGTCTTCTTCTTAAAGGTCCATTTGCACTTAACGGCCTTCCGTTCAACGGGCAAGTCTACCAAAGTCCATACTTGGTTTTCATACATGGATCCTATCTCGGATTTCATGGCTCCTAGCCATTTGTTGGAATTCGGGCCCACCATCGCTTCTTCATAGCTCGTAGGTTCACTGTTGTCTAACAACATGACCTCCAAGACAGGATTTGTTGGAAATATGCCCTAGAGGCAATAATAAATTGGTTATTATCATATTTCCTTGTTCATGATAATCGTTTATTATCCATGCTATAATTGTATTGATTGGAAACTCAAATACATGTGTGGGTACATAGACAACACTGTGTCCCTAGTAAGCCTCTAGTTAACTAGCTCGTTAATCAAAAGATGGTGAAGGTTTCCTAGCCATGGACATGAGATGTCATTTGATAACGGGATCACATCATTAGGAGAATGATGTGATGGACAAGACCCAAACTATAAACGTAGCATATGATCGTGTCAATTTATTGCTATTGTTTTCTGCATGTCAAGTATCTGTTCCTATGACCATGAGATCATGCAACTCACTGACACCGGAGGAATACCTTGTGTGTATCAAACGTCGCAACGTAACTGGGTGACTATAAATGTGCTCTACAGGTATCTCCGAGGGTGTCTGTTGGGTTGGCATGGATCAAGACTGGGATTTGTTACTCCGTGTGACGGAGAGGTATCTCAGGGCCCACTCGGTAGTACAACATCACAATGAGCCTTGCAAGCAATGTGACTAAAGTGTTAGCCACGAGATCTTGTATTACGGAACGAGTAAAGATACTTGCCGGTAACGAGATTGAACTAGGTATAGAGATACCGACGATCGAATCTCGGGCAAGTAACATACCGAAGAACAAAGGGAACAGCATACGGGATTAATTGAATCCTTGACATAGAGGTTCGACCGATATAGATCTTCGTAGAATATGTAGGAACCAATATGGGCATCCAGGTCCCGCTATTGGTTATTGGCCGTAGAGGTGTCTCGGTCATGTCTACATAGTTCTCGAACCCGCAGGGTCTGCACACTTAAGGTTCGGTGACGTTTCGGTAGAATTGAGTTATGTATGATTGGTGACCGAAGGTTGTTCGGGGTCCCGGATGAGATCCCGGACATCACGAGGAGCTCCGGAATGGTCAGGAGGTAAAGATTGATATATAGGAAGTCCCGTTTTGGCCACCGGAAAAGTTTCGGGTATTTCCGGTAGTGTACCGGGAGTACCGGAGGGCCATCGGGAGGGGCCACCCACGCCGGGAGGCCACATGGGCCTGAAGGGGGTTGCACCATCCCTTAGTGGGCTGGGCAAACCAGCCCTACAAGGCCCATGCGGCTAGGAATAAGTGGGAAAGGAAAAACCCCAAAGAAAAGGGAAGGGAGACCAAATATGGAAGGTGTCCTATTTGGACTAGGAAGAAGTGGAGGAGTCCACCTCCTCCTCCTTGGTTCGGCCGCACCTAGGGGGGAAACCCTAGGGTGCCAGCCCCCTCCCCCTCCCTCCTATATATACTAGAGGGGAGAGAGGGCCACACACCCTAAGCCACGGTGCAGCCCTCTCTCCCCCCCGTCTATACGGTTTTCCTCAAATCTGTTTTTGTCGGTGCTTAGGCGAAGCCCTGCCGGAACAGCTCCACCACCACCCCCACTACGCCGTTGTGCTGGCGGAGAACTCGTCTATCTCTTCGCTCTCTCTTGCTGGATCAAGAAGGCGGAGATCGTCATCAAGCTGTACGTGTGCTGAACGCGGAGGTGCCGTCCGTTCGGTACTTGATCGGGACGGATCGTGATTGGATCGCGGGACGCTCGGTGATTTGGATCACGAAGACGTTCGACTACATCAACCGCGTTTCTTAACGCTTCCCGCTTAGCGATCTACAAGGGTATGTAGATTCACTCTCCCTCTCGTAGATGCTCATCACCATGGATAGATCTTGTGTGTGCGTAGGAAATTTTTTGTTTCCCATGCAACGTTCCCCAACAGGATTGCCGTACCACTCAGGAGCGGTACGATTCCTTGTCTTCCTATGAGGCTCAGTAGTAACTTGATCTGAAGTTTCATGATCATCATCATTAGCTTCCTCTTCATTTGGTGTAGGCGCCGCAGAAACGTCTTTCTGCGTCGTGCTGTCATCCAACTGAAGTGACGGCTCAATAACCTCGTCAAGTTCTACCTTCCTCCCACTCAATCTTTCGAGAGAAACTCTTTCTCGAGAAAGGACCCGTTTTAGCAACAAACACTTTGCCCTCGGATCTGAGATAGAAGGTATACCCAACTGTTTCCTTAGGGTATCCTATGAAGACGCATTTGTCCGCTTTGGGTTTGAGCTTATCAGGTTGAAGTCTTTTCACATAAGCATCACATTCCCAAACTCTAAGAAATGACAGCTTAGGTTTCTACCAAACCATAATTCATACGGTGTCATTTCAACGGACTTTAGATGGTGCCCTATTTTAAAGTGAATGTAGTTGTCTCTAATGCATAACCCCCAAAATGATAGTGGCAAATCGGTAAGAGACATCATAGTACGTACTATATCCAATAGAGCACGACTACGACGTACGGACACACCATCACACTATGGTGTTCCAGGTGGCGTGAGTTGTGAAACAACTTCCACATTGTCTTAAGTTGCATACCAAACTCGTAACTCAGATATTCACCTCCACAATCATATCGTAGATATTTTATCTTCTTGTCACGATGATCTTCAACTTCACTCTGAAATTTCTTGAACTTTTCAAACATTTCAGACATGTATTTCATTAAGTAAATATACACATATCTACTCAAATCATTAATGAAGGTAAGAAAATAATGATATCCACCGCACGCTTCAACACTCATTTGGACCGCATACATCAATATGCATTATTTCCAATAAGTCACTTGCCCGCTCCATCATATCGGAAAACGGGGTCTTAGTCATCTTGCCTATGAGGCATGGTCCACATGTCTCAACCGATTCGAAATCGAGTGAGTCCAAAGATCCATCAGCATGGAGTTTCTTCATGCGCTTTAAACCAGTATGACCTTAGCGACAGTGCCACAAGTATGTGGTACTATCATTATTAACTTTGCATCTTTTGGCATCAATATTATGAACATGTCACTACTGCAGGATGCTGCTAACACGACACATCAACCAGAGACCCTTCGACAAAACTGTGTGCGATGACCAAATCGCAAACGGTATAGTTATAGCTCCGTCGCTAATGACGTTAACTATGGGCGATGGCGTACCCATCAAATACGATCTAAAAAGTAGTTGCGTGTGCGATGTTTGGCAAATAGTTGGCCTAGATAAACTGTTTGCGATTGGGTAATATAACACAAACGCTTATAAAAATACAAGTGTGTGCGATGTACGACATACAGTTCACCCCGATAAACTATTTGCGCTGATCAAGCAGAACACAAACGATTGTCCAGATGATCACGTGTGCGATAGACGGCATACAGGTCACTCGGATGAACTATTTGCAATGAGGTAAAATAACATAAATGGTTACATAGATCAAGATGTGTGTGATAGACAACATACAGGCCACTGGGATGAACCGTGTGCGATAAATAAAAATAACACAAACGGTTTCTCAAATCAAGATGTGTGTGATGTACACAGGCCACTCGGATGTACTGCGGGCAAACGGTTCCGGATAAAGAACTGTCATGGACTGATGAAATCATCACTGACGGATTTGGTTGTTTATTCCGTATGCGATGTGATTTGCTCAATCTGCCCACAAACATCTATGCTCTATTTAGAAGAACATGATTGCATAACCAAATTAAGCATCCAATACACACATAACATTGGCGCACACCTTAATAAACTATTACATGCATAATAAACTTATCCCTCTAAAACTACGAATATTTCTACATAGAGGGAGTATGAGAATTGAGAAACGATCATCAAATCATCTACTTCTTGTGACGGTTGCCGCCGGCGCTCTGCTTGTGGCTCGATCCCTCGTTGTCTTCAGGTAGGAGGCACTTCCTCATGTCAACGATCTGCCTGAACATCTCGAAGCATGTGTACGCTTGCTTGGCCATGGTCTGGAGATGATATTCATCCAGTTTCTTCACCCAGCCCCTGTGCGAGACATGCTTGTTCTTGTCGCACTCAGCCTTCATCTCAGCGTAGTAGGGGTCGATGATGGCCTCGGCCAGGTCAACATGGGAGTCCATGTGCTTCTTGCTGCCCCAGACCCTATAGTGGCCGCGGATGTCGACAAGCTTCTGGCAGGCCAAGCTCGAAGTCTTGAGCATCTTTGGATCGTCGGTGGTGTCCACCATAGTGAACCTGTAGTTGGGGCTGTTGACAAACCTGGTGAAACGCTCGCAAGGCACTGTGGCCAGGCAGTAGTGGTAGAGGAGGACGTGATGGCCGACGCGCAACTGGGCGACGGCAACCTTCTGATCATGTCTGACACGACCGCCGGTGTAAGTGAGGTCGAAGCCGATCACTTTGTACTTGCCATCCGCATCAAGCAGCCGCTCCATGGTGTCGATGGAGTCCTCCACCATGCCCGGGTCGTTGGTGTACACCACCGTGAGGTCCGTCTTCCTCATGTGGGTCTCCACATGATGCACGCCGAACTCCATTGGAGCGCCGCTGGACATCCTCTCTGTATACGTCGTCCAGGGTGTGCTTATTGTGTTGTGGGGCACGACCAAAAGTGTGAAGAGACTATGATTAATGGCCGTGGGTATAAATGGGGGCCGGACGTCCTGGAAAACCGGCACGTCCGGATGGCAGTTTTTGCAGCGCATGATTCAATCGTGGAACACGTAACTGCATGGGGCAACGCGCGTGGCGCAACCGCATGCATATGGACCCCGAACGTGATCGTAGGCCGGCCCCAACCGCTCGCAGAGCGCGTGCGGAAGGGCGCGAGAGCAGAGCACACGCAGGGGCGCGAGAGCAGAGCACGCACAGGGACGCGAGAGCAAAGCACGCAGTGGGACGTGAGGTTGAACCAGACCACTCTGTACTTGTCCTCGTCAAGTAAAAGGTCCATGACGTTGGAGTTCTCCATCCAGATCGGATGTTTGGTGTACACCACGAATGGACAGGGCATGTCTACGGCATGCATGGTCCAAACACGACACATCAATCAGAGACCCTTCGATGAAATTGTGTGCGATGCATGAATCGCAAAAGGTATAGTTCAAGCTCCGTCGCTAATGGCACGAACTGTTTGCCAAGGTGGATCCATCAAATACGATTCAGAAAGTAGTTGCCTGTGCGATCTACGGCAGGCAGGGCCCACCTCTCATAGAGGCAGGGCCACGCGTCTGCTCGATGAGCCCGTTCCCAAACGGTTTCTAAAAACCATAAAGCGATCCGTGCTTGGGAACTAAAACCATCAATAAATATTGAGCTTGTTTCCTTTCATATTCCAAATTACCACGCGCTAATTTTTTCCACAAATCAGTTCACACCTACCAAACCTAAACGTGTTTTCACTTAGCAGCTGTTTACTGTAGTAGGCTATAAAAACACAAACTCGTACTCGAAAATTACCGCACATTCTTCACCCCCGCCACCAAAAAAACAGGCCTTTCTTTGTTAGTCCTTCATTCCGTCTGCCATGGCCGGTAGGGGGGGCGTTATGGGTCGAGATATAACCAGGGAAGAAAGACCAAAGCCGCGGAAGCAACCGAGAGGTCCCGCCGCCGCGCCGCGGAAGCGCCAGAGAGCTCCAACCACACCGCTATGGCCGCAGCAGAGATGTCCAGTGGCGCCACGGACACCCGGGAGTATCTTTCGCGGAGAGGCGACGGCTTTCACAGTCACAAGCGCATTCGCCTTGGAGGCGAACTTGACGATTTGGCAGTCTTTGATTCCTCAGCCAGCGACGACATGCGCGCTGAGCTCGATAGGAAGGACGCCATGATCGATGACCTGGTGAAGCTGCTGGAGAAGAGCGACGCCTCGGTTGACAGGGCGACCGGTCTCGTGGAGAAACTTATGGAGGAGAACGATGCCTGGAAGAAACTCCTCGAGAAGAAAAGTGCCTCAAAGGGGAGGCTGAAAGAACTCTCCGAGGAACTTTTGGAAAACTTGGCGAAGCTCTACATCGAGCAGGAGTGGCTGTTGAAGGAATCCGTGGAGCGTGTGAAGGAACTTCATGCGTACGCGATGCAGGCCATCGACGCTTTCGAGCAAAGAGCCCGCGCCATGGCCGCAATGCGGAAGATGTCGGATGAGAGGCGACAGGAGATGGAGGTCATGGAGGCAATGAAGAAGGAGATTGAGGAACTCCGCGCCCAGCAATCCATGAAGAATTAGATAGCAGCGGGCCAGATTGTTTTCTTTGTCTTCCTTCTTCAACCTCTTCCTTCTTCTTTTGCCCTTGTGTCTTTGGGGAGTTGCCACATGTGGCATTTTTTATTATCATGCATATGTAAGAAAATTATTATCTTTGCCGGTGCTAATTTGTTGTTATATTATTTCATTCGTTTGTACATGTATGGGAGTCAAAAATAGATGAAACATCAAAGTTCTCGGCTAGGCACGAACAAAACAGTGATCACAAGCAAACTAGTCCCTCCATCCAGGTGATTAACCACATGATAAAACAGCGGATAGGACGCCATTAATTTAGAAGTTGGGAGCGAGGCGAGCGGGGGGGGGGGGGAGGTGGAGGTCAAAGTATCGCTTCTCGATGAGCATGCGCAGTAGACTCTCATGCGTCCCGTCGAGCATGCACGACGGACAGCTCTCACGCATCGTGTCAAGCCTGCGCGACGGACAGCTCGCACGCCTCCCGTCGAGCCTGCACGGCGGAAAGCTCACATGCATCCTGTCATCAACCTGTAGCTACACGCACGGCTCCCCCATATCAAGTACTCCCTTCGTTTCTTTTTAGTTAGCATATAAAATTTGGTCAAATTCAAAAAGAAACGGAGGGAGTAAAAAATGGACGCGTGGCACCAAATGGTTATCATACAAGTTTTGTATGTACAGGAATTCAATAAACCAATATTATCAATGATTGCGGCCGAGCTATCATGCCTAAATGTTTCTAATTCATTCACATTCGTATGAAAAGGTCCATAGAAAACTCAATTGATGTAAGGTCGAATTGGTGCACTAGAGGACACGTTGAATGTAGTTTCGTCACAAAAGGTGTCATGTTCCCTATCGAAACCACGAGGTCACAGCATGTGCCTCTAGTTCAAAATTTGAACTACGCATATTAAATCCCTAGAAAACTCAATTAATGTATAAAAGGGGCTGAATCGATGGACAAACGACTCATTGAATGTAGTTTCACCAATAAAGGTGACATGTTCCCTATCGAAATCACAAGGCTTCTTGAAGAAGCTTTGTCTTGTAAGATGCATGTCCCAATATTTGTCCCAATTTCGTCAGAAAACAAAATGCACACAGTAGATGTGCCGTGGCATGACACTGTGTAAGTTTCGTGAATTCATGGCAAGCTTTGGGTTCGCTCGGACTTTGAAACCAAGATTATCAATGTTTGTGGTCTAGTCACGACACCGAGATGTTTGTAATTCAGTGACCATCAGTGCATGGGATCTAAACATGGACCCAATGACACAAAATGGTTTTTAATCCATTTTGGTGCGCTCGAGCCCGTGCTTGTAATTGAAACTTAAGTTCTTCACATTAAGTGCATGCCTAGAAAACTCATATGTCGTTTCGACCACAAAGGTGACATGTTCCATATTGAAACCACCATGCTTGTCGTGGGAAGCTCCAATTTGTAAGAGGTTTGTCAACACACCAGTTTCAACAATTTCACATTTTAGCATTGCACTTGTATTAGCATATGTTGCATGTAGAAAAAATATCAACGCAGGAAGAGGAATCGAATGCCGTTCCCTCCACAGAGGTGACATGTTCCGTATCGAAACCACGATGGTTCTTGAGAGAAGTTTTGGTGTGCAAGAGACTTGTCCCACATTGGACAAAAAATTATCATGTCGTATAAGTGCCGTGTCATGACACCGGGGTAAGTTTCAAGAATTTCAGACGAGTTGTGGATTTATGATGATTTAATAGCCAAGTTTCTCAATGTTTGTGGCCTCGTCATGACTTCGAGATGTTTGCAATCCCTTCACGTTCATTTGCATGGGACCTAAACAGGGAACCCAAGGACACAAATACCTTTTTTCAACCCATTTTGGTGACACGAAGCATGTTCCTTTAGTTCAAATTTGAATTATGCACATTAAATGTCTACAAACTTGATTTGTGTAGTATACAAAAAGCTAAACGAACCATGAATAAATTAAAGCAGTTCTATATGCCCGTCTGAAGCTCGTGCGTGTGTAAGCACGGTGTGCGCGTGTCGTGCTAGCTCGAGCTTCCTTCTTTCAGAAGTTATCCAATTTGTATTAAAATGATGTTCTATCCAAACACGCTTCTCCAGCCACTCCCCCCATCGGTCTCCCACCACTCCCCCAATCGGTTTCCCGCCAAAGCGCCGGCCTCATCATCAACCTCCTGGACGAGGAGGACGAGACGGAGCAGGCTGGAGAGCAGGCAAAAGCGACATCACGCCATCGAGCATCAGCAAGACGTCATCATCAGCCCCCATGCCACCATCGCACACGGTTTCCAGTACTACCAGAAACGTCTGCGATGCGTGTCTGGTCCCACCAGGTGCCCATCGGGGCACGCCTTGTATATGATAGGAGGCAACCGTTACCAGCAAGACGTGGCTTTCTAGCCCGTAACCCATTCGAATGGAACTCGAAAGTTAAGCGTGCTTTCGGTGGAGTAGTCAAGGATGGGTGACCGGTTGGGAAGTTGCTAGATTTCAAGGTTCATTTAGGCGGTGTGATATGATCACTATAGGCATAAATAAAATGCCTATAGTGATATGTCATTCCGGCTAAATAAATCTTGAGATCCTTGTTTTGAATATATCCATGATTTTCTTTTGCTGTTTTGAAAATGTCAAGGATCGAGTGTGTGTGTGTGTGTGTGTGTGTGTGTGTGTGTGTGTGTGTGTGTGTGTGTGTGATATGTCATTCCGGTTAAATAAATCTGATCCTTGTTTTGAAAATATCCATGATTTTCTTTTGCTTCTTTTGCTATTTTCAAAATGTCAAGGATCGAGTGTGTGTGTGTGTGTGTGTACCAATGCCTGTGTGTAGACCATGTGCCTACATTGTGCGGTTTCTGATGACAAACCTATCGACAGGCCCTTAGGATCCGCCATGCCTTTTACTGACAACGCTGGAAGGCCAAGGATGTGTGACGATGTGTGTGTGTGTGTGTGTGTGTGTGGACCATGTGTACATTGTGCGGTTTCCGACGACAAACCTATTAGTGGGCCCTTAGGGTGTGTCGTGCCTTTTATTGACAATGCTGGAAGGCAAAGGATGGGTGACGGTGTGTGTGTGTGTGGGGGGGGGGGGTGCGCGCGTGTGCGTGTGTGAACCCATGCCTGTGTGTGGACCATGTGCCTACATTGTTCGGTTTCCGACGACAAACCTATCGACGGGCCCTTAGGGTATGTCATGCCTTTTACTGACAACGCTGGAAGGCCAAGGATGGGTGAAGGTGTGTGCGTGTGCGTGTGTGCGTCTCTCTCTCTCTCTGTGTGTGTGTGTGTGTGTGTGTGTGTGTGTGTGTGTGTGTGTGTGGACCATGCATGCGTCCATTGTGCGGTTTTCGATGACACACTTATATACCGATGTGCCGCTATATATCATCCATTTGAGTGACAACGCTGGAAGGTCACCCTGCTACGTGTCATGTGTGTGTGGGGGTGGGGGTGGGGGGAGGGGAACGATACATATATATATATACATACGTCCATAACGATCTAGGTAGTATATATATATAACCAATCTTAAGGGGTGTGTATATATATATGTCCAGTTATCTCAGCTAGGTGCATGCCACATCATGGATAGTGTACCATTGTGTATTAATTGTTGAAACACCGGACCACACCATTTTCGCATATACATTTGGCCATATGCAGGGGGATGGTGTTCTTCTAGCCCCGCTCAACTGATCTTCGACAACGCGCCAAGTCGTGGGACCGCGTGATCTATATATCCCTATTGTCCGACAACAATATATGATGGTTTGGCCATATTAAGGTATAAATTCTCCTGGTTGTCTTATGAAAATTCAAACATGGATAAATGTGTGACAAAGTTTGAACCAGGTCATGTGTTCATAGGACCTCATATATCCTCCGGCACATAGTGTAGGGGGCAACACCCTATATTATGTTTGTCATGAAACCCTTTTCTGTCACATTGGACACTTTTAGGCATGCACATATGCAGCATGTGCCATACATTAAAGTTGCGCATTGCGAATTTAAACATGACAACACCATGTTCGTACATATATATACTTCATCCGAACCTAATTACAAGTCTTTTTTACAGATTTCACTACGAACTACATATATATTTAGGAACGGAGGGAGTATATATTTGGGTCACTAGCGGGCGTGGTTGTGTTTTGACCCTCTCTTGCGTTTTCTCGTTTATCTCAAAGATGCTAGTATTATGTAAAATAGCAAACGAAATTGACGAAACAATCGTATGCGATTGTACCCCGAGCAGACATGAGTGTGCTACCCTAACCATGTGCGATGCCCGTACACTACAAAATCGGCCTTGCCTAGTGGTGCCAACCGCAAGCGTTAGCCAGTGCAAAGGGGTAATGTGCACAGTACAAACCCGAACCCGACAGCGACCTATAAAAGATCTCGCCGACGGCGGCTAACAGCTAATTTTTCCGCCGATAGCTCGCCACCACCACCACACACACCAAATGGAACCGTTGCTCAACCATGGGGATGTGCATGGCGCCGTCCTGATAGTGTTGCACGACGAGGTGATAGAGGATTCCGACGTGTTGGCCGCCATGGTTGGCAACAGCAAACAGCCAGCTGTCACGGCCAACGACGACGGGATAGAGGATCCCGACGCGCTGTCCTCCATGTCGGTCAACGGTCAACCGTCATCTACCGCGGCCGCCGCCGCCGCTGACGACCCCGAGTTTCAGCGTCGGATGCAGATGGCCATCGCTCTGTCCATCCAGGAATCGAGTCTCGATGCGTTCCTGCGTGACGAGGACGAGCGCCATCTCAGTGTCGGTGTGGAACAATCTATCGTATCTGCGGATGCCATCCGCAACGCGGCTAGGGATCTGAAGCGACAGAAATGGCGGGAGAGTGTGAAGAGGAAGCGGAACTCAGATGCAGAGGGAAAAAAGAGGCGGGAGCAGGACCAGAAGGCGGTGGAGCAGGCCGCCGCATGCCTCTCAGCCGCGTTGGAGGCCAGTGCAGGCCTTGCAGCTGCGGCGGCAGCCCTGGCAACAGCGGCCACGATGACCAGGGAAGCAGCTCTAGCGAGATCGGTGCCCGTCTGTATCCCGATGGCCCACCTAGACGCCACGACATCTTCGTCGACAGCGGCAGACCTGGCGAGAGGCGCCGCGGTCGCTCCGGCCGAGGTAGCCCCGCCGGTCTCCGCCGTGGAACCAGTGGAGCTCATCGACTTGACGAGCTCCTCTGAATACTCGTTCTGAGGCGAGGAAGGTCATGACGACGGTGGAGGCGCGACGTTTGTATGCATCCATGGCGTAGTGAATATTTTGTGCAGTTCATCTTCATGTAAATTGACGAACTGTTTGTAAATTACTGAGCGTATGAACTAATGTCAACTAATCCGCTGCAAAATAAGGCATTTTGTGTTGAAAATTTGCCAAATGTTTGTGTCATCTGTTTGTGGGCATGTGGAAATTTAGGATGAATTTGATGTCTACGACTGAAATTGAGGATGAACCATGTGAGATGAACCCGCCTTGAGAAATCTCAAAAAGAGCTACCCGCCTCGAGCGATGCAAAAATTCGTGGTTTCACGGCACGGCATTTCGTTACAGCGTAGAGCGTACACACTTTATTATGTTTGGACCGTGTGCGATCTTGGTTGCTCCCGCCCAGTTCATTTGCCAAAATTTAATTGGAAGCGGTATTTCAACTGCATGCCGCCTTTTCTCGTCCACCGCACCGACCCTATAGTAAAATTTCAGCTGCCGAGGCATTTGAACCGTCGCCATCCCTCGTCCACCACCATCTCCACCCACACCATTACTACTAAAATTTTCAGCAGCAGCGGCACATCCGCAAACACCCCCCCGTCCGCACAACACCCTCCCTGCCCCTTCCTCCCCCGCTTGAACCCTAGCTCGCCCCAGCCGCCGCCTCCCACCACCAACCTCAGCCGGTCTGCCGTGCCTCAAGATAAACAAGTTCAGGGTCCCCACCAATTCACATACACCATCGCCGCCCTGAGTTTTTAGATGAGGCCGGCGGGGTCCCTTTCCCCCAGATCCCTATCCTGTACTCCAGAGAGTCGCAGCCTAATCAGCCCGACCACATCTCCCATGAACCTCGAGGAGTGTACGAGAAAAAAGAGGTCTATCATGGCCTCTCCGCCGTACGCTGGCAAGGTGGGCGCCGTTCGCGCCGACCCTTCGATCCCGGACGAACACCTCACCGCGGGAGCCGTGAGGACGCTGCCTACGTTGCCATGCCGAAGGCTTCAAGTCTGCGAGGACACGTGTTCCTGTATCTCAGGAGAGCCGGCTACGACATCAAGCTCGTCAACATCACCGGCTTCACCCGGGCCATGTCACAAGTTAGGTGGTCCATCGGCTACGCCTCTGGTTCAACCGCCGTCGATCTCTCCAAAGGCCCATGCCGCTGATCTCCCCCGCCTCACAGTCATGGATTTGTCATTTCTGAAGGAAACGTTCTACGGCGGTGGCTTGGGATCCTTAGCTTCAAAGTCAGATCTCATTCACCTAGATAATGGCACACACTACGGCTGTTACAAGGGGAAACATGCCATCTGCGACATCAGGGAGCGCACCCTGGGCACCTCATATCCCAAGTGGAAGGAGCTCATCCATGACAAGTGAGGCAACATCCTGTGAGCAAATCATACCTTTTGTAGCTAGCCGTCTCGTACCCATTGTTGTAGTGGCTTTTTCCATGCGATAATCATGTAGTGTTTAATTGAACATTTGTCCAGTTGTCAAGTAGATGCCTTGCTTTTCTGTATCTGGTTGTTAGGTTGGTTGCATTGAGTATTTGTCCAGTTTTCAATGGCTATAGTTGGTTGTTACAGTGAGCATGAATGCCTTGTTTCTTTCAGTTATTCACAATGTGATGTTCATTATGTGCAAGTATGAACTGTGCAGTTCAATTTCATCAATACCACCTGTTATGCCTGGTGTTGTTAACCTGTGCCCTTAACTCCCGCTTTAAACATTTATGCCTTGTTTCTCTGAATTTGGTTGCCAGGTTGGTTGCAGTGAGCATTTGTCTAGTTTTCAAGCAGATGCCTTGCTTTTCTGTATCTGGTTGTTAGGCTGATTGCAGTGAGCATTTGGCTAGTTTTCAAGCAGACACCTTGATTTTCGTTATCTGGTTGTTAGGTTGGTTCCATTGAGCATTTGTCCAGTATCAAATGGCTATATTTGGTTGTTATAGTGAGCATATATGCCTTGTTTATTTCAAGCAAATACCTCGTATACTTGGTTGATGTTAAGCCTGATGTACTTATCATGACTTTACATGTACTTGCACATGACAACAATGGGAGTGGCCAACGTTTTCCACCGAGGTTCTTTTCATCCCTCCGTTTATACTCCATCCGTTCCATCATGTAGTGCATATAGATTTTTGTGATGTATTTACATATACCATCTAAAATGTATACAATATACAAATTTGTGATGTATCTAATGAAATGGATGTAAATGTTTTTCTCTACAAACTTGGTCAAAGTAAGTAAATGTTGACTTCTCAAAATGTTTATATGCAACACATTGTGGAACTGATGGAGTAATATATTACACCATTCTGCAAGTGCATTATAGCTTCTAATATTGGCTTTCTTGCTTGTAGGTACATATGTCTTAGGTAAAGATCCATTCCTGGACCCTTTTTGCGTGTGGGGTAATGAAATATTCATGAACCAACATCAAGTGAGGAAATTGAAAATGATTGTTATGGAAAAGAGACGAACAATGCCAATTAGACTATTTGTTTATGCTCTATCCAACACAACAGTGAGCTGTAGGATGGTAACTACGAACTCCGTAGGCTTCTATTAGTACTGCCCATAATGAGTTGTCACACAACAATGTCTGAATCTTTTTCTTTTGCAGTGGTTCCCAAAGCAGTTTACTCAAGATTACCTCACAAAGTACATGATTTCTGGACATGCAATGAAGGTTAAAATATATCATCGAGACTACAATGAGCATCGAGAAGTCATAATGAAGACAGTGAAGGATGGGCGGGCGGCCATCACTAGGGGCTGGCCTAGAGTCATTCGTGCGTTAGGCATGGAAGAGGGCACAATATGGGCATTCCGCTTCACCTTCTCCAGCATACAAAATGTCTTTTGGCTCTCTCTTTACCGTCTTTAGTACAACCATGCTTCCGTCATTCTTTATTTGTCCCTTCTGTACTTTCCTTTTTTTTTTTGAGAATTGATGCTTATGTAGTTCTTGAGTATATGTACATGTTAATCGAATTATGAATTCGTTCTTAAACCTAAACATGATTCGATATGAAATACATGAATTCCTACTTTCAAATTTAAATTATGTGAATGATGAACATACGTATTTAATTAGGGGCAAATCCTGCTCTGCAGGCCATTACAATGCACATAGTTTGAGAAAGAAAAACGTCCGCGATCAACTCCAACATCACACACATTTCTCCATTCGAGGCGTGTGCGATGAATCTCGTCTTCGCGCACGGTCAGACGAGAAAGAACGTGTGAGTTTAACAACACCAGCATTTGTGCTAGTCTCCTTATCACACACGATTTCGTATTTTGAACTGTGTACCATTGTAAACGTTGGTCAAAGAAGAACGCGCGCGATAGGCCTTCACCCGACACAGTTATTCTAGATGACACGTTTGGGAAGGATCACACGTTTGGGACATTTTATAAATCACAAACGTTTATCAGAAACCCCGCGTGTGGGATATATTCAACCTTCGCATACGGTTTTACAATGATAAATGTATGCACTCTTATATCATATCACATACGGTCAAAGTGGAACTAAATGTGTGTGATTGTCTCCTTATCGTACACACTTTATAATCGTGAACTGTTTGCAATTCGGTGCACATCGTAAACGGAGCTTCACAGAATAGCGTGTGCGATGTTGTGTGATCTCACACGAGTTGCAAGGATACACCATATGAGAAATACACATATCTCAAATGATTATCCGGTGACCCTCGTTTGTGATAGATGCGGACATCCCATACGCTTAGTTTTGCCAAACGTTTGCGTTCGTTGGCCACCATCGCCGTGGGGTTTTCCGTGTCGTGTGGGATGGACCCCCCCTATCGCCCACACATGCAAGGCGACGGTTTAGAACTACGTCGCAGAAAGGGGTTAAAAACCGTTTGTATAGCACGTCGCTGCACCAGTGTGTGTATCACTACGATCGAGATTCAATAAACCATTCACATTGGGTGCATGACCATTGAAGGTATTGTTCATGTAAACAGAATAACCATTATTCTCTGACTTTAAATGGATAACCGTATTGCAATAAACACGATCTAATCATGTTCATGCTCAATGCCAACACCAAATAACATTTATTTAGGTTCAACACTAATCCCGAAGGTAAAGGGAGCGTGCGATGGTGATCACATCAACCTTGGAAACAGTTCCAACACACATCGTCACCTCGCCCTTAGCTAGTCCCCGTTTATTCCATGGCTTTTATTTTGAGTTACCAATATTAGCAACTGAATTGGTATCTAATACCCAGGTGCTACTAGGAGTACTAGTAAGGTACGCATCAATAATACGTATATCAAATATACTTTTGTTGACGTTGCCATCCTTCTTATCTACCAAGTATTTGGGGCAGTTCCGCTTTAGTGACCGTTCTTCTCATAACAGAAGCACTCAATCTCGGGTTTGGGTCCAACCTGGGTTTCTTCACTGGAGCGACAACTGACTTGTCATTCTCGAAAGTTATTCTTGAAAGTTTCCCTTCTTGCCCTTGCCCTTCTTGAAACTAGTGGTCTTACCATCAACACTTGATGCTCCTTCTTGATTTCTACCTTTCGCCGTGTAAAACATCGCGAATAGCTCAGGGATCATCTTCTCCATCCCTGGCATGTTATAGTTCATCACGAAGCTCTAGTAGCTTGGTGGTAGCAACTTGGAGAACTATGTCAATCACTTCTTATCTGGAAGATCAACTCCCACTTGATTCAAGCGATTGTAGCACCCAGACAATTTGAGCACATGCTCATCGATTGAGCTATTCTCCTTCATCTTGTACGCAAGAATCTTGTTGGAGGTCTCATACCTCTCAACACGGGCACGAGCTTGAAATCCCAATTTCAGCTCTTGGAACATCTCATATGATTCGTGACGTTCAATACGTCTTTGGAGCCTCAATTCTAAGCCGTAAAGCATGACGCACTGAACTATCAAGTAGTCATCAAAAACGTGCATGTCTGATGTTGTCAACACCCACAGACGACGCTTGAGGGGGTGGCGCACCGAGCGGCGCATCAAGGACATAAGCCTTCTGTGCAGCAATTGAGGACAATCCTCAGATCACGGACCTAGTCCACATAATTGCTACTATCGACTCTCAACTTAGTTTTCTGAACGTATCAAAATACTGGGGAGCTACAATGCGAGCTATTGATCTGCAACCTACAACATAATTTGCAAATACATTTTGACTATGTTCATGATAATGAGTTCAACTAATCATATTACTAAAGAACTCCCACTCAAATCTACATCCCTCAGGTTGTCTAAGTGTGACATGATCCAAGTCCACGAACCCAAGTCCGATCATCACGTGAGATGAGGTGGTTTTTGTTGGAAATATACCCTAGAGGCAATAATAAAATGGTTATTATCATATTTCCTTATTCATGATAATCGTTTATTATCCATGCTAGAATTATATTGATCGGAAACTCAGATACATGTGTGGATACATAGACAACACTGTGTCCCTAGTAAGCCTCTACTAGACTAGCTCGTTGATCAGAGATGGTCAAGGTTTCCTAACCATAGACAATGAGTTGTCATCTGATAACGGGATCACATCATTAGGAGAATGATGTGATGGACAAGACCCAACCGTAAGCATAGCAGTTGATCGTGTCAGTTTATTGTTACTGCTTTATCCATGTCAAGTATATGTTCCTACGACCATGAGATCATGCAACTCCCGGACACCGAAGGAATGCCTTGTGTGTATCAAACGTCACAACGTAATTGGGTGACTATAAAGGTGCTCTATAGGTATCTCCGAGGGTGTCTATTGGGTTGGCGTGGATCAAGACTGGGATTTTTCACTCCGTATGATGGATAGGTATCTCTAGGCCCACTCAATAACACAGCATCACAAGAAGCTTGCAAGCAATGTGACTAAGGAGTTAGTCACGGGATCTTGTGTTACGGAACGAGTAAAGAGACTTGCCGGTAACGAGATTGAACTAGGTATGGAGATACCGACGATCGAATCTCGGGCAAGTAACATACCGATGGACAAAGGGAACTGCATACGTGATTGTCTAAATCCTTGACATCGTGGTTTGACCGATAAAGATCTTCGTAGAATATGTAGGAACCAATATGGGCATCCAGGTCCCGCTATTGGTTATTGACCGTAGAGTTGTCTCGGCATGTCTACATAGTTCTCAAACCCGCAGGGTTTGCACACTTAACGTTCGGTGACGATTTGGTATTGTTGAGTTATGTATGTTGGTCCGGAGGTAAAGATTTATATATGGGAAGTCATATTTTGGCTACCGGAAAAGTTTCGGGTTTTTTCGGTATTATACCGGGAAGCTTCTAGAAGGTTCCGGAAACTTCCGAAGGAGTCCGGAAGTCCACCAAGGGTTCCACCACATCCCAAGGGTTTGCATGGGCTGAGGGGAGGCACCCTGGCCTTATTGGGCCAGGCGCACAAGTCCCTCAAGGCCCATGTGACTTGGGAGAGGTGGAAAGTCCACCTGTTCATGGAAAGGGAGGGAATTGGACTAGGAGTCCAACTCCTCCCCCTTGGCTGTGCCCTACGGATGTAGGGGCTGATCTCCACGCCCCTCCACCTATATATAGAGGGGAGGGGGCGCCCCAAGAGCACACACGAAGCCCTTGGCGCCCCTCTCTCTCCCTAGATCGTTTTCTCCTCCGTTCGCTGTTTCGGTAGCGCTAGGCGTAGCCCTGTCGGGATAGCACCACCACCACCTCCACCATGCTGTCATGTTGCCGGAGAACTCATCTACTACTCTGACCTCGCTCTCTGGATCGAGGAGGCGGAGACGTCATCGAGCTATACGTGTGCTGAACGCGGAGGTGTGACGTGGCTTGAGACTGCGTCGGTATTTCCCCAAAGAGGAGGGGATGATGCAGCACAGCGACGGTAAGTATTTCCCTCAGTCATGAAACCAAGGTTATCGAATCAGTAGGATGATCACCACCACCCAATAAGCAGCACCTGCACACAAACAACAAATAGTTGCAACCCGACGCGAAAGAGAGGTTGTCAATCTCTCTACGGTAATAAGATAGATTAGGTAGTGATACGTAGGAGAGATAGATCTCTCAAGAACACAAATAAAAAGAGTAAATAAACAACAATATATTTTTGGGTTTTTGGTTTTGTAGATCTGAAAACAAAGATTGCAAAAAACGTAGATCGGAAAGCAATATGATGGAAAAGTAGACCCGGGGGCCGTAGGGTTCACTAGTGGCTTCTCTCATGAGTATAGCGCACGGTGGGTGAACAAATTACTATTGGGCAATTGATAGAAAATTGAATAGTCATGACGATATCCAAGGCGATGATCATTATATAGGCATCACGTCCAAGATAGATAGACCGACTCCTGCCTGCATCTACCTCTATTACTCCACACATCGATCGCTATCCAGCATGCATCTAGTGAATTAAGTTCATGGAAAAACGGAGTAATGCAATAAGAATGATGACATGATGTAGACAATATCTATTCATGTAGGAATAGACCCCCATCTTGTTATCCTTAATAGCAACGATACATGCGTGTCTTGCTGCCCCTTCTGTCACTGGGAAAGAACACCACAAGATCAAACCCATCACAAAGCACCTCTTCCCATGGCAAGAAAAATCGATCTAGTTGGCCTAACTAAACCAAAGATTCGAAGAAGAAATACGAGGCTATAAGAAATCATGCATATAAGAGATCAAAGAAGACTCAAATAATATTCATGGATAGAAACTGATCATGAACTCAAAATTCATCGGATCCCAACAAACACACCGCAAAAGTTTACATCAAATAGATCTCCAAGAGACCATTGTATTGAGAATCATAAGAGAGAGAGAAGAAGCCATCTAGCTACTGCCTACGGACCCGTAGGTCTATGGTAGACTACTCACGCATCATAGGAGAGGCACCTATGAGGAAGATGAACCCCTCCAAGATGGTGTTTAGATTGGATCTCGCGGTTCTGGAACTTGCGGCGGCTGGAATTGTGTTTCATCGACTCCCCTAGGGTTTTTCGAATATTTAAGAATTTATAGGCATCAGAGGCGGTGTGGAAGGGGTCCGAGGAGAGCACAACCCATCAGGGCTCGCCGGGCCCCCCTGGCGCGCCCTGGTGGGTTGTGCTCTCCACAACCCACCTCTCCGGCAGTTGTTTGGCCCACTGGGTGTCTTCTGGTCCTGAAAAAATCTCCAAAAAGATTTGTCGCGATTGGACTCCATTTGGTATTGATTTTCTGCGAAGTAAAAAACAAGCAAAAACAGCAACTGGCACTTTGGCACTATGTCAATAGGTTAGTCCCAAAAAATGATATAAAGTTGTTATAAAATGATTGTAAAACATCCAAGAATGATAATATAACAGCATGGAACAAGCAAAAATTATAGATACGTTGGAGACGTATCAGCATCCCCAAGCTTAATTCCTACTCGTCCTCGAGTAGGTAAATGATAAAAACAGAATTTTTGATGTGGAATGCTGCCTAACATGTTCATCACATTCTTTTCTTCTGTATAGCATGGACATTTGGACTAGTAATGATTCAAAGCAATAGTCTAGTTTTAACATAATGACTTCAATACTCAAGCATGTCAACAAGCAACCATGTCTTTCAAAATATCAACACTAAAGAAAGTTATCCCTAGCCCATCATGCTCAATCATTGATACATTCATGAAACACACTCAAATATTAGCTATGCCCAATGCTCAAGTACGATCCTAGTGCCCCCTAGTTGGTGCTTATAAGAGAAGATGGAGACTCAAAGCAAAAATAAAAATTGCATAAAGTAAATAGATAGGCCCTTTGCAGAGGGAAGTAGGGATTTGTAGAGGAGCCAGAGCTCAAGGTTTAAATTGAGAGAGAAAAATATTTTGGGTGGCATGCTTTTCCTGTCAATGAAAACGACAAAGTAGCTCATAATACTTTCCATGCTAGATATATCATAGGCGGTTCCCAAATAGAAAATAAAGTTTATTCCTTTTTCCACCAAACTTTCACTTTCCATGGCGGGCCGTATGCACGGTTGCCTTCCGTACCAACACTTTCTAAGGAATTTATTATTTGACAACATAAAGTAAATATTTTTTTCATTTTTTTTCATTTCGAGAATGGGCATCCCTATTACCGCCGCACTCTCGTGCAATGACAAGTGAATAAACACTCATCTTGAGAATAACACATCTAGCATGGAAAAATATTGGATACCCCCCACCGTTTCATGAGCGGTACGAGCACACAAAAGAGAAAATTTATTTTGAAAATTTAGAGATGGCACATACAAATTTGCTTGGAACGGCATGGAAATATCGCATATAGGTAGGTATGGTGGACTCATAAGGAAAAACTTGGTTTAAGGATTTTGGATGCACAAGTAGTATTTCTACTTTGTACAAATGAAGGCTAGCAAATAGATTGGGAACCAACCAAACCAAAAAACGAAAAATCACATAAGTGAGCATTGAACATAACTAAGACCGAATAATGCACCACAAGTAGGATGTAACTTCATTGCATAACTATTGACTTTAGTGCATGCATAGGGAATCAAAAACCTTAACACCAATATTCCTACTAAGCATAATTACTCACTAACATGACTCACATATTACTATCATCATGTTTCAAAACTATTACAAAGAATCAAGTTTAATTTGTCCCATGATCTTCATGAAAGTTTTTTTTATATCCTCCTTGGATATCTATCACTTTGGGACTAGTTTCATATATTGCCATTGCTTTTTGGCAAGCTCAAACAAATTTAAGTGAAGCACATGAGCATAAAGATTTCATCTCTCAAAAAGGTATAAGTGAAGCATATGAGCAAATGACAAGCTACTCTCAAAAGATATAAGTGAAGATCAATGAGTAGGTAAACAATCAAGTAGCTATGTGAAGGCTCTCTCCCAATAAATATTTTCAGATCTGAGTATTTTATTAAACAACAAGCAAAAGAAAAATATCACTCCAAGAATAGCACACATAATGTGAACGAATAAAAATTTAGGCTCAACATAGGCTAACCGATAATTGTTGATGAAGAGAGGTGGGATGCGTAGCATCCCCAAGCTTAGATGCTTGAGACTTCTTGAAATATTTACTTGGGGTGCCTTGGGCATCCCCAAGCTTGAGCTTTTGTATCTCGTTCAATCCTCTCATATCATGGTTTCACCTATTCTCAAAAACTTCATCCACACAAAACTCGAAAAGAACTCGTGAGATAGGTTAGTACACATAATAATAAATCAACTCTTTATGTACTGCCAAGACAAGTTGCACAATAATTTTCAAAAATTAGGTACTGTATACTATCATTTCCACAATTTATATCTACCAATATAGGCTATGGAAATTATAGGATAAGTAGATAACAAAACTATGACAGCAATCTGTCCAAACAGAACAGTCTGTAGCAATTTATGAAAACAGTGTACTTATATAACTCAACAAATTATGAAAATTTAGGAAATGCTAAATAATTTATATGACAATACTGTGTAAAAATTACAGAAACTTTCCACGTTCTAGTAAAATATGAAAATTCAAACACTACAGCCAAAGTTTCTGTTTTTACACAGCACTCATCAAAACATGCAATGCAAGCATCCTAATGCAATTCTTGGGAATTTTTATTGAAAAACAAGATTATAAATAACACCTAACAGAAAGTAACAAAATATAATGATGATCCAAGCAAAGCACATATTGTGTGACGAATAAAAATATAGCTCTAAGTAAGATATACCGATAGTGTTGAAGACGAAAGAGGGGATGCTTCCGGGGCATCCCCAAGCTTAGGCACTTGAGTATTCCTTGGATATTGCCTTGGGGGTGCCTTGGGAATCCCCAAGCTTAGGTTCTTGTCACTCCTTATTCTCCTCATATCGGTGTCTCACCCAAAACTTGAAAACTTCAATCACACAAGACTTAACGGAACTTTGTGAGATGGGTTAGTATAATAAATAAAGATCATTCACTTAGGTACTGTCAAGACAAGATTCATAATTTTTCTCACATAATACCTACTGTATTATATCATTCCCATAATTTATATCACTCAATATAAGCTATGGAAACACTAAAATAAGCAAACTATGCATGCAAAACAGAATCTGTCAAAACCAGAACAGTCTGTGAAGACCTGTAGTGTAACCATACTTCCCTGTCTCTAAAAATTCTGAAAAATTAGGACAATCTAGGCAATTTGTATATCAATCATATGTAAAAATTCAGATCAAAAGCACGTTCCAGTGAATTTACAAAATTCCTGGACTGAGAGCAAAAGTTTCTGTTTTTTCACAGAATCAAGTCAACTATCATCCACACTATCCCAAAGGCTTTACTTGGCACTTTATTGAAACAAAAGCTATAAAACATGATTATACAGTAGCTTAATCATGTGGACACACAAAAACAGAAAGGAAAAGTGTTGGGTTGTCTCCCAACAAGCGCTTTTCTTTACTGCCTTTTAGCTAGGCATGATGATTTCAATGATGCTCACATAGTAATAGTATTTGAAACATGCAAAAGAGCATCATGAATCTCATGACAAGCACATTTAAGTCTTACCCACTTCCTATGCATAGGGATTTTGTGAGCAAACAATTTATGGGAGCAAGAATCAACTAGCATAGGAAGGCAAAACAAGTGCAACTTTAAAACTTTGAACACATAGAGAGGAAACTTAATATTATTGCAATATGTAGAAGCATAAGATCCTCTCTCATAATAATTTTCAGTAGCATCATGAAGGAATTTCACAATATAACCAGCACATAAAGCATTCTTTTCATGATCTACAAGCATAGAAAATTTATCACTCTCCACATAAGCAAATTTATTCTCATCAATAGTAGTGGGAGCAAACTCAACAAAATAACTATCATGTGATAGTTGATTGACATAACCACTTTGAACATTAAAATCATGATGACAAGTTTCATGATTACTACCACTCTTTATAGCATACATGTAATCATCATAATCATCATAGATAGGAGGCATGCCATTATCATCATAAATTTGCTCATCAAAACTTGGGGGACTAAACATATCATCTTCATCAAACATAGCATCCCCAAGCTTGTAGCTTTGCATATCATTAGCATCATGAATATTCAAGGAATTCATACTAACAACATTGCAATCATGCTCATCACTCAAAGATTTAGTGCCAAACATTTTAATAACTTCTTCTTCTAACACTTGAGCACAATTTTCCTTTCCATCATTTTCACGAAAGACATTAAAAAGATGAAGCATATGAGGCAACCTCAATTCCATTTTTTGTAGTTTTCTTTTATAAAACCAAACTAGTGATAAGACAAGAAACTAAAAGATTCAATTGAAAGATCTAAAGATATACCTTCAAGCACTCACCTCCCCGGCAACGGCGCCAGAAAATAGCTTCGTTGACGGGATGTGAGTGCCTCTTACCTAGCCTCCCCGGCAACGGCGCCAGAAAAGAGCTTGATGTCTACTACGCAACCTTCTTCTTGTAGACTCGTGTTGGGCCTCCAAGCGCAGAGTTTTGTAGGACAGTAGCAAATTTCCCTCAAGTGGATGACCTAAGGTTTATCAATCCGTGGGAGGCGTAGGATGAAGATGGTCTCTCTCAAACAACCCTGCAACCAAATAACAAAGAGTCTCTTGTGTCCCCAACACACCCAATACAATAGAAAATTGTATAGGTGCACTAGTTCGGCGAAGAGATGGTGATACAAGTGCAATATGGATGGTAGATATAGGTTTTTGTAATCTGAAAATATAAAAACAGCAAGGTAACTAATGATAAAAGTGAGCACAAACGGTATTGCAATGCTTAGAAACAAGGCCTAGGGTTCATACTTTCACTAGTGCAAGTTCTCTCAACAATACTAACATAGTTGAATCATATGTAAATCCCTCATGTGCGACAAAGAGTTCACTCCAAAGTCACAAATAGTGGAGAACAAACGAAGAAATTATTGTAGGGTACGAAACCACCTCAAAGTTATCTTTTCCGATCAATCTTATGAGCTATCCCTATAAGTGTCACGAACAGCCCTAGAGTTCGTACTAAAATAACACCTTAAGATACACATCAACCAAAACCCTAATGTCACCTAGATACTCCAATGTCACCACAAGTACCCATGGGCTTGGTTATACGATATGCATCACACAATTTCAGATTCATCATGTTCAATCCAACACAAAGAACTTCAAAGAGTGCCCCAAAGTTTCTACCGGAGAGTCAAGACGAAAACATGTGCCAACCCCTATGCATAGATTCCCAAGGTCATGGAACCCGCAAGTTGATCACCAAAACATACATCAAGTAGATCAATAGAACATCCCATTGTCACCACAGATATCCCATCGCAAGACATACATCAAGTGTTCTCAAATCCTTAAAGACTCAATCCAATAAGTAAACTTCAAAGGGAAAACTCAATTCATCACAAGAAGATAGAGAGGGGAAAACTCCATATGATTCATCTATATCAATAAAGCTCGCGTTACATCAAGATCGTGTCATCTCAAGAACATGAGAGAGAGAGAGATCAAACACATAGCTACTGGTACATACCCTCAGCCCCGAGGGTGAACTAATCCCTCCTCATCATGGAGACTGCCGGGATGATGAAGATGGCCTCTGGTGATGGTTCCCCCCTCCGACAGGGTGCTGGAACGGGCTCCCGATTGGTTTTTCATGGCTCTGGAGGCTTGCAGTGGCGGAACTCCCGATCTAGGTTTGGTTCTGGGGGTTTCTATATTTATAGGAATTTTTGGCGGCGGAAACAAGTCCAGGGGGGCCACGAGGTGACGACAAGCCAGGGGGGCGCGCCCTAGGGGGGGCGCCCCCCAGGCTTATGGTGGCCTCGTGGCTCTTCTGGCCCAACTCCAATGCTCCCTGGGCTTCTTCTGGTCCATAAAAAATCACCGTAGATTTTTATTCTGTTTGGACTCCGTTTGATATTCCTTTTCTGTAAAACGCAAAAACACGGAAAAAACAGAAACTGGCACTGGGCTCTAGGTTAATAGGTTAGTCCCAAAAATAGTATAAAATTATAATAAAATGATTGTAAAACATCCATGAATGATAATATAACAGCATGGAACAAGCAAAAATTATAGATACGTTGGAGACGTATCAACCAACCTTACTTGTCCACGTGCGAGAGATCGGTTCCATCGTCTGACATGCACTTGTTGCATAAAGATGGCTGGCGGGTGTCTGTCTCTCCCACTTTAGTTGAATCGGATTCGACAGAGGCGGTCCTTGTAGAAGGTTAAATAGCAACTTGAATATCACCGTTGTGGTTTTGCGTAGGTAAGAATCGTTCTTGCTAGATACCCATAGCAGCCACGTAAAATATGCAACAACAATTAGAGGACGTCTAACTTGTTTTTGCAGGGTATGTTGTGATATGATATGGCCAAACACATGATGTGATATATGTGATGTATGAGATGATCATGTTTTGTATAGATTATCACGACTTGCATGTCGATGAGTACGGCAACCGGTAGGAGCCATAGGGTTGTCTTTAATTATTTTCGCCTTCTTTTGCTTTACTTTATCGCTATGAGTTAGCAATAGTTGTAGAAGCAACAACCTCATGGAGACACGTTGATGGAGATCAAGATGATGGAGATCATGGTGTCATGCCGGTGACGATGGAGATCATGGCGGTGCTTTTGAGATGGAGATCAAAAGCACAAGATCATGGCCATATCATGTCACTTATGATTTGCATGTGATGTTAATCCTTTTATGCATCTTATTTTGCTTAGAACGACGGTAGCATTATAAGGTGATCCCTCACTAAAATTTTAAGATAAAATTGTGTTCTCCCCGAGTGTGCACCATTGTGAAAGTTCGTCGTTTTGAAGCACCACGTGATGATCGGGTGTGATAGATTCTACGTTCGCATACAACGGGTGCAAGCCAGTTTTGCACATGCGGAACACTCGGGTTAAACTTGACGAGCCTAGCATGTACAGACATGGCCTCGGAACACAAGAGACCGAAATTTCGAACATGAGTCATATAGTAGATATGATCAACATGGAGATGTTCACCACTGAAACCACCTCATCTCACGTGATGATCGGACTTGGGTTGGTGAATTTGGATCATGTCACACTCAGATGACCGGAGGGATGTCAATTTGAGTGGGAGTTCTTTAAGTAATATGATTAATTGAACTCTTTATCATGAACATAGTCTAAAGTTGTCTTTGCAAAATTATGTTGTAGATCAATAGCTCGCGCTGTAGCTCCACTGTGTTTTTGAAATGTTCCTAGAGAAAATAGAGTTGAAAGATGTTGGTAGCAATTATGCGGACTAGGTCCGTGATCTGAGGATTGTCCTCAGTTGCTGCACAGAATGCTTATGTCCTTAATGCACCGCTCGGTGCGCCAACCCCTCAAGCGGTGTATGTGGATGTTGTGAACATATGACAGGTACGTCCCGATGACTACTTGATAGTTCAGTACGTCATGCATTACGGCTTAGAATTGAGGCTCCAAATACGTTTTGAAACGTCACGGAGCATATGTGATGTTCCAAGAGCTGAAATTGGATTTCAGGCTCGTGCCCATGTTGAGAGGTATGAGACCTCCAACAAGATTCTTTGCCTGCAAGATGAAGGAGAATAGCTCAATCGGTGAGCATGTGCTCAGATTGTCTAAGTGCAACAATCACTTGAATCAAGTGGGAGTTGATCTTCCAGATAAGATAGTGATGGATATGGTTCTCCAAGTCACTGCCACCAAGCTCCTAGAGCTTCGTGATGAACTATAACATGCCAGGGATGGAGATGATGATCCCTGAGCTATTCACAATGTTTTACACTGCGAAAGGTAGAAATCAAGAAAGAGCATCAAGTCTTGATGGTAAGACCACTAGTTTCTAGAAAGGCAAGGGCAAGAAGGGAAACTTCGAGAATGGCAAGCCAGTTGTCGCTCCAGTGAAGAAACCTAAGATTGGACCCAAACCCGAGACTGCGTGCTTCTGTTATGAGGGGAACGGTCACTGAAGCGGAACTGCCCCAGATACTTGGCAGATAAGAAGGCTGGCGACGTCAACAAAAGTATATTTGATATACATGTTATTGATGTGTACTTTACTAGTACTCCTAGTAGCACCTGGGTATTAGATACCGGTCCAGTTGCTAATTTTGGTAAATCGAAGTAGAAGCTATGGAATAAACAGAGACTAGCTAAAGGGGAGGTGACGATGTGTGTTGGAAGTGTTTCCAAGGTTGATGTGATCACCATCGCACGCTCCCTCTACCTTCGGGATTAGTGTTGAACCTAAATAAATGTTATTTTGTGTTTGCGTTGGGCATGAACATGATTAGATCGTGTTTATTGCAATACGGTTATTCATTTAAGTCAGAGAATAATGGTTATTCTGTTTACATGAATAATACCTTCAATGGTCATGCATCCAATGTGAATGGTTTATTGAATCTCGATCGTGATACACATGTTCATAATATTGATGCCAAAAGATGCAAAGTTAATAATGATAGTACCACATACTTGTGGCACTGCCGCTAAAGTCATATTGGTATAAAACGCATGAAGAAGCTCCATGCTGATGGATCTTTGGACTCACTCGATTTTGAATCGCTTGAGACATGCGAACCATGCATCATGGGCAAGATGACTGAGACCCCGTTTTCCGGTTCGATGGAACGGGCAAGTGACTTATTGGAAATAATACATATTGATGTATGCAGTCCAATGAGCATTGAAGCACGCGGTGGATATCGTTATTATCTTACCTTCACAGATGATTTGAGTAGATACTGGTATGTTTACTTGATGAATGACAAGTCTGAAACTTTTGAAAAGTTCAAGAAATTTCAGAGTGAAGTTGAAGATCATCGTGACAAGAAGATTGAATGTCTATGATGTGATCGTAGAGGTAAATATCTGAGTTACGAGTTTTGGTATATATTTAAGACAATGTGGAAGTTGTTTCACAACACATGCCACCTGGAACACCACAGTGTAATGGTGTGTCCAAATATCGTAGTCGTACTCTATTGGATATGGTGCGTTCTATGATGTTTCTTACCGATTTGCCACTATCGTTTTAGGATTATGCGCTAGAGACAACTACATTCACTTTAAATAGGGCACCATCTAAATCCGTTGAGATGACACCGTATGAATTATGGTTTGGCAGAAACCTAAGCTGTCATTTCTTAGAGTTTGGGAATGTGATGCTTATGTGAAAGGACTTCAACCTCATAAGCTTGAACCCAAAGCGGACAAATGCGTCTTCATAGGATACCCAAAGGAAATAGTTGGGTATACCTTCTATCTCAGATCCAAGGGCAAAGTGTTTGTTGCTAAAAACGGGTCTTTTCTCAAGAAAGAGTTTCTCTCGAAAGAATTGAGTGGGAGGAAGGTAGAACTTGATGAGGTTATTGAACCGTCACTTCAGTTGGATGGTAGCACAACGCAGAAAGTTGTTTCTGCGGCGCGTACACCAAATGAAGAGGAAGCTAATGATGTTGATCATGAAACTTCAGATTAAAGTTACTACTGAGCCTTGTAGGTCGACAAGGAATCGTACCACCCCTAAGCGGTGCGGCAATCCTGTCTTGGAGGTCATGTTGTTAGACAACAGTGAACCTACGAGCTATGAAGAAGCGATGGTGGGCCCGGATTCCAAGTAATGGCTAGCAGCCATGAAATCCGAGATAGGATCCATGTATGAAAACTAAGTATGGACTTTGGTAGACTTGCCCGATGAACGGTAGGTCGTTAAGTACAAACGGACCTTTAAGAATAAGACATACGCTAATGGTAATTGTCACCATTTATAAAGCTTGACTTGTCGCAAAGTGGTTTCCGACAAGTTCAAGGAGTTGACTACGATGAGACTCTCTCACCCGTAGCGATGCTAAAGTCTGTTGAAATTATGTTAGCAGTTGCTGTATTTTTCGATTATGAAATCTGGCAGATAGATGTCAAAACAGAGTTTCCTTAACGGTTTCCATGAGGAAAGGTTGTATGTGATACAACCAGAAGGTTTTGTCGATCCTAAGGATGCTAAAAGGTGTGCAAACTCCAGCGATCCTTCTATGGACTGGGGCAAGCATCTCGGAGTTGGAATATACGCTTTGATAAGGTGATCAAAGTTTTTGGGTATATACAAAGTTTATAAGAAACTTGTATTTACAATAAAGTGAGTGGGAGCACTATAGAATTTCTGATAGGTATATGTGGATGACATATTGTTGATCGGAAATAATGTAATTTTTTTGGAAAGCATAAAGGGTTGTTTGAAAGGAGTTTTTCAAAGGAATACATGGATAAAGCTACTTAAATATTGGGCATCAAGATCTATAGAGATAGATCAAGACGCCTGATAAGACTTTCAATAAGTACATACCTTGACAAGATTTTGAAGGAGTTCAAAGTGGATCAGTCAAAGAAATAGTTCTTGCCTGATTTGTATGGTGTGAAGTTGAGTGAGACTCAAAGCTCGACCACGGCAGAAGAAAGAGAAAGGATGAAGGTCGTCCCCTATGCCTTATCCATAGGCTCTGTATAGTATGCCATGCTATGTACCGCACCTGGTGTGTGCCTTGCCATGAGTCTGTCAAGGGGTACAAGAGTGATCCAGGAGTGGATCACTGGACAACGGTCAAAATTATCCTTAGTAACTAGAGGACTAAGGAAATGTTTCTCGATTATGGAGGTGATGAAGAGTTCGTCGTAAAGAGTTACGTCGATGCAAGCTTTGACACCAATCCGGATGACTATTAGTAGTAATCCGGATACGTATAGTGGAGCAGCCATTTGGAATAGCTCCAAGTGGAGCGTGGAAACAATATCTACAGTATGAAATATAGATTTGCAAAGAACACACTGATTTGAATGTTGCAGACCATTGACTAAAACCTCTCTCACATGCAAAACATGATCGAACCCGAGAACTCATTGGGTGTTAGATTCATAACAATGTAAATCACATAGCGATGTGGGCTAGATTATTAACTCTAGTGCAAGTGGGAGACTGTTGGAAATATACCCTAGAGGCAATAATAAAATGGTTATTATCATATTTCCTTGTTCATGATAATCGTTTATTATCCATGCTCGAATTGTATTGATCGGAAACTCAGATACAAGTGTGGATACATAGATAACACTGTGTCCCTAGTAAGCCTCTACTAGACTAGCTCGTTGATCAGAGATGGTCAAGGTTTCCTGACCATAGACAATGAGTTGTCATCTGATAACGGGATCACATCATTAGGAGAATGATGTGATAGACAAGATGTTGGGGAACATTGCATGGGAAACAAAAAATTTCCTACGCACATGCAAGATCTATCCATGGTGATGAGCATATACGAGAGGGAGAGTGGATCTATATACCCTTGAAGATCGCTAAGCGGGAAGCGTTAAGAAATGCGGTTTATGTAGTCGAACGTCTTCGCTATCCAAATCGCGAGCCGTCCTGCGATCCAATCACGATCTAGCGCCGAACGGACGACACCTCCGCGTTCAGCACACGTACAGCTCGATGACGATCTCCGCCTTCTTGATCCAGCAAGAGGGAGCGGAGAGGTAGATGAGTTCTCCGGCAGCGTGACAGAGCGGTGGCGGCGGTGGTGGAACTATTCCGACAGGACTTCGCCTAAGCACCGCCGAAAACTAGAGGAAACGATCTATTGGGAGAGGGGGCTGCACCGTGGCCTTTAGGGTTGGGTGTCTTTGGCCCTCTCTCCCTCTAGTATATATAGGAGGGAGGGGAGGGGCCGGCGCCCCTAGGAAACCCCCTAGGAGTTGGTCGAAGTGGGGAGGAGGGGGAGTCCAACTCCAATCCTACTCCTAGTAGGATTCCTCCCCCACTTGGAAACCGTTCCCCCTTTTGGGCTTTTGCCTTTTCCCACCTCCTAGCCGCATGGGCCCTTAGGGGCAGGCTTGCCCAGCCCACTAAGGGCTGGTGCGCCACCCCTAAGGCCCATGTGGCCTTACGGCGTGGGTGGCCCCTCCCGATGGACCCCCCGGAACCCTCCCGACACTCCCGGTACACTACCGGAAATACCCGAAACTTTTCCGGTGACCAAAATGGGACTTCCTATATATCAATCTTTACCTCCGGACAATTCCGGAGCTCCTCGTGATGTCTGGGGTCTCATCCGGGACACCAAACAACCTTCGGTCACCACCATACATAACTCAATACTACCAAAACGTCACCGAACGTTAAGTGTGCAGACCCCGCGGGTTCGAGAACTATGTAGACATGACCGAGACACCTCTACGGTCAATAACCAATAGCGGGACCTGGATGTCTGAATCCTTGACATCGTGGTTCGACCGATAAAGATCTTCATAGAATATGTAGGAACCAATATGGGCATCCAGGTCCCGCTATTGGTTATTGACCGTAGAGTTGTCTCGGTCATGTCTACATAGTTCTCGAACCCGCAGGGTCTGCACACTTAACGTTCGGTGACGATTTGGTATTGTTGAGTTATGTATGTTGGTGACCGAAGGTTGTTCGGAGTCCCGGATGAGATCACGAACGTCACGAGGAGTTCCGGAATGGTCTGGAGGTAAAGATCTATATATGGGAAGTCATATTTTGGCTACCGGAAAAGTTTCGGGTTTTTCCGGTATTGTACCGGGAAGCTTCTAGAAGGTTCCGGAAACTTCTGGAGGAGTCTGGAAGTCCACCAAGGGTTCCACCACGTCCCAAGGGTTTTCATGTGCTGAGGGGAGGCGCCCTGGCCTTATTGGGCCAGGCGCACAAGTCCCTCAAGGCCCATGTGGCTTGGGAGAGGTGGAACGTCCACCTCTTCATGGAAAAGGGAGGGAATTGGACTAGGAGTCCAACTCCTCCCCCTTGGCTGCGCCCTAGGGCTTGGAGGGGCTGATCTCCACGCCCCTCCACCTATATATAGAGGGGAGGGGATGCCCCAAGAGCACACACGAAGCCCATGGCGCCCCTCTATCTCCCTAGATCATTTTCTCCTCCGTTCGCGGTTTCGGTAGCGCTAGGCGTAGCCCTGCCGGGATAGCACCACCACCACCGCCACCACGTAGTCGTGTTGCCGGAGAACTCATCTACTACCCCGACCTCGCTCGCTAGATCAAGGAGGCGGAGACGTCATCGAGATGTACGTGTGCTGAACGCGGAGGTGCCGTCCGTTCGGTGCTAGATCAGGACGAATCGTGATTGGATCGCGGGACGGATTGCGATTTGGATCGCGAAGACGTTCGACTACATCAACCGCGTTTCTTAATGCTTCCCGCTTAGCGATCTACAAGGGTATGTAGATCCACTCTCCCTCTCGTAGCTATTGATCTCCATATATAGATCTTGGGTGTTCGTATGAATTTTTTTGTTTCCCATGCAACGTTCTCCAACAGTTTCAATGGTGAACATCTCCATGTTGATCATATCTACTATATGACTCATGTTCGACCTTTCGGTCTCCTGTGTTCCGAGGCCATGTCTGTACATGCTAGGCTCGTCAAGTTTAACCCAAGTATTCCTCGTGTGTAAATCTGGCTTACACCCGTTGTATGCGAACGTAGAGTCTATCGCACCCGATCATCACGTGGTGCTTCGAAACGACGAACCTTCACAACGGTGCACACTTGGGGAGAACACAATTTTATCTTGAAATTTTAGTGAGGGATCATCTTATAATGCTACCATCGTCCTAAGCAAAATAAGATGCATAAAAGGATTAAAATCACATGCAAATCATATAAATGACATGATATGGCCATCATCATCTTATGCTTTTGATCTCCATCTCAAAAGCACTGGCATGATCTCCATCGTCACTGGCATGACACCATGATCTCCATCATCATGATCTCCATCATTGTGTCATCATGGGGTTGTCGCGCCAACTATTGCTTCTACAACTATTGCTAACTCACAGCAATAAAGTAAAACAAGAATGGAAAAAATAAATTAAATACAACCCTATGGCTCCTGCCGGTTGTCGTACTCATTGACATGCAAGTCGTGATAATCTATAAAAAACATGATCATCTCATCCATCACATATATCACATCATGTCTTTGGCTATATCACATCACAACATGCCCTGCAAAAACAAGTTAGACGTCCTCTACTTTGTTGTTGCAAGTTTTACGTGCCTGCTATGGGCAACTAGTAAGAACCGTTCTTACCTACGCAAAGCCACAACGGTGATATTCAAGTTGCTATTTAACCTTCTACAAGGACCGCCTCTATCGAATCCGATTCAACTAAAGTGGGAGAGACAGACTCCCGCCAGCCATCTTTATGCAACAAGTTGCATGTCAGTCGATGGAACCGGTCTCTCGTACGTGGACGAGTAAGGTTGGTCCGAGCCGCTTCATCCCAAAATACCACCGAATCAAGATAAGACAAAGGAAGTAAGCAATCTGAAAATCAACAGCCACAAACTCTTTTGTGTTCTACTCGTGCATATCATCTACGCATAGACCTAGCTCATGATGCCACTGTTGGGGAACGTTGCATGGGAAACAAAATTTTTCCTACGCACACGCAAGATCTATGCATGGAGATGCATAGCTACGAGAGTGGGAGTGTATCTACATACCCTTGTAGATCGCTAAGCGGAAGCATATATAACGCGGTTGATGTAGTCGTACTCTTCACGATCCAATCCGATCTAGTGCCGAACGGACGACACCTCCGCGTTCAGCACACGTGCGGCTCGATGATGTCTCCTCCTTCTTGATCCAGCAAGAGAGGGAGGAGAAGTAGATGTGATCTCAGCCAGCATGACGGCATGGTGGAGATGGTGGTGGAGCAATCCTGGCAGGGCTTCGCCAAGCGCTACCATAGATGCGATCTGAGGAGAAAACGATCTAGGGAGAGAAGTAGGGCTGCCACCGGGGCGTGGGATTGTTGTGTCTGGCCCTCACCCTCTCCTCTAATATATATATAGGAGGCAAGGGGCAGGGTTTAGTCGCATCCCTAGGCCCCTTCTCCAAGGAGGGCCGGCGGCTAGGGAGGAAATTTGCCTCCCAAGGCAAGTGGACTCCCTCCCACTTAGGGTTTCCCCTTCCCCTTGCGCATGGGCCTTGTGGGGCTGGTGCCCCTGGCCCAATAAGTCTAGGGCGCCCCCCTACAGCCCATGCACGCCCTAGGGGCTGGTGGGATCCTTCCGGACTCCTCCGGAACCCTCCGGAACCTTCCAGAACCTTTCGGAAGCTTCCCGGTACAATACTGGCAAAACCCAAAACTTTTCCGGTAGCCAAAATATGACATCCCATATATAAATCTTTACCTCCGGACCATTCCGGAGCTCCTCGTGACGTCCGAGATCTCATCCGGGACTCCGAACAACATTCAGTCACCAGCGTACATATCCCAATACTACTCTAGCGTCACCGAACGTTAAGCGTGCGGACCCTACGGGTTCGAGAATCATGTGGACATGACCGAGACACCTCTCCGGTCAATAACCAATAGCGGGACCTGGATGCCCATCTTGGTTCCCACATATTCCACGAAGATCTTTATCGGTCGAACCACGATGCCAAGGATTCAATCAATCCCGTATGTAGTTCCCTTTGTCCAGCGGTATGTTACTTGCCCGAGATTCGATCGTCGGTATCTCCATACCTAGTTCAATCTCGTTACCGGCAAGTCTCTTTACTTGTTCCGTAATACACGACCTCGTGACTAACTCCTTAGCCACATTGCTTGCAAGCTTCTTGTGATGTTGTATTACCAAGTGGGCCCAGAGATACCTCTCCGTCATACGGAGTGACAAATCCCAGTCTCGATCCATGCCAACCCAACAGATACCCTCGGAGATACCTGTAGAGCACCCTTATAGTCACCCAGTTATGTTGTGACGTTTGATACACACAAGGTATTCCTACGGTGTACGGGAGTTGCATGATCTCATGGTCGTAGGAACAGATACTTGACATGGATAAAGCAGTAGCAATAAACTGACACGATCAACTGCTATGCTTATGGTTGGGTCTTGTCCATCACATCATTCTCCTAATGATGTGATCCCGTTATCTGATGACAACTCATGTCTATGGCCAGGAACCTTGACCATCTCTGATCAACGAGCTAGTCTAGTAGAGGCTCACTAGGGACATGGTGTTGTCTATATATCCACACATGTATCTGAGTTTCCGATCAATACAATTCTAGCATGGATAATAAACGATTATCATGAACAAGGAAGTATGATAATAACCAATTTATTATTGCCTCTAGGGCATATTTCCAACAGAGAACATCGTCAATTACCTTTGCAGCACGAGATCGTTTCTCCGGTAAGACACCGAAATCCGTTATTTTCAGAAAATGTATCCAAAGGTTCGTAAATACCTTCTCTTATTCTAGTCAATTGTTCAACTTTCTATTTCTCTGCAAAGAAAAAAAAGCAACAACTACACTAGTTTGGTTGTTCCTTACAGGGCAAATACATGACTAATTCTGTACAAAAAATTTAAGTGTCCTCAAGAACAAGAAGGGACCAACCTCTGTGAATACTATGTTTGTAGACAGATGATCTTCATATGCATATCTTGTGATTGTTGTAACGATGTTGACAAGATAGTACCAGTAAGTCTGTATCTTAATTACTATATTCTACTCCACACGTATGACACATTCTTATCTACAAAAAATGTAGATAATCTTTGAACCAATGACCTCTGAACCGCTCCCCGCAGTTGAATTGCTGGCCTTATGAGATTTATCAGCAAGTTCACCCCGATGAAACACTATCAAGTCCACTCAAAAAGATTTCAGCATGGATTGTCCCCCAACAATAAATATGCAATCAATTAGTGTTAGCAGCTAAACATAATGCATGGATGCATTGTTTTCCATGTGAAGAGGTATTCACATTTTGTACACTGATTAGGTACCGCTTATGTCGATACATATGTGGAATTATCTAGCATTTGTTCAATTGTATATTGTGACGAATTTTGATGAGTGTTTTTCGTGTGAACAATAATTGTTCGATTGCATATCGTGACGAATTTGCTTTTTCAGGGAGATTCAAATGCGATATTTTGCCATAACCTTGCCGTTTAAGCGAACAGGGTTCCAGTAACTAAGCGTGTGAGATCCAGAATGGAAATCACACATGACTCATAGCGCACCAGCATGTGATGTACGCAAAAGCACATAAGATATGAACTGAACCGTTGGTGATACACATCAAATAGCAGACGGTTTACACCACATTATCTCACACGTGAGCTTAGAGGAAACCATGTCGGTGCAAAATGCAATCCCAGTCGTAAATTATTCAGGAAATGTGTGGGATGATATCATGCATGACAGACGCTTGCCATAAAAGACCCATGCGGCTTAGGCAATATTTCACAAACGGTTAAATGTCAAGCACCGTTTGGTTTCCCTGAGCAATTAGACGCGTTTGACTCGTGAGAGACGTGTGCGATTGGGTGTCCCAAATGTAGTGTGTGCAATATGTTCCTGCATCGCATACGATTATATTTGCCAGAGCGTCCGCGTCATCGGTCACTATCGCAAACGATTTTTCTGTGTTGTGTGAGATGGACCACCTCTATCGCACACATAGGCAAGACGGCAGTTTAAAACTCTATCACGGAAAGGGGGTAAAGATTGTTTGTATAGGACGTCGTTGCACTAGTGAGGTATAGCAGATGAGATGTAGGAAAAGTAGAGGCGATGGCGTTCACGAGGTGACAGACGGCCGCAAGTCTGTGAGAAGAATATGTGGCGGTGGTAAAAGTACCTTGCCCGCACATCACATTCACTTACCAAGGCCCCCCCCCCCCATCAGTCGCCCAACACCTCCACTAAACCTAGCGCACGACCCGGTCAAAAACAACGCTAGCCATGAAAATCGATCAACGCAATTGTGTTTCAACTCTAGGGAGCTTAGTGAATCTAAAGATGTTGAACTCTGACATGAAAGGAAGTTCAAGTATTGTTTTTCTCATGGAGTCACCATTCTTAATATGGTTTATAGTAATATGATGTCGAAGTTTTGTGACAACTAAACTTTTTTAGAATACATTAAGCTCACTATGGTCTTACATAGTGTATATGGACTTGTGAGAACGCAAGAGCAATATGTCAAATTGAAGGGAAACAAACTGAAGATTAAGAGATGTTCATCCTCCTCCCACTGTTGACACTAAAGCCACACCTCTCGGATGCTTCACACTAGGATCAACTTGAACACGAAACCAATCGGATGAAGCCAATATGTTGTTGCCTTCTCTCTTAAAGCTCACATGAGCATTGGATCTCTAATCCCCCAGTTCACCCACAAGATGGAGCATGATACAACATATCGGGGGAGCGAGATTGGTAAAAAACCCAAAGAATTCTAAAGGAAGGCTACGAAATGAGCCACGGCTGCACCGCCAGCCAGAAGGAGTTACATTTTCCACTTCCACAAAACGAACACCGCCACGGCTTAAACGTCCCACAGTCCCTCAACACCATCGCAGAGTGGCCTAAGCACATATCCGCGTCCACCCTCAACAAAAGCCGACCGGATGGTTTGAAAAATCTAATCCCACAAGGGGAACAAAAGGTCGCACACCTTGAGCAAGGCAGTGAAGACATACCTCCCAGATCCGACGTCGACCGCAAGAAGTAGATCATCCGTTTCAGACATGAATTTGGAGAAGGTTCATTTTTGAGCGCCGTCATCACCCGCATTCATGGCTGGAGCACCGGGACAACTCAGCAACCCTACCTAAGAGGAGAACTCGAAACTACTACTACTACTACAACTACACCTAAAACTAGATCCGCACCATCCTCTCCCCCACTTCGTCGAGGCCGGGTGAAGGAGAGGGGAGGCAATGCGACGTGGGAGGTGGAGAGAGCAAGTAGCAGGACAACTACTTAGAGTCCAAACGCATACAAAAATATCCACTTGTGACAACTACTTCAGGCATTACAATTACAGAACGCATACAGAACAATAGTAAAGACATCACTAGATCCAACCTAAAAATGTGAATTAACGTGCTGAAGTTCATTGTTTACATCTCCCAGCTATGCCGCGCATAGTACAATGACCAGCACTGAGATGTCAAAGCGGTTTCATTGCTATTTATGTCGATTCTGGCACCTTAATCATTTTCCCCGCGGCTTAGTTCATGCCAATCCCAGAGTCGAAGCGGAGCGCGGTACGTACTAGGCGCGCATGTCCGTCCAGGGGAGGCGTGCCTCCTGCTACGACTGGTGCAGCGACTTCACGTGCGCGCACGCCATCTTTGCCAGCGGGTTCGTCACCGCGCCGGTCGCCATCCTGCACCTCGTCAAGCGGCCCTACTCCGGCGCAGCCATCTTGTTCGCAGCGTTCGCCGCATTCTGCACCACCATCAGCCTCCTCCTCTGCTGCAAGTTCTACGCCGAGCTCAGCCGGCCGCCCTGGCCCCAGTGGTTTTCGTCACCGGCGTCCGCTGAAGCGCGCCAGCTTCAGCAGCAGGACGGCCGGGAGACGGAGGTGTCGTCACACGAGCAGCTTCGCCACCCTGAGCAGGCCGTGATGGGGCGCGACGACCTGCGAGCCGCTCTCGTCCCGAGTTACGAGCACCCGGGGCCGGGGGCGCCGCCGAGTGCGCGGTGTGCCTCGGCGACGTGGAGAAGGGGGACGCGGTGCGGCGGATGCCGGTGTGCCTGCACGTGTTCCACACCGAGTGCATCGACCGGTGGCTACGCTCGCACGCGACGTGCCCGATCTGCCGGTGCAGCGTTTTCACTCCGCCAGAACGGCCACCTGAACTAGTGTTGAATGTCGAGTTGTGTTGCGAATTGGCGCTCGTCTAGCTGGCTTCAAAGGGAATTCCCCTTGCCAAAGATGAACAATGTTTATGATACAAGAGCATCTCTAGCACACCCCTTAAAAAGCAATTCTAACCGACCCCATAAAAGATCGTGGTCCGTAAAATTCCGGCGAGTATACAGGCTTGATCCGGGTTTTTTGGCCAGATCAAACCCGTATACTCGGGCCGGCCCGCAAACATCCCCCCCCCCCCCCCCCCCCCCACATGGTATATATTCGGGTCCGTGAGGTCGATACGGGTCGGAACGCTATCCCCCCGCCGCTGCGATTCCCCATTCCCCACATTTATTTCTCGCCGCCGCCCCTGTTGGGAAACGTTGCATGGGAAACAAAAAAAATCCTGCACACACGCAAGATCTATCCATGGTGATGAGCATCTACAAGAGGAAGAGTGGATCTACATACCATTATAGATCACTAAGCGGGAAGTGTTAAGAAACGCGGTTGGTGTAGTCAAACGTCTCTGCGATCCAAATCGCAACCGTCCCGCGATCCGTCCCGATCTAGCGCCGAACGGACGGCACCTCCGCGTTCAGCACACGTACATCTTGATGACGATCTCCGCCTTCTTGATCCAGCAAGCGGGGCGAAGAGGTAGACGAGTTCTCCGGCAGCGCGACGGCGTGGCAGCGATGGGTGGTGGACCTGTTCCGGCAGGGCTTCGCCTAAGCACCGCCGAAAACTAGGGGAGACGATCTATTGGGGAGAGAGGGTTGCGCCGTGGCTTAGGTGTGTTGGACCTCTCTCCCCTCTAGTATATATAGGAGGGAGGGAGGAGGGCCGGCGCCCCTAGGGTTCCCCCTAGGAGTCGGCCGAACCAGGAGGAGGTGGAGGAGTCCACCTCTAATCCTACTCCAAGTAGGATTCCTTTCCTAGTTGGAGTTTCCCTTCCCCACTTGGGTTTTTTTTCCTTTCCCCTCACCCTAGCCGCATGGGCCCTTAGGGGCTGGCTTGCCCAGCCCACTAAGGGCTGGTGTGCCACCCCTAAGGCCCTTGTGGCCTCCCGGCGTGAGTGGCCCCTCCCGATGGCCCTCCGGAACCCTCCCGGCACCCCCGTTACATTACCGGAATTACCCGAAACTTTTCCGGTGACCAAAACGGGACTTCCTATATATCAATCTTTACCTCCGGACCATTCCGGAGCTCCTCGTGACGTCCGGGATCTCATCCGAGACTTCGAACAACCTTCGGTCACCAACATACATAACTCAACTATACCGAAACATCATCGAACCTTAAGTGTGCAGACCCTGCGGGTTCGAGAACTATGCAGACATGACCGAGACACCTCTATGGTCAATAACCTATAGCGGGACCTCGATGTCCATATTTGCTCCTACATATTCTATGAAGATCTTGATCGGTTGAACCTCTATGTCAAGGATTCAGTTAATCCCGTATGCTGTTCCTTTTTTTCTTCGGTATGTTACTTGCCCGAGATTCGATCGTCTGTATCTCTATACCTAGTTCAATCTCGTTACCGGCAAGTCTCTTTACTCGCTGCATAATACAAGATCCCGTGGCTAACTCTTTAGTCACATTGCTTGCAAGGCTTATTGTGATGTTGTATTACCGAGTGGGCCCTGAGATACCTCTCCGTCATATGGAGTAACAAATCCCAGTCTCGATCTATATCAACTCAACAGACACCTTCGGAGATACCTGTAGAGCATCTTTATAGTCACTCGGTTACGTTGCGACGTTTGATACACACAAGGTATTCCTTCGGTGTCAGTGAGTTGCATGATCTCATGGTCATAGGAACAGATACTTGACATGCAGAAAACAATATCAATAAACTGACACGATCATATGCTACGTTCATAGTTTGGGTCTTGTCCATCACATCATTCTCCTAATGATGTGATCCCGTTATCAAATGACATCTCATGTCTATGGCTAGGAAACCTTGGCCATCTTTTTTCAACAAGCTAGTCTACTAGAGGCATACTAGGGACACAGTGTTGTCTATGTATCCACACATGCATTAGTGTTTCCAATTAATACAATTATAGCATGGATAATAATTGATTATCATGAGCAAGGAAATATAATAATAACCACTTTATTATTGCCTCTAGGGCATATTTCCAACAGTCTCCCACTTACACTAGAGTCAATAATCTAGCTCACATCACTATGTGATTTACATTGTAATGAATCTAACACCCATACAATTCTGGTGTTGATCATGTTTAGCCCTTGGAAGAGGTTTAGTCATCGGGTCTGCGACATTCAGATCCGTGTGCACTTTGCAAATATTTATGTCCTCCTCCTTGATGTAATCGCGGATGGAATTGAAACGTCGCTTTATGTGTCTGGTCCTCTTGTGAAACCTTGGTTCCTTGGCCAGAGCAATGGCACCAGTGTTGTCACAGAACGGAGTCATTGTGTTTAGTGCACTGGGCACAACTCCAAGATCTGTCATGAACTCCTTCATCCAGACACCTTCCTTCGCAGCCTCCGAGACAGCGATGTACTCCGCTTCGCATGTAGAATCAGCTACCACGCTCTGCTTGGAACTGCACCAGCTTACCGCACCCCCATTGAGAATAAATACGTATCCGGTTTAAGACTTAGTCATCCGAATCTGTGTCAAAGCTTGCATCGACGTAACCCTTTACGATGAGCTCTTGATCACCTCCATATACGAGAAACATGTCCTTAGTCCTTTTCAGGTACTTAAGGATATTCTTGACCGCCGTCTAGTGTTCCATTCCTGGATCACTTTGAAACCTTCCGGTCATACTTATGGCAAGGCTGACATCGGGTCTTGTGCACAGCATTGCATACATGATAGAGCCTATGGCTGAAGCATAGGGGATGACACTCATCTTTTCTCTATCTTCTGCAGTCACTGGGCATTGAGTCTTACTCAACTTCACACCTTGCAATACAGGCAAGAACCCCTTCTTTGACTGATCCATTTTCAACTTCTTCAAAACTTTGTCAAGGTATGTGCTCTGTGAAAGTCCTATTAAGCGTCTCGATCTATCTCTATAGATCTTGATGCCTAATATGAAAGCAGCTTCTCCTAGGTCCTTCATTGAAAAACTCTTGTTCAAATATTCCTTCACGCTTTCCAACATTTCTATATTGTTTCCAATCAACAATATTTCATCCACATATAATATTAGAAACGCTATAGAGCTCCCACTCACTTTCTTGTAAATACAAGGTTCTCCGTAAACTTGTATAAACCCGAACGCGTTGATCACCTCATCAAAGCGAAGATTCCAACTCCGAGATGCTTGCACGAGTCCATAAATGGATCGCTGGAGTTTGCAAAACTTGTCAGCATTCTCTGGATCGACAAAAGCTTCTGGTTGTATCATATACAACTCTTCCTTAAGGAAACAGTTAAGGAACGATGTTTTGACATCCATCTGGCAAATTTCAAAATCGAAAAATGCAGCTATTGCTAACATGATTCTGACGGACTTAAGCATCGCTACGGGTGAGAAGATCTCATCGTAGTCAACTCCTTGAACTTGTGAAAAACCCTTTGCCACAAGTCGAGCTTTATAGACGATGACATTACCGTCTGCGTCCGTCTTCTTCTTAAAGATCCATTTGTTCTAAATGGCCTTTCACCCTTCAGGTAATACTTCCATAGCCCATACTTTGTTTTCATACATGGATCCCATCTCGGATTTCATGGCATCTAACCATTTCTCGGAATCCGGGCCCATCATCGCTTCTTCATAGCTCGTAGGTTCATCATTGTCCAACAATATGACCTCTAAGACAGGGTTGCCGTACCACTCAGGAGCAGTACGCGTCCTTGTCGACCTACGAGGTTCGATAGCAACTTGATCCGAAGCTTCATGATCAGCATCATTAACTTCCTCTTCAACCGATGTAGGCTCTACAGAAACATCTTTCTGCGCTGCGCTACTCTCAGGTTGAAGTAAAGGTTCAACAACCTCATCAAGTTCTATTTTTCTCCCACTCAATTCTTTCGAGAGAAACTCTTTCTCAAGAAATGTTCCATTTTTAGCGACAAACACTTGGCCTTCGGATCTGAGATAGAAGGTATACCCAACTGTCTCTTTTGGGTATCCTCTGAAGACGCATTTCTCCACTTTGGGTTCCAGCTTTTCAGGCTGAAGCTTTTTGACATAAGCATCACATCCCCAAACTTTAAGAAACGACAACTTTGGCTTCTTGCCAAACCATAGTTCATATGGCGTCATCTCAACGGATTTCGATGATGCCCTATTTAAAGTGAATGTAGCTGTCTCTAATGCATAACCCCAAAACGATAGTGGCAAATCGGCAAGAGACATCATAGAACACACCATATCTAATAAGGTTCGATTACGACGTTCGGACACACCATTACGCTGTGGTGTTCCAGGCGGTGTCAATTGTGAAACAATTACACATTGTCTTAAGTGACTGCCAAACTCATAACTCAGATATTCTCCTCCCCGATCAGATCGCAGGAATTTGATCTTCTTGTTACGATGATTCTCAACTTCACTCTGAAATTGTTTGAACTTTTCAAACGTTTCAGACTTGTGTTTCGTTAAGTAGATATACCCATATCTACTTAAGTCATCAGTGAAGGTGAGAAAATAACGATATCCACTGCGCGCCTCAATGCTCATCGGACCGCACACATCAGTATGTATGATTTCCAACAAGTCACTTGCCCGTTCCATTGTTCCAGAGAACGGGGTCTTAGTCATATTGCCCATGACGCATGGTTCACATGTGTCAAGTGATTCAAAATCAAGTGACTCCAAAAGTCCATCAGCATGGAGCTTCTTCATGCGTTTTACACCAATATGACCTAAGCGGCAGTGCCATAAGAAAGTGGTACTATCATTATCAACTCTACATCTTTTGGCATCAATGTTATGAATATGTGTATCATCACTATCGAGATTCAATAAGAATAAACCCCTCACATTGGGTGCATGACCATAAAAGATATTACTCATATAAATAGAACAACCATTATTCTCTGATTTAAATGAGTAACCGTCTCGCAATAAACAAGATCCAGATATAATGTTCATGCTTAACGCAGGCACTAAATAATAATTATTCAGGTTCATCACTAATCCCGATGGTAATCGAAGAACAAGCGTGCCGACGGCGATCACATCCACCTTGGAACCATTTCCCACGCGCATCGTCACTTCGTCCTTTGCCAGCCTCCGTCTATTCCGCAGTTCCTGTTTTGAGTTGCAAATGTGAGCAACCGAACCGGTATCAAATACCCAGGCACTACAATGAGAGTTGGTAAGGTACACACTACAGGAATCAGAGACTTTGCCGTCCGCCATGGCAGACGGCAAAGGCACAACCACGGACGGCAAAGACCTTTGCCGTCCGCCAGCGGACGGCAACATTTTGGGCCGAATAAAGTCCGGCAAAGAGGTCCTTTGCCGTATGCATTTGCACAGCGGACGGCAAAGACTTTTTGACGTCAGCCTACAGACGGCAACGAGCCTGGACGGCGTAGTATTGCCGTTAGCAGCCCCCGCCATTAGTAGTCTTTGCCGTCTGCCCCCGCCCTAGGCTTTGCCGTCCGCCCCCTCTATGCCGACGGCCACCGTCGGCAAAGCAGCCAGCCTTTGTCGTCCGCCCGCTCCCAACGGTTTGCCGTCCGCCCTATCTATGCCGACGGCCACCGTCGGCAAAGCAGCCTGCCCATTGTCGTCTGCCCCCGCCCTACGCTTTGTCGTCCGCTCCTCTATGCCGACGGCCACCGTCGGCAAAGCAGCCAAATGGACCAGGCCTGGCGCTCCCAGTTTTACCAGTGGCTGCCACGTGTCCCCTATGCCGACGGTGGCCGTCGGCATAGCTGTCTTTGCCGTCCGGGGCAGACGGCAAAGCGGCTGTATTGCCTCTTTTTTGCATGTTTTTGATATATTCAACAATTTTCACAGGCAAATATATGATATGTATATATATATTTCACAGAAACAATATCCCTGCCATATGGATATGATCAACCAACAATTATACCAAATTAAAAGTATCAAATGTCACATTGTTCACCATATTACATTAGTTTCATCCATACATACATAGGTAGAAAGTTAGAAATTAAACACTAGCACTACATCAAAGCAAGTTGCCGTGAACTCAATCAAATCTGCAAAATAGGAAATAAGAAAGTTAGAATAAGAATACTAGAAGAAGTAGAAGAAGATCTAGAAGAAGAAGATGATGAAGAAGCATTTTTCTTCTCTCTATTTCTTCTCTTGTTTTTCTTCTTCTTATTGCTTATTTGTGTCATTTTATAGCTAACCTAGGTAATTATCACATTTTTGACCTAACTAAGCTTATTGTGTCATTTTGCAAGAAAATAAGCTAAGTCTATGGCATCTATGAGGTTACCAAGTCTATTATGCCATTTTTGAGTTAACTAAGCTTATTATGTCATTGTGGAGGAAACAATGCTAAGTATAGGTCATTTTAGAGGTAACTTAGGTACAATATGTCATTTTGGAGGTAAGTAAGCTTACTATGTCTTTTTAGAGGAAACAAAGCTAACATAGGTAAAATATGACATTTGTCTAAGTGCTAAGTTTGTCTTTGTTTGAGAAAATGAGCCAAGTAAGTGGCATATTACGGATTACCGTCCTCGTCATCACGGAGATGAAGCACTGGGGTTGCTCGGCCCGGTGTCAGCTGGAGCACTACTTCGCCCTGGAGAAGGATCGTGCGATGCGGCTCGGGAGTTATGCTGCAGCAAAGATCATTTGCGTTAGCATGATGACGCTGAAACGTTAAGACTAGTAACTAATGAACATTGAAATGAAATTGACCGTTCCAGCCGTGGTAATGACTGGCATCGGCGGAGGGGTCTGGCCGGTCTTCTCGCACAAAGTCTGCACATTTGGTTTTGACAAGTCAATCATATTGGTTATTAATGAAAAGAACATGTAGTGCATGATTTGGCTAATATGAAGAAGAAACTTACCACGATGAGCTCGTACATGGCCCGGTTAGACGCATCATTCCGTGCCCTCCCCTCCTCCAACAACCTAGCCGTCCTCTCCTCCAAATCCCTCTTCTCATCCGCCGCCTGCCGGGCCTGTTCCGCCATAAGCGCCTGGGTTGCCTCTCTCTCTTTCTGCAGAGCAGCCTGCAACACAACTCCTCGTTAGCATTGTAATCATCTTTGTTCGCACACACAATGTAATGGAGGAAAGCTATCTGAGTCCATATGACTAACCTCGATGGCGAGCTGGACTGGCCGTGGACGAGGTGTCATCTCAGGACAGGAGCTCGTTTGGCGCGCCTTGATCTGACGGAGAGTGCACGAAGACCGTATAAGTCCATCTCCAATGGCTATATGGCCATGGGGCCTCCCGTCGCCAGCTATCATCACCAGGTCTAGATCAATAGGATGCTGGCTCGGGTTGAAGTCCTCCCCATTCACCGCCTTCCCCACATCTCTGTACCTCTTGGTTTTTGTTAACCATTCAATGGTCATGTCTTTCTGACTAGGGTGACCGGTGTACATCCACGCACGATCACTCATCTTGCCTACCTACTAAACACACGAGAAATATATATAATTCATCATCTATATTCATCAGTTAATCAAGTTTGTCTGTTTTATTACGTCCATGCAACCTACACGCTAATAGGTAAAGATAGGTCCTAATCCCACCCGAGTATGTGTAGATTGGGTTCTTTTTCCCATGCTCTGCTCCGGATCCGACGCAGAATTTCGGCAGCACCTCCCCGCTGTTCTCCTGATACACGTCTCGGCAATAAGCAGAGAGGATGTGTACCCGGAGAACAACAGGGAGGCACTGACGAAATTCCGCATCGGATCCGGAGCAAAGCTTAAGGGAAAACGAACCCAATCTACACATACTCGGGCTGTCCATGGATAACGTTGGACAATTCGAAAGGATGGCGGTTATAAATATGCAAAGACATGCATATTTATAGTTGCCGCCCTTTCGAACGGGAGACGCATACTGGTCACGCATACTGATGATTGAAGACACCTATAGCTAGCAAGTTTCATCGGCACGAAGACCGGAACAGAGCAAATTAAGGGGGGAGGATATGTCATTTGTGCTCACCCACGAACGCATCGGGAAGCTCGTCAAACGCACGGGGAGGTCGTCGAACAACAGACCCTCGCAGCAACGAAACAACTGCACATTGAAATCCACCCGATCAACACAAAATATGATGTTTTTCATAACAGCTAGAATCGGAATATATATATATATTTCTTCTTCTTCTTCTCTTCTTTTTCTTCTTCTTTTCCTTTTCCCTATTCTCCTTCTCCTCCTCTCCTCTTTCTTCTTCTTCTTCTTCTTCTTCTTCTTCTTCTTCTTCTTCTTCTTCTTTTTTCTTCTTCTAGTTTTTTTTCTTTTCTTCTTTTATTCTAAGTTTTTTCTTTTCTATCTAAGTTTTTCCTACCTAATAAATTAACTATCTAATTTAACAGAAAATAAAACAGAAAATAAACTAACTATCTAATTTAACTAACTAACGAACTAACTAACTAACTAAAAAAACAGGAAAAAACAAAAAAAATGTGAGGGGGGGGGGGGCGGCGGCCGGGCACTCACCGGAGTTGGGTGGGGGCGGCCGGGGCGGCAGGGGGAGGGGGAGCCGCGGGGAGGGGCGGCTTCGGGACCGACGAGGGGAGGGGTGGCTTGGGGAGGGGGGCCCCGTGGGGGAGCTGCCGAGGGGAGGGGGCGGCGCAGGGAGGGGGCAGAGCGGGGGAGCCGCCGAGGGGAGGGGGGTAGCGTGGGGACGGGGGTGGAGACGGCGAGAGGGCCACGGGGAGGGGGCACGGTGGTGGCGGCGGCGGGAGCAGGGGGTGGCGGCGGCGAGGGGGGCGCGGCGAGGGGGGCGCGGTGGTGGCGGCGGCGGGAGAAGGGGGTGGCGGCGGGAGCAGGGGTGGCGGTGGCGGCGGCGCGGCGGGCGCTGGTGGTGGCGGCGGCGGGCGCAGGGGGTGGCGGCGGCGAGAGGTGGCGTCCGCACAGGAAGTGGGAGTGAGAGAGAGTGGAGTGGGGCGGGGCACGGCCGTTACTTGTTTATTTGAGAACCGTTACTAGTCCGTTCCCTTTGCCGTCTGCCAGCGGACGACAAACATTCTTTGCCGTCCGCTGGCAGACGGCAAAGGGATAACCCATCTGACCTTAATCTTGAGCAGGGCAGCTGGCTCCTTTTCCGTCTGCCAGCGGGCGGCAAAGAAAGTTTGCCGTCCGCTGGCAGACGACAAAGATTCGGCCTACGGCAAACACCATCTTTGCCATCTGGCATTTCTTTGCCGTCCGCTTTTTTCTAGCAGACGGCAATGTCCTTCTTTGCCGTCCGCTGGCAGATGGCAAAGAAATGGCAGACGGCAAATTCCCTGATTCCAGTAGTGACACATCAATAACATGTATATCATATATACCTTGTTTGGTGTTGGCCGCCTTCTTGTCATCCAGATACTTGGGGCAGTTCCGCTTCCAGTGACCAGTTCCCTTGCAATGAAAGCACTCAGTTTCTGGCTTGGCTCCAGCATTGGGTTTCTTCACGGGAGGGGCAACTGCTTTGCCACTCTTCTTGGAGTTACCCTTCTTACCCTTGCCATTCTTCTTGAAACAAGTGGTTTTATTGACCATCAACACTTGATGCTTCTTCTGAATCTCAGACTCAGCGACTTTCAACATCGCAAATAGCTCGGCGACTGACTTGTTCATCCCGTGCATGTTATAGTTCAACACGAAGCTCTTGTAGCTAGGTGGCAGTGATTGAAGAACTCTGTCAATGATCGCCTTTGGCGGAAGGGGCATCCCCAATTCAGCCAGACGGGTGGAATACCCAGACATTTTGAGTATGTGTTCACTGCCAGACCCGTTCTCCTCCATCTTGCAAGCATAGAACTTATCGAAGGTCTCATACCTCTCGATCCGGACATTCTTCTGAAAGATAAACTTCAACTCCTGGAACATATCATATGCTCCATGACATTCAAAACGTCTTTGAAGTACCGGTTCTAAGCCATACAACATTGCACATTGAACTATTGAGTAATCATCAGAACGTGTCTGTGAGGCGTTCGCAACGTCTGCAGACTCTACGGGAGCGGGTGGTTCACCAAGTGGTGCATCATGGACATAAGCCTTTTGGGAAGCCGTAAGGATAATCCTTAGATTACGGGCCCAGTCCACAAAGTTACTTCTGTAGGAGATATGCCCAAGAGGCAATAATAAATGTTATTATTTATCCCCATGAATCAATACTTGGAAAGTACTTGGAAATAAAAGCATCTTTACACTTATTCCATGAATCAATACTATTTTTAGGCAAAGATGAAAACCAAGTTTTAGCATGATCTCGTAGTGAGAAAGGAAATAGCTTCAATTTAACAATATCATTATCCACATCTCTCTTCTTTTGCATATCACACAACTCAACGAAAGTATTTAGATGGGATCCGGCATCTTCATTAGGAAGGCCGGAAAATTGTTCTTTCATGACAAGATTAAGCAAAGCGGCATTAATTTCATAAGATTCCGCACTAGTGGCGGGAGCAATCGGAGTACTAATAAAATCATTATTATTAGTATTGGAAAAGTCACACAACTTGGTATTCTCTTGAGTCATCGTGACAAAGCAAGCAATCTAGCACACAAGCAAACAAAAAGCAAACGAAAAGACGAACGGAAGAAGGGCGAATAAAAAAGGCAAATCTTTTTGGTATTTTCTGAAAATCATTTTAGAAATGGGGGAGAGGAAAACGAGAGGCAAATGGAAAATAATGTAAATGCAAGAGATGAGTTTGTGATGGGTACTTGGTAGGCTTGATGTAGATCTCCCCGACAACGGCGCCAGAAATCCTTCTTGCTACTTCTTGAGCTTGCGTTGGTTTTCCCTTGAAGAGGAAAGGGTGATGCAGCAAAGTAGATAAGTATTTCCCTCAGTTGTTGAGAACCAAGGTATCAATCCAGTAGGAGATACAAGCAAGTCCCCAATCTTCGCACCTACACAAACAATCAAACACTTGCACCCAACGCTATAAAGGGGTTGTCAATCCCTTCACGGTTACCTGCAAGGATGAGATCTGATAGAGATAGATATAGAAGATTACTAAAACGAAAAGTAAAACAAAAGTAAAAAGATTGCAGCAAAGTATTTTTGGTATTTTTGGTTTATAGATCTGAAAATATAATATGGAAAATAGACCCGGGGGCCATAGGTTTCACTAGAGGCTTCTCTCTTGAAGGAAAATAATACGGTGGGTGAACAAATTACTGTCAAGCAATTGATAGAAAAGCGCATAGTTATGACGATATCCAAGGCAATGATTATGCATATAGGCATCACATCCGTGTCAAGTAGACCGAAACGATTCTGCATCTACTACTATTACTCCACACATCGACCGACTCCTGCCTGCATCTAGAGTATTAAGTTCATGAAGAACAGAGTAACGCATTAAGTAAGATGACATGATGTAGAGGGCTAAACTCAAGCAATATGATGAAAACCCCATCTTTTTATCCTCGATGGCAACAATACAAATACGTGCCTCGCTACCCCTACTTTGTCACTGGGTGAGGACACCGCAAGATTGAACCCAAAACCAAGCACTTCTCCCATTGCAAGAATTACCAATCTAGTTGGCCAAACCAAACCAATAACTCAAAGAGACTTGCAAGGATATGAAATCATGCATATAAGAATTCAGAGAAGATTCAAATAATATTCATAGATAATCTGATCATAAACCCACAATAAATCGGATCTCGACAAACACACCGCAAAAGAGTATTACATCGGATAGATATCCATGAAGATCATGAAGAACATGGTATTGAAGAACATAGAGAGAGAAGAAGCCATCTAGCTACTAGCTATGGACCCGAAGGTCTGTGGTGAACTACTCACGCATCATCGGAAGGGCTCCGTGATCGAATCTCCCTCCGGCAGATTACCGGAAAAGGCTCCAAGATGGGATCTCACGGGAACAAAGGGTTCCGGCGGCGGAAAAGTGTTCTCGTGGCTCTTTTTGGTATTGGGGGAATATTTGAGAATTTATAGGTCGAAGAATAGGGTTAGGAGACCTGCTGGGGGGCCACAAGCCAGGGGCGCGCCCCCCTAGGGCCCGCCCAGGTGGCTTGTCGCCTCCCGGCAAGTCTCCTGCCTTCGTCTCCAAGTCTGGCAGGTTTCTTCTGGTCCAAGAAAAATCATTCCGAAGATTTTATTCCGTTTGGACTCCGTTTAATATTCCTTATCTGAAATACTCAAAAACAAGGAAAAAACAGAAACTGGCACGAGGCACTAGGTTAATAGGTTAGTCCCAAAAATAATATAAAATAGCATATTAATGCATATAAAACATCCAAAACAGATAATATAATTCCAAGGAACAATCAAAAATTATAGATACGTTGGAGACGTATCACGGCGGCTTACGGGTTCACGGAAAAGTATGGCAAGTAACAAGATAGCTCAAGATTGGGATTTGCTCCTCCGACAATGGAGAGATATTCTCGGGCCCTCTCGGTGTTACGGTATCCATCATCGTCTAGCCAGACACAGTGTGATTTGATCACAGGGATGCCGAAACACGAAAACGAGAAAAGAGAACAAAACCGGTAACGAGGTAACTTGCATAGTGGACAAGTTGTTGATCCACGGGGATGGAGAAAATCTCACCTCGGGTGTTTGTAACATATCGCGAAGCAACAGGAATAGCACACGGCAAGTGGAGGTTCACTCGAATATTTATTCGTGTGGGTATAGGGGTCAATATGGGTGTCCACGGCTCCGATGTTGATCATTGATCAGAAATTGTTCCCCTCATGTCTATACTTCACCGAACCTATAGGATCACACGCTTAAGGGTCATCTATCTGTTGAATACTAGACAGGGAGTCTGAGAGAAAATCACCGGAAAAGTTTCGGGGACAACGGAAGAGTTCCGGAGAGAGAACACCGAAAGAGTTTCGGTAAAACCAAAAAAGTTGTTTAGGATTATACCATTAAGTCAAATTGGTTTCGGCATATGCCTGGAAATTATTGGAGGGTACCAGAATTGTTCCGGTAACTTCTGAGATTTTTCGGAGACAAAAACCGGAAATGTTCCGGACTGCTGGAACCGCTTTGGTTGCTTTTCACAGATGAAAATCACTGATCTGAAAATGTTTCACAACATGTCTAGAATTGTTTTAGTGGGTACTGGAATTATTCTAAGACCCATAGAAATATTTTCGGATTTATCGGTCGCGAAAAATTGGTTTCGTGAATAGTGAAATATTATTTATGGTTATGGTTGGAAGTTGACCTTCTACAAAATATCTTGAGGGGATGACATGGAAGGATAAGGGCACCCATTTGGGGAGCCCTAGGAGGGTGGCCGGCCAAGGTGGGCTCCACCATGGAGCCTCACTTGCCCCACTTGCTTTCCCTTTATGCCCTTGTGAAGGACTCCCTTCATGGGGTTTTTGTGTATTTCAAGTCCCACCCTACCCCTTGAGTTTTCCTATAAATAGAGGTGGAGTTGCACTCTCCACTCTGATCCTTGCTCTCATACACATGCCATAGACTTGTCTGGCTTCTCTCTCCCTCCCCGCGAAATAGTTTCGTAGAGCCGAAAGGCTGTCTGGGTTCCGGCAGGAACTAGTTCTGGACGGCGAAGCCCTGCCGGATAGATGACACCGTATGTGTGCAACTCTATAGAGAGATCGTAGTTTAGGTCTTAGTTTGAGAGTGCCTCCCGAAGGGCTGTCCGTGTGACCGTCCGAGTTTCGAAGGTCCTCCCGAAGGGCTGTCCGCGTGACCGTCCGAGTTTCGAAGGTCCTCCCGAAGGGCTGTCCGCGACACCGTCCGGGGGACTGTCCGACCGCCTCCCGGAGGGCTGTCCGAGGGGCAGATGAGGGTATACATCCTCGCGGTTGGGAGGTTGTAAATCCTAGCTGCGGGGATCTGCACCACCGATCGTCATCGACTCTACTTCCGCTACGCTACGAGTCGGTAACGAAAAAGATCAAACCTTGTATGCAGTCTTCATAGTGGTCCTGGGCTGGTGCGTAGGTCGGAAATTTTTGTTTTCTGCTGCGTTCCCCTACAGTGGCATCATGAGCCGTGCTATGCATAGATGCAGGTTGTGATCTAGAATACATAGAGATGTATGGGTGATGCACAATATAATTAGGTAGTAGATGAGTTCTATTACTGAAAATTATTTGTGCGGGTAGCAGATGAAATCTATTACCCAATGTTCTTGTTGCTTCCCTGGGATTTGCATATTTCTGATCTTGATAACAGCATGGCGGAGTTTCAATGTTCTGGCAATCCGCGATCCTGATTGATCAACGAAGTGCTAACAGTTCATTGAATTCCACTGTAGTTAAAAAGAAAGATGAAATTTCGCAGACGAAAGGGCAATGCAGATATGATCTGCACGGGGGTCATGCGTATGACGAAGTTCAGTATGGGGCTCGAGATTTTATTATCTCGTGTTTCATACACCCCGCAAAGTTAATCTAGCAACTTGAATTATCATACTTGATGATGGACGTTGGTAGCTTCGTTTTGTTTCGAAACCTTAGAAGCCACGAAAAACAAGTTCTTGCATAAACCGATTAGAGGCGTCTAACTTGGTTTTGCAGGAGGGTTTGCATGAGCATGTGATGTGGTATAGCAATGCTCATATTAATTTGATTATGTATGAGATGACTATATGATGTAAATTAACATGACCCGCGCGTCATGATTCGGCATGATGGCTGGAGCCGTATGATTGTCACTTTAATGACCTACGTGTCAACCTTGAGTAATGCACTTATTTTATTAGCTATAGAGATAGCAATATTATCTGATGCATCAACAAGGTGGTGGCAATCTTCGCGAAGGTGAACACCGACGCAAATGCCGAAGACGAAGAAATGTTTGACTTCTGTCAGAAGGGGCTATACCATGTCATGCTAATTATGAATTGCCTGAGATGTTTATCCCTTATGATGCATCCTTCTTGATTGCGCGGTAGTCACTTTTTATTAGGGTGATCTCTCACTTTAAAATATCAAAGTAGTTAGTGTTCACCCAAGTGTAGCACCGTCTGAAATTCGTATCTTTTTGGGGTGCGCCATGTCCACATGGGTACGAACGAATTGAGAGGAATGAGGCAGGTGAGGTCAGACCTCGCAGCAAGATCACTTGGTTGTCTTTGACGTTTAGGCAGGATAGTCCTGAGCTCGGAACACACCCATCGAAAGATGAACAAGAGTCACATAAAGATGTGATTGGCAAGTTTGCCTACCGATTAAAATTCCCGTCATCAGTGATGTCCACATCAATGGCGTTGAATTGAAATGCGGATCTTGAATCACTCACAATCAATTATGAGAGATATTGATTTGAGTGGGAGTGCACTTTAGAATTAATTCTTTTAATTCTTAGTGCAACTAATTTTGAACACTGTCTAAGTGTGATTTGCATAATAGTTGTAGAATAATGGCTCGCGTTTCCACCTTCCCTATTAAAATTGAATAAGCTGTTATTTATCTGGTTAAAACTTTACGATTGATAACGTAATGTGATGATTGTCCTCAAGAGTGCCGAGAAGGACTTTGTCCTATCGCATGCTTTCGGTATTCTCCCGCTAATGCTATGGATCATGTGACTCTCGTCCTTCGATCCAAAAGCTAGAATTCCGTTTCAGTCAAGTGCAATACGTTTGTTTCCATGAGACCCGAACTTCGAAAGTTTTGGGATATTTATGTGATATTCATGGAATTGAAAATTAATTTTCAGATACAAACAAAGGCTGAAAGATATGAAATATCCAAAGCAATAGTTGTTTGCAAACTATTAGTAAAGGTGTTTACTATGCATTAGACTGATAAGAGAGGGATCCAGGAGAACGCCTGTCATGTAAATGAAGGTGAATAAAACAACAACTTAAAGAGAAAGGAAGTATCCGAAGGGTGTTAGTGAAACTTTCACGCCTAGGAAGTCCGGGGCTAAACGCCACTCTTAAGTTGGGTGCTTCTTCTAAGAGTAGGAGAAATACTAAAAGTTAAACTGTTAGAAGTATAAAGGCAGAAAGAAAGAAGACTGGAATATCTAGCTCATGTATGAATGTCATACAAGTTTTTGATGTATAGAAGGCTGGTCAAAGATATAGTTCTTGGAAATTATGGTTAAACATGTTAATCACTAATTTTGGGTATTGTGAGTTGATCACAAAGATACCCGCTCGATTGCATTCTGTTGCGACTCGATGCAAGAACTACTATGGCCTGAAAGACTAGCTAGGAATGAGGTCTTGATACATGTTGGGAACATAGTAAAAGTTACTATACCTTCCATCGGTGTATTACCTATGTGTTTTCTTTCATAATTCATTTTAGAGCTTTACACACTCTAGCCCTTTGCATAAGGTATCTTGCAAGAAGGTTGTTCATAAGAGAACTTTTGATGTTCGGTGTTATGAATAAACATAAGGTCCATACTTTCATTATGAATGAGATGTATGTTATGAAAAATGATATTAATATATTACCTCTGTGTTTACTTTCATAATTCATTTTAGAGTTTCATACACTCTAACCCAGTGCACAATGTTTATTGCAAAACGGTTGTTCATAAAAGAACAATTGTTGTTCAGTATTATGAATAACATGAAGGGCCATGCTTCCATCCAAGATGGGATGTATGTTATGAATATTGATGGAAATATGATACATCCATAACACTGACGCTAAATGTCACAAGACTAAAAGAATACCACACAAGTGTGGCACTGCATTTGGTCACATCGGAGAAACCCGCATGGAAAATTCCATTATGATGGATTTTGAAGTCGGTTGATTTTAAATCATCTGACACTTGCAACTTTCATCTGAAAAGTGAAGTGACTGAAATACCGTTCACAAGCCATAAGGAACGAGCAACAAACTTATTGGTGATCATACATTTTGATGTGTGTAGTACAATAAATGTTGTTGCAAGTAGTGGATTTATCTCTCCTCAGAAATGACTCAAGTAGATATATGGATATTTACTTGATGAGACGTAAGTCTGGATCTTTTGAAATCATTCGAAAGGTTTTCAAAAATGAAGTAGAAGTTGTTGTAACAAGAAAATTATGTTTCTACAATTCGATTGCAGAAAGGAATATTTGAGTTACAAGTTTAGCGAATGTCTGATGAGTTGTGAAAGGGGTTTCATAAATTGCACCTCCCGGAAAAACCACTGCAAGTGGAGAGTCCGTGAAGATGTAATCGAACCATTCATGACATGGTAAGATCAAAGATGACATAAATAAATTTGCCATTATCCCTTTTAAAGTGATGCTTTAGAGACTGCGGCTTTTACACTGAAAAGAGCTCCATCGGGTCTGTTGAAATGACGTCATGGTATGGTACGCCCAACCATGTTATATCTTTTCTTAACATTTGGAATATGGGGCTTGTGTAAAAGGTTACAAACCTATTCCAAATCAGACAAGTGCTACTTTGTAGGTTATCCCAAGTTATTGGGTATTCCCCCACCACTATACCGAGGCTAAGGTTTTTGCCACAAAGAACGGTATGGTTTTTGAAGAAAACTGTTCTTTCAAAAAGGTGAGTGGGAGAACAGTACAACTCGACGAGATAAACAGTATCTTCGTCATCAGATCAAAGGAAAGAGACCATGGAAGTAATTCCAGAGTTTCCTACTGCGACTGATATGGAAGCCTCTACATGAGATGTATGGACTTCGGTCGAACTTGCAGCTGAACCACGTAGGAAAAACTCGTGCAAACCTCTCAGGTGCGCATACGAGATATTGTTGTTAGACAACAATATACCTATGATACACAAGGAAGCGTTGATGGGCCCTGACTCTGGAATTGGCTAAATGCCAATACAATCCGAGATAGTTTCCATATAAGTGATTCAATATTAAAACCTTGATACACCTTTTGGAAGACTTAGAGTCTAAAGAATAATTATGAAACTATAAACTGATGTGGATAAAATGTTTTATCCATAAAGCTCGACTTGTTGCAATAACAAGTTCAAGGAGTTGACTACGATGAGGTTGTTTCACCGCAGCGATGTTTAAAGTCGGTTCTGGTTGAACTAGCAATTAATACATATTTCAATCATGAGATATGAAATATGGGAAAACAAACTAGGATTTCTATGTGATACAGTCCAAAGTATTTTGTCGATCCAAAGGATGCTAGTGAGTATGCAAACTTCAGAGTTCCAGCAATGGACAGAAGAGAGCAAAATGGAGTTGGAATCTTCGTTTTGATGAAATGTTCAAAAGAGTTTGATTTCATCAATGGATAATGAAGATGCTTGTGGTTTCAAGAAAGAAAGTGGGAGCATAATAATATTTCTAAAAACCTTGTGTGCTTGACACATTGTTAACTAGAAATAAATTTCTTGACACGAATTAGGACTTCATTTGAAAATAGTTTTCGATGAAGTGCTTGGGCTAAATAGCCTTGTTATTAGGCATAATGATCTATGGAGATAGATTTGCCTAATGGGGCTAAGCAAAAATACATATTGACAAGATGCTAAAACAATTTAGCACTAAAACCGCCAAGGAGTGATTCTTGCCGAAGTCACATGGAAAGAGTTTTGTAAGACTCGGTGTCCCAAAACACTGATGAGCAAAATACATGATGGAGATTCCACACACTCTTGTGTTTGGATTAATCATGTATTCCATGGTATGTAAAACAACCAGATATGTCCGATACTCCCAAACTGTTGCGAGTATAGATACCAAAGTGATCAAAGTACTGATCAAAGGACAACAGTGAAATATGTCATTGAGTACTAAAGTAGCACTGATGACATGTTTTCTCGCAAGCAGAGATTATGAAGTGCTCGTTGTAAGTAATTACATCGATACAGTCTTCATCAATGCTCCATGCGATTTTTCGATTTAAGTTAAGGTTTTGTGTAATACACAATACGGTGGCACGGTAAGTTGGAATTGTTCTAAACAGGTTACTGTGGCGAATTCTATAACAAAGCTAAGTATGTTGACGTTTTGGAAGCGAAAAAGAAGATGTTGAATCATATAGTTCGTTCATGAACTTAGTATGGTTCCAAGATGACTTTGGTCAATGGGACACTATTGTAGATAGTTGCTCCATAACTCCGTCTGAGGAATCAAGGTTCGACCAATGATTCACATATATACAAAGCCAAGTCCACACAAAGTATGAATTTTGTGAAAGCGTGAAAACACGAGGATATGCAAAGATACAAACGGAGCTAAAGTTGTCAAATCCGTTGGACATTAGGCTATACCACAAGCGAAGCATATTTTACACCAGTATGCCATAGGTGTAAAGTGCATTAGCATTGACTAGATTATTGACTCTAGTGCAAGTGGGAGTCTGTAGGAGACATGCCCAAGAGGCAATAATAAATGTTATTATTTATCCCCATGTTCCTAATTAAGTTTATATTCCATGCTATAGCTGCAATGATTCTCGAGTCTGCAATATCCACGAGGCCCGGAGGGAAACTCATTTGCACGTGTGGTATAATAAACGGTAAAATGTATTCCTAGTCTTGCCTTTAAGACTGGCTCAAGTATTGCATGATGATCCTGTTTTCCTGATCATGGGCATGGCTATGCCGGCAATTTTGAGGGCGCAATGTTGGTAGAACACTTGTGTTGAATCGACCCGAATTGATGTTATGCTATGAGATACATTCGTCACAAGTTAATGGTTAATAACACAGAGATAGTTAATGTTTGCATAATTCCTTAGACCATGAGAGTATCGAGTTCCTTTGTGCTTTCTTCGTGAACTTTGGGGTTTGTTAAACGTCATCCGTTACTGGGTGGCTATTACAGCGGCTTACGGGTTCACGGAAAAGTATGGCAAGTAACAAGATAGCTCAAGATTGGGATTTGCTCCTCCGACGATGGAGAGATATTCTCGGGCCCTCTCGGTGTTACGGTATCCATCATCGTCTGGCCAGACACAGTGTGATTTGATCACAGGGATGCCGGAACACGAAAACGAGAAAAGAGAACAAAACCGGTAACGAGGTAACTTGCATAGTGGACAAGTTGTTGATCCACAGGGATGCAGAAAATCTCACCTCGGGTGTTTGTAACATATCGCGAAGCAACAGGAATAACACACGGCAACTGGAGGTTCACTCGAATATTTATTCGTGTGGGTATAGGGGTCAATATGGGTGTCCACGACTCCGATGTTGATCATTGATCGGAAAGTGTTCCCCTCATGTGTATACTTCACCGAACCTATAGGGTCACACGCTTAAGGGTCATCTATCTGTTGAATACTAGACAAGGAGTCTGAGAGAAAATCACCGGAAAAGTTTCGGGGACAACGGAAGAGTTCCGAAGAGAGAACACCAGAAGAGTTTCGGTAAAACCGAAAAAGTTGTTTCGGATTATACCATTAAGTCAAATTGGTTTCGGCATATGCCTGGATATTATTGTAGGGTACCAGAATTGTTCCGGTAACTTCTGAGATTTTTCGGAGACAAAAACCGGAAATGTTCCGGACTGCTGGAACCGCTTTGGTTGCTTTTCACAGATGAAAATCACTGATCTAAAAATGTTTCGAAACGTGTCCAGAATTGTTTTAGTGGGTACTGGAATTATTCTAAGACGCATAGAAATATTTTTGGATTTATCGGTCATGAAAAATTGTTTTCGTGAATAGTGAAATAGCATTTATGGTTATGGTAGGAAGTTGACCTTCCACAAAATATCTTGAGGGGATGACATGGAAGGATAAGGGCACCCATTTGGGGAGCCCTAGGAGGGGTGGCCGGCCAGGGTGGGCTCCAGCATGGAGCCTCACTTGCCCCACTTGCTTTCCCTTTATGCCCTTGTGAAGGACTCCCTTCATGGGGTTTTTGGGTATTTCAAGTCCCACCCTACCCCTTGAGTTTTCCTATAAATAGAAGTGGAGATGCACTCTCCACTCTGATCCTTGCTCTCATACACATGCCATAGACTTGTCTGGCTTCTCCCTCCCTCCCAGCGAAATAGTTTCGTAGAGCCGAAAGGCTGTCTGGGTTCCGGCAGGAACTAGTTCTGGACGGCGAAGCCCTGTCGGATAGATGACACCGTATGTGTGCAAATCTGTAGAGAGATCGTAGTTTCGGTCTTAGTTCGAGAGTGCCACCCGAAGGGATGTCCATGTGACCGTCCGAGTTTCGAAGGTCCTCCCGAAGGGCTGTTCGAGTGACCGTCTGAGTTTCGAAGGTCCTCCCGAAGGCCTGTCCGCGACACCGTCCGGGGGACTGTCCGACCGCCTCCCGGAGGGCTGTCCGAGGGGCAGATGAGGGTATACATCCTTGCGGTTGGGAGGTTGTAAATCCTAGCTGCGGGGATCTGCACCGCCGATTGTCATCGACTCTACTTCCGCTGCGCTACGAGTCGGTAACGAAAAAGATCAAACCTTGTATGCAGTCTCCATAGTGGTCCTGGGCTGGTGCGTAGGTTGGAAATTTTTGTTTTCTGCTGCGTTCCCCTACAACTTCCATCATCTTTCAACTTAGCTTTCTCTAGGAACGCATTAAAATTCAGGGGTGCTACTGCGCGAGCCATTGATCTACAACATAAATTATGCAAAGACAACTTAGACTATTGTTCAAGATAATGAGTTTAGTTAATCATATTACTTAAAAAATCCCACTCAAATTGACATCCCTCTGGTCATTCGAGTGTCACATGATCCAAATTCACCAACTCAAGTCCGATCATCACGTGAGATGAGGTGGTTTCAATGGTGAACATCTTCATGTTGATCATATCTACTATATGACTCATGTTCGACCTTTCGATCTCTTGTGTTCTGAGGCCATGCCTGTACATGCTAGCCTCGTCAAGTTTAACCCGAGTGTTCCGCACGTGCAACACTGGCTTGCACCCATTGTATGCGAACGTCGAGTCTATCACACCCGATCATCACATGGTGTCTCGAAACGACGAACTTCTGCAACGGTGCACACTCGGGGAGAACACAATTTTATCTTGAAATTTTAGTGAGGGATCACCTTATAATGCTACCGTCGTCCTAAGAAAAATAAGATGCATAAAAGGATTAACATCACATGCAAATCATAAGTGACATGATATGGCCATGAACTTGTGCTTTTGATCTCCATCTTCAAAGCACCGGCATGATCTCCATCGTCACCGGCATGACACCATGATCTCCATCATCTTGATCTCCATCAATGTGTCGCCATGAGGTTGTCGCGCCAACTGTTGCTTCTACGACTATTGCTAACTCATAGCGATAAAGTAAAGCAAAATGGCGAAAATAAATTAAAGACAACCCTATAGCTCCTGCCGGTTGCCGTACTCATCGACATGCAAGTTGTGATATTCTATACAAAACATGATCATCTCATACATCACATATATCTCATCATGTAATTGGCCATATCATATCACAACATACCCTGCAAAAACAAGTTAGACGTCCTCTAATTGTTGTTGCATGTTTTACGTGGCTGCTACGGGTATCTAGCAAGAACGATTCTTACCTATGCAAAAACCACAACAGTGATACAAAAATTGCTATTCAACCTTCTCAAGGACCGCCTTTGTCGAATCCAATCCAACTAAAGTGGGAGAGACAGACACCCGCCAGCCATATTTATGCAACAAAGTCACATGTCAGTTGATGGAACCGGTCTCTCGTAAGCGTACGAGTAAGGTTGGTCCGGGCCGCTTCATCCCACAATACCGCTGAATCAAGAAAATACCAAGGGAGGAAGCAATCTGAGCATCAACGCCCACAAACTCTTTTGTGTTCAACTCGTGATCTCATCTACGCATAGACCTAGCTCATGATGCCACTGTTGGAAAACGTTGCATGGGAAACAAAAAAATTTCCTGCGCACACGCAAGATCTATCCATTGTGATGAGCATCTACGAGAGGGAGAGTGGATCTACATACCCTTGTAGATCGCTAAGCGGGAAGCGTTAAGAAACGCGGTTGGTGTAGTCGAACGTCTTCGCGATCCAAATCGCAACCGTCCCGCGATCCGTCCCGATCTAGCGCCGAACGGACGGCACCTCCGCGTTCTGCACACGTACAGCTTGATGACGATCTCTGCCTTCTTGATCCAGCAAGAGGGGCGAAGAGGTAGACGAGTTCTCTGGCAGCGCGACGGCGTGGCGGCGATGGTGGTGAAACTGTTCCGGCAGGGCTTCGCCTAAGCACCGTCGAAAACTAGGGGAGACGATCTATTGGGGAGAGAGGGCTGCACCGTGGCTTAGGTGTGTTAGCCCTCTCTCCCCTCTAGTATATATAGGAGGGAGGGAGGAGGGCCGGCGCCCCTAGGGTTCCCCCTAGGAGTCGGCCGAACCAGGAGGAGGTGGAGGAGTCCACCTCCAATCCTACTCCAAGTAGGATTCCTTTCCTACTTGGAGTTTCCCTTCCCCACTTGGTTTTTTTTCCTTTCCCCTCACCCTAGCCGCATGGGCCCTTAGGGGATGGCTTGCTCAGCCCACTAAGGGCTGGTGTGCCATCCCTAAGGCCCATGTGGCCTCCTGGCGTGAGTGGCCCCTCCCGATGGCCCTCCGGCACCCTCCCGGCACCCCCGGTACATTACCGGAATTACCCGAAACTTTTCCGGTGACCAAAACGGGACTTCCTATATATCAATCTTTACCTCCGGACCATTCCGGAGCTCCTCGTGACGTCCGGGATCTCATCCGGGACTCCGAACAACCTTCGGTCACCAACATACATAACTCAACTATAGTCACCGAACCTTAAGTGTGCAGACCCTGCGGGTTCAAGAACTATGCAGACATGACCGAGACACCTCTACGGTCAATAACCAATAGCGGGACCTGGATGTCCATATTGGCTCCTACATATTCTACAAAGATCTTTATCGATTGAACCTCTATGTCAAGGATTCAGCTAATCCCGTATGCTGTTCCTTTTGTTCTTCGGTATGTTACTTGCCTAAGATTCGATCGTCGGTATCTCTATACCTAGTTCAATCTCGTTACCGGCAAGTCTCTTTACTAGCTGCATAATACAAGATCCCGTGGCTAACTCTTTAGTCACATTGCTTGCATGGCTTATTGTGATGTTGTATTACCGAGTGGGCCCTCAGATACCTCTCCGTCATATGGAGTAACAAATCCCAGTCTCGATCTATATCAGCTCAACAGACACCTTCGGAGATACCTATAGAGCATCTTTATAGTCACTCAGTTACGTTGCGACGTTTGATACACACAAGGTATTCCTCCGGTGTCAGTGAGTTGCATGATCTCATGGTCATAGGAACAGATACTTGACATGCAGAAAACAATAGCAATAAACTGATACGATCATATGCTACGTTCATAGTTTGGGTCTTGTCCATCACATCATTCTCCTAATGATGTGATCCCGTTATCAAATGACATCTCATGTCTATGGCTAGGAAACCTTGACCATCTTTGATCAACAAGCTAGTCTACTAGAGGCATACTAGGGACACAGTGTTGTCTATGTATCCACACATGCATTAGTGTTTCCAATTAATACAATTATAGCATGGATAACAAACGATTATCATGAACAAGGAAATATAATAATAACCACTTTATTATTGCCTCTAGGGCATATTTCCAACAGCCCCGCCCATCGATCCCCCACGATGTGGGGCGGGATGTGGAGCTCCAGCCAGCGTGGCGACAACGACTCCGAGCGGAGGCGCTGCATCAAAGCCGACGTGGCGCGGAAGCGCTTTGCCCTGCGGTACACGAATTATGGACTTGAGCCGCCGCCGTCACTCCTCCGCCGTGAGACAGAGGAATATGACCGCGCGCGCGCGGCTCTTCTCTGGCGCAGGCAGCTCCTCCACCGCGGGCATCTCCGCCGGGGCGTTGAGCTACCGTTCGTCGCTCACCCCGATGAAAAGGGAGCCGGAGGCGGACGCGGAGCCGGAACAGCGGGGCGGTGGCGTCGTCGGGCCAGAGGACTTCCTCCCGCTGGCGGAGGCGGACGCCATCGAGGAAGCCATTCTCGCGTGCAGTGCGCGGGAGAAGGAAGATGAGGCGCAACAACGTCGGCGGGAGGACGAAATCGACGCCGTGCTCTACGAGCAGGGCCTCACGAAGGCGCTCGCGTTCGACGAGAAGGAGGAGGAGTAGCGCCGCGAGGCCATAGCGCAGGACAAGATGTACATCGACCTCACCTCCAACGAGGATTGAGCGCCGCAGCTGGGCTCCGATGAGCTCGATTAAGTCAGCTACCGCACCCGCTGGGCTCTGACGAGCTCCATTTTGGTTAGCTTAGGGTAGGGTAGGCGTCCGGCGAGCTTTGTATGTATGAATCTATGGCATGTATGAATGATCATCCCCGCTTTTGTGTACTTCTCTCATTTATTTCTCGCGCGAAACAAGTTTTTCAAATTTTAGGGTTTCAGTTAAGGATTATGTTCTCCCGCGGAGTTTTTGAGCCCGTATACAACCTGTTGCGCGAATTGTATATCGCGTTTTCAGTTCCGCGGTTTACGGGGCCTGCTAGAGTTGCTCTTAAAACTGCACAACCCGTATAATTCCGGCGACTGTATGGATTTGGCCCGATTTTTGGGCCAGACCAGAACCCGTATAGTCGGCCCGGCCCGTAATTTTTTTATAGTGGCCTAGAAACAACCCCCCCACTGTGCAGTATATATCCGGGTCTGCAACCACGATACGGGTCAAAACCCTATCCCCCCGCCGCCACGATTCCCCATTCCCCCTTGTGATCTCTCGCCGTCGGTGACATAAATCCGCCGCCCCGCCCACCGATCCACCACGATGTGGGGCGGGATGTGGAGCTCTGGCCGGCGCGATGGCGATGACCCCGAGCGGAAGCGTTGTGTCGCCACCGACGCGGCGAGGAAGCTGTCCGCCCGGCGGTACACCAAACAAGGCCTTGAGCCATCGGCGTCCCTCCTCCGCCGCGAGACAGGGGAGTACGACCGGCGGCAGGCTCGGCTCGCCTACGGCGCGGGCAGCTCGTACGGTGCGGGTAGCTCCTCCGATGCTTGCAACTCGCGCACGCCGCTGCCGTCGGTCAAGAGGGAGGTGGAGGAGCTCCCGTCGCTCCGCGCGGTGAAGAGGGAGCACAAGGCGGAGCGGCCGCGCACCGGCGTCGTCGGGCCGGAGGACTTCCTCCCCTCCTCCGAGGCGGACGCCATCGAGGCGGCGATCCTCGCGCGGTGCGCAGGAGGAGGAGGAAGTGGCGCAACGCCGCCGCCGGGACGAGGAGGTCAATGACGTCCTGCTCGAGCAGGGCCTCGCCAGGGCGCGGGAGTTCGAGGAGAAGGAGGAGGCGTGGCGCCGCGAAGCCAAAGCGCAGGACTCCATGTGCATCGACCTCACCTCCGACAACGACGCCGAGTGATTGCTACCGCCGCCGCACCCGCAGGGCTCCGACAAGCCCCATTTTGGCCAGTTTACGGCTAAGGTAGATCGACGCGCAATAGGTAATTGATGAACTATATGTATGTATGAATGCTCATTTCTATTATATGTATGTTTGAATGATCATCTCTATGGTTTTTTGTTCATTTCTCGCGCGGAACATTTTTTCAAATTTTACAGTTTCATAAAAAGGTTTTTGCTCGGCCGCAGCCAAATTCGCCCCTTATAAAAGGGCAACCGCGAACCTTAAACGCCTTATAAGGGCTAGCCTTATAAGGGGTCCGCTAGAGATGCTCTAACCAAGTACTCTCTTCATCCAAAAATAAGTGTCTCAACTTTGTAAGCACTAGTACAAAGTTGTATTAAGTTTGAAACACTTATTTTAAGACGGAGTATTTGGTTATTGGGTACCGCCCAATAATCATATTTCTTTTTTTTTAACATGGTACAAACATAAATGCTCATACACTCACTTCTATAATAAACACATGCATGCCATTATTTTGAGATTGACAAAGTCACCGTAAACACCTTCGTAGTCTATGAAAATGCCTTCTCCCACTAAATACACATCACCAAAAAACCTAGAATAAATTAAGAAAAAAAAATGCAACTATCAATGTAAGGTTCTACCACAAGGAAACTTAACCATCTAAAGTTTGCATCACATTTCTCTTTCTCGTTACTCCACATGAAACCCATGTACCATGCAAAAGAGAAGACAGACTTTTTTGAAACTTCTGAACTTTAATGGCTAACGTCTAGCTAAATATGTTATACAGTGGCAACTTTCACAGACCATATAACCAGATACGGAAGATACATGCTTTCAATATGAACATGTCTTGGATGGTCGCGGGTTCGAGTAGCATTACTGAACTTACGATTTTAAGGACGAAGGACGGGTACATAGGACCTAACCACTGCCCCAACAAGAAGTTGCTAATTTTTATTTTTATTTTTGAAAAGGGAAATATATTAATATCGCGAAGATACCAATTCACCCAGCCTCTGCACCAACAAGAAGTCATGAAGACATCCAGGATGCACACAGCCCGAAATAGAAATAAAAAAGAAATAAAAAAAAGACCTCGCCACAATGATCAACTCCTCTTAGCAGCAACACACAAACCACCATCAAAGACAACATCCGGAAAACATTAAATTACTCCAAAAACGACGCCTTCAAGAAGGAAACAGTGCACAAGCGTCGTCGTCGCCCGATCCAAGATCATAGGTTTTCACCCTGGAGAAAGACCGAACTCTCAAAACAATACCTTCAACAAGGCAATTGCCAGGCACAACCAATGAAGGTCAGACCTTAGGTTTTCACCCTGAAAGTCACGGCTCGGCACTCGAGGAGCACCACCAAAAATGAAATCCTCCAATGTTGTCGCCCCCACTTGACACTGCTGCTACTGAAAGTTATCAAACACCTGGCTGACTCCATAGCCTTCAAGGCCACCTCCGCCTTACTGATCCTACGATCTCAGTCATCAAGACTTTCTCCACCGCTGTCTGTGCCATGGAAATCGAGATGTCGACATGTCCCATGGTGTCAACAAATAACAGAGCTTCGCGCCACGCCCTCGTGAAGCCACGTTGGCTGATATGGACGCGCACGACCGGATACTATCTGATCCAGATATCCTTGAACAAGATCTCCAGCAATAGTTCCGGAACACGTCGACGACCAGATCAAGTAGGACCAATCAAGCAGAACATTGCCATGATGCGATAAAAGTACAAGGCCGCCACCACACCGCTGCCTCCACCAAGACGACGCCAACGCCGCCACGGCGGAGGACACCAGCCCATGCTGTCCACAGCCCGCGGCTCCAGGCGCCAGATCTGACGGAAACGGCAGCCGCCGACCCACCATCACGCCGCGCCGGCCCACCCCGCACATCAGCGCCGTGCTCGAGCGGCAGCAGTACGGCGCGCAGACGAGTAGATACATCGAGTTCATTACCAATCTAGTGGGACGTGAACATTTTTTCGCGGGGACGTTAACATTTTTAATTCAAAAAACTTGGATATAACCACATGGGAATAGTGTTGCAAATTGGGCTACGTGTTATCGAAGTTTCCCAGAAACGTTAATGGATTGAAGATTGAAGGACTAGAACAAGTGTTCTGTTTTCAGCGACCATGTGCGGTTGTGCCCCTTGTGAAACCGCAAAGAGAGATGGATTGCGAGAGATCGCACAAGATCATCATAAGAGAAGGGCAACACTGTACTTGCAATCTTGTGTTCAGGGTCCTTCTTGCCAAGTTCTTAGACCTTCCTGTATTTTTTTCCTTTTACTAGGACAATGCCCGTGCGTTGCAACGGGATATAAAAATTCCAATACGTTAACTTTTGATTACATGTCCATACTAATGGGAATATGGGATTGTGTAAATATTTATCAAATCTCGTCCGTAATTTACCTTATCGTTTGATGAGAAGTTTAGTAAGTAAATTAAAGTGAAATTAGTTCAGAAGTTAAGTAAGTTAAGGCGATTGATTATCATACGGGAAGGTTAAACAAAGTGATGATGAGAAGAAAACTGAAAGATGAAACCTTACATTCTTAAATATAAGTAAAGAGGTTTTTGGGGTAGCTGAACCGTGCTTCCTGAAATAATGTAAAGCAGCTCTAGATCCTTGGGGCCTCAAAAAATGGAAAAGAACGAGGAGCAACATTGGCTACCTTCGCAAAGGTGGATGTGTGGGCACACCTCCAAAACTCTGTGACACGACATTGGATACTCCAAGGACCCCAAGCATCTGGGTCCCGACATTCACCTTGTTTCGAGGCCGCCACCTCAAATTTCGCCGCCTATCATTCATGTTGCAATGCCGCATGGGCCGGTCATCCTGCAGCCCACATTGTACGAAAAAAGCATCCACAACGCATGATCGTCACATCGAAACTCAAGGCCGCTGCCCCGATCTCCATTGTCAGCTAACCCTACTTCAAGTCATTTCAACCGGCTATAGCTCGGCAACCGCCGCAAAAGAGTCGCCACTCAACGACATAGGTAGTAGCACCGCTTCTTGGATCCACTAATTTACATGGCTTGGGACTATTACCGCGGCTCCATCATCTTGTCAGCACTAAGTTCGGTGAACCCATTGTGTCTCCAGTGGGAAACTACGACTACAAGTGAACTGTAGAAAATGTTGTCCAATTTCCTTTCAATCTCGTGTACAGTTTTCGATGGTTTGAGAATACATAGTGTATGCATAAGGAAGGATATCAACTGAAAGTCTGATTTATCTCTATCTTTTATCTTCTTGATTGAAACGTCGTTGTTGAAAAGATTATCAACCCATGCTTTCAAAATAAAAATTTCAAGTGAAAAGGATGGTACGGATGATAAGTACCCTCTTAGCTGTGAATCCATGTGATGGAACTTGTGAAGACACGCTTTTGAAATTGGAAATAAAAAGTTTTAATACTATATGTTTCCAAAACTAGAAGATACCCCGCACGTTGCTGTGGGAACGATTATAAAACCAATAGAAAAATTGGGCTTATAGAACTATCTTTTGAAGGAAAAAAGATTTACATAACATGTAATATAGATACATGAAGCAATTTAGTAATCCTCCTCAACTGTTCCACTATAAAAAAGAAGTAACATTCTCATAAGCCATCTCGGGCGCTGAGAGAAAGTGTTTACAAACTAATGGGTGGAAGCAAAGCATGAATCAACTATTGTATGTACCCAAAACTGAAAACTTTGATCAACTTTGCAATGAAAGGTCACAACCCTGATATATAGGATGCATTGGTGTAATCATTAACTTATCACATATTTCTTTTATCCCCAACAAAAGAAATCACCTGTGTCCGAGGACCCATGCATATGATTCCTACAATGAAAACAGTGACAATTAAATTTATGTTTTTTTTGAAAGATCCAGCTACTGCTGGCATTCATAGATTAAGCAGAAGAGAGCGGACAAAGTTTTGCTGCCATGATCAAGCGATCATAGCAGACAAAGGTGGGCGAAAGAAAGATTACAAGCTGTCACGACATTGTGCTACAATCACAGCCAGGGTCTCCCAGGGGGGTCTCCAGGCATTTCGCGCCAGCCAACCGCCATAGATCGCTATCGCGAGAGATGGCAGCCACGATAGAATTGACAGGGGAGGATCTGTCGTGGAAGCATCTGGCGTTGCGCTCGCTCCAGAGGTGGTGCGCCACCGGCATCAGCATCGTTTTAAGCCTCTTCCTGCCATTGGGAGGTGCAGAGCCCGTCACCGCGGCAACGTGCTGGAGGGAAGAAGAAGCCGGAGCCCAGGAGGCAGGCTCCAACGCTCGTAACCCAGGCCAGCGTGAGATCTTGAGCCACACCTCCCTTGCAAGCGGACACTCCCAGAAAAGGTGCAGAGAGCTCTCTAGGTTCCGGATGCACAGGGGGCAGAAATAGTTGTTCGCCCATCCTCTTCTCTGAAGCCGGTCGCTGCACCATAGCTTATCTTGCAAGAGGAGCCAGAAGAAAAACTTAATCTTCCCCGGAGCCCAAACAGACCAAACGAGATGTTTGAAGCCCTGCTGCACTGGGCCCTGGCATTGCATCGAGTAGGCGGACTTGACCGAGTACATCCCAGAGCTACCATGCCGCCAGGTTATTGAGTCATGCACGTCCTCCTGCAAAGAGATGAAGGTGTTGCGAGTTTGTCGCCAGAGCACCATGAATTCATCAACCAGCTCCATGTAATCCCTCCTTCTGATGTCGTTGATCCATTGGTCGTTGCGCAGGGCCTCGCGGACCGTCCTCTGCTTGTTTCTGCATCTTCTGTAGAGAGCCGGAAAGGATGTTGCGAGAGTTTCATTGCCTGACCAGCAGCAGTGCCAGAAACTTGCTTTTCTCCCATCCCCAAGCTCCACCTTGGTGGCTGTCGCAAACAGGGCCCGATCAGCCGCATCGCAGGGTAGCTCAAGCCCAACCCATGGCCGGTCCGGGTTCTGCCATGCCATCCACATCCAGCGCAGACGGAGAGCTCTGCTGAATTTCTCTAGGTTCAAGATTCCCAGGCCACCATGGTCGATCGGGGAGCAAACCCTCTTCCAGTTCACTTTGCAACTGCCCCCTGTTAGTTCCTTCTCCTGGGCCAAGAGGAAACGGCGCCTAACCTTGTCAATCTCCTTAAACAGCTTCTTAGGGAACTTGAGCACTGACATGGCGAAGATGGGGATGGCCGTCAGTATACTACGAACTAGGACACGGCGCCCAGCGATGGACATGAGCCGTCCCTTCCATGCGGCCAGCCTGGCCCTGACCCTGTCCAGGATGAACTACAACTGGATCATGCGTGGCTTGGTGATGGAGATTGGAAGGCCGAGGTATTTGACCGGGAAGGAGATCGTGCTCCCGCCAAAACCCTGCAGCACCGCAGCCAGATCAACGTGCTCGCAGCCAATGGGGGCAGCAGAGGATTTTGCAGGGTTCATGCAGAGCCCCGAGGCGCCCCCAAAGTTTCTGATGATGGCCATCGGCGAGTCAATTTCTTGCTTCACTGGGTTGGCGAAGATCACAACGTCGTCAGCGTAGAGACTAACCCTAAGCCTAGAGTCACGCCCGGGGAGCAGGGCCAGGGTTCCCTGGGCCGTCGCCTTCTCGATGAGACGCTGCAGGGGATCAATAGTGAGGATGAAGAGCAGCGGCGATAACGGGTCTCCCTGCCGTAGCCCGCGGTAGTGATCAATTCTAGGCCCGACGATGCCGTTTAGGAGAACAGACGACGAAGAGGAGGCCAGAAGCACGGCGATCCAATCACGCCAACGAGCACTAAATCCTAGATGCTGCAGAAGCTCCAGGATGTATTCCCAGGAAACGGAGTCGAACGCCCGCGTAATATCTAGCTTCAGCAGCAAGGCCGGAGTTTTCCTTCGATGAAACGCTCGCACGTAGTTTTGCACGTAGAGAAAATTTTCCTGAATGCTTCTAGACTTCAGAAAGGCACTCTGCGCCGGGGAGAAGAGGTCGCCGATGATGGACGCCAGGCGGATCAACAACACCTTAGCAATAAGCTTGGCGATGGAGTGGATTAGGCTGATTGGTCTATAGTCAGAGAGCGAGAAGGCCGCCGTCTTCTTGGGTAGGAGGACTACCATGGCCGAGTTGATTTTGTCGAAGTTGGAGCCAGCAAGCCTATAGAACTGATGGAACACCTCCATGATGTCAGCTTTGATGATATGCCAACACGAGCGGAAGAAGACGCCGCTGAAACCATCAGGGCCCGGAGATTTTTCCGCCGGCGACGCCTGGATTGCTTCCCATACCTCCTGCTCCGTGAACGGGTTGTCAAGGCCGGCGGCATGCACGGACGGCATGTCCAGAGCGTGCCAGTTGATCGTGCAGGCCCTCCCCTCCTTGGTTCCCAGGATCCTCTGGAAGTGGTCGTGCACAGCCTGCTCCTTCTCCTCATGATCAGTCACCACCCTCTCCTCCAGCTGCAGAGAATGAATGAAGTTCTTCCGTCTTCTAGAGGCGATCTTGGCGTTGAAGAAGGCGGTGTTTGCGTCGCCGGCGCGCAGTCAAGCTACACGCGAGGCCTGACGCTTCCGAGCTCGCTCAACGGCGGCCAGCCCTAACACCCTGATCTTCAGCGTCTTCCTCAGGTGGAACTCATGACCTGACCTGCGATTCCTGCGCTATGTCAAACTGCCGGATGATCTCGGAGGCGATGTGAAACTGCAATCTTGCGTCGCTGAAGAGGGACTTGCTCCAGATTTTGAGATGTTCCATCATCCTCCTATTTATGTAAACAATGTAAACAGTGTACAAAAATGTTACTTTGTGAAGTCAATTAATCTATGTGTTTTTCACGCAAAAGGAGAATAATTAATCCAATATTTTTTTCAGAAAATTAACCCAATGTTTAAGAAGGTTCGTACGGCTGCAGCAAGATTATCCGTTAGGCTGTGTAGCACACATAAGAAATCAAATGATTTGGGTATCTAAGATATGCAGAATCAAATGCAATGCATGTGTAGTGCCAATAATAATCAAAAGTTTTAGAAGATGGGGCTCGTACGTACCCAATCTGCCAGATGGTTATATATGAAATCCAGAATTAGGATTAGGCTGCACATCAAGAAGCGCTAATTCATCTTCAGACCCTTATACTTATCCGAAGAACAACATAGAATTGGCCTGGGCAGTGGTCCAGCATATACATCTGCACAGCAAAATAACAAACTGAAGAACAACACAGGAGCACATGACCTTAAACTGCAGAAGCGTTGTTGTCGTAGTCCGTAGGTGGCCGTCCTCCACCTGTTCAAGGTAGCAAGCACCTCCGAACTACCAGCAAGCGGCACAAAACGTACGAACACAACATCAGAACAGGAAATCAATCTAATCACAAAGAAAGAAATCCAGAACATATCAAAGGCTCGAGCTCACCATTAGTACTGATCTTGATCGGAGCTGTGCAGACCATGGAAATCCAACAAATAAGACAGAAGATTAATCCTCCAAAGCACCACCAGCAATCCAAAAATAAAACAGCTAATAAGTGCATGCACTCACGGTCTGAAGGGCCAATCGCGAGGAGAAGAGATGCTCATGCTCTTTTTCAGTTGGGCTTGCGGGTGTTCATAGCGACATAAAGAGGGAATTTGGGAGGCCAGCGAGCTTCTCCTTCCGCTCCCGTGCCGTCACGAAAAACGGATCTCATCCTGCTCCCGTGCGGCTCCAGCGAGCCGCACCGGGGCGCTAAATCCGGCCGCTCGGGACCTTCTTCTCCTCCTTTCTTCCCCTCGCCGCCGCCGGAAGGGGTCGCCGGGCAAAGCTCGAGCGGCGTTGGCGGCGGCGAGGCCCTACGATGGCGGGGAGGTGATCGATCGGGTGGTCTCCTGACTTGGTGGCGGGCTGCAGTGAAGGCTCTCGCGAGGGCAGATGGAGGTGGCGCATCGGGAGCAAGCGATGCGGCAGCCCGTGCGGTGTGTTCCATCACCAGATGGATGCATCCTTGTGACGTGGCTGCCAGGCAACGGGATGTTCGTCCCCAACCGAGGTGCTGTGTCCTGCGGTGTGGCCTGGGTCCGTCTCTTGCCTTGCGCTACCTCTACGGCTACGGACCTCGCCAGCAGCTGATCCACGCGTGACGGCGCGGCGCCGTGACTTACTGGAGATGGCTGCCTGCCTGGCCTCCGGTACCTCTCCGGCATGCCTACTCTAGCTCATGTCCACGGCGGTCGATCTGATCTAGAACTTGGCCTGAAGATCTAGCGATGCGGGCCTATGCCGATCGGTCTTCCTCCAGACAATTTGCCTTCAATGATGAGTTTCATTTTCAATCCATGTGCGGTGGCTTGATGCAAAGGGTGTGGTTGTGCAGCGACGGAGATGAACTTTCTAACCCATAGTATGTGGTTTTTGAGATTGTGGAAAAGTGGTGACGACAATACATGATTGACTTCGATTGATGGTGCTTCTTGAGCACACGGTCTGAAGCTTCGGGGTGAAAACCCAAGGTCTGGCCCATGTTGGTTATACCTGGCAATGACGATGTTTTTCATCGTTACCTTGTTGAGGGCATTGCTCGGATCTGCTCGGACTTTTCTTCAGGGTGAAAACCTAGAATCCGACTTTTACTGGTTGGATCCGGTGACGAAGATGCTTGAGCGTCGTTCCCTTCATGAAGGCGTTGCCGTTGAAGAATCTCGTTATCCTTCTGTTGTCAAAAAATGGTTGGTGCAGATATGGTCATTGTCATAGTTTGTCGATCACTATTTTGATCAATTCCATAATTTTTTTTCTCTCGCTTGGGCATAGCTTTGATCTTTTATGACTTTGCTCTTTGCCGGCGAGTTTTTTAGTGTGCGTGTGTTGGTATTGGCTGTGTGCATCCTAGCTATGCAGAGGCCGGGTGTGTGCTCATTGTGTTTGTATCCACTTGATGCTTCATTTTGAGTCAACAAAATTCACCCTTTATCGAAAAAAGCGAGCTTCTCCTTCCCGAACTCATCCGCTGGAAACGCTGCCGCGACAGGGATGGTCGTGGTACGTCTGACTCTGAGAGCGTAGACTCGAGGTGGGCATGGAGCAGAGCAACGCGTGCGCACATACTCGCTTGGCTTCGCAGGGACGGTCGCATCATGCACGACCGCCACACTGCCACTGGAACGGGATCGCGACGGCGATTGCCGCGTCTTGTGCGTCTGAGGACGCCAGCGCCAGGAAGCTCGGAGCAGAGCAGCGCATCAGAGGTTGCCCGCGCCAGTAGAGCCGGCCAGCCGGGAGTAGACCAACGGCATGCGCACTGGCTGATTCAGCTGTGGGAGGATGGCCGCATCGATTACTCCTTCCACGGAAAGGATGAACGGATCCAACGTGAGCGCCCATAGGTATAGCTAGAGGTCCGATGTGCCTACAATCAGAAGGGCCATCGGTGTCAAATTGCAGGAATCCTGGAACGGGAAGCAGTGCGTTCGAGCGGTAGGAAGAGTTTGAGGGACTGGAGGCAAGGAAAGCGAAGGGGAGGGGAAGAATAAGCGGTGGCCAAGGAGAGGAAGCGGAGAAGGCCAACTCGCTCGCCTCGGTTTCCAAACTGTATTGATTGTGTGGCTCATAAAAAGTCGAAAGTGGAACACGCATGTTAAAAAAAAGTAGAACGCGCGCATTGTGCCGAGGTGAATAGGACGTTGCGTTCACTTGGCAGTAACTGAAGCTAACGTGGAAGCTTTCTATTGTGGTGGGCAGCATGGGCCCCGCATGTAAGCCTCTAACTAAACGCTGACGTGGCATTGTTGTTGATGTGGATAGGCTGCATGTTAAGAGAAATAACATAGTGGGGATGAACTATTTAGGCATTATAGATTATAGATTAGGAACAAAATAGTTGCCAAATTCATCGTTGATAGCATTATGATTTGTTTGGAGAGCTTGGTGATTGTCATATGTAGCTTTTTTAACAACAAACATATGTTGATATCTAGGATTTGATTGATATATATTGTGTTGTTAAGACCTATTGTGCGGTCATCATCCTCGCCCCCTCCCCCATGCCCTAATCCCGACTCCATCCCTGATAGTGACCTAACATGTGGGCCCTGCATTTATTGTGGCAGCATGGCTCAACTTGAAGCACGACCCAACCTCTCTCTATGTCCTTTTCAAACCCTAGATGCCACCAACCCTCTATGACATATCTATAATCTCCCCCCCACCCCCCGCGGCTCACAACTTTCTTCTCCATGAGACTGAAGGCCCGAGCCACCAGCATCAGTGCAAACCACTTCTTGCCAGGTACAACCGAAGATGGGGCTCCATCATTCTTCCCCCACCACTGATAGCCCCCAACATTCTCCATCAAGGCATATATCCTGCGCCTCCCTAATCATGCCAGGCGCAATGATGCTTTGACTCCTCATCGGTTGTTCATCGTCTGTGCCTGGCTCGTCCCGCACATCACGGTGGTAGCGTTATTCTGAGCTCTGCGTCGACTACTCAACAACTGCACCCCGCTAGCCTTTGTGCAGCACGAAACGATGATCACATCCCTATGATCCCCGTTGTAGTTTACCTACTTGGGCATATTTTCACAACTCACGAGGGCGAGGCAGAAATCCCATGGGAAAATATAGCCAACCGGTAAAGGGGACGACCAAAAACCCGACCCAAGAGCAAAACAAGGAAGAGTGTGGCAAGGACGAGGATCACATGGTAGTACGCGATGGGTTTCTTCACTTTATCATTCTGACTCCACCTCATGCTCGCAACATCAGTTGATCACATTTGGTTGCTAAATTCACAAAATGGTTTCTCTCACAAACAGTCAGTTCAATTTACAATCCATCTTCACCACAGAGTTCGTCTTGACGAGGCTTCAAAATAAGATCCCATGTTAGCATGTTACAATGAATTCTTTCTTCACCACTAGTTGCGAAATTTTGCCAACATAGTTGCCATCTTAACGTTGAGTAGTTTCCATGATGATTGTGTAAAGTTACCAAGTAATAGTTTCTTATGGTTTTAGACATTCAGTAATGTTACACAGAGCTAGAGAGTGAGCATTAAAGTGTTAAAAACACTTAAAAGTGGCATCAAATTATACAGTACCATGAAGAAAGTTTGATCGATGTTTAGCAACCGACTACCGTGTTAATTTTGACAACTATGTGGTTGGTAACTAGTAAGTAAGTGATAGTAATATGCCAAGTTTCGACGAAAAAAAGAAGTTGTCAAAACACACCGATTGAATCTAGTTTTGAAGATCTTGTTGCGATGAAGCAACATTAAAAGAAAATCGTCGCCTAGATTAAATGTTTGAGAGATGATTTTTTTTAAAGAAAATTGAATATAGAGAAGATTTGATGATGTTATGTTGTTGTATGCGTGCATGCAGATGCGGAGGACGAATTTTTTTTAAGGTGTGGCGAAGTCTTAAGAAAATAATTCTTCTGATGCAAATCGAAAGAGTCTATGCACATTACAAATGGAAAAACGCTTGCTGCCGCCGCTGGCCAGCCGTCGCCAGAGCCTGCCGCCGCCCGCTGGAGCTTGCTGCCGCCGCTTGCTGCCGTCGCCCGCTGGACCCTGTTGCCGCCCTTTCTATCGCCGATGTCCAGCCGTCGCCGGAGCCTGCTGGAGCCGCCTGCCTCATCGGTCGCCCGGCTGGTCGTCGTGTCCTGGCTAGCCGTCGCCACCGCCGCTGCGCTAGGGTTACGGGCAGAGGAGTGGTTGCGGGCTTGCGTCCCGTTCGTGATTGGGGTGGGGTTCGTCCCGTGCGGACGAGTGCGTTACGACTCGCGTGCGTGTCATGGGGCGCTACTGGCCCAGCCAAGTCGGCCCATCAGGCGAGTGCTCGCTGGGCGAACGAGTCACCCGATGCCACTAGTAGAAAACAGGCCTTCCGTTTAACCCTTTAGTCCCGGTTTGGCTTTGGCCCGGGACTAATGTGACCATTAGTCCCGGTTCCAACGGCTAGGAGCGGTCGGGGGGCAGGGGCACCATTAGTCCCGGTTCATTTGGGACCTATAGTCTCGGTTTGTATCACAAACCGGGACTAAAGGGGTGGTGGTAGGCTGGTGTCAGCCTGGGCCCCCACGAGCCCTTTTAGTCCCGGTTGGTTATACAAACCGGGACTATAGGTGGACCTTTAGTCCCGGTTTGTATAACCAACCGGGACAAAAGCTTTCCCTATATAAACCCTTCGTCCAGCCCGACTCCATTTCTCTGTTTTCTCCATTCGAATTCCCCTCTCTGTTCTTCCCCTAGCTCGAGCTCCTCCCTCCATTTTTGCCAAGATTTGTCAAGATTTGAGGCACCCCAATCCATCCAAGTGTCCACAAAGGTTAGCAACTTTGTCCTTTCATTTCTTATTGCTAGATCAGCTCGTGCAATGCTTTATAAGTATAGTGATTTGTGGGTTTTAGTTTGGGTGTAATTATGTGGTAGTTTTTTTGATTTATATGCAATTTGAGCTCAAATTAACTCCTTAGTTTGCATATGTGTAGGTGTGGTTTACTTAGTGTGCCTTCCCGTCCCCGTCCTAACCACCGTCGATCGCCCGCACCGTCCCGTCGCCGGCACCACCTTGGTGAGCCTCTTCTTGTGTTCTTATCATTTTTATTAAAAAAATCTTATTTGTATGATTTAGATAGTTACTTGCATAATTTTCTTACTTGTATGATTGTTGTTATATATAGTGCCATGGTTATGATATCCGTGCCCGTCGGCCCTCGTCCGGTTTACGATTCGGATGTGGTATATTCTCTTTTATAACTATTTGTTGCATTTCGTGTTAATGACAATTATGCCCATCAAGTTGACATAGATATTTTTATCTAGGAGGTAGTTGAACCGGAAATACCAACCGACCTATTGTCGAGAAGTTAAATTTAGTTGAAAAAGAAAACGAAATATATGCATATTACGTTTGCGAGAACATTCGCTTTATGACCGAAAGCAACAAGAGTGCAAGAAATCTTTGGGTACGTAAACACCATTCATATTTTTTTCATGATCTAATACATATATGCACAACTAACATGTTCATATTGATCTCCTTCTTTAAAGATGCACGAGATGCGGGATAAGCTCCTACCAACGGACCACATACGAGCAATTCAAGAGGAAATTGCGGGATTTTTGCTTCGGCAGGTCATATCTCCCGACGGAGAATACCATTACCCGATCCACAAATAATCTGCAAATTGTACGATAAATTGTATATACCAAATTGTATATATATATATGTGTATGCATGTGGTCGTACGAGAAATTCTATGATATATATATATATATATATATATATATATATATATATATATGTGTGTGTGTGTGTGTGTTTATATGATTGCTTGTACGAGAAATTTTATGATATATGATCGGTTCTACGAGAAATTCTATTATATATGCATAACGTGTACAGTATGTAGTAGCATAAAATATGTTTGAAATGAAAAGGAATTAAATGGAAAACACAAAATGAAAAGGAAAAATAAACAATAAACACTAATTAAACCCCTAAACACCTAAACCCCTAAACCCCTAAACCCCTAAACCTTTAGTCCCGGTTGGTGTTACCAACCGGGACCAAAGGTCCCCATGCCCTGGCGCGCGCTGCCGACCACGTAGCCAGGGTTTAGTCCTGGTTCGTAGCCAACCACTAGTAGAAAACAGGGCTTTGGTCCAGGCCTGAAATCCCATTAATCCCGGTTCACTCACGAACCGGGACCCATGGGGGCATCGGTCCCGGTTCGTGAGGCCAGGGCGCCGGCCGGGCCTCGTTGGCCATTGGTCCCGGTTCGTCTGACCCCTTTGGTCCCGGTTCCAGACACGAACCGGGACCAATGGGCCTCGCTCCTGGCCCACAACCATTGGTCCCGGTTTGTGGCTGGAACCGGGACCAAATGGTGTCCTTTAGTCCCGGTTCCATCCACAAACCGGGACCAATGGTTGGCCTATATATAGCCCCTGCCCGCGAGCAGAGCAATGCACTGCTCTGCTTTTTTGGCCGGCCATGGGAGAGCTTTGTGGTGCTCTAGCTCCTATGCACATGAGGTGTTCGATGAAATGCCCGAGCCACACTTAAGCTTTCTCCTCTCGAAGCTCCTTGTCCAAGCTCCATTTTCCTCAAGATTTGTCTAGGTTTGGCGGTCCGTCCTGTCCCGTCCCCGTCCTCACCGCCGTCGATCGCCCGCGCCCATCTCGGCGCCGGCACCACCGTGGTTAGCCTCTTCTTCTTATCTTCTTTCTAAAAGAAAAAAGTTCTTACTTGTATGATTTAGATAGATACTTGTGTAATTTTCTTACTTTTATTATTGTTTGTTATTATATAGTGCGATGGTTTTGGTATCCGCCTCCGTCGGCCCTCGTACTGTCTATGATTCGGATGTGGTATATATTATCTTTTATAACTATTTGTTTTATTTAGTGTTTATGACAATTATGCCGACCAACGTGACATAGATTTTTTAATCTAGGAGGTATGTGAACCGGAAATTCCAACCGACATAGAAATTCTTGTCGAGAAGTTAAATTTGGATGAAAAAGAAAACAATTACTTGAAAGAAAAATTACAAAGAGTTGAAGAGGAGAAGATGAAATTGGAGTTGAATGTTGCCGATGTCGTCGACGATCACAAGATCAAGATGGATGCAATGCGCTTGAAGATTAGAAAGATTAGAAAATATGCCATTCATACTGAGGCTTGGTATCATTATGCCGTTGGATCAATTGGTACCTTAGTTGCGGTTATGATCGCATTTGTTGTTGCATTTAAATTTTATATTTTCAATGTATGTTTTAATTAGATGCTCTAGAGAGCTATATGTTGTTCAATAATGAGAACTTTGTATGAATGTTATGTATTTATTTTGGTCACTACTGTACTTTGGCTTTAATGTGATGATGAATTTCTATTAATTTGGTCACTTCTCTATTCATGATATGATGTAATGGTTTTTAATACACTTTATTATATAACGCACGCAGATGAACCGGCAATGGATGTACGGTGACCGACGCACCTCCGAGTATATTAAGGGCCTGCATAATTTTCTCGAAGCGGCTGAGGCAAACAAGCAGAATGGTTTTATGCATTGTCCATGTACTGTCTGTGAGAATACGAAGGCTTTCTCCAACTCTAAAACCCTTCACTTCCACCTGCTTGAGAAGGGTTTTATGCCACACTATAATGTTTGGACCAAGCACGGAGAAAGAGGGGTTATGATGGAAGATAACGAGGAAGAAGAGGATGATGACAACTACCCGCCCCCTGAATACGGTGATGCTGCAATGGGGGAAGCTGAAGATCAAGAGGAACCAGACGATGTGCCCGATGATGATCTTCACCGGGTCATTGTTGATGCACAGAGAGAATGCGAAAGTGAAAGGGAGAAGTTGAAGTTCGATCGCATGTTAGAGGATCACAAAAAAGGGTTGTACCCAAATTGCGAAGATGACAACAGAAAGCTCGGTACCACACTGGAATTGCTGCAATGGAAGGCAGACAATGGTGTATCTGACAAGGGATTTAGTTCTCTACTGAAAATAATGAAGAAGAAGCTTCCAAAGGATAACGAATTGCCCGACAGTACGTACGAAGCAAAGAAGGTTCTATGCCCTCTAGGATTGGAGGTGCAGAAGATACATGCATGCCCTAATGACTGCATCCTCTACCGCGGTGCGTACGAGGATCTGAACGCATGCCCGGTATGCGGTGCATTGCGGTATAAGATCAGAAGAGATGACCCTGGTGATGTTGAGGGCCAGCGCACCGGGAAGAGGGTTCCTGCCAAGGTGATGTGGTATGCTCCTATAATACCACGGTTGAAACGTCTGTTCAGAAACAAAAAGCATGCCGAGTTGATGCAATGGCACATAAAAGACCGTAAGAAAGACGGGAAGTTGAGAGCACCCGCTGACGGGTCGTAGTGGAGAAAGATCGAGAGAAAGTGGAGCGACTTTACAGATGACCCAAGGAACGTATGGTTTGGTTTAAGTGCAGATGGCGTTAATCCTTTTGGGGATCAGAGCAGCAAGCATAGCACATGGCCTGTGACTCTATGTATGTATAACCTTCCTCCTTGGTTGTGCATGAAGCGGAAGTTCATTATGATGCCAGTGCTCATCCAAGGCCCTAAGCAACCCGGCAATGACATTGATGTGTACCTAAGGCCATTAGTTGATGAACTTTTACAGCTATGGAATGGAAGAGGTGTACGTGTGTGGGATGAGAACGAACAGGAGGAATTTGACCTACATGCGTTGTTGTTTGTAACCATCAACGATTGGCCTGCTCTCAGTAACCTTTCAGGACAGACAAACAAGGGATACCACGCATGCACACACTGTTTAGATGACACCGACAGTATATATTTGGACAAATGCAGGAAGAATGTGTACCTGGGGCATCGTCGATTTCTTCCGACCAACCATCAATGTCGAAAGAAAGGAAAACATTTCAAAGGTGAGGCAGATCACCGGAAGAAGCCCGCCCTCCGTACTGGTGATCACATACTTGATATGGTCAATGATTTATAAGTAATCTTTGGAAAGGGTCCTGGCGGACTATCTGTTCCGACTGACGATGCGGGACGCGCACCCATGTGGAAGAAGAAATCTATATTTTGGGACCTACCCTATTGGAAAGACCTAGAGGTCCGCTCTGCAATCGACGTGATGCACGTGACGAAGAATCTTTGCGTGAACCTGCTAGGCTTCTTGGGAGTGTATGGGAAGACAAAAGATACACCGGAGGCACGGGAGGAACAGCAACGTGTGCATGAAAAAGACGGCATGCATCCAAAGCAGTATGAAGGTCCTGCCAGCTACGCTCTTACCAAAGAAGAGAAGGAAATCTTCTTTGAATGCCTGCTCAGTATGAAGGTCCCGTCTGGCTTCTCGTCGAATATAAAGGGAATAATAAATATGGCAGAGAAAAAGTTCCAGAACCTAAAGTCTCATGACTGCCACGTGATTATGACGCAACTGCTTCCGGTTGCATTGAGGGGGCTTCTACCGGAAAACGTTCGATTAGCCATTGTGAAGCTATGTGCATTCCTCAATGCAATCTCTCAGAAGGTGATCGATCCAGAAATCTTGCCAAGGTTAAGGAGTGATTTGGTGCAATGTCTTGTTAGTTTCGAGCTGGTGTTCCCACCATCCTTCTTCAATATCATGACGCACGTCCTAGTTCATCTAGTCGACGAGATTGTCGTTCTGGGCCCTGTATTTCTACACAATATGTTCCCCTTTGAGAGGTTCATGGGAGTCTTAAAGAAATATGTTCGTAACCGCGCTAGGCCAGATGGAAGCATCTCCATGGGCCATCAAACAGAGGATGTCATTGGGTTTTGTGTTGACTTCATTCCTGACCTTAAGAAGATTGGTCTCCCTCAATCGCGGTATGAGGGGAGACTGACTGGAAAAGGCACGCTAGGAGCGGACTCAATAATATGTAGGGACGGGCATTCTTGGTCTCAAGCACACTACACAGTTCTACAGAATTCTACCTTGGTGACCCCGTATGTCGATGAACACAAGAATATTCTGCGCTCCAAACACCCGGAGCAGTGTGACGACTGGATTACATATGAACACATAAGGACTTTCGGCAGTTGGTTGCAAACACGTCTCATGGGTGACAACACTGTTTCTGATGAGCTGTACTCGTTGGCCAGGGGACCATCTTCGACTGTATTGACTTACAAAGGGTACGAGATAAATGGGAATACATTTTACACGATCGCCCAAGATCAAAAGAGCACCAACCAAAACAGCGGTGTCCGCTTTGATGCAGCAACCAAGAGGGGAAAGGACACATATTATGGTTACATAGTGGACATATGGGAACTTGACTATGGACATGATTTCAAGGTCCCTTTGTTTCAGTGCAAATGGGTCAATCTGTCAGGAGGCGGGGTACAGGTAGACCCACAGTACGGAATGACAACAGTGGATCTGAACAATCTTGGGTACACAGACGAACCATTCGTCCTAGCCAATGATGTGGCGCATGTTTTCTATGTGAAGGACATGTCTACCAAACCGAGAAAAAGAAAAGATAAGAAAGCGAATACATCATACGATGAGCCAAAGCGCCACATAGTTCTTTCAGGAAAAAGAGACATCGTGGGATTGGAGGGAAAGACAGACATGTCTGAAGATTATGAAAAGTTTCATGAAATTCCTCCCTTCAAAGTCAAGGCTGACCCAAGCACCCTGTTAAACGATGAAGATTATCCATGGTTACGGCGCAATAAGCAAAGGACACAAGCGAAGAAAAAGTGAAGACTTTCTCTCCACAACTAGTATGATGATGCCTTTGATCTAGAATATCACTGCAGTTACATGTGAAGAAATGAAATGCCTTTTGTAACAGATGAGTTTTCATATGAAACCCTGATACTTCGAAAGAGATTGTCCGTTTTGTACACGAAGTGCATCCAGTTTTTGCCGTAACCCTCTCAACTTTTTAGCACATGCTATCTGGGTGAAATGATGATACCATGCCAACTTTCAACCTTTTCAGAGTTCATTTGTAGTGCTTTTCAATTTCAGGGTCATTTAGCTTAAAAAATCAGTAAATGCATGAAAAATACCAGATGAAGTCAGAAAGGGTTGAAAATTGATGATGTGGCTTTGAATGGTTCATTTTGAACACACAAAAAGTCTGGAGTTCAAATAAGTTCAAAAAAATGAAATACCTTTGTAACACATGAGTTTTCGTCCGAAACCCTGATACTTCGAAAGAGATTGTCCGTTTTGTACACGAAGTGCATCCAGTTTTTGCCGTAACCCTCTTAACTTTGTAGCACATGCTATGTGGGTGAAATGATGATACCATGCCAACTTTCAACCTTTTCAGAGCTCATTAGTAGTGCTTTTCAATTTCATGGTCATTTAGCTCAAAAAATCAGTAAATGCATGAAAAGTGCCAAATGAAGTCAGAAAGGGTTGAAAATTGATGATGTGGCTTTGAATGGTGCATTTTGAACACACAAAAAGTCTGGAGTTCAAATAAGTTCAAAAAAAAATGAATTCCCTTTATAACAGATGAGTTTTCGTCCGAAACCCTCATACTTCGAAAGAGATTGTCCATTTTGTACACGAAGTGCATCCAGTTTTTGCCGTAACCCTCTTAACTTTGTAGCACATGCTATGTGGGTGAAATGATGATACCATGCCAACTTTCAACCTTTTTAGAGTTCATTTGTAGTGCTTTTCAATTTCAGGGTCATTTAGCTCAAAAAAATCAGTAAATGCATGAAAAATACCAAATGAAGTCAGAAACGGTTGAAAATTGATGATGTGGCTTTGAATGGTGCATTTTTAACACACAAAAAGTCTGGAGTTAAAATAAGCTCAAAAAAATGAAATCAACTAAAAAGAATGAACTAATAGCAAAAAGAATGAACTAGAAAACTTTTATAAAACTCTAATAGCAAAAAAGAATAAACTAAAAAGAATCAATTAAAATATTCTGTTATGATCAACTAAAACAAAACTATAATATTCTTCAATAGCAAAAAGAATCAACTAAAAAGCTTTTATAAACCTCTAGTATTTTTGAAACTAAAATTATATAAAATTTATGCAACTAAAATTATCAAAGTATTTTTTGTTCAAAACATTAATAGCAAAAAGAATTTTCATAAAGTATTTTTTTGTTAGAAACTTTAATAGCAAACTAAAATAACAAAATCTGTTTTTGATTAAAACACCCATTTAAAATAACCTAAAAATTACCAAATTGAATATAATGATAAAACACACTAATATTAAATAGCAGGAAAAAGAATCACTCAAAAATCTATTTTTAAAGTAAAGTTATTCACAAACTAGTGATTCACACAAATTTCAAAGAATTCAAATTTGAAAACTAATGGCACTAACAAAAAGTTTATAATTTTTGTGACCTAAAGCAAAAAGAATCACTCAAAAAATCTAAGTATTTAGCTGTAAGTAGAAAGAAAAGAAAATAAATAAAGCAAAAAACAAAACAAAAATACTGGAAAAAAATTAAAAAAAATGTCGCCTACTGGGCCACCATGGCCTGCATACGACTAGAAACCCAACCGTTAGTTGGGCCAGGATGCAGGCCCAGTAGGCCCACAGGCAGAGAGACACGTTTAGGCCCGTATGCCTGCATAAGAGAGGAGCTCGAAAGGGGAGGCGCACCAGCGCTTATAAACCACTATCGACGCCCTTCAGCTAGCGAGGTGGGACTAAACATCCACCCGCCCGACGCCGTGCCAGCCGCATCCCTTTCGTCCCGGTTGGTGCCACCAACCGGGACCAATGCCACCCTTTGGTCCCGGTTCGTGCCACCAACCAGGACCAAAGGTCTCTGCTTCCCGCCCTTTGGGCTGCTGAAAATGACCTTTAGTCCCGGTTGGTGGCACCAACCGGGACCAAAAGGGTGATATTGGTCCCGGTTGGTGCCACGAACCGGGACCAATGCTCTGTGTATATAAGCCCACACTTAGCAGTTTCTCGAAATCACTTGTTCTTCTCCGCCCGATGCCCCCAGGCTGCTCCTCATCGCCGTCGCCGCCGAGCCCTGCCCCGACGCCGTCAGGCTGCTCCACCTCGCCGTCGTCGCCGTCGCCGAGCTGCCCCGACGCCGTCCCCGCTCCCACTGTGAGCCGCCGCGCCGTTCCCCTCCTCTCCTCCCCCCCCCGCGCCCCGACGCCGCCGCCCGCCGCGCTTCGGCCGCCCACGCTCTGCTTGCCGTGCCGCCGCCGCCGCCCCGGCCGCGCTCTGCTTGCCGCGCCGCCGCCTCCGCCTCTGCCTTTTTTTGTTCATATGCAGATGTATGGATGCTGTATGTATGGATGATTTTTGGATATGTATGCATTGATGTATATGTATGCAGATGTGTATGCAGATGTGTATGGATGATCCATGGATATGTATGCATTGATGTATAATTTTTTTGTTCATATAACTTTTTTTTGTTCATAGAACTTTTTTTGTTCATAGAAAGTTTTTATATATGATCCATGGATATATGAGCAATGATGATCCATGGATGTATGCATTGATATATGAGCAATGATGTTCATAGAAAGTTTTTTGTTCATAGAAGAAAGTTTTTTGTATATTTTTTTTATGCTCATAGAAACTCTCGAGTCCACCCAAACCGGGACTGAAAGAGCGTTGTCGAGGCCACCCCAAACCCTAGAAGCGTTGTCGAGGCCACCCAAATTTACCAAGTTAAATGAGTTAAAAGAGCGTTGTCGAGGCCACCCCAAACCCTAGAAGAGTTGTCGAGGCCACCCAAATTTACCAAGTTAAAAGAGCGTTGTCGAGGGGGAACGTCGGACATGACATGAGGGGGGACGTTGGACGTCGGACATGAGGGGTGAGCATCGTTGTCGTCTACCCCCTCCCCGATAACTTCGACATGAGGGGGGACGTCGGACGTCGGACATGAGGGGTGAGCGTCGTTGTCGTCTACCCCCTCCCCAATAACTTCGACATGAGGGGTGGCGTCGGACATGACATGAGGGGGGACGTCGGACGTCGGACATGAGGGGTGAGCGTCGTTGTCGTCTACCCCCTCCCCGATAACTTCGACATGAGGGGGGACGTCGGACATGTCATGTGGAATTTTTTTTTGTTCATATAGAAAACTCCGGTAACATAGATTTATCAAGAATGCCCCCATTATGGATGTGCACAAGTTGATCCAATTTTTTTCTGATCTCATATATATATATATTCTTCTATATGTCACGTTGTCTGTCAAAGTATTGAAGAAATCCATGGCTTCATCATTAGCCGGAAGTAACAGGCGTATGATGCTACGAAGCTCTTCAAAGTTGTTTTGGAACGGAGTTCCGGATAGAATAGTTCGCTTTTTGGTACGAAATTCAGCAAAGGCCTTCCAAATAGCGATATTCGGAAGGCTCTTGCTGAACTTCGTACCAAAAAGCTAATTAATTATCCTATCCGGGACTCCGTTCCAAAACAATTTTGGAGAGCTTCGTACCATTATGTGCCTGTTACTTCCGGCTAATGACGAAGCCTTGGTTTTCTTGAATCCTTTGACACTAGACAACATGACATATAGAAGGGTAGATGAGATCAGGAAAAATATGGACCATTTTCTGCACATCTAGAATGGCGCCATTTTGTTAAATCCCTTAAAGGTTAAGAGAATCCCTTGTTTGACATTCATGAGAGAGGCGGTCCGGACGTCGGACATTCATGTTTGTATATTAATTGCCATGTTGTAATATTTGCAGAAACTATGGATCAAAGAGACTTGGAACAAGAACAGTTGTTGGGGGAGATAATTCTCGCCGGACGTGATGTCTTGTCGTTTCTCAACGACACCGATGGTCTGGAAGGAGAGGATGACGGCTCCGGTGATCGAACAATGGAGGAGGAAGGACATGATCATGATGGCTCCGGTGACCGAATGCCGGAGGAAGAAGGAGACCATGATGACGGCTCCGGTGACCGAGCGGAGGAGGGAGCTGTTGCAAAGTCCGGCGAGGTATATATATTAATTAAGCCTGTGCTGACTAGCTAATTGATGCATTAATTGTTTTGGTATGTACATATATTAACTCTTCTTTCTTCTTTTATAGCCCTCCGGATCGAGCCAAACTTCGGTAACGAGACGAGGCCCGAAGAAAAGGTTGCGCAAGGATGAAAGGTTCACGATCACAGCACTCGCGGACGATGGCCTACCGATTGAACCCAAGCGGACCAAGGACGCATTTTCTGCTCAGTGCGGAGCTATTGTTAGGGACAACATCCCGATCAGCATCAAGCAATGGAATAAGCCTAAGGACGACGACCCTTCTTATGTCACCGATAGACAGAAAGATGATCTTTGGACCTCGCTGAAGGCAAATTTCACCCTACCGCCAGAGGAGGATCCGAATAAGCCAGTTATAGAGCCACTGGTCAAGGCGTGTGCTCTTAAGAAGATGGCAGATCTATTCAGGAGGTGGAAGAATGAGTTGAAATCAAAGTTTGTCGACAAAGGGAAGACTCCAGAATTCATCGGCCGATTTGAGAAGATAAGAGATCACTGGTCCGCATTTGTGGCCTACAAGACATCGGACAAGAGTAAGAAAATGTCAGAGACAAACAAGAACAATGCTGCAAAGAAGCAGTATCACCATCACACGGGGTCAGGTGGCTATCTCAAAGCCCGGCCGTTGTGGGACAAAGCTGAGAATGACCTGATTGCTAAAGGGGTCGAACCAGAGACATTGAACTGGCCAGACTGTTCAAGGACTTGGTTCTTCGGGGTTGGGGGAACTTTGGACCCTAAAACAGGGAAGTGCCGTTGGACGGACGAGCAACTTGCAATACCCGTCAAGAAGCTTCAGAAGTATATCACCGCAGCGCAGGAAGGGACGTTCATTCCCGACAGAGAGAAGGACGAGCTGACTGAGGCCCTCGGGAATGCTGAGCACCCTGGACGAACACGAGGCACACCAGGCTCCGTTCCGTGGAAGGTTGGGTTTCCCGACGCAGGCGGTTACAGAAGCCGGGAGAGAAAGAGGAAAGCGGAGCTGAGCGACCTGCAGAAGCTCAATGCAAGACTAGAAAAGCTAGAGGAACTTGAGAGCCAGCGAGCTGCCGGCCAACCATCTCAGCGGCACGAAGCTACCCCAGAAGCTACCCCGCCATCTCAGCGGAGAAGCAGCGTGGCTTCCACGGAGCCCGTTCAGCCTGACTTCACGGCTCCTAGCTACCCCGTGGATACTATCACGGAGGCTCAACATTGCGAGCTTATGACGAAATGCCGGAACCTCACTTTCAAGGCGGCTGTCGGCTCTGTTACACCTCCTCAACCCAACGAAACTTTTCACTGCCTTCCGATTCCATATGGCTATGCTGTTGTGACGGTGGATGAAGTAATGGAGGGATTTGAGGAGCTCGAGCTTGACCACTCTACGGGTGAAGGGGAGAAGCAGCTGGTTCATGCTCTGAGGAGTACATGTCTATGGCAGAAGTAGTACATCAAGCTTCCAAACTGGACGCCTCCACCTCCTCCTCCTCCTCCGGCAAGTCAGGGCACTCCGCCTCCTCCTCCTCCTCCTCCTCCGGCGAGTGATCAGGGCACTCCGCCTCCTTCTCCGGCTCCTCCGACGTGTGAGGGCACTCCGCCTCCTCCTTTGCCTACTCCGGCGCGTCGGAGCAGTCCGCCTCCTCCTCCGCCTCGTCGGCAACGGCGGAAGACAGACGCCGCCGCTCCGGCTCCTCCGGCGCGTCGGAGCACTCCGCCTCCTTCTCCGCCTCGTCAGCAACGATGGAAGAGAGACGCCGCCGCTCCGGCGGGTAGCAGTACAAGCAGAGGCGGGAGGCAATTCAGATACGGTCCATCTCTCAAGCCTCTAGAAAAGTTACCATATGAGAGGACCGAGAAGGAAAACGAGGACATATGTCGTGCCCAAGTGAGGGACCATTTTGCAAAGAAAACTCCACCTCCGAAGGAGAAGCTAGATCCGGTGAAAGTGAAGCGCACTATCGATGCCCTGAAGCGACCACCACCGCCTCCGCCGGATTCCAACTATGTCCGGATTCTTAAAAAGACATATCAAGATGCGCGGCGGTCGGGAAGTACTTCCAATGATGCAAGGTTAGCAGAACGAAGAAGTGGGAAAACAATTCCCCAGCTCGACGAACAGGAGAAGCAATCGTGCCCCCCGCTCAAGGTGTCTAGCGATATCGTCGCTAATCATCCGGTGCTACTGCCCGGTACCAATCCTGGTGATTACTTGGGGGATGATGTAATTTTTGAAACGGCTGAGGTAACAAAAGAAGAATATAAATACGTGCACGGGAAGCCTCTCGTCAAACCTGATCCTCCTCCTCTAACAACGATGATGTACAAATTGCATGAGTGGTACATGAAAACCTGCAGGGAGTCTGGGAGAGACACTATGTATGTGGCAGTGAAACCAGAGCACGAATTCATTGGACTCAGCGTGATGCCTATTGAATTTGTGGAGTTATTTCAGTTATACAATCAACTGGCCCTTGACAAACAACTCATGACTTCCTACTGTCTGTAAGTATTACTTCTATAGTTAAGTCTCTAGCTCAGCTCGTTCATTGCATGTATATATAATTATCCTCACTATATTATGCAGATTGAAGATCGTCGAATGCAAAAAAGCAGGAATCTTCGACGTTGGGTTCATTAGCCCAGATGCCGTAAATGAATGGACGGTACAAAATGAAATCAAAGAGACCGAGGAGAACTTGCTAAAGTCGTTCCTTATACATCAAAACAAAAGGGAAATACTCTTTCCTTACAACTTCAAGTGAGTGTTGCTGTCTTCTTTGTATACTCGGTTTCGCTTACTCGAGGATAAGTAATGTAATTGATGAGTTATATATGCGTGCGCAGTTACCACTTTATTCTACTATCCATTAAGCTTGACGGGGCATTAGTAACTGTCTTAGACTCGAGACGTAAAGATCCCGAGGATTATGCAGACATGACTGCAATGCTCAAGAAGTAAGTTCAGTCAATACCGGGACCATATCGGCATGCAACTTTCGTTAATTTCCTGATATCAAGTAATCATTTTCTTTGCCTGGCAGGGTTTGGAAGAAGTTCACCCGAAAGGTTCCCGGTCTAAACAAAGAGTTGCGATTTACGCACCCCAAAGTAAGTAGTACTAGCTAGTTCCGCGCATCTCTAATTGATTCAAATTTTCATCAATATATCATTACCATGCTTGCTTATCAGTTTGATTGAACTCTATTCTCGTAAAGTGCTTGTACCAGAAAGAAGGGACTGTTTTATGTGCATACTACGTATGCGAGTTCATTCGCCACTCGACATCTGAGCGGGGCTTCTCTGACAAACAATTTGAAGTACGTAAATAATATTCACAATTTTATTTTATATATTACCATCAATTGTGTTGAGTTTTATTCATATATATGCATGTATTGACCCCCTTCTTTAAATTAGATCTGGCAGATGCGGGATGAACTCCTACCACATTATCGCATACGAGCAATTCAAGAGGAATTGGCGGGATTCTTTCTTGACCACGTCATACATAAAGACGGAGAATACCATGTGGATTTGTGATTAGATCTTAGGTAGATGATGTTAGGGGTTGTAAAAGATGTTATATTGTATATATGTAATAGCGTCGGATAGATATACGAAAACTTGTTGTTCGACCAAGCACGGAGAAAGAGATGTCACTTCTCTCTATATATGTTCAGCATGACGATCTTGTGTAATTAATGGTTTCCTTCATTTTCTTATTAGCTAGCGTCGAGTTCTCTCTATATGTATAGTAGCTAGCGTCGACCAAGCACGGAGAAAGAGAGGACACTTCTCTCTATTAGCTAGCTAACACAATATGAAACCCCTAAATTAACCCTCTAAAACCCCCCCACCCCCCCCCCTTCAAAAAAAAAAACAAAAACCCCAGCTCCTGCCAGATGCTGACGCGTGGATGCCCTTTGGTCCCGGTTGGTGTGACCAACCGGGACTAAAGGTCCTCCTGCCTGGGCTCCCCGCAGCGGCCACGTGGAACCCCTTCTGTCCCGGTTCGTAAGCCAACCGGGACTAAAGGTTTTGGGCATTAGTCCCGACCCTTTAGTCCCGGTTCCAGAACCGGGGCTAATGGGCCTCTGGAACCGGGACAAATGGGCCGTTTTCTACTAGTGAACCGGGACTAAAGGCTTGGACCCTTTAGTCTCTATACTTTAGTCCCGGTTGGGGAACCGGGACTAAAGGTCCTTCGCAACCGGGACTAATGGCATGTTTTCTACTAGTGTGCCTGATCCAGCGATTAGCGATGGATACATAGGTATAATATTTTTTTGCCCAGAATCAAGGTATGGCAGCCGCCATACCCTGCTCTACGGAGCCCTCCGCCAGTGCGTGCATGAGTGAGATTAGGGAGGAGACCAAGCACTGGAAGACATCTGGGCGGCGCCACTATGTAGTGACCTTCTTTAAATTCATGGAAAAGTGAAGATGTTCATTGTTGGATGGTGTGAGCCTACAAAGTGTTGGCCGTTTGAGGGCTATACTTAAAAGGGGCATTGCAACTTTGTGATGATGCCACATACAGATTATGATGATCTAATAAAAACTAGGGTTATGCAAGTTCATTTCACGAATTTCAGTTCAAGAGATTGCACATAAAGTCATATTATTATTATTATTATTTTTTATTGACAATGGCGATAAAAAAGGACATGAAATTATGCAAATTGATAGCTCATGATATTACTGAAAGGACATCCGTCCCTAATGAGAGTTTGGTGTTAATGGCAATAGCGATTAGACGACTAACTATGTTTTGAGCATGTTTGAGTTTACACATCTATGAAAATGAAACATGTTATTGGTTGACGACCCCCAAGCTAAAAGGACAAAAGAAGACGACACATCAAATTTGCATTGACAATTTATCGGTTTTTGAGTCATAAGTACGCTATACTATAAGGAGGGGATGCACCTTGGATCAACTATGGGAATCATTGAATTTTTACATCCTATGAGAGAAAGAGCATGAATATTTACCCTTAGTTTGCCTCAGTTTTAACTGTCAGGATCTATATATATTGGACTATCCAACATATCGGACTATCCGGCATAGTGTCCGACCATGGGTCCAACTTTGTCCAGTGCTCTAGATAAGGCCGAACAGTGGGTCGAAAATTGGCCTAGACTATCCGACAAGTCAAAATGTCCAACCTAGGTCGGACTGTCCAACTTTTCTGAATTGTGTGCATAACGGACAGATATTTGTGATTACTATATAAAGCCGAAAATTCAATATGGGTCATACTACCATATGTTCGTATTATCCAAGTCGTTGATCCTCGTTGGGATATGAGCGTGACGTCGTATAACATGTTGTATTGACTCACATGAAAGTTTATTGTACAGTGTCACTGCCATGTGCAGACCTCATTTATTGCTGGAACCCAATGTGGTCTTGTACGGTCTCAACGTTTCTTGATTTTCATGGACCGGGTGTGCTAACTTGGTCCGGTCAGGAGTTGTACGTGGGAAGCCAGAGAAACCTAATTAACCAAGCTCAACAAAAAAATCACACAGGCAAATAATTTTCCACTAGTGAAAAAACACACCCAACACTGAAGGCCGTGAGGGCTTTCAGAAAACCATACAAGCCAGAGCACTGTTTTTCTTTCCTGAAATTACCTGAAATGGCGTCCGTCCCCCGTTTTTTTGACGACAACGTTACCTGAAATTATATTGGATTGTAGGGAGTACTTGGAAAATGGTTCGGTTGAGTACGTAGAACATTTTTTGCGGGTGACTACGTAGAACTTACTACAACTATATAAGGCCTCGTAACCAAGTGCGGATTTTCAGAGGCCGAGCTCTATTGAGCTTGGTATTTTGAAAATATCAAAAAACATATTTCAAAGTTCTAAAAAATCTGAAAAAAAATCCATGAAAACATATATGTATTCCGCAAGAACATGTTAAATTTCGTCTAAAAATATTGTGATTTGTAGGTTGTACAGAAAAACCCAATTCCGGCCCAACGACAAAAATAAAAGGCCTGTTTAAAAATGTGTAGTTGTCTCTTTTCTATACACCACATGTAAATGTATAATGTTGTGAAATTTTGCACATACATAATATACATGTGCACATGTTTTTATAAATAACTTTGAAATTTTTCTCGCTCTGAAAAAATAAAATTTAAAAACGAGCTCATCGGAGCTCGACCTTCGTTGACATTTTTCACTCGTAATCCCTTAAAACAAAATAAGGCCTCGTAAGACCAAGGTTACTAAGCAAATGACTCGGTGGCTAAATGCAATCATCTAGCCGAGTAGGATCAACGTTAGCCAACTAATGTATCTGTGAAAAGAAAGGCAATTACTATTGCCTGTGATTTCACTCCAAGTCAGCACCGAAAGATACACACAGACCTTAGCTTTCCCAACTAAAAAAATGACTCAACTTCAGTCGGGCCAGATTCTGGACCAGGTACGTTTACAGTGCAACTACCGTTCCAATGGTACAAACGCGAATCGTCTATGGACCATGCCTCCAGCCGTCACAGCCTGAGCCACGAGTGACAGACGTATATAAGTATTGTCACTGTATTCCGGCGAGGCACTAATTTCCTCAGCTCGCACCCATTCGCATTAACTGCTGCTGCACACTTCATCATGCTGCTATTTGCGGTTATCTGAGCAAATGCATATATGAGCCATATCGCTGCTCTCATATAAAGCACCCTTCTTCTCCAAAGAAGGATGACGACGTCATTCCTCTTTCCTCCATTAATTCAAAGCTTACACCTTCGATTCCTTCCTTTGTAGCTCAAACCACAACATATTTTTAGAGAGACAAGGAGGAACACCAGATCTACAAATATATCCAAGAAAAACTCGAGTTCATTGATTCCCTGCGAGATCCTAGCAAATATTTTTACTCTTGGGTTTGTGAGAAACCCTAGACAGTTGGTGTTACCCAAGAGCTTCCAAGTCACGTGGTTGTGCCCCGGATTCGTTTCTGAGTGTTTGGAACTCGCCCAAGAGATACCCCTACTCGAAGGGAACCTAAGCATTCATTGTTGTGGTTCTCAGAGAAGAAGGTGATATATTCGTCGTCGTTGGAGCATTCATGCCCCCCCCCCCCCCCCCCCCCCTTCTCCAACGAAGATTAACACAGCCCCAAGTGTGTGAACTTCAGGTTACATCCTCGTCTCCACCACTTTCAGTTGTCTGTTATCCTTACCTTTACTTATTGTTTTACTTGCTTGTGTGTTGCATTGTGTAGCTTAGTAGCTTGTTGTAACTCATCTTATAAAGTTGTATCACCTAGTTGCATTTCTAGAGAATTTATATTTCCACTCTTGACTCTAAAAAGCAACTAAGAAACCTATTTAACCCACCCCCTCCCCCCCCCCCCCCCCCCCCCCCCCCCCCGGCAGTCGACATTATCGACATCTTTCATCCTTCAGTTACATCTCCAAATTCAACCATTTTATGTGGGGGCCTTAATTTTGGGTGCTGGGGGGCCGTAAAGATTTTTAACTCGATTACCCCAAACCTCTATCGGCATAGAGTGATAATTCCAGATATAAATCTGGTCAAAATCAGAGCAACACACAGCTTTCCTCATATTACGCAAACCTCGTTTAAAAAGGAAACATTTCACTAAAAGCATCGTTTCCTACACTTCAATGAAAGGTCTATGTGCAGCAAACTAGAGTACAAGAATGTTTGGGTTTAACATGCCTAAAGAGGCATAAGGTTGACAGACAAGAATGGCTCCAAATGGTTTCTGCAAAGACCAAAAGGAACACTGCTGCCACCAGTATATTCATGTAGCTTTTATGTGACACCTGGAATTTACTCTATTTATGTCTTCGTTCACGTGTATCTTACAAGGACTATAATGCAGGGGGTTTCAGTAAGGGACAGGGATCCGAACTGAAGGTGGACCAGATCTCATGTCCTCAAGAATAAGGTTGAAAAGTGTTTGAGTAATTGGGCCTTCTTTACCTGTGAAGGAACATGGAAAGCAATCGGCATTTGGTAGATGTTGGAGTTTGCAGTAAACCATGAAATGTTTTAAAGAAAGTTGACATAATTAAAACTAACTAACTGAATTTTAAGAAAGGCATTCTTCTTACCGGAGCCAATCATCTGATCATCCCACTGAACAACAGGTTTGACAAGAATTCCACTCCCAATTAGCATCATTTCGTCGGCCTCTTTCCCTTCCTGGACACTCACATTCCTTGAAGATATCCCACTGAGCATTCCATTCTCCACTAGCTGCTGTGCAAGGGCCAGAACCCGTTTTGCCGTGCACCCACTCAGGATCTTGTCGAAGCGGGGCATGAGAAGCTCCTTGTTCGGTGTCACAAAACCAACATTCATGTTTGAACCCTCAGCGACGAAACCCTCGTCATCCAACCAGATGCCGGTAAACCCACCATTTTCCTCACCTTCCACCTTGGTGAGTGCATTCGGCAGGTAGTTTACATTCTTCATGACTGCAAACTGTGGAGACTTTACCGGTATGGATGATGTGATCACTTTGCAGCCCAATGGTTCTGGCAAAGATGGACTTTCAATAACAACAGCGTAGAGGGCTGGGTTTCTACAGCCAGATGAAGATAACTGGAAGTCTCCAGGTCCAACAGACAACCAGTACCTGAGTGATCCTTGAGAGCATTTTGATGCACACACAGTTTGAATAAGTACGCTTCGAATTGTTGGACGGTCAAAAGGCAATCGGATTTTGGCCATCTCTGCAGACTTCAGGAAGCGGTCAATATGCTGTTCTAACTCATACAGGTGACTGCAAGTAATTTGCAAATAAAAAAAGTTAAGTAATTGATACTTCTGAAGTTTGTACCATAACTTAAAAGGAAGTTGAGAAAAAAGACCCCTGTGTTCACTTGCCTAATTCACACACAGGTGCACACACGCATGCACGAAGCGAACGCGACAGACACAGAGAAAATTGTACTAACTTTAATACATGATCTATCTTTTATTATATACTAAAAGTAAATTAATGGTTAACCAGAAAAGATAGACATCTTTAAAAATCATGCTAGTGGATAGAAACAGATTCCTTACCCATCCATAATAGCAGCAGTGTCAAAAACACCATGTCCTCTATGGACCATGTGATCATCAATTGGTATCACCATTGCTGAGGGATCTGTGGTAATTCCACCGAAAATACTAGAGTACATGGCCACATAATTTTGACTTCTAGCACCAGATGCTTGGAATGCATCAAGCCTTTCTGCAACCTATAGGGGACAAAGTTCATTTTTTAAGTTTCTGTTGTCACGCCACGTTTTTGACGCATTTGTCACACCACGTTTCAATAGAAGATCCTACTTTCATCTCAATCATTTCATCAACACATCTTAAACAAATATCTTAAACGGGTTACAGATACAAATCATCCAAATTTCAAAGTGATGGGAATAAAAAAATTCTAACACAGTTTAGATGCATAATTCATGTTTCTCGTTATTCTATACAATCTGATAAAAAAGTTGAAACTTAAGAAATGCTCCAAGGCAGGGTCTCTACTTTCATGTTAAGTACAAGGGCATGCCTTTCAAGTAAAACTTCTGATTGGACATTTATTTCTTTGATATGATAATATGATGTTAGGATTTCACAAAATAAAGTCAACTTGATAAATGGAATCCAATAGCGGTCCCCAAATGTATTTTTGCAAGTCTGCAGTGCTGATTGTTATACTAATCCAGCACGCTAAATGAAGATGACGCAGTGCTTTGAGACTGCCAAACATTCTGTGGTTGCATCAGACAGTTCCAAGGAACTTCAGTGCAGAATACAGTGTCCATCTAGCGCACACTAACAATGTAATGTATAATGTAGACAATGTGTGCTAATCAAAGCATTAACTACGATAAGTGCAAGTGTAATGAGAACAAGTAGGACAATTTTTTCTTTAGAGGTGAATGCATCAAGCTTCCATGGTTTGCAAATGCAATCAAAAGATGCCAATTAAACTACAACAGACAACACAAGAGACAAAGAAGTCCACCTCAGAGAAAGACAAGAGAGGGACATCAATTTGATTGACAATGGTGCCGGCCGGTGCTGCAGAACAAAGTAGCTG